>CM055118.1:110124910-110724910 GCA_029206835.1 Rana muscosa
CCCTTTTTCATATCTCTCTCACTTTATATCACTCTCTTTCCATCGCTCTCTCTCTCTCTTTTCATATCTCTTTCTCTATTTCCATCTCTCTCTCTATTTATATTTATCCCTTCTTCAGATCGCTCTTACTTTATATTACTCTGTTTCCATTGCTCTTTCTCTCTTTTTCAATTTCTCTCTCTCTCCCCCTCCCCCTCTCTCTCTCTCTCCCTCCCCTTTTTCATATCTCTCTCACTTTATATCACTCTCTTTCCATTGCTCTCTCCGTCTCTTCATATCTCTTTCTCTATTTCCATCTCTCTCTCTATTTATATTTATCCCTTCTTCAGATCCTCTCACTTTATATTACTCTCTTTCCTTTGCTCTCTCTCTCTCTTTCCATTGCTCTTTCTCTCTTTTTCCATTGCCCCCCCCTTTCTCTCCCCATCTCCCTCACTTTTTACTCTCTCTCTCTCTCTCTCTCTCTCTTTCCATTGCTCTTTCTCTCTCTTTCCATTGCCCCCCCCCTCTCTCGCTCTCTCCCCATCTCCCTCACTTTTCTCTCTCTCTCCCCATCTCCCTCACTTTTCTCTCTCTCTCCCCATCTCCCTCACTTTTCTCTCTCTCTCCCCATCTCCCTCACTTTTCTCTCTCTCTCCCCATCTCCCTCACTTTTCTCTCTCTCTCCCCATCTCCCTCACTTTTCTCTCTCTCTCTCCCCCCATAACTTTCTACTACATTGTTATACTTACTGCATGTCTGCATTATAAAATACAGTTATGATATGACACAGCATCATTAAGCTATTATTACATTACAATTAAATATTTGGAGCATTCCTGGCAATTATTCCTAAATCCCCGACCATTGTGCCCTGTGCCCATCATATAATAGCAATAGTGGTAAAGTAAATGGCTACACTGTCCTTTCAGTGTCTTTGTACTTATCTGTAGTGACCGGGCAGTAAATGAGAACACTGGAGTAGTCACAGCATAAACAGCCGATAAGATAACTAGAAAGATCAGACAGAGCTATCTATTCCGGTCCTAGGGGAAGAACAGCCGACCTGATCAATAACAGCAGCCAACTTCTCATCAGGATAAAATGCCAAATTCAAATGTACTGATAGAGTATAACAAGTGCGATCCTCTATATTCACAACACACAATTCATTCTTCATACATATCCACAAGTCTATTAATAATGCGGTAATGAAGTGGGCACTAGAGCCATCTGCAGAGGAACCACAAGTCCCAGCATACCCTGCAGAGAAGGGTTGTCATGGACAGCCCAGGGTAGCACTCTGATAACTGACTTATCTGTCTTTTCCAATGAAAACATTTGTACAAAGTGCCTCCGGTGTCTTCCCGAGGTGAATTTATTCCGCTGACTATTCTTAATCATCTAACAGAGGAAAAAAGCTTCTCCATTTCAACAGTGGAAAATATGAGTAAAAAATGAAACGTTTTTTTTTTCTTGTGCATATTTTAGCTGTCGATGTGTGGCTCTACTCGCTGTAATCTACCCTCACATCTGGGATGTGTTACTTTCATTGTGTCTGATGGCTCGCAGTACAGTCATATAGGAGTTCAGGGTGAACGCTTTGTTGTATGAGAAGAAAGTATGATTGGACAATACCTGGTGACAGGAGAAGCTGCCACTGACATTACAGCCTATGACAGCAGCCATGGCACAAGGGGGTTGATTTATTAAAACTGGAGAATGCAAAATCTGCTGCAGCTCTGCATGGTAGCCAATCAGCTTCTAACTTCAGCTTGTTCAATTAAGCTTTGACAAAAAACCCTGGAAGCTGATTGGTTTCTATGCAGAGCTGAACCAGATTTTGCACTCTACCGTTTTAGGAAATCAACCCTAAAGGTGTTCTTGATTCATGCTGAATAAATATTCTGCCTGGGATTTATTGGCCATTAATTTATTCCTCAATTCATTCATGCATTTGTTCATTCATTAATTTTAATCTTTCTTCCCTTTCTTCTTTCTTCCTTCATTTGGGCTTTGGAACATTTGGGTGTAAAGTACTTTTGATTGGGTGCTGTGGTTTACAGAACATTGTTGTTCTTACCTTTCCTACTTTCCATCTCTCATACCTTGCTCCCTCTTTCCACTTTCCTTTCCTTTCTTTTCCTTCTCACTTTCTCTTCCATTTCTTTCCTTCTTCCTTTCCTTCCTTCCCACTTTCCTTTCCATTCCTTTCCCTCTCACTTTCCTTTCCTATTCTTCTCTCTTTCCTTTCCATTCCCTTTTCCTTTCCTTTCCATTCCTTTCCTTCTCACTTTCCTTTCCATTCCAATTCTTCTCTCTTTCCTTTCCAATCCTTCTTCCTTTCCACTCCTTTCCTTTCCTTTCCTTTCCTTCTCTCTTTCCTTTCCATTCTTTTCCTTCTCTCTTTCCTTTCCATTCCAATTCTTCTCTCTTTCCTTTCCAATCCTTCTTCCTTTCCTTTCCTTCTCTCTTTCCTTTCCATTCTTTTCCTTCTCACTTTCTCTTCCATTTCTTTCCTTCTTCCTTTCTTTTCCTTTCCTTCTTGCTTTTCCTTCCACTCTCTTTCTTTCCTTCCTGCTTTCCTTTCCTTTCCATTCCTTTCCTTCTCTTATTCCTTTCAATTCCTTCTTCCTTTCTTTTCCATTGCTTTCCATTTCTTTCCTTCCTTCCCACTTTCCTTTCCATTCCTTTCCTTCTCGCTTTCCTTTCATATTCTTCTCTCTTTCCTTTCCATTCCCTTTTCCTTTCCTTTCCATTCCTTTCCTTTCCTTCTCACTTTCCTTTCCATTCCAGTTCTCTCTTTCCTTTCCAATCCTTCTTCCTTTCCACTCCTTTCCTTTCATTTCCTTTCCTTTCCTTCTCACTTTCCTTTCCATTCTTTTCCTTCTCACTTTCTCTTCAATTTCTTTCCTTCTTCCTTTCTTTTCCTTTCCTTCTTGCTTTCCTTTCAACTCTCTTTCTTTCCTTCCTGCTTTCCTTTCCTTTCCATTCCTTTCCTTCTCTTATTTCTTTCCATTCCTTCTTCCTTTCTTTTCCATTGATTTCAATTTCTTTCCTTCCTTCCCACTTTCCTTTCCATTCTTTTCCTTCTCGCTTTCCTTTCCTATTCTTCTCTCTTTCCTTTCCATTCCCCTTTCCTTTCCTTTCCATCCCTTACCTTTCCTTCTCACTTTTCTTTCCATTCAATTTCTTCTCTCTTTCCTTTCCAATTCTTATTCCTTTCCTTTCCTTCTCCCTTTCTTTTTCATTCTTTTCCTTCTCACTTTCCTTTAAATTCCTTTTCTTCTTTCTTTCCTTTCCATTCCGCCCTTTCCACTCTTTTCCTTTCCTTCTCACTTTCCTTTTTCATTCCTTTTCTTCTCTCTTTCCTTTCCTTCTAACTTTCTTCGCGTTCCTCTCCTTCTGCCTTTTCTTTTCTTTCTTTCCCTTCTCCTTTACACACACACTTGCTTTGGTTTTCAAAATGTAGCCAGTTCAAGACAATGTGTCCCAAAGAAAAGAACAGTTTGCTAACTACCCAAAATAATATGTTTCTCATGATGTTTCTTTTCAGATGAACACTTAAAATGAATGAATTTAATTATAAAAGTGGTACTATGGGCAAAACTAAAACAAATAATTTTATGATGCAGCCTAACACTATCATGAATGTGGCTGATTTTGTTTTTATGAGTCTTCCTGGTAATATAGTTTCATTATCTGGTGATCCTGCCAGTAGTTTTTTTTCCCATTACTTGTAACAGGGTGACAACACTGTTTGTTCTACAATGAAACTTTTGGGTAGTTTAAGATGGATATGTAGTTTTGAATGGACTTTCAGCAAGTGAAAAAAAATATTAAAGCTTAACTCCAACGCTTTTAAAGCAGTTACAGCAATGTTTTTTTTTTCTTTTGGATAAAAAGTTTAAACCACATAAATTAACACTGACCAACGTAAGCAACCCTACACTTTTGCTTGGCTTGTTCCACCCCCTGTAGCTGTCACTTCTGCTGGTCAGCTTGATCTGCATATAAATGTGGGAAAAACACTATAAAAAAAGACATGAAATAAAAAAAGACATTCGTATGCTGAATACTATCAATAAGTATTAACCCTGTGCAGTTATCAGTTTATAATACTTTTTAATATATTATTCCTTTAATTCAGAGATGGATTTATAAAATCCAGAGGAGCAGAAAAATGCTTAAACAACCAATCATATTTCAGTTTTCAATTTCTAATCTGACTCAGAAAAATGACATCTGGTATGTAATCGACTGGAAGTGCAGGCCTTTCATTAAATTTCTGCTAATTCTTATGCCGTGTACACACGATCGGTCTTACCGATGAAAACAGTCCGATGGACTTTTCTCATCGGACAAACCGATCGTGTATGGGCCCCATCGGTCTTTTTTCCATCGGTGAGAAAAAATAGAACATGTTTTAAATTTATCCGATGGGAAAAAAAAAACGATAGCAAATTCCGATCGTCTGCGTGGAACTCCATCGGACAAAAAACCCACGCATGCTCAGAATCAAGTTGACGCATGCTCAGAAGCATTGAACTTCATTTTTCTCGGCTTGTCGGAGTGTTTTACGTCACAGCGTTTGGGACGGTCAGATTTTTGACTGATGGTGTGTAGGCAAGACTGATGGAAGTCAGCTTCATCGGCTTTCCGATGGAAAAATCCATCGGATTAGAATCCATAGGAAATCCGATCGTGTGTACAGGGCTTTATAGAAAAGCACAATTGAATTATAGGGCAATGATTGGATAGTACTCACCAATCAGTAAATAAATACATTTTAGGCCACTACAGTGTAAATGTGTTTTTGATCGGTTACTATGATCAGTAATATGAAATGATTCTTTTAGGCACAAGAAACATGCATGCTTATTGGGCATAATCTACAAAGAAAATGAATAAGAATGAATAAATTGCTATGGTACACTTGCACTGTAGGATCACAAACATACATATGTAGGAAATCATACAATGATATTCAAAGCTGAAGATAAAAAAGGCACAGATTAAGGAAATTCTGTATTCATTATTACTTAATTAAAAGTATTTTTTTTAATACAAGCAGTGAAAATATCGAAATTTCATGTGCTTTAAGCCTCTTGCAGTCCCTGTACAGCAGGGCTGAAATGAGAGGAAGAAGTAATACAAGAGGCTTATTAGTCCATGACTGACAGGAGGAAGCATGGTAATAGGAAGATAAAGCCTTTCATTGCCCAGTCACAGGCTGAAGTGGATCCAGGATGACCTGGGCTCAGAAGAAGTTGATTAAATGTTGTTGGCCATCAAACCATCAGAGGGCATCTAGTGGTAGAAAAAAGTACTGTGGGGGATACCTCTAGATTGAAACACTATTGCAGCCAAAATTATTTTAGACTATTCAAAGGTGAAGTTGAGTTGAGTTGAGTTGAGAGGTATCTTAATATAGCGCGGTCTTACCCCGAAGGGTTCTGACACGCATAGCAGAGTTCCTGGGAAAAGAGGACCCAGGAACCAGAAGCAGCACAGAGCGGCAGAAAGGGTGGAAGAGAGAGGCTACGCAGGGAAGTATGACCAAAGCTGTTTCGACCAAACTTCTCCTGTGGATCACAGAAGTGCACTTAGTCCTGCAATCCTGTGTCCCAGCTTCAGCCGACAGGGGGTAAAGTCTACTGTCGGCGGACATCACATAGCCGGTCCAGGCTCTGCAGGGACTCTGACAATAATGTCTGTATTCCCCCAGATGCCTGACTGGCAGCTGGCTTATCTTTTTAGCGAACTGCTGAGATCCAGGAGCCAGCCGCTCTTAATTCGTGTTTTTTTTAATGCCACGTTTTTCCAGCTAAAATGCTGACTTTTTTTCTGCTCCTAGTGTGCATGGAGCCTGAAACTCCCATGAAAATAATGGTTGCCTCAGCCTGGCTGTCATGCTAATCCTATGGCAATGTGTTTCTGAGTCATTGATGTGGAACAAGTATGGAGTTTAGGGGCCCCCGACTTTAGCTGTCATATGCTTTTTCAGGGTTAGCAGTTTAAAAAGCCCTGAAACCAAGAGAAAGACAGGCTGTTAGTATTATAAGAGGTAGGCCAGGGTTCTAAAGTTGGCTATACACTACAAAAATGTTTTATGAAAACATGTATGAAAATTCTTAGTGCATTTGAAAGTAGTTCAAGATTTCGTTTGCTTGTAACATAAAATTTTGGAATGGATGGAAAAAATGAATGAAAATCACACACACTGTTAGAAATTCAAGAAAAAAATTTCAATCCCGTTCCTTCGAATTTTCTAATCACTGTGGTCAAAAACAAATGTCAACCCCCACAATGCTATGAATGTTCTTAAATTAAAACAATTCTGAGTTCTACTAGTGTATAGCCAGCCTAGGTCTACAGATATATCTCTGTACAAGCTTCCTTCAAGGGACTGTGCCTTTAATCCGCCAAGTCTTTTGCATACTGTTTATTTGTGATAAAACTGTGTTTAGAAAAGGGTAGAAAATAGATTCCTTATTTTATCCTTTTATGAAAACAACTGTTTTCTGAAGATATTTAACAGAGCACAATTTACTGAGAAAATCACATTGAACAAAAGGTAATCATTTTTTATAGCTCTACTTCTGTTTTGAAGCAAGGGTAGCACACAAATGCCCATCCAATGCAATAAATAGTTCTTATTGTGTTTTAATGCAAGTTGTAGTAACCCACATAAACCAGATAGAATACATTTTGTACTGGTTTAGTCTCAGAAAAGGCATTTCCAGTTGGTATCTATGGCTTACTGGACTTAAAGCGGAACTAAACCCTCCTATCATTTACAGCCAAGGAAGCTGCCATCTTAGCCTCTGTTTAATCTGCAGTTGCCATTATGCACATGTGATCAGTAATGACACCAGCCATTTGATGGCTTGACTATTTCTAGAGGCTTGTGATAAGTATTTTTGATGTTCTGCTGTTATACTATTTGCATATTCCTATTTTCTTGGGAAATAAATGAAAGATATTGTTTTACTAAGCAGTGTGTTTACTTTCATAGATAACCTTATATCATTGTGCTTATCAGAGTCTTAATAGATTAGCTAATTATAGGGATAGACAAGTTAATACATATATGCAATAGATAGAGGGAATACCTAACCATCTTTCGGAAGAATAGTTACATAGTTTATTATATTAGATTGTATAATATTGCAGCATTTACTTCAGCTTGATATTTTGGTTGAGATAGGTCTGATGGCAGATTTACCCACAAATGTTCAGAGATTCAGAAGCAAAGCAACATATACTGTATACCGTATATACTCGAGTATAAGCCGAGTTTTTCAGCACATTTTTTTGTGCAGAAAATGCCCCCCTCGGCTTATACTTGAGTCACCTTTTTGCGCCTGATCTACCGGACTTTGAGGACCCGGTACCGGCACACATGTAGCCTCACTCTTCCTCTATAAGTGTGCAAAGTTTGTTGTCCGGGCGACCTACGGCCAGGGAGCACTGATTTTTCAAAGCCGGGCACCCCTTCCATAGACTCCCATGTTAAACGGTCATTTCTCTAGTGACTTTTGGGACCCGGTACCGGCTAGGCAAACATGTAGCCTCATTTCTCCTCTATAAGTGTGCAAAGTTTTTTTGTTTGGGGGACCTACGGCCGGGTAGAACCAATTTTTCAAAGCTGGGCACTTCTCTAGTGACTTTGGGGACCTGGTACCGGCTTGGCAAACATGTAGCCTCATTTCTCCTCTATAAGTGTGCAAAGTTTTTTGTTTGGGGGACCTACGGCCGGGGAGCACCGATTTTTCAAAGTTGGGCATCCCTTCCATAGACTCCCATGTTAAACGTCAGTCTAGTCATGGACACAAGTGAGGAAGGGACACAGTGAGGCATGGGCACAGTGAGGCACAGTGAGGCATGGACACAGTGAGGCACAGTGAGGCATGCAGATGGACACCCTATACTCGAGTCAATAAGTTTTCCCAGTTTTTTGTGGTAAAATTAGGTGCCTCCGCTTATATTTGGGTCGGCTTATACTCAAGTATATACGGTATATTGTGTATGTATATATTAAAACTCCACAAATTCTGAGCAGTGTCCACATCCGTATATTATTATTATTATACAGGATTTATATAGCACCAACGGTTTGCGCAGCGCTTTACAACATCTAGGGAGTATAATTATTTTTTTTTATACATTAAATATTTATTGCATATTAAAAAAAAAGAAGAGTACAAATTAATATCCATGTTACTCTATGAACAGTAGGTACATATAGATCACATATATGTGACTCAGTAAAATGGCTTAGTTAGCAGTGCGTCATCAAACCAAAATGAGAAGATTTTTTTATTTTTTTATTACAGGTATTTGTATAGTGCCTACAATTTCCACAGTGCTTTACATATTGTACGTTCACATTAGCCCCTGCCCCATGGGGCTTACAATCTAAGGTCCCTAACTCACATACTAAGACCAACTTAAGAGCCAGTTAACCTACCATCATATCTTTGGAGTATGGAGCACAGGGAAAACATGCAAACTCCACGCAGGTCGTATCCTTGCTGGGACTCAAACTGAGGACCACAGTGCTGCATAACCGCTAAGCCACTGTATATAATACATTAAAAAATTGGTAACGTAAGGAAGATTTTACAACACAAATAAACGCACGTCACATGCAGGCCAACAGATTACCTACTTAAATACTGTAGTGTGAGAGATTAAAGCTGAAACCAAACAGTAATCAAAATCTGATCAATTAAGGCGGGCCCGGCACAATTTCGATTAGTCCCTGCTCAATAGAGTTTGATCGACTCTTGGAAATTTTTTAGCGATCAGCTGCTGTGTGGATGGAGGAATCTGTTTATTCTTGAAAAGTCTGTCCCCTTGATTGCTTTGGATCATCAGAAGAGGTGGTGGTTTTGGTGATGACGACACTGTTATGCCGCGTACACACGACCGTTTTTAATGTCATTTTAAAAAACAACGTTTTTCTCGACGTGATTTTTCTTGTTTCCTCTCAAGCCTGTCTTGCATACACACGTTCATTAAAAAAAACGCTCGAGCAAAGCGCAGTGACGTACAACATGTACGACGGCACTATAAAGGGGAAGTTCCGTTCGAATGGCGCCACCCTTCATGTTAGTAAAGTTTGTTGAGCGACATTTCGCGCTTTTCAGCCTCGTGCTTTTCAGTCCGTTACAGCGTGACGAATGTGCTATCTCCATTACGAACGCTAGTTTTACCAGAACGAGCGCTCCTGTCTCATACTTGATTCTGAGCATGCGCGTTTTTTTTTTCCCCTCGTAAAAGCATACACACTACCGTTTTTCACGACGTTAAAAAAAAAGACATGAAAAACGACGTGAAAAAATAGAGCATGTTCAAAATTTTTAATGGCTGTTTTTCACGTCGTTAAAAATGCTCTGGAGCATACACACAATCGTTTTTCATGCCCAATTAAAAAAATTGCATTTTTAACGGCGTGAAAAACGATTGTGTGTACGCGGCATTAGCCCTATACTGAATTTTTTCATTTTCATATTAGTTGGTGTCGCTCGCATGAATCTTGCTCGTGTTTTCTTACTGTTTGCATACTTTTGATCTAACGACTGTTATACCCAGCTTATGTAAAATATATGTAGCGGGGTCCTCAAATTGATGGGATACACCTGGGCAATAGTGTAACCCAGGTGTATAATTGTGTTAGGATTCAGACCCCTTTTTGTTTCGTGGAGGATTGGAGGATGTAATATTCTCCTTTGCCTGTGGGTGGCGTAGTACCCACGGGCTTCAGGTAGAATCATCCCCTGCAGTGCTCCCTGTTTGGTCTCTTCCCGGAGATGGTATGGCTGGGGCGGGGAACCCGCCGGGCCGTTGAAGGGAGGAGATAAAAGGGGGAGACGCCCTGACCACGAGGTCGTCGTCGTCGTCGTCGTTTTGCGGAGAAGGAGGTCCTCGGAGGAGGAGGGTTGCGGTCCGCACCCAGGGCCCTTAGGCCTGGGTGCGGGAGATCCAGGAGTCTGGTCCAGGTGCCCATGGCCTGGTCCGGAGTCATGTTGGCGTCCATCCCAGGCACCTTTAGCCTGGGGTGAGGTACTATCGAGGAGGCCTGGGGCCCAGTACCTTCGACTGGGTCCCGCTAGGGTGGACTGTCCGAGGGTCCCTGAGCGGAGGGACTCGTACCTGAGGTGAGGAGGCCGGGGAGGTTACCCACTGGAGACCCGGAGCAGCACCAACCCGGTGACAGTGGGCCTCTGGGAACTCTCTTGGGAGGACACATCCCCCTGATAGGGGCCACAGCGTATCGAAGAGGGCTCCATTGCTGTTCATAGGGGTTGCTGGAAGAGACCCCATCCTTCCTGTTCTGTAACAGCCGGATTGGCTTAGGCGCCGCTGGTCATAGTACAGTGGCATAGAACTCAAACTTTAGGAAGTGCCTCGATCTGCTCGCCCCACCGTTGGCAAGGTTATAGGTCCCAACCAGTTTGCTGCAAAAGAACTGTTTATTGTGCTTTGCGTATTGGAGTGTCAAATAAACAAGTGTTGGACCTTTCTCCGGTGTGTGAACTCCAGTTACTGGAAGCAAAGGGGAGGCTGGTGAGCTTGCAATTACAGACTCAGTGCATTCACAGAACACACCGGCCCGAGGAAACATCAGGAAGTGGCCTTCACCTCCCTACTACAATGGGGAGGACATGGGCCGTGGCGCATCTCACTCTCACAACCCAGGAACCCCTAGACATGAGTTGGTGTGTAACCGATGGAGATGGAGAGAGGGTGAGGCCGCTACACGTGGGGGCTCGTGAGTCCGGGATAGAGTGTGTTCTAGAGATGGACTTCAGAATGTCTACATTTGAACTTTGCTGCCCAGAGGAGTTCCGAGCAGATCGGCCATATTACTGGCCAAAGTGCGTCCCTGCTCGGAGTTGTGGAAATGACCCTAACACGGGAAAGGCCCATGCGGAGGAGCGGAAAAAGGGAGAGGTCCAGCCGTGTGACGTACTGCACGTGGGGACTGTTAACGCACTGCGCCACGAGGCACCCCATGGCGACATCGTTCGTGGGCGGAGTCAAGAGGAAGCCCGCGAAAATGTACAGCTCATGGGAGGAGTCTGGCCAAGTGTGGGGATACACGTGGAGACTCCGGCGCGGGGTCAGTGCATGATGGAGCAGCAAACAGTCGGGATGACCTCAAGTGCCCCGTGGATTATGGTTCCTCACCCCACGAGAATGACTTCCTTTGCTGCCCCCATCACAGACACGGGGATAAGACTTAGGCCCCGAGGGCGGTTGGCTCTGTACACCTGCAGAGACACGGAGGCCCTCGGTGTGATCTGTCCCGGCTGCTCGGGACTGGTGGTCACCCTGAAGCCATTCGGGCGATGTGAGGAGTGCAGAGAATTCCTTTTTGAGGTCGAGTCGTCCACAGCAAGGCCCCGGGCCCTTCGCCTCAACCACCTCACGGGTACCGCTACTCCGGAAGGGGAGATCAAGGCCTTTGTCGAGGTTCCTGTGCGCGCTGACCAGGGCGATGGACTGCCCAACAGAGAAAAATCCGAAGATGCTGCTTCGGTCGCCACAAGTTCTCTGCTCCCACCACCGAAGAGGGAAGTTGGCCTAGTACAGGCATCCTATGGACGTGGTCGAGCTTCACCCCGCTGCTTGCCTGGCCTGGAAGGCGCCGGTCGAGATGGAAGTCCCGGACATCCCAGTCTTCTACAAGGGTCAGGTGAGCCAGGGGCTGGGACTGTGGTGGTGGTTGGAGGTGTCGGGGGCCCATTGGAGGTGGAACCCCCCAGAGAAGATGATTCTGTGTCCACCGGTAGATATCTGCCTGCGGAGATGTATGACACCTCCGACCTAGAGTCGCTGTCTGATTGCGGAGAAGATGTCGAGTATTCGATAGAGGCATTTGACAAACACCTGAAACCCCTGTACCTGCCGGATCCAAAGTTTTACTTATAGGAGAAAAGAACTCCTGTTTATTTCTTTTGTGCACTTGAACTTTCTGGAAGAGCCATTCCCAGACACGCAGGACTGTGCCCTGTTTTTGTTTTGTTTGGGCTTTTCTTTTTCTCGTTGGAGACTTGGGGACTGTTGTGTTTTCGTGTTTCCCCTTTTCTTCATGTGCCAAAGGCAAGGACATTTGGGAATAGTGGCAGAGTAGGGAAAGCTGGAAGAACGAAGATTCGTTGAGTGTCATGACCGCGGCGCTGTCACCAGGTGGCAGTGTTGCGCAACAAATGTTTGAAAATATTTCACCCACACATCACCTTGCTTGTTGGAGTGAGTGGGTCTCTCGGCTGACGGGCCCACTCATCCCAAATGACACAAAATTATGTTAGGATGTTGTTTTTTTTCTTTCCCCTGCAGGAGAATCGTCAATCAAGACCATTGAGAGTGGGTGGCTCTTAGACAGTGTGGGAGAGGGGTTGTGATTATGCAGATGTTAAGAATGTTTTATGACATAAGTTGTTTTATATGTTCCCCATTCCCTGAGCAGGTCTTGGCACTTGGAAATTTTTTTTAGAGGAATTGCTTCAGGGGTTTCACTCCATGCCACCACTTTATGGGAGGTATGGGTGTGCACCTGACGCTGGGGACCAGCGTCAAATTACAGGGGGGAGTGTGTAGCGGGGTCCTCAAATTGATGGGATACACCTGGGCAATAGTGTAACCCAGGTGTATAATTGTGTTAGGATTCAGACCCCTTTTTGTTTCGTGGAGGATTGGAGGATGTAATATTCTCCTTTGCCTGTGGGTGGCGTAGTACCCACGGGCTTCAGGTAGAATCATCCCCTGCAGTGCTCCCTGTTTGGTCTCTTCCCGGAGATGGTATGGCTGGGGCGGGGAACCCGCCGGGCCGTTGAAGGGAGGAGATAAAAGAGGGAGACGCCCTGACCACGAGGTCGTCGTCGTCGTCGTCGTTTTGCGGAGAAGGAGGTCCTCGGAGGAGGAGGGTTGCGGTCCGCACCCAGGGCCCTTAGGCCTGGGTGCGGGAGATCCAGGAGTCTGGTCCAGGTGCCCATGGCCTGGTCCGGAGTCATGTTGGCGTCCATCCCAGGCACCTTTAGCCTGGGGTGAGGTACTATCGAGGAGGCCTGGGGCCCAGTACCTTCGACTGGGTCCCGCTAGGGTGGACTGTCCGAGGGTCCCTGAGCGGAGGGACTCGTACCTGAGGTGAGGAGGCCGGGGAGGTTACCCACTGGAGACCCGGAGCAGCACCAACCCGGTGACAGTGGGCCTCTGGGAACTCTCTTGGGAGGACACATCCCCCTGATAGGGGCCACAGCGTATCGAAGAGGGCTCCATTGCTGTTCATAGGGGTTGCTGGAAGAGACCCCATCCTTCCTGTTCTGTAACAGCCGGATTGGCTTAGGCGCCGCTGGTCATAGTACAGTGGCATAGAACTCAAACTTTAGGAAGTGCCTCGATCTGCTCGCCTCACCGTTGGCAAGGTTATAGGTCCCAACCAGTTTGCTGCAAAAGAACTGTTTATTGTGCTTTGCGTATTGGAGTGTCAAATAAACAAGTGTTGGACCTTTCTCCGGTGTGTGAACTCCAGTTACTGGAAGCAAAGGGGAGGCTGGTGAGCTTGCAATTACAGACTCAGTGCATTCACAGAACACGCCGGCCCGAGGAAACATCAGGAAGTGGCCTTCACCTCCCTACTACAATGGGGAGGACATGGGCCGTGGCGCATCTCACTCTCACAACCCAGGAACCCCTAGACATGAGTTGGTGTGTAACCGATGGAGATGGAGAGAGGGTGAGGCCGCTACATATACATTAGTGTTTTCTATAATCCCTGTTAGCTGCATTTACACTTTGGCAAGTGATGTTGTAAAGCACTAAATAAATAAAGATTAAAAGAAACAAAAAAACAGTGTATGGCCAGCTTTAAAGCGGAGGTCCAGCTGTAAAAAAAATTGTTTTAAAAAGTCAGCAGCTACAAAGACTGTAGCTGCTGACTTTTAATAAGTACACTTACCTGTCCAGGGTGCCTGCGATGTCGGCCGCCTGAGGCCGATCCATCCATCGGATCAGGTCCCGGCGCCACCATTCGAAGTAAGGCCCCTTTCACACTGGGGCGGGCAGGTGCGGTGGCGGTATAGCGGCGCGATTTTTAGCGCCACTATACCGTCGTATTTACCGCGATATTCGGGCACTAGCAGTGTGGTTTTAACCCCCGCTAGCGGCCGAAAAAGGGTTAATACCGCCCGCAAACCACGGCTACAGCCGCGGTTTGCGGGCGGTATTACCGCGGTGTCCCATTGATTTCAATGGGAAGGAGCGGTATACACACCGCTCCTTCACCGCTCCAAAGATGCGGCTTGCAGGAGATTTTTTCTCCTCCCGCCAGCGCATCGCCTTAGTGTGAAAGCCCTCAGGCTTTCACATTAAGCATACTGGGGCAGGATTTTTTCAGGCGTTATTTATGCGCTATTTTTAGGGCTTCACTGCCCGTTCCCTATTGCGCATGCGCGAGTCGCGCGGCGCTTTGTGAATGGCCGACTGTCTTCTGGGACACACACAGGTCCCAGAAGACAGTGCGCCCAAATGTCCAGAAGACAGCGGGAAGAGGAGAAGATAGAAGATCACCGCGGAATAGGAAGTGGCAGATTAGGACCATCTGCCTAGCAACAGCCATTTCTGGTAAGTATAAAAAAATATATATTTTTTTCCACATTTTTTGGAGCCTTTTTGTCTATTTTTTTTTTTATTTGAACACGGCAGGTGCTTTTGAGAAGGCAAGGAGTTGAAATGCAATGTTATGCTGTGTTTTGTGTTTGAAAACACAACATTTGAGGGGGACACCGCTGCACCTGCACCTAACATCCCCTCCTCTCGCGGCCGCGGGCTGTCTGCCTGTGCGATCCCGGATGTCACACAGGCACAGCCGAGCAGCGGTGAAGCCGCCTCCCCCTCCTCTCTGTTTATGTGTAAACAGGGGGAGGGGACCTGCTGTGTATGTGACGGACACTATTCGACGGGGGACCCATATTGACAGGACACCCGCCATGCTGATCAGAGGTACTGAACAGGGCGGGGGGGGTCTGCACTGAACGGGGGTTCACTGAATGGGGCTACATTGAAGAGGGGGTGCATTGAACGGGGGCTACACTGAAGGGGGGGCTGCACTGAATGGGGGCTACACTGAATGGGGGGCTACACTGAAGGGGGGCAGCACTGAACAGGGGCTACACTGAAGGGGGGGTGCACTGAAGGGGGGGCTATACTGAATGGGGGCTGCACTGAATGGGGGCTACACTGAAGGGGGGGTGCAATGAATGGGGCTGCACTGAAGGGGGGGCTACACTGAACGGGGGAGGGGCTGCACTGAATGGGGGCTACACTGAACGGGGGCTACACTGAACTGCCCTGAACGGGGGTCTGCACTGAATGGGGGCTACACTGAAGGGGGGTCTGCACTGAACGGGGGCTACACTGAAGGGGGGTCTGTGTAACATGCAGGGGGTCCAGAGCTGCAGGGTGCTGTGTAATGTCAAGGGGTCCAGAAGGGCAGGGTGCTGTGTAATGTAAAGGGGCCCAGAGGTGCAGAGGGCTTTGTAAAGTAAAGGGACCCAGAGGTGCAGGGTGCTGTGTAATGTAAATGGGTCCACAAGGGCAGGGTACTGTGTAATATAAAGGGGTGCAGGGGGTTGTGTAATGTAAAGGGGTCCAGAGCTGCAGGGTGCTGTGTAATGTAAAGGGGTCCAGAGATGAAGGGTGCTGTGTAATGTAAAGGGGCCCAGAGGTGCAGGGAGCTGTGTAATGTAAAGGGACCAGAGATGCAGGGTGCTGTGTAATGTAAAGGGGTCCAGAATGGCAGGGTGCTGTGTAATGTAAAGGGGCCCAAAGGTGCAGGGGGCTGTGTAATGTAAAGGGACCCAGAGGTGCAGGGTGCTGTGTAATGTCAAGGGGCCCACAAGGCAGGGTGCTGTGTAATGTAAAGGGGTGCAGGGGGCTGTGTAATGTAAAGGGGTCCAGAGCTGCAGGGTGCTGTGTAATGCAAAGGGGTCCAGAGATGCAGGGTGCTGTGTAATGTAAAGGGGTCCAGAGATGAAAGGTGCTGTGTAATGTAAAAGGGGGCCAGAAGGGCAGGGTGCTGTGTAATGTAAAGGGGCCCAAAGGTGCAGGGGGCTGTGTAATGTAAAGGGACCCAGAGGTGCAGGGTGCTGTGTAATGTCAAGGGGTCCACAAGGGCAGGGTGCTGTGTAATGTAAAGGGGTGCAGGGGGCTGTGTAATGTAAAGGGGTCCAGAGCTGCAGGGTGCTGTGTAATGCAAAGGGGTCCAGAGATGTCGGGTGCTGTGTAATGTAAAGGGGTCCAGAGATGAAGGGTGCTGTGTAATGTAAAGGGGCCCAGAGGTGCAGGGAGCTGTGTAATGTGAAGGGGTCCAGAGATGAAAGGTGCTGTGTAATGTAAAGGGGTCCAGAAGGGCAGGGTGCTGTGTAATGTAAAGGGGCCCAAAGGTGCAGGGGGCTGTGTAAGGTAAAGGGACCCAGAGGTGCAGGGTGCTGTGTAATGTCAAGGGGTCCACAAGGGCAGGGTGCTGTGTAATGTAAAGGGGTGCAGGGGGCTGTGTAATGTAAAGGGGTCCAGAGCTGCAGGGTGCTGTGTAATGCAAAGGGGTCCAGAGATGCAGGGTGCTTTGTAATGTAAAGGGGTTCAGAGATGAAGGGTGCTGTGTAATGTAAAGGGGCCCAGAGGTGCAGGGAGCTGTGTAATGTAAAGGGACCCAGAGGTGCAGGGTGCTGTGTAATGTAAAGGGGTCCAGAAGGGCAGGGTGCTGTGTAATGTAAAGGGGCCCAAAGGTGCAGGGGGCTGTTTAATGTAAAGGGACCCAGAGGTGCAGGATGCTGTGTAATGTCAAGGGGTCCACAAGGGCAGGGTGCTGTGTAATGTAAAGGGGTGCAGGGGGCTGTGTAATGTAAAGGGGTCCAGAGCTGCAGGGTGCTGTGTAATGCAAAGGGGTCCAGAGATGCCGGGTGCTGTGTAATGTAAAGGGGTCCAGAGATGAAGGGTGCTGTGTAATGTAAAGGGACCCAGAGGTGCAGGGTGCTGTGTAATGTAAAGGGGTCCAGAAGGGCAGGGTGCTGTGTAATGTAAAGGGGCCCAAAGGTGCAGGGGGCTGTTTAATGTAAAGGGACCCAGAGGTGCAGGGTGCTGTGTAATGTCAAGGGGTCCACAAGGGCAGGGTGCTGTGTAATGTAAAGGGGTGCAGGGGGCTGTGTAATGTAAAGGGGCCCAGAGGTGCAGGGTGCTGTGTAATGTAAAGGGGTCTAGAGATGCAGAGTGCTGTGTAATGTAAAGGGGGCCAGTGATGCAGGGTGCTGTGTAATGTAAAGGGGTCCAGAGATGCAGGGTGCTGTGTAATGTAAAGGGGTCCAGAAATGCAGGGTGCTGTGTAATGTAAAGGGGTCCAGAGATGCAGGGTGCTGTGTAATGTAAAGGGGGCCAGTGATGCAGGGTGCTGTGTAATGTAAAGGGGTCCAGTGATGCAGGGTGCTGTGTAATGTAAAGGGGTCCAGAGATGCAGGGTGCTTTGTAATGTAAAGGGGTCCAGAGCTGCAGGGTGCTGTGTAATGTAAAGGGGTCCAGAGATGCAGGGTGCTGTGTAATGTAAAGGGGCCCAGAGATGCAGGGTTCTGTGTAATGTAAAGGGGTCCAGAGGTGCAGATGTGGAGAGGGGGTACATAGTAGTGACAAAAAGATATTGAAGGATGCAGAGGTATGCAGGGGGCACAGTGGGGTGTTTTTACGTTTTAATGTGGGGGGGTGCCAGATATTGGATCCGCCCCGGGTGCCAAATGCTCTAGGTACGCCCCTGCTGGCCAGATCAGCAGGCGATAAGAGAGGAAAATGAATGCAGCCATCACATCTAAGAATTGGCAAGCTGCAATATATTACATTTTTGGTTTTGAATTTCATATCGCTTTAATAATCCAAAAGTGTTTCTAATAAAATGAATTCTTAATTTCATTTTTATATAAAAATTGTAAAAGCATAGTTATTAGTCTGTCTGAAAAACATTTATACTTTGCCATTATTAACAAACTCAGGTTTTTGCAGAGGGTAATAGAACTTTGGATAATATCCCTGCAATGACACAAATATGTAATTCAACCAGGAAAATAATACGATTCTCTGCCTACAGTAGGTGAGTGGTGCTGGGTACTTATGCAAAGATAACATATTTGTACTGGTTTGGCTGAATCATTTTTGTCTGGTAGGTGGAAGCCCTGTATGGCAACAGCAAACACCTCTTGATGGCCATTCATGGTGGTGGTGGGTTTATCAGATATATTTGGGAATCTTGTCCAACACCTTCTAGCTGAGCAGTCTTGGTGGGGCATGGGGGGTTCCCAATCAGTCAGATGATCCCAATCTATTAATGAGCTTCAGTGGAGCTACCATTGATTGGAGAGTTGCTCGTCTTTCTAATCCCCCCCCCCCCCCCGCAGTTAAAGAGACCCTGACACCTTACCCGGGGGATTGTGACAGTGGCGTTGATTTCCTAAAACTGGAGAGTGCAAAATGTGGTGCAGCTCTGCATTGAAACCAATCAGCTTCCATTTTTTTTTGTCAACACTTAATTGAAGTTAGAAGCTGATTGGATACCATGCACAGCTGTACCAGATTTTGCACTCTCCAGTTTTAGTAATGCCCAGTACATACAATGAGATTATCGGATTTTTTGCATGCTAATCTCACGTCTAATCTGATGAGTTTACTAAAGTCACGAAAATTCTCATACGGCAGAATAAAAATTCGGAAGTGATGTCATGTGTATTGCATTTTCGAACAACAGCTGTACTGATTAAACGAAAATCGTACGTGGCATGGTCCGAAAAAAAATTCCGTGCATGTCCGATAGAATAATATCGAATGAACTGTCATGATCGGCTCTCGAAAGCTCTGTACTAACGATCCGATTATCGTACGATCGTTTCGAAAGCGGCATTTTTCGTACGATTTTCGGATCGTGTGTACGGGGATTAAGTCAACCTCAGTGTCTCTGCAAAGTGCCACCCCCATTTCCCATATAATTATCATACCTGCACTCCCATTCAGTATCTTGCCCCATCTGCAGCCCACACCAAAATTTGGTGACCTGGCCGGATCCGTTGTGTCACTCCTGCAGTCACATGACAGTGCACAGGCCTGGTGATTGGCTGCTAGGCCAGAGCACTGCCATGTGACAGCACAGGGGAACAGGTCATATGCTCCCCCATACCTGGCAGTGCCAGGTATTCCTGCTGGCTACAGAGGAGCAAGGAGATGCCAGGAAGTGCAGGTAATGACAGTTTAGGGGGTTGGTGTGCTTTATGATAGTGGGTAACAGTGGGAACAGAATAACGGGGTCTGCTGTTGAAGGTTTCCTTCTGAAAATGTTAATGCCTGACTGTGTCTGGCCTACAATTTTCCAAAACCCAGAATAATAAATATGCAAAACATAAGTGTCAGCATCACCGATCTTTCAGGGAAGCCAAAGACGCGCTCCTAATATGGGAAAATCCCTCAGTGGGGTTTTTAGGCAGCTGAATTAAAAAAATAGCAAGGTGTATGGTCTAAGGGAGCGTATTCGGGCCCATTCCTAATCCTGTATCATCATCATCATCAAAGATTCAACATAACAACCAAGCAATAAACATTTAAAGCAGAAGGTCCACCCTAAAAAAAAACAAAAACATAAATAGGCTCCAAATAAATACCGTATATACTCGAGTATAAGCTGACCCGAATATAAGCCGAGGCACCTAATTTTACCACAAAAAACTGGGAAAACATATTGACTTGAGTATAAACTTAGGGTGACTATCTGCATGCCTCACTGTGCCTCACTTTGCCTCACTGTGTCCATGTGCATGCCTCACTGTGCCTTACTGTGGCCATGCCTCACTGTGTCCATGCCTCGCTGTGCCCATGCCTCACTGTGCCCAATCTCCCTACCTGATCTCTGGCGCTGTGTGACTAGACTGACTTTTAACATGGGAGTCTATGGAAGGGGTGCCCGGCTTTGAAAAATCGGTGCTCCCCAGCTGTAGGTCCCCTGGACACCAAACTTTGCACACTTGTAGATGCAGAATGGGGCTACATGTGTGCCAAGTTTGGGCTGGCTGGTACTGGGTCCCCAAAATCACCAGAGTAATGACCGTTTAACATTGGAGTCTATAGAAGGGGTGCCCGGCTTTGAAAAATCGGTGCTCCCCGGCCGTAGGTCCCCCGGACACCAAACTTTGCACTTGTAGAGGAAGAGTGGAGCTATATGTTTGCCAAGTTTGGGGTCATGGGGACCTACGGTTGGCCGGGATCAGGCGCACAAAGTTGAAGTCGGACACAGACTCAAGTATAAGCCGAGGGGGGCATTTTTAAAAAATGTGCTGAAAAACTCGGCTTATACTCGAGTATATACGGTAAAAAAAAATGAAAAAAAAATATTTTTACTTACCAGAAACGGCGGTTGCTAGGCAGATCTTCCTAATCTGCCACTTCCTATTCCGCGGTGGTCTTCCTTCTTGTCCTCCTCGCGTTGTCTTCTGGGGAATGGACACCTGTGTGTGTCCCAGAAGACAGCCGCCCATTCACAAAGCTCCGCGCGACTAGCGCATGCGCAGTAGGAAACGGGCAGTGAAGCCGCAAGGCTCCACTGTCTGTTTCCTTTAGTGAGGATGGCGGCGCCAGGACACGATCTGAAGGAGGGGTCGGCCTCGGGGGGCAGACATCGCGGGCGCCCAGGACAGGTAAGTGTCCTTATTAAAAGTCAGCAGCTACAGTGTTTGTAGCTGCTGACTTTAAAGAAAAAAAAAAATTTGCGGCTGGAACAGATAGATCAGTTGTAGCAGCTTTTTTTGACAGGTAAGCCAGGCAGCAATGGTGTTATTACAGGGGAACGGCAAGGCTACAATGCTGGGGACATGAGGGAATGTTTTTTACTATCATCCTAAGGTGGAAAACCTGCTTACTGGCCAGCCGAACACACTGGATTTCTTCACTTTTCTTTATTTGTCATTGATCCCCTAAGCCTAGGAGTGAAGTACAGAAGTGTGTCTTATCCCACACCATGTGCTGCATGAGGCTTGGAGAGGGACTTAAGACTGAGCAGAGCTGGGTCTCTGCAAGCTTTCAGTCACCTTCCATTTTATTAATCTTCCAGTAGGAGCAGCAAATGTTTTTTTCCCTTCAGTTACTTTCTAACCCCTGTATTAATCATTCACTATAACAGCCCATTAATGTCTCCTAACTTTTTAAAGATGACAAATTTGATTTGACTGATTTCAATCAGCGTTAGGGTTTAGTCCCATGGGGCACAGGGACCACTTAAATGCCTTAGTATTTCCCGTAACGATTTGTTACAATCCAGCTTCCCAGCCAGTTAGTCGGTGTGCTGTTGTGTTTTTCTTTTTTTAGGCCAGCATTTACTTTTAAGTGGTTTTGGATTTGATGGGTTACTGTGAAATCTGGAAGCCGTTTTTCCTTGAAGTGTGAAGTTTAGCTACATACAACAATAACAAATTTAATGATAATGCAGTGATACAGCTCTTTTTTATTCTTTGTCTAATGCCAATGTTCTTCCGACGTTTTTTTGGAGGCTTGCACTCAGGTAAGTAGAGGCACAACTCATATATCATGAGATACATTGTATACTTGGGGTTGACCCATCAGTGGGCAAAGTGATGGCAACAGTCTTCTGCACTGCTGCTACACACCTTCCGAATCCCAGAAGATAAAATGTGTACACACATACTAGGACCAATTTCGACAGGATCCAGCTAACTTAGAGCCGGTTCACACCAGGGCGACTCAGGATCCGACTTCAGGTCACCCCGAGATGCCCCAAGTCGCCCCAAGTCGCGCTGTAATGTTAGTCTATGAAGCTGTCTTTATGCACACTACAGAAGTCGCTCCGACTTCAAAAAAGGTTCCTGTACTACTTGAAAACGACTTCTAGGCGACTTGTACCCATTGATTTCAATGGAAGTCGCCTCCAAAGTCTGATCAGTGTCTTAACTGAAGCAACTTTACAGGAAGAGAAAATAGTTTTCTCAGGCAAATCCCTCCCTTCCACAGAGCTGATTATTGTTTGATTGGCCACTAGCAAAGTCGCCTGTCCTGGAGGAAACTTGAAGTTGCCTCGAAGTTGCCTCGAAGTTGCCTCGAAGTTGCCTCGAAGTTGCCTTGTAAAGTCGCGCTGGAAGTCGTGTTGCCCCAGTGTGAACCGGCTTACCAGTGTGTCTTTGGAGTGTGGGAGGAAACAGAACCCCAACACAAATATAGAGAGTGCATGGAATCTCCATGCAGATGGCCTCCTGGCTGAGATTCAAACTGGGGACACCAGTACTGCAAGACATAAGTGCTAGCTACTAAGCCACTGTTCTGCCAAACTTCCATCTAACTGCCTAAGTTATTACTGCAATGTTTGCTTTAAAGCTGAACTTTGGTCTCTGATTAAAACGCACTTATAGTAGACTCTGGCCTTTTTTCAGTAAGGCCGTGAAATAAAATATTTTCTTAGCTTAAAAACTTGAGATGGGGAGGGTTAAGACCCCAGTTGGGTTTTTATTGATGTCCTTCCTGAGGAGATTTACCCTCTGTTTGTCCTAAAGAGGGCCTCAGTTGAAGTCGGAAATGACAAAACGCGTCAAGGCGTGACCTCCATTGCAACCGAAAGTGACGTTTGCGTGTAACAGTGTGGCTATGTAACCCACACTGACGCTCTCCTGTACGGTGGACTGGTGACTACGCTTTAAAGTTACACGTTCAATTGATTTTAACAGCTTGTACCTATTTTGCATGGGGGTCGGGTTGGCTACAATAAATGTGTGAAACAGGATCACACTATGTTGGAATTTATCTTTCTATGATCCTTTATTATTGGAGCGATTTACATCTTTAACCTGGCCTGCATTGTGGATGACTTTCCCTTAAAGTGATATAATGATTATCTTTAAGGCTTGTGATCTACTAATCTCTGGTGAGTGTAACCCCATAGGGGAGTGTGCCTCACGTGGTGAAGATCTGGGTGTTTGGTGCACGCTTTGACAACTATTAGGGTCACCTGCTATCTTTAGAGCTATATTCACTAAGTGTCATCTCATTATTACCTATATGGGGAACCATATATATGTTGGTCAAGATTCTGATGGACTAAAGCCCCGTACACACGGTCAGACTTTTTGCCAACAAACTTCATTTTGAGCAAGTTTGACGAAAAATCCGACCGTGTGTACGCTCCATCGGACAAACTTTTTTGGTTTTCATCGGACAAATGTTCGGTCTGCAAAACTTTTCGCCAACAAAAGTCAGATGGAGCAAAGTCCGACCGTGTGTACAGAAAACCATCGGACTTTTGTCCGATGGACAAAACAAATAATGTTAAAATCAACCAACAATAGCAGAAGTTGACCAAAGGGTGGCGGTAAAGAGCAGAAAAGAGCAGAAAAACCACGTGATGTTGGAAAAAGTTTTGGGAAAGTTTGCAGAAAAGTCCTGTGGTGTGTATGCTATGGGTGTGCCCGGCCAACTCCGTTCGGACAAAAATCCACGGAAAAGTCTAATGGAAGTCCGACCGTGTGTACGAGGCTTTACACAAGCACTACTATAGCATGGGACTTATTCAACTGGACTTTCTCATGCTACTGTATTTTATTCATCTGCCTACCTGTTCATACAATGCTCTGCCTCTTGGTCTGTTTGTGAGTGCATCCTATTTTATTATTTAAAAAAAAACATACTTATTTTATTATTTTAAAAAACATAGAAATTTTAATTACTACTTGGACATCCGAGCTTCACACCTGGTTTACACCCCCCGGCGGAGTACTCTCTATTGAGAGACTCCGGTTGCGATCATGCCACCAAATTAGTTATCGGATAGAGGTGGCCCTCTATTTTAGACCTCACAGAGGCGACAGGAACCTTTCACCTCCCCTTCTGGAAGGCGGTGCAAATCCACCACTTCCTTCATTCCATCCCTGACCCCCAGCACTTCTCCTGACAGTTGACGACCTTTGCTCAGGTACGGACCCCTTGTCCCACATACTATCTAAGACATACTCTCTATTGAACACACCACAGGAACAACCACAACTGCCCTGTCTGACCAGATAGGAAGCTGACCTGAACTGTACTTTTTCCGTGACGCAAAAACAATGTATCATCAATTTTGCACTCAAATCGTCTCTGTACTAAAACGCAGGAGACAAACTTCAAAATTTTATCCAGATGGTACCTGACACCCTCTAGACTACACAGATGCTTCCCCTCTTCCTCGGACCGGTGCTGGCGCTGCGGGGAGGGGGAGGGATCTCTCCTGCATATCTTCTGGTCCTGTCCCAAACTGAGTCTTTTGGGGGGACGTCCGCCTCACCACACAGGAGTTCACGGAGTATGACATTCCGGAGGATGCAGCGTTCTTCCTCCTACATCACTCGAAGATCTCGGCCAAACTATACATTAAATCTCTAGTCCACCACCTGCTTAATGCGGCTAAGGCATGTATACCTCTTTATTGGAAACAACAGTCCCCACCAACCACTACACATTGGCTGAGGAAAGTGGAGGACATAAGAAAGATGGGGGACTTGATCCTCACTGCGCAACACAGGCGTGAAACCTACACAAAAACCTGGACTAAATGGAGTATCTTTATTTATTCTGATGAGGGGCAACGCCTCTTGGGATCATAGATTCCCCCAGATCTTAAGCTTCTAGTCAACCTGCCTGCCACCGCCATTTCTCCCCCTCTCTCCTTTCACCCCCCTTCCTCCTTCTTTTTCTCTCCTTCCTCTCTAGTTGCAAACCCTTTTTTTACGCAGATATAACCTCCAACACTGATAGTGTTGAAGTTCTCTAGAAAAGGTGAAAAATAAATAAGGGTGAGCCCCTTGCCTCTTGACTTCACCACGGAACTTGATACTTGTGTACCACTTATGCTATGAGCGCTTGGTCCTTTGTCCAAAGCTACCATGTAAAATGGAGATATGACATGCCTGTATTTATTTTATACATTGTTTGTGGACTTTGTGATTTGTAGAAATGTTCACAACTCTTTTGTACTGTTGGGGCCTCGCCCTTTTTTGGTATTTATTAAAATGTATATTTAAAAAAAAAAAAAAGGAATTTTAATTACTACACAATGTGGGTTTTTCTTTCTTTGTTTATGTCTTACATGCCTGTCCATAGCAAACTGCTGCCAGACTTGCCTTTAAACATTTTATTCATTTAATTTACTTTGTTATATTTATTTTTATTTTATGTTGATAGGACCTTTTATTTATTTATTTATTTATTTATTTATTGCTGCTATGCTTTCTTCTACTTCACATTATATCACTCATATGCAACACACCTCCAATCCCCATAGATAAAATAAAAGTTGGACACACACCAGTTAGGCCGGTTTCACACTGGGGCGGTGGGTGCGGTGGCGGTATAGCGCCGCTATTTTTAGCGGCGCTATACCGTCGGGATTGCTGAGGTATTCGGCCGCTAGCGGTGCGGTTTTAACCCCGGTGTCCCATTAATTTCAATGGAAAGGAGCGGTGTAGGAGCGGTAAACACACCGCTCCTCTCACCGCTCCAAAGATGCGGCTAGCAGGACTTTTTTTCCCGTTCTGTTAGCGCACCGCTCCAGTGTGAAAGCCCTCAGGCTTTCACATTGGAGAAACAGCAGCCGCTGTTTAGGCTCGGTTTGCAGGCGCTATTTTTAGCAAAATAGTGCCTGCAAACCGCCCCAGTGTGAAAGGGGCCTTAGGCCAATTATCCCTGATTAAAACTGTTTATACTGCTGAATGCTCTGCAGTATCTTGGTTCTTGTAGTAAAGCCCGAGCTCTCGAAGCCACATGAAAAGACCCTCTCCCAACAGTACCGTATTTCTTTCCTTTTTTCATTAGTACATGCCCCCCATAGCAGTGCTCAGCTTCCTATGCCTTTATTTTGAAAGTAGTCTGCTATTTGCCCTAAAAGTGGGGAGAATTTAGGAAAAAGACCCCCCATAAACTTGAATACAAATTGTCTCTGAGTTCAGGATTGCCAAATTTCAAACAAATTTTGCCAAACCTATGGCAAATCAAAACTGGTCAAATTTGACAATCACTATTTAGAAGATGGTTTTAAATTGGCTGTGTTTCATGACAGTATGGGGGACCTGCTTTATGGTTTACACATTTTGGGAGCCAGAGGCAATGGAGGGTAATTAGGCCTCCAACACAGAGAGGTCGAACTCAGTCTATAAAAACTACAAGGGAATCCACAGGAGGGCCTGAAGCTTAGTAAAGTCTAAAACAGAAATTCTGTCTTCAATGTGCCCAATCCACACATGTTTGCATCCTATTGTTGTTTAATTATTGTTATTATAACATCATAATCTCCTGTGGTGCTGCACAATAATGGATATAATAATATTTATTACAGTAAATTTATTGCCGTCAATTTATGCTGAATTTTTACATATATATTGTACATTCACATCAGTCCCTGCTGTGATGGATCTTACAATCAAAGGTTCCTAACTTACATTTACACATATATTAAGGCCAATTTACTTACCAGCATGTCTTTGGAGCGTGGAAGGAAACTGGGGTACCCAGAGGAAACCTACACAGGCACAGGAAAAACATGCAAACTCTGTGCAGGTAGCGCTGCAGTTGATCTGATGACCCTAGTGCTGCACCCCATATAATATAATACAGGTGCATCTCCAAAAATTTGAATATCATCAAAAAGTTAATTTATTTCAGTATTTAAATTCAGAAAGTGAAACTCATATATTTTATAAAACTGCGTGACACAGTGATATATTTCAAGCATTTCTTTCTTTTCATTTTGATAATTATGGCTTACAGCAAGTGAAAACTCAAAATTCATTATCTCAGAAAACTTGAAGATTGTGAAAAACTTCAATAATGGAGACCAGCCTTTTTCAACTAGGGTGCCCGGAGGTCTCTTCAGGGGCACCTTGGCAAAATGCCTAAAAATTGCCCAAAAATTGTTTTCAAGGCGGTGGGTGGATGAAACCTGCCTTTTAGTTACACAAACCCACAGGTTTTCATTGTGCAGCATTACGACCTTCTTGCTGCCGACCTCCTAACGACCAATGACATCATCAGTTGATAAGGAGGATGTCAGTCGCCTGTATAGCATCCTTGTTTGACCCTCCCCTACCTCTCTCCATCGGCTTTGGGGTCACATTAGCTGAGTGATGGAGAAAAACTGAGAAAGAAGAGAAACATTGGAATACTAGTCAGTACCAGTTTGCACTTCTAACGTTGGGTCTCCTACGTGTGTGGATGTTGCTGCATAATGTAAAACTATTAGAATAGTTTTTACATTTTAGGATGAGTTGCCTTAAGATTGTCCATAATTTTGGAGGGTGCCTCAAGATTGTTCATAATTTTAAAGGGTGCCTTGACTGAAAAAAGGTTGAGAAACACTGATGTAGACTCATGGTGTCCCATTCTAATCAGCTACTTTACGTAAAAAACCTGTAAAGGTTTCCTGAGCCTTTAAATGGTCTCTCAGTCTGGTTTAGTAGGTTACACAATCATGGGGAAGACTGCTGACTTGACAGTTGTCCAGAAGACAGTCATTGATACCCTCCACAAGGAGGGTAAGCCACAAAACGTCATTGCTAAAGAAGCTAGCTGTTCACAGAGTGCTGTATCCAAACATATTAATGGAAAGTTAAGTGGAAGGAAAACGCAACGCTGTATCTTGGCCTAGGCCAATAAGGCCCAGGCCTAGGGCAGCACTTTGCAGGGGGGCAGCATGAAAAGAGTCCCTTTTAATGTAGCACCAGTCTTATGACGTGGACTGGGCCGCAAGACAAACCAAGCTGGCGCCCCCATAAAGCGGCCGCACTGCTGCCGGTATGATAGGGATGGCGCAGACACAAGGGACACTGACATGGTCACCTATACCTGCTTGTGTCAGTTGTACATATTAAGGAATCTTAATTTTATTTCTGTTGATTGCTGATGAGAAATTCAAACAGATGGATTTATTTGTTCCTGCCCCCAATCCTTCCTTTGCTCACTGCCTGGACTACATACCTTCATCACTGTGCTACATGTTTTCTGCTGCACCACTGGCAGGGTTATATCCTCTTAGTCCTCCATAAATTTAGCAGAAATTTGTGCTTAACCACTTCCCGCCCCTCAATAGCAGATTGACGTCCGGGAAGTGGTTGTGTTATCCACACTGGACGTCATATGACATCCTGCGGGATAACAGCCGCCGCGCGCCTGGGGGGGGCGCGCATCGCGGTGATCGGTGGAGCGGTGGGTCAGTCTGACCCACCGCTACACTGATCTCGGTAAAAAGCCTCCGGCGGAGGCTTTTTACCACGTGATCAGCCGTGTCCAATCACGGCTGATCACAATGTAAACAGGAAGAGCCATTGATCGGCTCTTCCTCACACGCGTCTGACAGACGCGAGTAGAGGAGAGCTGATCGGCGGCTCTCCTGACAGGGGGGGTTCGCGCTGATTGTTTATCAGCGCAGCCCCCCCTCGGATACCCACACTGGACCACCAGGGAAGCCCCCCAGGACCACCAGAGAACCCCAAGCATGTGGATGGCCAGGTAAGTCCCCCATGGCCATCCACATGCACAAAAAGAGAAAAAATATATGCCAATCAGTGCCCACAAATGGGCACTGATTGGCACCATCATGGCACGAAAAAAAATGCATGATGCCCAGCAATGCCAGCCACCAGTCATCAGTGCCACCTACCAGTGTCCATTAGTGCCACCTATCAGTGCCCATCCGTGCCCATCTGTGCCCATAAGTGCCCGCCTATCAGTGCCCATCCGTGCCACCTATCAGTGCCACCCATAAGTATCCATCAGTGCCGCCTATGAGTGCCCATCAGTGCCGCCTATGAGTGCCCATCAGTGCCGCCTATGAGTGCTCATCAGTGCCGCCTATGAGTGCCCATCAGTGCCGCATACCAGTGCCACATATCAGCGCCCATCAGTGCCGCCTATCAGTGCCCATCAGTGCCGCCCATCAGTGCCCATCATCAGTGCCCATCATCAGTGCCACCTCATCGGTGCCACCTCATTGGTGCCACCTCATTGGTGCCCATCAGTGTCGCCTTATCAGTGCCCGTTAGTGCCACCTTATCAGTGCCCGTCATTGAAGTAGAAAAGGTACTTATTTACAAAAAAAAATAAACAGAAACAAAGAAAAACTTAGTTTTAAAAAAAAAAAATCACACTTTTTTATTTGTTATGTAAAAAATAAAAATCGGAGAGGCGATCAAATACCACCGAAAGAGAGCTCTATTTGTGGGAACAAAATGATAAAAAAATTGTTTGGGTACAGTGTAGCATGACCGCGCAATTGTCATTCAAATTGCGACAGCGCTGAAAGCTCAAAATTGGCTTGGGCAGGAAGCTGTATAAGTGCATGGTATTGAAGTGGTTAAAGTAGAACTATAGGCAAAAAATTTTTTTTCCATTTTGGATAGACTAAGGGATGGTTATAGCCCTTGTTAATTATTTTTTTTGCCATCCGTTCATTTCCCTTCATTTCCTGCCCCATAGCCAAACAGGATGTGAGAGGAAATCTCTGCAGATTAAGGGAATCCCCCCCCCCAAGGCCCTCAGAACTAGTGTCCCCACTGGAAAATTTCAGGGCAGGTCTTAAACAGGAAGGGGTGTGACCTTGACAGGAAGGGGTGGATCATATTTAAATTAGGGGATGCATGAGTTTAGTCAGGCCTAGGGCAGCACAAAACTTAAATACACCACTGGGAAAACGTGTGGTAGAAAAAGGTGCACAAGCAACAGCAACAGGGATAAAAGCATCCTTGAGAGGTTTGTGAAGCAAAAGCCATTTGAGAATTTGGGGGAGATTCACAAGGAGTGGACTATGTGCTTTTAAGAGCTAGCACACACAGACGTATCCAGGACATGGGTATGTCGCATTCCTTGTGTCAAGCCACCCCTGAACCAGAGACAACGTCAGAATCGCCTTACCTGGGCTAAAGAGAAAAAGGAGTGGACTGTTGCTCGGTGGTCCAAAGTCCACTTTTCGGGGGAAAGTAAATTTTGCATTTCATTTGGAAATCAAGGTCCCAGAGTCTGGAGGAAGAGTGGCACATAATCCAATCCACATAATCCAAGTTGCATAAGGTCCAGTGTGAAGTTTCCAGTCAGGGATGATTTGGGGAGCCATGTCATCTGCTGGTGTTGGTCCACTGTGTTTTATCTAGTTCAAAGTCAGCGCAGCCCTCTACCCGGAAATTCTAGAGCACTTCACGCTTCCCTCTGCTGACCAGCTTTTTGGAGATGCTGATTTAACTTTCCATCAGGATTTGGCACCTGACCACACTGCCAAAAGTACCAATACCTGGTTTAATTATCATGGTATCACTGTGCTTGATTGTCCAGCAAACTCGCCTGACCTAAACCCCATAGAGAATCTGTGGGGTATTGTCAAGAGGAAGATGAGAGACACCAGACCCAACAATGCAGACAAGCTGAAGGCCACTATCAAAGCAACCTGAGCTTCCATAGCACCTCAACAGTGCCACAGGCTGATCACTTCCATGCCACGCCACATTGGTGCAGTAATTCATGCAAAAGGAGCCCCAACCAAGTATTTATATAGTGCATACTATACTGTACATCATGGATATGCAATTAGCGGACCTTCAGCTGTTGCAAAACTACAAGTCCCATCATGCCTCTGCCTCTGGGTGTCATGCTTGCTGCTGTCAGAGTCTCGCTATGCCTCATGGGACGTGTAGTTTGGCAACAGCTGGAGGTCCGCTAATTGCATATCCCTGCTGTACATGGACATACTGTTCAGTAAGCCAACATTTTTGTATTAAAAATCCTTTTTTTTTATTGGTCTTATGTAATATTCTCATTTTCTGAAATACTGAATTTTGGGCATTCACTAGCTGTAACCCATAATTATCAATATTAAAAGAAAGAAATGCTTGAAATATATCACCCTGTGTGTAATGAATCTATATAATATATGAGTTTAACTTTTTTAATTTAATTACTGAAATAAATTTACTTTTTGATGATATTTTTTTTTTTTTAAATGCACCTGTATGTTATAAATTAAAGCAGAATAAACATTGACTATTTTTAATAATTATGCTGCTAGCATTAGTAAATAGGAAAGTTTATCATATTTTATTGTTTTATACATTTTTTTACATTTCTTCAGTAACTTCCTGGTTTTTAGGCATAGGCAAATGACGTCATACATCCCAGGAGTTTTCAGGAGGGAAGGATGGTTTTTTGTAGCTAAGCACACCCTTGTGCCTTCATGCCTGAGCTATGGGTCAGAGGGATTCCAGGAAGTAAATGGCCAGAAATTCTTGTTTTTCAGAATAATATCTCAGCAAAATAAAGTATAGAGACAAGAATGGATGGGTGGGTTTGCTATGAATATTATAAATGAATTAAATAGCATTTTTGGTTTGTGGTGCAATACATAAAATGTTCCAGTGACATATAGATGAATGCAGTGCTCTTGGCAGGATTATCAATTTTGTTGTGGGCGACATTTCACCAAAATGGAGTCCAGTGGCGGTTGGTGTTTTTTTTTTTTGCACAACCCCCCCATGGGTCGGTCGGGTCAATCACATGACCCCCCCCCCCTGGTCAGTTGGCCCTGCACTTACCCCATCTATGGCTTTTGGCCCCGAGCCCACACTTTTTTTGAAGCTTATTAGAGCCTCTGGCTCTAATCACGTGCTTAAAAAAAAAAACACCCATTGAAATCCATGTGTCCGCTCCTAATAGAGCGGTCACCACTGGTGAAGTATTTTAGGCATTTCAGTTGATTTAATTAATTTTTCTTTTGTATTTCTGATTTATTTTCCTTTTTTTTGTTTGTACTTGACCAGAAATTATTGCTTTGCATTTTTGTTTTTGCTCTTTTATAATTCAATCTTTTGGAACTGGGCTATTCCAGGAGTCCTGGAAATATCTATCTTGGTTACCGTATGCATTAAAGTGAAGGTTCTAATCCAGAATCTGGTCATTTTTGGGCATTGCCACCAACTATGGAACATAGTTTCTACTTGACCATAGCACCTAAAAGAAGAAGGGGAAACTTGTGGACATGTTTTAAAAACTCTGGTAGGAACCATATACCACATTAATAGTGTTTTGTAATTGGATTCTACCAGGGCGGTGTTGATTATTGGTCACTTTCTGCCATTCTCCAAGCGCAAAGGTAGATTCATTTTTACTTTGTTTATTTCTTTTCTGAACAGGTGCAGGATAGTTGCAAGGGGCTTCTGTAAACTCAGGACCCATTTTAAGCCGATTGTACCTTCAAAGTGCAAATTCACCTGCATTAAGATTTGACAGTGTGTTTTTGACAATCAGAAAATCCGAGTCCTATGCAATTCTGTATCCATGAAATAGAACATACCAGAGCCCCTCCTGTTGTTAAAAGTGAAGGTCCTCCCATTACAGATGCAGGGGTTTGGGACCCTCTCCTGAAAAAACACTGGCCCCTCCTCTCGGTCCTGCTGTTTTCAGGATGGGCTGAATATCACTATAATGCACGCTCTAGTGGCCTCTCCGGGTCGTGCAAACTGATATCATTTCGCATGAGTGGAGTGCATGCACTGGAGGAGGAAGACCCGGAGGGGCTTGGCTCTACAGGGGATAAGACAATAGCAGCGCTACAAAATGGTGAAATAAAGTCCATAATGTGAAGAAACTGATAGAGAAAATATTGATGAAAAATATCTTGATTCTGTGTATCTTCCACCAAATTACCGTGCTGTGAAACCTCCCCTCTGAAAAACGCACTCACCAAATAGATTTGCATTTCACTCTCGTGTTAGGCTGAATCGCTTGTGTATGATCCCATTTTTCGCAAAAATGCTTAATCATGGGCTTGCTAGCAAGCCCATGATTAAGCATTTTTGCAAAACATGTCGGGAACGTGGCTACAGCTTCACTGACTAGAGATGCCTCTGCTGTTTGAGATTACTTACCGCTACTGGAAGCCGGGAATCTGGAGTGTGGTGAGCTTATTTCCATCAAGCACTTACCTAAGCACTTACCTTAGAACGAGGCGTCGGTGTCCCTCCCGGTCCACGCCGAGGCAGCTGACATTATGCCTCGGCGTGTCTTCCGGGTATCGCGGCTCCAGCGCTGTGAGTGGCTGGAGCGGTGAGTCGCGCGGGAGACTTCTTTCCGGCGAGGTCCGGCGTCCGCCGGGCCTTCAGCCGAGAATCCCCTGTGCGCATGCGCCGCTGCAGTCAGCGGCGCAGTGCAAGGGGAATATCTCCTAAACCGTAAAGGTTTAGGAGATATTTCTTTTACCTACAGGTAAGCCTTAGTATAGGCTTACCTGTAGGTAAAAGTAAAAAAAAAGACTATACAACCGCTTTAAATTTTAAAAGATGGCGATTGACCTAATAAACTATTCCCTAAACTGTCTAAATTCAGATTCATTCCAACAGTAGCCATATTCATATTTTTTAAAGATGTCCTTTGGTTGCCAAAGCAAAGTACTAAAGGAGCTGGCAAGTGGATTGTAAAATGCACTTATAGTATCTTACTCTTTAATTTAAATTGTATTTACAGCCCAACAATTAAAGTGTTACTAAACCCAGTAATATGAAAATAGTTCATCCCAGCCCCCCCCCCCCCCGCACAGTGCCCACTGCTTATAAATCATCTTTTTACAATAAACTACTGCAACTATATACCTTTTTGGATGATCTCTATACCACGGTTACATGATACACTGCAGAGTCTCTCCAGTGCTGAGAGTTCAGGGAAAAGGAGATTTCCACTGTAGCCTGTATACACGCCCACACGTGTGATGTCAATATCATGTGACCTGGCTAGCTCTGATCAACAAGTAAATGTTCTCTCCAGCATAAAAGACACAACTGAGCTTGTGCAGGTCAACTACTCTGCCTGTGTTAGCTGGCCTTCCCCAGATAGACAGTGCAGGGAGGGGAAGATCTATGCATACAGGATAAAACAGCCTTTTTATACAATGCAGAGGATTAACCCCTTAAATTCCACAGTGAGTATAACAAGCTTGCTATGCTGCATATACAGACTGATTTTACTGTTGTGGGTTTATTAACACTTTAAGATCTCTTATTTCCTCCCTTTTGCTCTGTTAAATATATCATTGAAAATGTTCTGTTATATCTGTTCAGAAAAAGTCCAAAAAATACCTATTGATTGTGTCTGAAATTCAAAGCGATCCTGTGTCCTGTGCACACGTCCTATGTTATCCTAAGGCTCCAATTAGCCATCCCAGTTCTTATCTTGGACTACAGAACAATTCTGTGCTGTGGATATGAGAAGATGGGCTGCGATTCAGTAAATCTCCAGGAGACAACAGGGCAGGGCTGCCACAATTTCTCATTGTCAGTTCCCAACAAAAAATTATGAGCTAAGTGCTTTTTTAGCAGATGAACAATTATTCTTATGTACTTGCAGTTTCTTTAAAGAGATAAAATATGGGAAACATGCATGTATTAAGGAGGTGTACTGCATATTTTTTGGGGTGTTTTTTTTGCCCCGTCATACGCTTTAACTGCCACCCATGGACTTCTACAGAGAGGGTTAAAACTATTTTGAGTTCCAGAGATGACATTTGTTCTTGATTATTGAAATATACAAAGATTGTGGTCTTTCTATTCCTTGTGTTAACTATAAAATTTTGAATCTCTCCCAGAACTCTCCTTTCCAACTCCCCAATGTACTTCTAGTCTGTTGAAAATAACTCCACTAAAACTTCTCTTCTTACACTAAAGTAGATGGCTTTCATCTGGGGCCCTCCTTTTGCTGTCGGTGGTTTTAATCATGGTTTTCAGACAAAGTAGCCTGCTTTACCGCTGTCAGGACAACAGCAAATATCAGGGAACTGAAGGCCAGTTATATTCACAACACTGTAGGGTAAAGCCCTGACATAAGATGTATCAGAATTAGCATTAATTTGCATGATCTAAGAGGAGACGTAACATCAGTTGTCATGATGTCCAGGTAACTAAAGATCTACTGTCTCTGGCCAGGGTGTTCTGGAAAATTTGCCTATTATTATATTAGAAAGAACCATGTCTAGTGCAATCCAACACCCCCTCCCTTCTAGTCATTTACATTTTTCTTTCCCACAAACCCCCTCTAACTCCTCGTTTTTACATACTCAGGTTCACCTTCACTTGTCCCTCGCCAGTGATCCCATGCTGCAGTCTTTGCCCATTCTGATTGGTTAACTGGTCGTGTGACATCATCATGTTGCTGCAGTTATGAAGCAACACTGCTGCTGGACAGTCAATGGAAAGTGTCCACATTGGATAGCCAAAGAGGGATTAAGGCAGAATAGGGCTTTAGGCAAGGTAGCAACTTTGGTCCCCTGTCCCCTCAACTGACAATAATAAGGATTGCAAAAGGTACACATTCACTAAGAGTTAAAGTAATTGTAAAAAGTCTTGATTTTTTTTTAAAAATAACAGACATGTGATACTTACCTGCTCTATGCAGTTAGTTTTGCACCGAGCAGCCCGGATTCTCCTCTTTTCGGGTCCCTCTTTGCTGCTCTTGGCCCCTCCCTCCTATCAAGTGCCCCCACAGTCAGCAGCTTCCTATGGGGGCACTGGAGCCTAGTCACAGCTCCCTGTGTTCATTCAGACATGGAGCCCGACCCGACCCCTCTCTCCTGATTGGCTGACTGAGTTTGATTGACAGCCGCGAGAGCCAATGGCAACGCTGCTGTGTCTCAGGCAATCAAGTGGCATGGCCCGGATGGCTTAGACATTTGTGGACATCGCTGGAGAGAGACAGGGCTCAGGTAAGTAATTAGGGGGGGTGCTGGGGTGGCTGCTACACACAAGTTTTTTTTATCTTAATGCATAGAATGCATTAAAATAAAAAAAACTTCTGCCTTTACAACTCCTTTAAATAATGCTGAAAAAATGTGGTATAATAATGCATGTGGAAGCAAATGTTCAATTGACTAAGAATTGTGTGGTAAATAACTACTGCTGTAAAGTTTCGATAATGCAGTAATTACCACTTGTTGCTAATGAGCGGGCCGGGAAGCCACCGCATCCTTAACAATAGATGACTTATCAGCTGTCAGCTGGTTGCCCGCTGACCGCTGAATTTAAAGAAAACATGCTGGCAATTAAAAATTATGAAAAAAAAAAAACACAGTGCAAACCAAGCCCTTCAGGGTTTGGTATGGAATTTAAGGGGAACCCCACACCAATTAATTCTTTTAAAACTGCGTGGGGTCCCCTCTAATGTCCATACCAGACCCTTATCTGAGCTTGAACCTTGGCAGGTCAGGAAATGGAGGGGACAAGCAAGCGCTCCACCCTCCTGAATCATATCAGGCCACATGCCCTCAACATGGGGTGGTGCTTTGGGGCAGTGGGGGGCTCTGTCCCCTCATCCCAAAGCACCTTGTCCCCATGTTGATGGGGACAAGGGCCTCTTTCCCACAACCCTGGGCGTTGGTTGTGGGAATCTGCAGACGGGGATCTTATCGGAATTTGGAAGCCCCCTTTAACAAGGGGGCACCCAGATGCCAGCCCCCCCTATGTAAATCAGTATGGGGTATACATGGTACCTCTACTCATTCACCCAAAAAAGTGTCAAGAATAAATAAACACACACACACAGTTTTTGACAATTCCTTTATTGAATTTTTTTTTAAATGTCCCTTGAAGTAGATCCAACATCAATTATGACGCACGCTGCACTGCCGGACCCAAAAGATAAGAAGTAAAAAAAATCCCCAATCCTGACGAAGGCTCCTGCCGACTGCCTGCTCCACCATCTGACAGTTCTTAAATAGCTAAGAGGGGAGTCACCGGCCCCGCCCCCTGTTCTGTTTGTGAATTGGACCTAAGAGCTTGCCACATGTTTTTTTGGCGATATTTACAGGCACATTTTTCATATTGCGGTAAATACCGCATAATCGTTATTTATTGTTTGTAAATTTGACTTTTTTTTATCGCATGCGATAATTTACGCAAATGAGTTACGTGACCGTGGCATCCTCCCTTGTGATGTGACAGGCAGGTACACAGTGTTGACCAGCTGTTCTATTTTCCTAGTTTACTACAGCAACATGACAATTGCAGCTCAGTCTTCCTGGACATCCACCAGAAACGAATAGGAACCAATCAGATTTTATCGTTTATTTTAGGGAAACATTAAACAAAATTTGATTCGTATTGCTGTGGGATAAAACTGCAATTGTGTGCTATTTTTCTTTTTATTGGATCAGATCTATAGCTTCTATTGATAATAAGTTATGGATTTAACATCTATCCAATCTTATTCTAAGTTTTTTTTTGTTCATCATGGATAGAGTAGGGATGGTTTAGAATGGGGGTTGGAAATGGGTAAGTTGCAACCTACCCATTGATCACGACCATGTTGGTGCTCAGAAAGTTTTGGAAGAATTTAATGGGTCCTGGTCTCCTTAAGGTTGAGAACCAATGCTTTAAACTACTGGATGACATCAACTCTAAGCTATGGAAACATGTGAGCCTGTATTTGGGCTTAGAGAAATGTAGAACTTGTGTTTGGCCACTCTTCTTCCTCAACACATGGTAGTTAAGAAGGTCTGAATTAGGAATAAAAAATAATTTCTATTAAAGGATAAGTTCACCTTTTATTATGAGACTGCAAAGCATTGCAACCGCGATCAGCAGATCGCAGGTGCAATACAGGGCTCTTGCAGATAGTCTGTGTGGGCTGTCTGCCCCTACCTCGTACGGACAAGCAGTTACATTCTGACAGAAAGACTCAATGAACTACCTTGAGCGCTCAACAGCACCCTGGTAGTTCATTGAGAACTAAAAGCTGACAGCTGCAAAGGTTGTCAGTACTTGTAGTTTTCACATTCACAGAACACTGTGAATAAATGACGAGGCTAGGGGGTGGAGCTCCACATGGCCGCATTTTTTTTAGAAATTGTACCTCAAGCGGGGGAAGAAGATTCCCCGCTTGCTGTCAAAAGGGGGATGGGGGTGGGAAGACTGGTGCATCTGTAACATGTTACATGTTACACTCTGAATCTGGGTACAAAAAAAAAAAAATTATTCTTTAACCCATAAGTACTGTCCTTAATGTGCTTCATGTGTCTCTTGTATCTTAAAAAAAAATACATTTTGGGACTTTAACAGCTTTGCCATGGAAAAAAATATCATAAAATATTTTATTTGTAAAAGTTTTGAGAAAACAGATTCAAAACTGCTTTAGCTGGGTCACCCTGGACATACGTCTTCCCACACCATGTCATCTCAGGATAAATAAATACTCAGCAAATGAAAATCAGTTTCTTAGCATTCTCATCAACTAACAGCAGCAAGATACAGTTGCATATTACATATTGGCATAACATATTAGTAAGGTTTGTTTTGACACAACAGTGCTGCTAGCCTTCTTTCTATATTTTGACAGTTAACTCAGAAATGCATTAAGAAACGCACATCAAAAAGATCGGAAGCAATAAAATACAACACTTACTGAATTAGAAAAAAATATATATTTCTGCTGCTAATTATTACAAAAAGCTTGTAATATAAATCTGCCCTTCAGCTCAATGTGCAATGCATTTAGTGAAGTCATATTTTTGCCATATGTTTATAAAATGTTTGCAAAAAGTTAGCTTTCAATCTTAAATTATTATATAGTGTGCTATCCAAACATTGAAACAATGTAACCATTAAAAGTAAACCCTAGGCCTGTAAAGTATGGCATATGGAGAGGAAGAATGTCTGGGCAGAAGTTAATCTCAATGAAAACTGCATTTCAGAACAGTCACTGAAACTAGAGATATACTCATGTACAGTATATGCTTTGGGTTGAGCAATCGTCCTTGGATTGGCCACTGGGGGCCTCTCATTTTAGATTAGCACAATATAAATAGAAGCATGGGGAGGGCTTAGTGGTTGTTGGTGGCAGAGAAGTAGAGAGTAGACAGTAGTTCCTGTTTTAAGACCCTTGTGGAAATCCAAAGGCCTTGCTTACAAGACCATGAAATGCACCATACCATGGATTTCCCTTCTGAGGAATGCTGAGATTGCTCCCTACCCGTGAGTGAGCCAGGCCAGGGAAGCTGGAGGAATATTTGTGAAAGACTATTGCTAAGTGGGCAGAGGATAGAATTTATTATAACTAACAAGACTTTCCCATGTATTAAACTAAGCTTTGTTGTGCCCTTCATGTAATCATGCATGTTCAGGGAAGCTGTGTTATGCAAGTTAACGTTCAGTAAAGCAAGAAAAAGAAGAACATGGAGTCAGTCTTTTCCATGCCAATTAAGGTGGGTGGCTTATATTTGGGAAATGTTGTGTGGAACTTGGATCAGTAAGAGGTGGTGGTGTCCTGGTGAAGCTGGGTCAGCTAACGCGTTGGTAGAGACCCGTCTGCACCATATATCCAGTATCCCCCTGACTTTGAGGCCAGATGGGTGGCATAATAATTTTTATAGGGGGCGCTATCAAAATTAATATAGCTACATACCATGTATAATCCCACTAGGATCCTAGTATCTATAGCACATGTGATAAAAAGTAGTATGTAATATATAATACATGTGATAAGTGAATCAATAATAAATTCCAAAACCACAATCGTTAATATAATATATGAAAAAAGTCCCAATTTAGTGATTCAAAGTAATCATTGAAAGTCCATAACCAACATAAACTCCTGCTTGCTGTCGTGATATATCTTGAAAGAATAAAGTGAATAAGTTGTTCGACCATCAAACATGTCCATTCAATGTCTCAAAGTAAACTTGAAGTGTGGTATGAAATAAATCCTCCACCAATACCAAAGAAACACACCCAATGTGCTCGTTTGTAGATTCTGCTTACCAGAACAATATGACCACTTTAATCAAAAAGTAGGTCAGTAGCGCTTATGCAGGTTTGTGCCTGCTCACATATGTATGATTTGGAGACGTACACCCTTCCTCCTCAGACGTACCGGTGGGATCATATGAAAAGATGATAAAGATTGCCAAAGCGTAAAACCATTTATTGGTAAAAAAACAGAATAAAAATAGAAAGCCAAAGGCTTACTCACATTTAAAAGTGCCTATATCCCGGCACTGGGGCTGCTGGCTTGTCAGATTAGATACTGTGGCGCTGGAACTTCTCCCATACGTCCGCCTCCGTGTGCGGCGTGCGTTCCACCTTCTTACTTCCGGCAACCATCCAGTCCGGATATGGCGTACAAACGTGACCAGGTACCGCCTCGACGTACGTTTCGTTGTGAACGTCCTCAGGAAGCGCCAAACAAGATGGGTGGCATGACCATGGAGGGGCCAGATTGAAACCACAGAAGATGGTGAGCTTGTGTTTGGCCCGAAGCCAAGTTCATTCAAACCCGGAGGTTAGCTGTTTTCTGTCCTGCAGCTGACTAGGTCAGCAATGACAGCTTACTTATTCTGGACCAAACCAAAGCTAATAGTTATTAGGCCATTACAAATGAGCCAGCACTTTGCATGGAGGTCTCTTAAGCCCCCTACAGAATTCCAAGGTCCCTTACATAGGGCCCCTGGCACAGGAACTGGCTTATCAATCACTGCTAAGGGGCCAGAGAGGTGCTCATCAGTGTGCTGCTTTGTCTTTAACTGTTTAGTCATAAGATGGGGAGGAGACCTATAAGCGCAAGTGAAATTGCAGTAGAGAAAGATCAGGTCCCCCTTATGCAAGACAGTACTGTGGGGCAGAGCTGTGTAACTCTTATGCCCCATACACACGATCATTTTTCATGCCGTTAAAAATGCCATTAAAAAAAATGGCCATTAAAAATGATCGTGTGTATGTTCCAGAGCATTTTTAACGACGTGAAAAACGGGCATTAAAAATTTCGAACATGCTCTCTTTTTTCACGTCGTTTTTCATGTCGTTTTTTTTAACGACGTGAAAAACGATAGTGTGTATGCTTTAACGACGTGAAAAAAAATGCGCATGCTCAGAATCAAGTATGAGACGGGAGCGCTCGTTCTGGTAAAACTAGCGTTCGCAATGGAGATAGCACATTCGTCATGCTGTAACGGACTGAAAAGCACTAGACAGAAAAGAGCGAATCGTCTCTCAACAAACTTTACTAACATGAAGGGTGGCGCCATTCGAACGGAACTTCCCCTTTATAGTGCCGTCGTACGTGGTGTACGTCACTGCGCTTTGCTTGAACATTTTTTAAAATGATGGTGTGTACGCAAGACAGGCTTGAGAGGAAACAAGAAAAAAAATGACGAGAAAAACGTCAGTTTTAAAAATGACATTAAAAATGATCGTGTGTATGGGGCATTAGGCCTGGATAAACAGAAATACAAATCCTTTTGCCGGATAAATCAGCTCCGGTATATGTATTTTATCTCTTTAATTATTTATTTTATTTTACTTATTACAGGTACTTACATAGTGCAGTCAATTTATGCAGAGCTTTATAAATACTGTCTATTGTACATTCACATCAGTCCCTGCCCTCAAGGAGCTTCCGATCTAAAGTCCTTAAATACCATTAATACATACACACCAATTTAGACAGCAGCCAATTAACCTACCAGCATGTCTTTGGAGTGTGGGAGGTAACTGTTGTAGCGGTCTCCACACTCTCCCTCTAGTATCAATTCTTCTGTCTCTGGCTTTTGTCTAGGGGTACCTTGGAGAAGAGAGTGCGGGGTCACCACGCCAATGTTCCCACTGCAGATGTGTGTGTGGTGGGAGACAATCCTCTTTTACCTTTGGGTCGGTGTTCGGCATCTGGAGCCTCCTCCTGGTTTCTTGAACAGTGTCCGCCAGTAAATGAGCCCCACACCACTAAAGTCCAACACTCCTTTATTCTTCTCAATGTAAAAGTGAACACAATCAGTTGGACTCCTTCAACGAACAGAACAGAGAAGGGGGTGTGGATGCGAGTAGGCCCAGGCACAATGAACTCTCTACTTCCTTCCTAGAAGTAGATTCCTGCTCCCAATCAAGGAAGACATCCCTCCGGGCGGTCTCCGGAGGCTCACCCGTCACTGGCAATTTGCTGCACCAGGTCTTCAGGTGAGTACCCCCTCCGGTCCCTTACGCCACTGGATTCGGGTACCCACTCCCGGGGTCCCCTGGGAAGTCCATCCCTCGCGGAGCCTTAGTCCGGGACACTCAGTCCCAGACCTCCATCCAAGTACCTCACCCCAGGCTCAAGGTGCCTGGGATGGAACACGACCTCCGAACGTCCTCTAGGCCTAGGCCGCCTAGACTCCCGACACGGACCACCGCCCTCAGGCTGAAGGTGCCTGGGACTTGACTCCCACCACCAAAAATGGCCACCCCCTTTATACCCTCTCCCAGCAAGCACGGCGGGTTCCCCGCCCCACCATACACCCACCGAGAGAGGCCAAAAGAGGTAGGACACTGCAACGATGGCTCAACCCCGGGCCCAAAGTGACAGCGCCACCCGGTGGGCCCCAGGGAACCATACCTCACAGTTTCCCCACCAGATTCAAACAGAAAAGCACATACCCGCTACACTGTATTACCCGGAGGAAACCCACAAAGCTTTTTGCCTTGAGTTCAGCTTAAGACCCCTTTCATGCTGGGGCCGCGGCTGCATTCGCGGTAAAGTGCTGCTCGTTTTAGCGGTGCTTTACTGCTGTTTAAGTGGCGCTTTTCTGCCGTAAGCATCCCTCCTGCAGCAGCACATACAGTAGTTGGATTTGCTTCTCTGCTGCCCTGTTCTCTTGCCAGAAGTGTAAAAACATCTTGCACTTCTATGTAGGAACACATGATTCATGCTCCTCCTCCTATGTGGAAATGCTGAGGTTGGTGGTTGCTCTAGCACTGATACATGGGGAGGTTGAAGGAGTTCATAGTCCTGTGTAAGCTCTAACTAGAGGGATTTGAACTTACACTGGTCTTCTATTCCTTATTCTCTGTGGTTGAATTGAGCAGCTAGAAGTTAAGGAAAGATGAGTATAATATGTTTCTGTGGAGATCCTGTTGCTTCCTCCTACAGGGACAAGGTACAGTTTGTTTTAAGAACGCATTCACAATATGCATCAATGCATACAGCTTAAAGCGGAGTTCCACTCAAAAGTGGAACTTCCACTTATCTGTCTCCTTCCCTGTTTTTGACAGATCCCCCTTCTCCACTTCCGAAGATGGCATCACGGCACCGTCCCTCTGAAGTTCAGTCCCCCTCCTTCTTCCTCCGCCGCTGAGCCAATTAGAAAGCGCAGTGTGCTGCGCACATGCACAGAAGGGAACCGGCTGTGAAGCCGAAAGGCTTTACTGCTGGTTTCCCTTAACAGGAATGGCAGCGGCAGCACCTGACAGCCGATCCAAAAATCGGCTAGGGTTCTGACATCATGGGAACCCTGGACAGGTAAGTGTCCTAATATTAAAAGTCAGCAGCTACAGTATTTGTAGCAGCTGAGTTTTAATTTTTAATATACAATAAAAAATCAGATTTTCTTTGTAACACAGTATACCAAAACACACAATGTGTGCACTACAGTACAGGTTAATTGCCCGGTACTGTAATAGTGCATTACAGTAGCACCACGGTTCACAAGTTAATATGTACATACATTTGAATGGGTTGTAAAGCATTCCTATTATCACTTTCCTTTACAACAACTGTAAAAACCAAGTATTGGGATGCCTGCCTTTACACACATATATACTTTAATGGCATCCCAGTCTTAGTCCGTAGGGTTCAATATTGAGTTGGCCCACCCTTTGCAGCTAAAACAACTTCAACTCTTCTAGCAGTCTCCGCTCGAATTCATCCCAAAGGTGTTTTATTGGGTTGAGGTCAGGACTGTGCAGTCAAGTTCCTCCACCCCAAACTTGTTCATCCACACTATATCGCCAAAAGTATTGAGCCACCCCTCCAAATCATTTGGTGAAGGGGGGATTATGATGTGGGGTTGTTTTTCAGGGGTTGGGCTTGACCCCTTAGTTTCAGTGAGGGGAACTCTTAAGGGCGTCAGCATACCAAGACATTTTGGCCAATTTCATGCTCCCAACTTTGTGGGAACAGTTTGGGGATGGTCCCTTTCTGTTCCAACATGACTGTGCGCCAAAGCAAAGTCCATAAAGACATGGATGAGCGAGTTTGGGGTGTAGGAACTTGACTGGCCTGAAACTTTTGCTAACATACACTATATTGTCAAAATTATTGGGACACCTGCCTTTACACGCACATGAACTTTAATGGCATCCCAGTCTAATTCCATAGGGTTCAATATTGAGTTGGCCCACCCTTTGCAGCTATAACAGCCTCAACTCTTCTGGCTGTCCACAAGGTTTAGGTGTGTGTCTATGGGAATGTTTGACCATTCTTCCAGAAGCGCATTTGTGAGGTCAGGCACAGACGGACAGACCTACTTACAAACGGATTGAATCTCGGACGTTTTTTTTTAACCGGCCGATGTGTACCGACATTCGGCCCGTGTTTATCCGGCTTTAGTTCCAGTGAAGGGAACTCTTAAGGCGTTAGCATACCAAGACATTTTGGACAATTTCATGCTCCCAACTTTGTGGGAACTGTTTGGGGATGGCCCCTTCCTGTTCCAACATGACTGCACACCAGTGCACAAAGCAAGGTCCATAAAGACATGGATGAGCAAATTTGGGGAACTTGACTGGCCTGCACAGAATCCTGATCTCAACCCGATAGAACACCTTTGGGATGAATTAGAGCGGAGACTGTGAGCCAGGCCTTCTCGTCCAACATCAGTGCCAGACCTCACAAATGTGCTTCTGGAAGAATGGTCAAACCTTCCCATAGACACACTTCTAAACCTTGTGGACAGCCTTCCCAGAAGAGTTGAAGCTCTTATAGCTGCAAAGGGTGGGCCAACTTAAATACGGACTAAGATTGGGATGCCATTAAAGTTCATGTGCGTGTAATGGCAGGAGTACCAGTACTTTCGGTAATATAGTGTGTGTGTATATATATATATATATATATATATATATGTGTGTGTGTGTGTGTGTGTGTGCGCATACTGTATATATATTAATATAGGCCCTTTTTTCCCAACACAATAGTTCAACTACATATATTATAGGCAAATCCTGTTTTACATCTGTGGATAAGGATGTGTATTTCACTTTATGTGAAACAGCTGTAGAAATCAGTTCTCTGAATCTCAGCCCAATTAGCTTCTTTGAAAAAGCCAATTGCTGTTTTTCTTTCTTTTTCTTAAACCCATCCGTTTGTAAATTTTGACCTCTACCTGTGGCACTCATAATGAAACTTTATTTTTAAAGAGGATTCAAACTAATACCATATCACATTGTTTTCAATCAACACAAGACTTCCTCTCTAAATGTATGTTCATTATGTTCAAACAAATGAAGCCGGCCAGCCGGTATTCCAATCTGAGATATTTTGAGCTGTTTGTTAGTAGACCTCAAAGGGTGCATTCAGGTGGTGTAGTAAGTCTTTAAAGTGGTTGTAAACCCTTACAGACCACTTTTACCTACAGGTAAGCCTAGATTAAGGCTAACCTGTAGGTGCAAGAAATTTCTCCTAAACCTACACGGTTTAGGAGATATTTGCAAAATACAGGCACCGATGTCTACTTCACTCCGATTTTTTACCGCTACTTTCTTTATACCGATGTTTACGGCACATGCGCCGTAGACAACGGCGAAAAGGCGCACTGAGCGTGCCGTTTCTAGCGGCGATCGTGTCGCGACTGGCGGCTCCCGTGCGCATGTGCGGGAGTGACGTCATCGCGGCTCCGGCCAATCACAGCGCCGGAGCCGCGATGCCCGGAATTCACTCTGGGAGAGATGGCGGCAACGGAAGAGGGGAACGAGGACCGCTGCGGGGGCTTCGATCTCAGGTAAGTAATTCATAATGAGCTAGTATGCTATGTCAGAGGGTTTACTTCCTCTTTAATGCGCAGTATTTAACACATTATTGTGCATTGCGTTACAGCAGTTCATTCATTTGGAATGGGCAGCCAATGTACGCCAATGCATATTTTTAAGAAAATGCAGTATTTTCTTCAATGTAGCTCACCACAACATACAGATGGTTCCCAAATGTGGGTTGTGTAGTGCACTAAAATGCTAGCTCGTTGGTATCTAGGTGCACCGAGATGCCATTTAGGACAAACCTCTCCATTGCCAGTAGTATAGACTTACCTTTCCTTCACACAGTCACTGCTCCATTTACCAACATCCCAGATAGCAAGGATAACTTGCCACAAATTTGTGGCAGTGTTGAAATGTAAGTCTTGTTAACTTTCTGTACATTTTCACTGGCAAGTTGTAGACTTGCAGAGCACTTGAAGCACAAGTTCTAGTTGACACTTTTCCAATTTGGAGCAAATTTGCATAGCAATTCTCTAGCAAGAGCAAAGTTGCAGTGGTGAGTCTACAGCAAGAGCTCTGCAAGTCTACAACATTAAAATTCAGCCACAGTTACCCCTGTGATGGGATGACTATTGTACAGCATAACTGAACCAGAACTTGCAGCAGACTTGCAGAATATTTGGAGTCATGAAATTCAGACTTGCTGCAATTGTGCAACAAACGTGTGACGCCTGGCAAGTCTAGCAATAGCTGAGCAAATCATTTTCAAACTTGCAGCTCAATTGCTTGCTATCTGGGATGGGCCAAAAGAGACATCTGGTACTTCCAAGTATGGTAAAGCATGTGACTCATATGACAGCACTGGGCCTATCAAGGCTTGCACGGGGGAGTCCATAACTCTGTGTTAGCTATAATTCCAGTGACTTGTAGCTAACAAAAGATTTGCGTTAAAAAGGTCTGCACTAAAGTTAAAGTGGAAGGCAAATCAAAACCTAACTAAGCTTAAATCTACTCCCACCCCCTCTCTAAGCCAATTCTTTCTACCCTGCGCAAGGAAAGATGCCTATACTTACCTATTCTGAAGTCTCCTCGGTCTGGTCTCATGACTGGCTTCCAGCGCTGGTTTCAGCATAGAGGACAGACAACTGAGATCATGTGACTGGACCTGGGTGAAAAGTTGAGTATAAGCATATTTCCTTTTACAGGGTAGATAAAATAGGCTTAGAATAGGGGTGGGAGAGAATTGTCAATGATGCTGTCCAGTGTTAATTTTGTCAACGAAAACGTTTTCGTCAGAGGCTTTTTTACAGTGACAAAAACGAAACTAAAAGTACAGCACATTTTCGTCAACTGACGAAAACTATGACGAAAATAAAATCTGTTTTCGTTAAGGAACGAAAACGGGACGTTAATGGCAAGGAGGGACGTTTACCCTCATGAATTTACTGTATATATCGGTGTGTATAACAGTGTATGCGTGTTATACACCGATATTTGTTTTTTTACTAATAGGGGGCGGGGATCGGGCGGTCCGCCCCCGGGTGACACACATTGGGGGGTAGTCAAGCCAGCCGCCCCGCCTCTCCTGGCCCTTGGACAGCACTGCCAGCAAATCTATCATTAGGAAAAAAATCATTGCCAGCCCCTCCTCCTAAACCACCCCTCCTCCTGTGTCACTCATTGTAAAATGAAGCTTCTAACCTCAATAGCTTCATTCTTGTTGGCCGCTCTCCTCCTCCTGCTCCTCATCCTCCGAGTGTTGCTTTAGATTGGAGGAGGAGACCCGTCACATGGCCATCCATGAATCTTCAGAGGAGAGCAGCCATGTGACCGGGTTCATGCAAGAACGGAGCTATGAGGTAAGTTTAGAGACTTTGATTTACAATGAGAGTGACACAGGAGGAGCTGTGTATGAGAAAGGGCTGGCAGTGATTTATTCTTAACTTTAGAGTACGCTGGCAGTGCTGTCCCAGGAGACTGGGGGTCTCCTGGGAATGCAGAGGGGCTGTGCTGTGTATTGTGGAGGGGGGGGGTTTGTATTGTGCAGAGGGTGGGTGGCTGTGAACTGTTGGGGGTTTGTATTGTGCAGAGGGTGCGTGGCTGTGTATTTTGGGGGGTTTGTATTGTGCAGAGGGTGGGTGGCTGTGTATTGTTGGGGGGGTTTGTATTGTGCAGAGGGTGGGTGACTGTGTATTGTAGGAGGGGGGGTTGTATTGTGCAGAGGGTGGGTGGCTGTGTATTGTGGGGGGGGTTTGTATTGTGCAGAGGGTGGGTGGCTGTGTATTGTGGGGGGGTTTGTATTGTGCAGAGGGTGGGTGGCTGTGTATTGTGGGGGGGTTTGTATTGTGAAGAGGGTGGGTGACTGTGTATTGTGGGGGCGGGGGTTGTATTGTCCAGAGGGTGGGTGGCTGTGTATTGTGGGGGGGTTTGTATTGTGCAGAGGGTGGGTGACTGTGTATTGTAGGAGGGGGGGGTTGTATTGTGCAGAGGGTGGGTGGCTGTGTATTGTGGGGGGGTTTGTATTGTGCAGAGGGTGGGTGGCTGTGTATTGTGGGGGGGTTTGTATTGTGCAGAGGGTGGGTGGCTGTGTATTGTGGGGGGGTTTGTATTGTGAAGAGGGTGGGTGACTGTGTATTGTGGGGGCGGGGGTTGTATTGTCCAGAGGGTGGGTGGCTGTGTATTGTGGGGGGGTTTGTATTGTGCAGAGGGTGGGTGGCTGTGAATTGTGGGGGGGTTTGTATTGTGCAGAGGGTGGGGGCTGGGGCTGTGCAGTGTACTCTGGGGGGCTTTGTGCTTTGGGGGGCTGTGTATTGTGAACATTCAATTTTAGTTGACTAAAATGATTATATTAGACTAAAATATACTGGAGATTTTAGTCGACTAAAATACAATGACTAAAATGGGACTAAAACTAACATGGCATTGTAATAGGAATCATTGTGACAGGTCCTCTTTATGGAGAGATGCAGGGTCAATAAGGCCCCACATCTCTCCTCCAGGCTTGAAAGCATGAGATCATGAAAAAAATTCACGATCTCATGCTAAAAGCCGCCATTGCGGCTTTGTTTACTTCCGGGTACCCGGGCTTGATGTCATAACGCCGCGCTCTGGTCTCAGACGGTCATAGAGATCTCTATCGTCGTGAGCCGGCGTCGGCCGATTCGTTCTCCAGGCCCCCGATGGCACGGGAGAGCCCGGAGAAGCACCGGATGGCGACGGGAGGGGGGATGTCCCCTCCCGTCGCCTATAAGAATGATTAAGCGGCGGAACTGCCGCTATGATTGTTCTTATGGAGCGCAGAATCGCCAGCAAAAAACAATGATATCTGAATGATGCCTGTAGCTGCAGGCATCATTCAGATATCCCCACCTCAATACCAGGACGTCATATTACGGCGTGCGGTATTGAGGTGGTTAAGAAATGTTGCTTAGGTAATCATTAGAGCTCAAAACCTAAAGCTGAACTCCGGAAAGCAAACACTTTCATTAACTGTATACGGTATATATTAATTTATGGACACAAAGTTTATAAATCTACTTTGTGTGCACCAAATGCCTCTTCTAACCCAGATAAAATGTTCAAATGTAGAAGTGACATCATCAATGGGTTGAAAATATCCTTTGCAGAGAGTAGAAGTGTGCCAGGAATCCAGAAGGTCCTTTCGCCCTAGGCTTACTGCAAAATACTACAGGTGGGCGGTGCAAGACCAGCCACCCTATTCAACAGTGGTCTCCAAACTGCGGCCTGGGAGCCGGATGCGGCCCTTTGTTTGCCTTGATCTGGCCCTTGGGGCAATTTTCCTTCCACTGATACACTATTCTTCCAACTGACATCAACAGTGGGGTACCATTTCTCCCATTGACACAAACAATGGGGTGCTATTCTTCCCAATGATACCAAGAATGGGGCACTATTCCTCCAATTAATAGCAAATGTTGTGATGTTTACTCCAACTGATGCCAGGAAAATTTCCACTCCCGCTGGCCACAGTCCGGCCCCCCTAAAGTCTGAAGGACAATAAACTTGCCCTTTGTTTAGGAACTTTGGAGACCCCTGCTATACAAGAAGGGAACTACAGAAGATGTTTCATGTTGTACAGGTATCAAAGAAAAACACAAAAACACCAATATTCAACTAAAAATACACCTGACTATGTATTATGTATTATGTGCCTAATCTATTGCATGTGTAGCGGGGTATTGCCCTTTATTCCCTCAGAGACTACATTACCCAGTACACTTTAAGGCACCCAGGGTGCATTGCCCCGCGCAAGGACTGCTGGGGTGGACTTTATAAGGGGGAGGCGGAGCTCAGTCTTTCTCTTTGGACACCGCCCGCCCAGCAAGTTGAACTGCTGCTTGAGCTCCTGTAACTTTAGGCCAGAAGCCTGGGCCTTTTCTCCAAAGAGCCTTCCGCTCGCACCGAGGAACCTGAGGGACGTCTCTCCTTTGATACTGCACCTTTGCCAGGAGGACCGAAGACCCGGATGTCGAGGGATTGGTGTACTTAGACACTGCAGTGGAAGAAACGGACGCTGACTGGTCCGGTTGGGTGAGAGAGCACCTGCTCATAGACAGACACAGTATCCCTGTTACATTGGTGGATTACAAATTCTATTCTTCAAGTGCACCACCGTTGCTAGCGAAGATTTCCCTACAGAACTTCTCCTTAGTTCAGTCGGCCTGACTGTGTAGCGTAGACATTCCTGGGCGCCATTTTGTCCACGAGGGGAAGTAGCTGAAAAAGGGAGTTGCATAGCATATTATACTTGTCTGCTCATTTGAACACTGTTTATTGCAGGGCTCTGCACATGACATGTACATTCCTGTTTTATTGCTTACCCATACCTCCCAACTTTTAAAAGTCCCACCGCGGGACATTCAGTCCTATATTCTTCCCTGGCAGACAAGTTGTTGAGCGGGGGGGTGCGCGGGACATTTAAAAAAAAATCTTCCCTGGCAGAAAAGTTGTTGAGCGGGGGGACATTGTTTTGGCCGCCTAATGTGGGGGCGGGGGTCTTACCTGCTTCCACTGGCTCGTTCGTCACCACTCGTTCCTCCACTTCCTGCTCTGCGGGAAAAATTGAAGTCTCGCGGGTCTGCGGGAAGGAGGGGCCTATGCGGGAAAAACCCGCAGAATCCGTGCCAGTTGGGAGGTATGGCTTACCCACTAATCTAGGTAAACATACAAGGGTTAAGTATATTGGTGTCTGTGTTCTTTACTTTACAGAAGAGATAGGTAAAGAGAATTTTTAAATATCACTGTGTGTTCTTGTCATAGGATTGTGCCGCTGTGAGTTACAGGCCTCACAATCCTATCATCCCCTACTAACTGTGCCAAGGGAGGTTAGAGCCGATTGCCAGGGGTTGACAGCGGTGCACTATAGGGCCCAAAAATCATACAGGCAGCCCTCTTAACAGGGGGTATCGCTACACATATTAGAAGGCTATTCAATCAGTCTCTGAATATCAATTTTCTATGCAAATTCTCTTTCTATTATCAGTCTACATGTAATGGGGTTTATCAGATGAGCAGCACTGGATGGAGCATATAGTAGCATTTTCTACTGAAAAGCAAAGTATTTCAGTACTTCTAATACTCTTTCAGTTTAAACTTCTATTTTAAAAAGCAAAACCTCCAGGGAAACTATATACTGTATATTGATTGCAGAGATTTAACAAATTCTAACCTTCTGTTCAGGAGATATTCATGTAGGCATTGTCATGTCCTTTCTGAAAGTGACTTCTGAGTAGGAGGCATTGCTTTCATTATTACTAACTTGAGTAATCTCATTTTTAAAAAGAAGCAACTGCAACATACTTTACTCTTAAATACCATATAGTGGAGAATGTCTATAGTTTGACTTTGAACATTATGCAGACTTCTGGGAAAAGCTGTGACTCTTCCAGGGACATTTTGTACACCAACAATAAATAGAACACCTCCAGGCAGTTTAACGGAAATTACTCTAGACCTTTTTTTTTTTACAAAACATCACTGACTGTAGATTGAAATGGAAGGATATTTTTATTAACAGTAAATGTTAAAATGTCTTGTGTAGCAGTTACTGTATATATGTTTGTAGCGGGGGTCCTAAATTGAGTTTATGTTATGCCAAATTTAGGGGTGACTTGAGTGATAGTTGGCTCAAGTCTTTTAATTACTGGACTCTGCCTTGCTGCTGCTTCACCTGGCTTGCAGTTCCTATAGGTAGTATGGGTGGCGCTGTCACTTGTACTCAGGGCTGAACCACAGGTGTTGGAGTGGCGATTTGGTGTCCTCTCTTGGCAGCCGTGCGGTGGGCGGGGTCAGCCTGCTGTGCATGCTGGGAGAGGATACAAAAGGGGCGGACACCATTGTACGGGGAGAGTGATCCGGGGACCTGTACCCGAGGGAACCTGCGGGTTCGGAGGTCGAGTGCGTGGCCTTCCACTCCATGGGGTCACGTACGCCTCAGTCTTAGGCACCTTTAGTCCTGGGACTGCAACTTCAGCCCTGGGCCCAGCACCTTTAGCTGGAGCCCGCTTCGGAAGGAAGAATCTCAGGGTGCTGCCTTGCGAGGAGACCCGTTTCTGGATGAGGAGGCTGGGGGAGGACCGTTCCGAAGGACTGGTGAGAGATCACAGTGAAGGAAGGGGCCCAGTAACTCTCCAGGGGGATGTCATCCATCCGGAACCCAGGGGCCTAACAATCTGGACCATCAGGAGGTTTGGGACACTATAGATCCTGTGGCAGAGGATCTCCTAGACTCATCTATTAGGGATCTAGATTGACTGTTCGAGCTGCACGCCGGCTGCTAGCACCGTTGGTGGCTATCCGGGTGACTTATGCCCACTCGGGACCGAGTGGCGACAAAGCCAGAAGTGCCTGAATGCTGTCTATCCTTCCAACACAGTGGTTCTCAACCTGGGGGTCGGGACCCCCTCGGGGGTCAAATGATGATTTGCCAGGGGTCACCAAATCCTGGGCTGTTCCTGAAGCCCGCACCGCTCTCCCAGCCTTTTTGCTGCCGCCCAGCAGGGCTGTCCCTGGAGCCTGCGGCCGCCCACTCACCCTTTTCGCAGCCATCCATTCAGTTCACAGCATGGCTGGCGGGGCAGAAACTAGAGGTCAGCTGACTGGTGAGGAATGTGAAGTGGGAGGGGCTGGAGGAGATCCTGATTTCGGCATAGGTGTCACTGCTACGAGACACCACAAAGTCGGAGACACAGTGAGTAACACTACCTGTGATTATAGTTGCCATTAAAAGTCCCCACTACAGTTCTCAGATCAGCAGATGACCTTGATCAAGAGCACCTAAGTTGGTCGATCAAAACTCCCCCCAGCATTGCCACTCATCCCAACTCCCCCACCAGCACTGCCACCCATCCCATTCCCCCCACCTCTCCACCAAGGAGTAAGAGAAGGAATAAAAATAGAGAATACATGAAAGGGAGAGGAAAAGACGGGGAGGAACAAAGAAAAATGGAGAGAAAGAATAGGAGAAAGAACAAGAAAGATGGCTAGAGAGAGGGATGGGGGAAAAAAACAAACAAGAAATTAGGATAGAGAAAGATGAAAGGGAAAGAAAGGAGAACAAAGAGAGAGTGGTGCATCCTAAAATGTACCATAAGGGGTTTTAATACTGTACGAGTGGAAAGGACTCGGGGAGCGCTAAATATCCGTAGGTTGGGGGCGCAAATTACTTGTCTTGCCTTGGGTGCTGACAACCCACGCTATGAAAATTATTTTACTGTGAGGGGTCCCCACAACTTGGGAAATTTTATCAAGGGGTCACGGCACTAGAAAGGTTGAGAAACACTGTTCTAACACCTTTCTCTCTTCATGCAAAGAAAATAAAGCTCTAGGTTGGAGTGATATACTTGTGTGGACCTTGGAGTTACTTGGGGTATAGAGACTCTGTCTTTGCACACTGAGGACAGAAACCAACTTTGAGGAGAACTTTGCTGCAAGACCCGTAGGTGAAACAAGTGTGCTTAACCTCTGCAAACCAGAGGGTACGGGCATGGTGGCACCTTGCGCCTTTTCCTCTCATGAGTGAGCCAAAGAGACGGGAGGAAAAGGGTGAGGTCACTATACGTTATATGTGTATATACACTATATTGTCAAAAGTATTGGGACACCTGCCTTTACACACACATGAACTTTAATGACATCCCAGTCTTCGTTCGTAGGGTTCAATATTGAGTTGGCCAAACCTTTGCAGCTAGAACAGCTTCAACTCTTCTGGGAAGGCTGTCCACGGGGTTTAGGAGTGTGTCTATGGGAATGTTTAACCATTCTTCCAGAAGCGCATTTGTGAGGTCAGGCACTGGATGAGCCAAAGCCTAACCCCTGAAAAACAACCCAACACAATAATACCCCCTCCACCAAATGATTTGGGCCAGTGCACAAAGCAAGGTCCATAAAGACATGGATGAGCGGATTTGGAGTGGAGGAACTTGACTGGTTTGCACAGAGTCCTACCCCTATGGACTAAGACTGGGACAATTAAATGCGTCTCCCAATTTTTTTGACAATATAGTGTATGTTAGGAAAAGTTTTTTTTTTTATCCATCCCACGAAAGCTCTTATAGTGGACCAGGTTTGCTGTGTCTAAAGCTGGCCATACGTGATTTGAAATTCAGCCAGTTCAAGTTAAACCATTGATTGACTTGGGTACAATCAGCCTGTCAGATTTTTTACATGCAACTTTAGCTACTAATGATTACTGCCCTCTTCTTTGACTATTCTGGGTGTGTTTTCCACAGTTCATTGTTCTGTAAACATTTTAGTATGCATAATTTGTTACAGAGAAATGTAGAAAAAAAAATCCTATTGCAAATCGATTTAAAATAACACCTTGCATCCTTAGATACCGAAAGCCACAGGTGATCCTAAAGTTAGCCATACATGTCTAATCAACAGATTTCCCTATCCACGCTAAACAGAGGAGAGTACTTGTGGCTGCTTCAATAACTGAAGAGCTACAGCACCTGATTGTATGCAGTAACTGTTTGGCCCATGGTTTTCCATCTGGCTTCTTCCAATTCAGCAGGAATCAGCCAAATATCAGCCCATGTTTGGCCAGCTTAAAGTGGTACGAAAGTCTAAGCATGTTTAACCTTAATGCATTCTCTGCATTAACGTAAAAATACTCCCTGTCCCACTCCCCTTTTTCCCTAAACACTTACCTGGCTCCATGTCACCTCTCTTCGTCACTGTCTCAGACTCCAGCAATGCTGCCTTTACTTCCTCTTTTCATAGGAGAAATGGAAGGTAGTGGAACCATAGGTTCCTGCTGCTGTCAGTCAAACTCCTGTGAAGAGGGAACATGTCGATAGATAGAGCCTGGCTCGGGAAGAAATGGGAGTGCGCATGCACAGGTGCCTCCTTGGCACCTGGCTCACTTCAGGAGTCATCCAAAGGAGGGAGGAGCCAACAGTGCGACTGCCAGAAGAGGAGTGTTCTTTCTGTGCGTTACCGTTGTGCAGAACATGTAAGTATAACCTCTTTTTTATAAAAATGGCTAAAAATTACATAAGTGTCTCTTTAATTAAGTGTAGCGCTACTCTCAGTTAAGAGAGCCGCTGGTTTGATTTCGGGCCCTGTTTACAGCACCGCCAACCCCCGGCAATCTTACTCGACCCACTCTGGCACAGTTAGTCTAGGGTTATATTTGTACCACATTCAATTGTATTGCATAAAATAATCTCTAAACAGTAAGACAACACACTGAGGCGAGAGATCAGATATAACAGCTTTACTCTTATAGTAAATAGCATAGGTGGAACATAACACATGCAACTGGCTTGCAGAGCCCTGCAGCAATCAATTCAGCACACTATAATGGCGCTGCGCGGTACTCCACCACGCGTAGCCATTATGGTATGCGCGCCCTATGGAGCACTAAACAATATCTTAACTCCCTACCCCAGTCAGGCCTGACATGGAATAAATCTCAGTCACCTCCTTAAGGGATTTCTTCGCATGCCAGCTTTCGGTGGTGCACTTGATGAAAAGTATTTGTAATCCACAACAGCCAATAACTTGGAACACTATACTGGGGGGGGGGGGACACTTCAACTCTGTCCTGCTACCGGTCCCCCCGGGGAACAGCAGATAAACAGAACTGTGGGCCTATGCAGTCTATAGGCCTGAACACGGCACAGTCTATTGGTCTGGGCAGGACGCGATCCCAGTCCGGAACGTCCACCCTGCTGTGTATCCGCACACAGCGTCTGCAACGATCGGGTCCCCGATCCAACTGATGTCCTCACTCGACAAGTCAGATGCCACCCAGGCTCCGCAGTGGGGTGGAAGGCTCTTCGGAAGTTGCGCAAGGCCCCAGGCTTCAGGCCTTGCACTGCAGCAGATCCGCACAGGAAGAAGCTGTTGCTTGCAGCGCGGTGTCCAAAGAGGCCGAGCTCCGCCTCGCCTCCTCCTTAAATAACCCCTCCCATGAGTCTCTGCGGTGGCTAACTGCACTCTGGGTGCCGACCAGGGTTCTGGGTAACTAAGTCCCGGGGCCTTAAAGGAGACCCCTCTACACAAGTGAAAAAACTCTTGCCTGATTTGCAAAGACATGTTTCTGCATCTGCCATAGTACAGGAGCGCCGCCCCCTCTCGCTCCTGCGCCCGTCACTCACAACAATACATAGGTTCATGCATTGCATGAACCTATGTATTGTCGCCACCGCTGCCACCCACTATTCAGATGGCCGGCCCCCTGTTGAGCGCCGGCCATCTGAATAACAGCGGCTGGTTGGTGTTTGGAAGTGCCTATCAGAGCCAGCGGCTCTGATAGGCTTCCCGATTACAGCCTGAGGGCTGTAATCGGCTTCCAAATAGCTAACCAGAGGACGCACGGGGGTGCGTTCCCTGGTTAACACTGACAGGCGTTTCAGCCAATCAGGTTCACCAGGGCTGGTTACCGGTAACCTGATTGGCTGAAGCGACATCGAGGGCGGGAAAAGACATCGAGGACGGAAGAAGAACGGCGCTGACCCGATGAAGGTAAGTGCAGGGCTGGGGACAAACTGTCTGCATTTGGGGACAAACTGGCTGTATTTGGGGACAAACTGGCAGCATTTGGGGACAAACTGGCTGTATTTGGGGGGAAACTGGCTGTATATGGGGACAAACTGGTTGTATTTGGGGACAAACTGGCTGTATTTGGGGACACACTGGCTGTATTTGGGGGGAAACTGGCTGCATTTGGGGACAAACTGGCTGCATTTGGGGGGAAACTGGCTGTATTTGGGGGAAAACTGGCTGTATTTGGGGGAAAACTGGCTGTATTTGGGGACAAACTGGCTGTATATGGGGACAAACTGGCTGTATTTGGGGACAAACTGGCTGCATTTGGGGACAAACTGTCTGTATTTGGGGGGAAACTGGCTGCATTTGGGGGGAAACTGGCTGCATTTGGGGGGAAATTGGCTGCATTTGGGGGAAACTGGCTGCATTTGGGGACAAACTGGCTGCATATGGGGACAAACTGGCTGTATTTGGGGACAAACTGGCTGCATTTGGGGGAAACTGGCTGCATTTGGGGGGAAACTGGCTGCATTTGGAGACAAACTGGTTGTATTTTGGGGGAAACTGGCTGCATTTGGGGACAAACTGGCTGCAAATGGGGAAAAACTGGCTGTATTTGGGGGGAAACTGGCTGTATTTGGGGGGAAATTGGCTGCATTTGGGGGGAAACTGGCGGCATTTGGGGACAAACTGGCTGCATTTGGGGGAAACTGGCTGTATTTGGGGACAAACTGGCTGTATTTGGGGGGAAACTGGCTGCATTTGGGGACAAACTGGCTGCATTTGGGTGAAACTGGCTGCATTTGGGGACAAACTTGCTGCATTTGGGGACAAACTGGCTGTATTTGGGGGGAAACTGGCTGCATTTGGGGACAAACTGGCTGTATTTGGGGGGAAACTGGCTGTATTTGGAGGGAAACTGGCTGCATTTGAGGGGGCAAACTGGAGGTGTTTGGGCACAATGGCTGCGTTTAATGGGCACAGTGGCGGCAATTGATGTTTATTTTTTTTTTCAGTTTGTTTGCGCCCCCCCCCCCCCCCAAAAAAAATTTGAGCACCAGCCGCCACTGGCATCTGCATTATGTGTTATTTATTATACACATCCATACTTTTCTGAAACAATCTACTAAGTCAGCTAAAACTGCATTTCATATTTTCACAGGTCTTTTGCTAAAGAACTTTTTCTGTCTGCAGAGGTAAAAGCTTTTTGCCTCCAAAGTGTCCTGCATGATTTTTTTAATGACCTCAAAGTGAACCAAATTCCACTGTATTTACTCTATGGACTAAGTTTGTATTTATACAAGGAGATCATATCCTCCTTCCTATCACCTCTCCTCAAGGAGACATTTATTTCAGTTAACCCCATTCTCATAGCTGTGGTGTTTATAGTTTCACTTTTACGGCTAGTTCACACTAGGAATCGCACAGGATTGTGCGTTCAGTGCGGTGCAGGAAAATGCCGTTCAGTGCGGTGTAGTTTTATCACGCTCATTTTAAATGGACTCAAATCACACTGCACTGCCCCAAAAGTACATTTGGAAATGCACTGCAACCGGATCGCAGGGTACTTCTGTACCTTGCAATGCGTCGCAGGCAAGCGCAGTGCTTTTGCAACCTGTGTGTAGCACCCTCTAGGAAGGTAGGTGCTAGAGATAGGATTTTGTAGGATAGGTAAATTTAGGCAGGCCTGGCTTCAGCCAGGCCTGTTTGTTTTGATCTGATCTGGGCTGCAAGAGGCTCAGGGTAGCAGCTGGTGACTTACAGGCTGCATCACTGAGACCTCCCTCTTTTTTTCAGAGTTTGCTAGAAAGATCTAGAAAAAGAGGAGGAGAGGAGAGGTGGAGCTGCCTGGGGTGTTTTAGGAAGCCCTGACCATTACCCAACCTGGATTGGCAGGGAGCAGGTCTCCTTCAATACCCAGGGTCAGCCCAGCTGGGGAGGAGTTGTTCGGGTGGAAGAGCTGTAGATGGAGTGCTAGGCTGTCGGGGCCTTTGAGGAAGTTACCCAGTCTGGGGGTGGTGACCTTGGGCCTGGGCTCGAGTGCGGACGGGACCCTCGTAGAAACCACAGGGGTGTCCTGGATGGGAGGCACAGAAGGAGCAAGAGAGGACAGCAGGAGAGAGCACTGCCGGGCAAGTCTCCAGGGCAAGGAACAATTGGTCACAGCCAGTAGGGCTGGTGAGTGACATATACAGGCCTGAGAGGACTGGGGAGGCACGCCTGAGAGGACTGGGAGAATGCAGTCTGGGATGGATGCAGAACCAGCGGTGTGGATTGTGATGTCATGAGCAGTGGAGAAGGGCAGCTGCATGAAGATGGGTTACTGGGCTCAGTAGCCGCATGTAGGACAGCTAGCACGAGAGACATTCTATTTTGCTACACTATAGGGGCCCACGGTCCCTGCCTGCAAAGGGCAATTTCTAAGGCCTGGCTGAGCCAGTGTCAGGCCTAACCACTTTGTGCTAGCTGTGCCTGAAGATTAGAGAGGAAGCGATGTACAGGAGGAGAAAAACGTGAAGATTAGAGAGGTAGCAATGTGCAGGAGGAGAAATTGAGTGTATATACTGGACTGTATATAGTTGTCCCAAGCAAGTTCTACAAATTTTACTGGGCATCCCATACGTCCCTTACCCCATTCATGTTCAATCCCCTCAATAAAACCAAAAAAGCGCATGGACTGTTCTATGTCTCTGAGTGTCTGAGAGGTGAATGGCGGGCTGAGCAGGGTGACAGGGGGACCACAATACTAAGTGGCTCCTATGGGGGTACCGCTACATGTGTTTGGGATATTGTTAACTTAAATAAAGACACTGACTGCAGATCGCAACTGCATTGTGTTTTGAACGCGGTGTAAAAACCGCAGGTTTCCCTCACCGCGTTCATAGTAGCAAAATAAGCAATACCCCAAGCAGTTAAAATATTGATAAATTCACAAGTCACATTGGTTTTGCTATGTGGATGCCCCTTATTCTACTTTTACCCTATGCACAGACCAATACTAAGAACTAAAAGTGTATGTCTAGGCAAAATAAAAAATTAACTATTCAGTACAGTTCTGCAATACATGCACATATTTCATATTTTATATTTGAAATTTTATATATTAAAAATATTTATATATTTTTATATATTTATATATTTTTCTTTCAGATTTTATCCCTTTTATAGCATTTAGTAACTAAGTTGTATATTAATGATTGAGCTAATGATATATCGGCAACCACCACATCCCCATTGATATAGTTCAAAGATATAACAACATAAATTGTCAGGGATTTTTAAGATACCATCTTAAAGCAGAACTTCACCCCGAAGAGGAAGTTCCGATTTATGTCCTCCTTCCCCCCTCCTCTTCCATATTAGGCACATTATATTTTTTGGGGGGAGTAGTTTTGATAGGTACCCGCTCCCACTTCTGCTCGGGTCACCTAAACATTTTGAACGGAAGTTTGGCCCCCCTCTCTTTGCCTGCAACCTTCTGGGACACGTCATAGGTCCAAGGAGGCTGTGGGACCATTCACAAAATACAGCGTGGCACGTGCATGTGCAGTGGGAAGCCGGTTGAGAAGTCACAAGGAGTCACAGTCAGCTTCCCACAGTAAACATGCCAGCATTGGGGACCCCAAAATCATAGAAGAACCAACCTGCAGAATTGCAGCAACCATCTTTAAAGCGGAGGTTCACCCAAACTGACAACATTATTCTAAAACAATCATTGCACAACGCACATACTGAATTGCCACAACATATTTTTTTTTTTTAAAATAAATACCTTAGTATAGCCATCTAAACTGTGACTTCCGGGATTCCCCTCCCGCGGGAGTAGGCGTATCTTATCCTTTCCCCGGCGCCGCAATGCGATGTGGGACTTCTTTGCAATGTTTTCTGGGAGCAGTGTTGTGCTATACAAAATGCAATGTGGAGCGCCGTTCCGCGAGATCTCAAGAGATTTCACACACAAAGTGACACTACCTATACAGCTGCAGCTCTATCCCTGTACTGAGCCGCGTCAGTTTTTTTTTTTTTGTGCATACCATCACAACGGGGCGTGAACTATGAATGACGCCGCCCATTGTTATGGCAACCATTTATTTTACGGCAGGAGTCGCCGTGAAACACCGCGCAGGCGCGAGAATGAGCGGTAAATGCTGGGAGATGAGCATTCACCGCTTCCAGGAAGTGATTGCTTGTGGGCTTCACAATGCCCACAAGCAAAATGAAAACTCACTCAAACTGATTTTTTAAGTCCCTCTTTGCAGAGAAAACGGACCGCGGTTATATACAGCAGTGAGTGTACCTTCCTATGCTTATACCCCAGTGAATGCTGAAAAAAAAAAAAAGTTTGGCCGCGGAACCCCCGCTTTAAAAGAGAACACTTTGCAATATTCATCTATGGAGTGTCTCCAGGGTAGGGGGCAGCCATCTTAGCTGGATCTGAATGTTATTGACTGATACAACAAAGCAAGGAGATGTTTGTCACCTTGCTTCTGAGAGAAAAAAAGGGGAAAATGACAAAAGTAGCAGAGTGTTCGAAAAAGGCTTCTGACTGAATGGAAGCCTGCCATAGCTTACCACAATCGTGTGGGACCTGAGAGAAGAAAAGAGTCTGCTTGCCTCAGTGATCGGGAACCTTCTCCCTGGAAGGGTGTGTAATCAGACTGTACTAGAAACAGCACTATCACCACTTGTAAGGAAGATAAATAGGGACTGTCTCAGCAGGATTGAAAGAGGGAAATCACAGCAACTCTTTTTCTATCTGAGGCTTTAAACTGAACCAGAGTACATGCCTCCTGCCGCTCTCTATCCCACTCCGAAATTGCCTAGACACTCAAGAGCCTGCCTAGACACTGTGTTTCTATTAGGGTGACCACATTTCCAAACTACCATTCAGGGACACACTCACTTCCCAAAAATCAGCTTGTACTGTAACGAATCACAGCACAGTGATTGGACACAAGAGGCGGGATTTATGATTTCTCCAATCACAAGCAGGGGGCGGGATTGTGCTCCTCCAGGCATTTCCAGGCTAGGACAAGTACTGTCAGTGAGTAAAGCAGTGCCTTTTTTGGGGGCATCAGATTGGCCCGGGGTGGCTGTGTCAGTTTCATTCCGGGACACTGTATTGTCCTGGAATGAATGTGCCCGGGACAGACCTGCAAAATGCGGGACTGTCCCGGGCAATCCAGGACACATGGTCACCCTAATTCCTATGTCAATAGGAACTGAGCTCCCAGCAGTTCCCCCTCATAGAATCTTACCAGTCAGGCAATGATGCATAGTGAGTGATAAAAGCTGTTTTGTAGGTAAAAGAAACAAAAAATGCTGTAGAGGATTTAAAGGATATTTGGGGTTAAATTTGGGTATTGTTTGAACATACCCTTTAACTCCAGACATGGAAGTTTGTTTCTTATAGACTTCCTATTCATGCTGATGCTGCTCAGAGCCTACAGCTTGAATCTGCTTATCTAAATATAGCTGTAAATCGGCCTGCTTGTCAAATGCCATGGAATTACATGAAGCCATAAAAAGTATCTTCGCACTGTTGTTTACATTACATTGCAAGCCTGCCCCTGACCTGCCTCTCGTATTCATACTTTCATGCTAAAGTTGCTATAAATCAGCGCTAACACGCCTAGAGAAGATTTGAAAAATGACCCATGCTGCTGTATGTCTGTATGAGATAGATGGTGCTAGGATTATCACCTGTGTAGGCAGATTCAGCATCACACTGCTCCTGATTGCTTAACGATCCCACAGGGAAAAAAAATGTATGCCATAAGGCTCCATGCACACTTGCATTTTTTTAAGCTAAAAAAACGCTGGAAAAAACGCTGGATAAAAACTGCTGTAATAGATTTTTGTAATAGCGTTTTAGTAGTGTTTTAGGAGCGTTTAAGAGCGTTTAGGAGCATTAGCATTTTAATAGAGTTTTTGCAGTTCCTTTAAAAAAATGGAGGCATTAAGGTGAAAAAACACGAAGGTTTACAACCCCTTTAACCACCTCCCACCCGGTCAATAGCAGATTGATGTCCGGGAAGTGGTTCAGTTAGGCCCCTTTCACATGGACGGCAAAATTGCCGCAGTAAAAAGCATGTTTTTTGTTCTGTGAAATTCAAGGCTTCAGGCAATGCGATTAGCTGCATTTGTACGTTGCGATTACCTGCGTTTACGTGCGTTTATTTGCGGTTGCGTTTAGCTGCGGTTAGTTATTCCCATAGCAACCTGTTTATTTTTATTTTTTGTCCCTTGGATCTAACCATGATGCATTTCGGTCCTCTGCCATCTATTTCCTGTTTCTTTGTTCACTTGCTGAGTGTGTGTTGGAGTTTAGAGGTGAGAGGAGTGATCGGTGTGTTGTGCCTGAGATTTGCAAAAATGAATGCAAATATGATGAGTTTGCTGGCGATGCTCATGTTGCTGATGATGAGGATGAAGAGGAGAAGACAGATCCAGTCTAGGCGACGTCCCCGCCGTTACTGGGTCCATCCCCTAACCTCACAGCGTCTATCAATTGGCTACTTTGCCCTCATGTTCGGTGAGCTGCGGAACCATGGGGACAAGTTCTACAATTATACTCGGATGTCCGTGGCAAGCTTCGATGAGCTGTTGGAACTCTGTAGAACACGCCTGAGCAGAACCAGGACCAACATGAGAAGAAGCATTAGTGCAGAAGAGCGGCTGCTACTTACTTTAAGGTAGGTTTTCCATATCTTGAACAGATGCTTAAAATTCATGTACATGCAGGTGTACCAATATTATTGACAATAGTGTGTATGTATGTTCTTGCATAATATATAGATATATATATATGTGTCTTTTTTGTATTGCAGATACCTTGCCACTGGTGCCAGCTTCACCTCCCTTCATCATCAGTTCCTAATGGAAATTTCTACTGTATCGACAATAGTCCATGATACATGTCAAGTTATATGGAAAGAGCTGAAAAGCAGTGTCATGCCGGAACCAACACCCAGTCTGTGGGAGGAAATATCTGAGGAGTTTTGGGAGAAGACCAACTTCCCAAATTGCATTGGGGCTTTAGACGGGAAACATATCCGTCTCATCAAGCCACCAAACTCTGGTTCCCGTTATTTCAACTATAAAAAATATTTCTCCATTGTCCTCCTGGGGCTCAGTGATGCCAACATGCGGTTCATTGCTGTGGATGTGGGAGCTTACGGGAGTTCTGGAGATTCCAGAATTTTCCGTAATTCTATGATGGGCCAGCGATTGGAAAATAGTGAATTCAATGTGCCACAGTCAAGGCCTCTTCCTGGTACTGCTGTGCCGGACCTTCCTTTTGTTGTGCTGGGAGATGAGGCATTTGCCTTATCCACCCACCTTCTCAGGCCCTATACGAGGCATGGTCTCACTGACAGGAGGCGCATTTTTAATTACCGTCTCAGTAGAGCCCGGAGAATGGTGGAGTGCGCATTTGGCATTTGCACTGCCAATTGGCGTGTTTTGATGACAGCCATGCACCTAGAAGTGGATCATGCGGTCAATGTTGTTTTGGCATGTTGTGTTCTCCACAACTATTTGAGGGGTAAGGAGATCGTGCCCACCGAATCCCCGTTAGCGTTACCTGTTTCCGCAGAACACAGAGGTCGTGTTACTGCCACTCGTCCCACGAATCAAGCTCTACAAGTGCGTGAGGATTTCACAGATTTTTTTTTGACAGAGGATGGACAGCTCCCATGGCAATATGACCATTTGTAAAGAGATCTTTGTTACCCATGTTATATCAACCTTATATTACAGTTTAAATTTGTTCTTGAAATAAAGTAGTTGACAATTTTTTACAATTAAATTGTTTTTATTTTTATATCTTTGCCATGTTAAATAACAAAAAGGTAGAAAAAATAGACAAACCTTACAAAACATTGAATGCTTGCATGTATAGAAAACTATGTTTTCAATTCCTTAGGAATATAGAGAATGTTCTTCTATTTTCAAGTATAAATTGACTCTGTACCCCCCCCCCCCCCCCCCGAAAATATTGAGTATTTCTAAAGTGCTGTTAACCATATGTTTGACTATATGTGGACACTGTGAGTGCAGTAAACAGCTTTGAAACATTTTTTCACAACTTTACGAACTGTTGTGTAGCGGCTGTTTGATAACAATGTCCAAATGTAAGCAAAGAATTTAAAAAGGTTTTTTAGTGCTTAAAGCGGAGGTTCACCCAAACTGACAACATTATTCTAAAACAATCATTGCACAGCACACATACTGAATTGCCACAACATTTTTTTTTTTTTTTTAAATAATTACCTTAATATAGCCATCTAAACTGTGACTTCCGGGATTCCCCTCCCGCAGGAGTAGGCGTATCTTATCTTTTCCCCGGCGCCGCAATGCGATGTGGGACTTGTCTTGTCACATTCAGCTCTCCATCACAGATTGTCCTGGAAGTGACGTTTCGTCGCCGCCATCTTGCTACACCCCACACTCCTGCACAGTAATGATAGAGTGAGCAGGGGGCAAGCGGACATCTTGTTACACCCACAGGAAGTTTCAGATTTCACAGTTATTTTAAACATAAAACGGAGCTTATATGCTTAAATACAATATTTGCAAATCCGTTTTGTGTTGAAAATAACTGTGAAATCTAAAACTCCGTTGGGTGTAACAAGATGTCCGCTTGCCCCCTGCTCACTCTATCATTACTGTGCAGGAGTGTGGGGTGTAGCAAGATGGCGGCGACGAAACGTCACTTCCTGGACAATCTGTGATGGGGAGCCGAATGTGACAAGACACCGTGACGCGAAATCTCGAGAGATTTCACCGCTTCCAGGAAGTGATTGCTTGTGGGCTTCACAATGCCCACAAGCAAAATGGAAACTCCCTCAAACAGATTTTATAAGTCCTTCTTTTCCGATAAAACGGACCACGGTTATATACAGCGACCAAAGTAGTGAGTGTACCTTCCTATTCATATACCCCAGTGAATGCTGAAGAAAAAAAAAAAAAGTTTGGCCGCGGAACCCCCGCTTTAAAGCTGACCATACACCTATAGATTATCTGCATAATGTCTATGATTAGATGGAATAATATTTGTCCATGTACACTGCACTGTGTAGATGGGGGGGGAGGGGATCTCCCACTGGGCCAAGCTTTAGTATCTTTCTAGTCGCCCGAGTAGCAAGATATGGAAGCTTGGAACAGTGGGAGATTCTTACATCCGCACAGTTTAGCGGAGATGGAGGAATCTGTTCCACTTTTTCCATCTGAACATAGAAAAACAGAAGATAACCTATAGGTGTATGGCCAGTCTGCTGAGGCATGGCCCCATAGAGAAAGTGTCAAAACCCTAACCTTCGTCTCCTTAATTTTGATTTTGCCATGTATGTAGATTGGGGGATCTCCCACTGGGCCAAGCTTCAGTATCTTTCTAGTCGGCCATGCTGGCTCTCAACCTAAACAATGCTTTGGTACTGTGAGAGCCAGCGTGGCGGAGTAGCAAGATATGGAAGCTTGGAACAGTACAGTACAGTTTCTTACATCCGTACAGTTCAGCGGATATTGAGGTAGGTATCAATAAAATTCAAGTAACAAAACATAAAAAAATTAAACAGTAATATAAAAAATTAAAAGGTCAAAACTACAAGTTTTCATACACCGGATAAGGGGGACGCAGGGAAGAGTGGCTTGGTTCAGTGCCAACATCTATGGGTGATCCTGATCCTGATTGGGAAGATGAGGGTGAAGTAACTGGGTGTGGCTGCACGTGCATCCTTTGATAACCAGGATTAGGTGGGTAAGGTGTATACATCGGTGGGGGTCCTGCATAAGGATTAATGGCAGGTGTTGTGTCATGGAACTGCTGATTGGCCATTGGTCGACTCAAAGAGCCACTGGGTGAATTAAAACCCATAGCCCATGGCTGAAATTTTGGATATGGACGTTGCTCTTTGCAAGCGGATACAATATACGTTAAATAGGCATGTATATCACCCCTGACCTCAGTGCGCTTATCAGGCGGAATCTCCCTGACTACACAAAGCAACATTCTCAAAAACATAACATCTGGGTCTGAGATATTGAGAAATTCATCATCTTTGGCCTGATTTTGCGATTGGTTTCTCATTTCTGCTATAATACGGTTAAAATATTCCTCAAAAGGTGTCTCTTGTTGAGTACGTTTTTGACGGCTGGTGGAAGTAGACTGTCCTCTCCTACCTACATTTGCCTGCAAACAGATCAAATATATAGATTATGCTTCTGATGTTGAGATCACACTTACATAATAATAAACATGATGCTTGCACAATTATTAAAGTCGTGTCCGAGCTTGCAACACCTGTTTTCAATAGATCAGACACAGGCACTTGTTTTAAACCTGTTGTCACTGTATTGGCAGCCAGACCTCCAAAACTGTTTTTACAATGTTTCAGTTCATGAATGAAGAGAAGCCGCTGTCTTCTCTCCATTCATTTTCAGCGCAGCGGAGGCTGCTGAGAAAGGGACTGGGGAATCTGTGTCCCTAGTCCCATTCCCTGTCTCAAAGGGGAGATGTCAGAGGTCTGTTAAGACCCCTGATATCTCACCAAAGAGAGGGCTGATAAAAAAAAAGAATAAAATAAAAAATAATTGTAAAAAAATACAAAAACTAAAAGAAAACACACACTGACACTGTCCCCCCCCCCCCCCCATTAAAAAATGAAAGCATTGTAAAAACCATCATTGTGACGTTTTGAAAGTACATACCACAGGTTCTTCAGTGGATGGTTGATATTCTTGGGATGAAAGTGACTCTGAATTGGTTTCTTGACTGGTGTCTGCGTCATCTGGTGACGAACTTTCACGTCTTGCGCTTGCTCTCTCAGGAACACCTGACACAGTTCTAATAATAACAAAATTACAAGTTTAATAACATGAATACTGTCATGTGTACACTACAGAATAGCCCTCTATATAGAGCAGGGTGGGTTTAGACACCTTTCACACTGGAGCGGTGACGCAACCAAAAATCCTGATAGCAGCATCCTTGGAGTGGTGAAGGAGCGGTGTGTATACCGCTCCTACACCTCTCCAGCCCACTCAAATCATTAGGACAGTGCGGCTATACTGCCCACAAATTTGTTAAAAGTAAAATATATAATATATATACTTACGAGCGCATCTCGGTGGTGCGCCTCAAAAAAGACAAAGCCTCTGCATGGGGGTTAGCCCTGCGACGAGTTGAGGGTGCTCCGCTTCTCTCCGCAGACTTCTCTTCATTAACTTCTTTCTTGTACCGGTCACGTAGGGACCTCCAACGTGTATAAACCTCTTTTCTTGCAATATATATATCAAACATAACGCATGTTAGGAAAAGTCGAGAGAGATCTGCTCACCCCCCCACCCTAGAAAAAACATAAGGGAAGACACCAACCATTTAATTTCCCATTTTCAAATTAGGTTTGTTTGCAGCATTGCACAATTGTCAGTGACGCAGTGCTGGATCGCTAAAAAATGGCCTGGTCATTTAGGGGGTAAATCTTCTGTTTGTGGTTATTATGGGAAACAGCTATGATGCATGTGTACCCTGCTTCATAGACACAACAAACATTGCACTCACCTCGGTTATCCTGCTCAGTGGCAGACATATTGTCCCAGTTCGGTGTGACAAATTTGTATACTTCCTCCCACTTGGATCTCTTCAACACTCGATCGGCATATCCTGGGCATTCTGAGTCCCATAACTCTGGTCGGGAATGCACAAGGGATATTATGGCCTCATGTGATATATCTCGCACCGCCATGCTGCCTTCTCCTCTTTCCAATATCCCTCTGAACTTCCTGTGTCATTTCCCAGGTACACCTACTGGTTATGATGCGCTTCCGGGTGATTTTTTTTTCTCACGCTGCTATCCGCAGCTGACTCAAAAGAATGCGATTACATGCGGTTGTTTGCAGATAGCTGCGCTACATCGCACCTGGACGCATTCAATTCTATTTTTTCTATTCGCACGGAACCGCATGTAACGAAATTGCAGCTAAACGCTGTGTGTGAATGGGGCCATAGGAAAGCGTTGTGTGCTTTTAGCTGCGGTAGAAAAATAGAAAATCCGCAGCTAAAAGCACCATTCTATCCGTCCGTGTGAAAGGGGCCTTATCCTGACTGGGCGTCATATGACGTCCAACAGGATAAAAGCCACCGCGCGCGCGTGGGGGCGCGCATCACGGCGATCGGTGGTGCGGTGTGTCAGTCTGACACACCGCAACACAGATCTCGGTAAAGAGCTCTTTACCACGTGATCAGCCGTGTCCAATCACGGCTGATCACGATGTAAACAGGAAGAGCCGTTGATCGGCTTTTCCTCACTCGCGTCTGACAGACGCGAGTAGAGGAGAGCCGATCGGCGGCTCTCCTGACAGGGGGGGTTTGCGCTGATTGTTTATCAGCGCAGCTCCCCCTCGGATGCCCACGCTGGACCCCCAGGATGCCACCCAGGACCACCAGGGAAGCACATAACATGTGGATGGCCAGGTAAGTCCCCCATGGCCATCCACATGTACAAATGTATGCATAACATATGCCAATCAGTGCCCACAAATGGGCACTGACTGGCACCATCATGGCACAAACAAAATTTGTGATGCCCAGCAGTGCCACCTATCAGTGCCCATCAGTGCCCACCTATCAGTGCCCGTCTGTGCCACCTATCAGTGCCACCCATAAGTACCCATCAGTGCCGCCTATGAGTGACCATCAGTGCCACCTATGAGTGCCCATCAGTGCCGCCTATGAGTGCCCATCAGTGCCGCCTATGAGTGCCCACCAGTGCCGCATATCAGTGCCCATCAGGGCTGCCTATCAGTGCCCATCATCAGTGCCACCTCATCAGTGCCACCTCATTGGTGCCCATCAGTGCTGCCTTATCAGTGCCCGTCAGTGCAGCCATATCAGTGCCTGTCAGTGCAGCCATATCAGTGCCCGTCATTGAAGAAGAAAAGGTACTTATTTACAAAAACAATTAACAGAAACAAAGAAAAACTTTTTTTTTTTTCAAAATTTTCGCTCTTTTTTTATTTGTTGCGCAAAAAAATAATAATTGCGGAGGTGATCAAATACCACCAAAAGAAAGCTCTATTTGTGGGAACAAAATGATAAAAAATTTGTTTGGGTACAGTGTAGCATGACCGCGCAATTGTCATTCAAATTGCGACAGCGCTGAAAGCTCAAAATTGGCTTGGGCAGGAAGGTGTATAAGTGCCTGGTATTGAAGTGGTTAAAGTAGTGTGCATGAACACAGGATAACACTACTGTATATAGCTTCTAGGAGCAGAAAAAAAATGCTAATACCAGCTTCTAGGAGCTTAAAGCGGATGTTCACTGCATCTGAGCACCACAAAACGAAAACACTATTTAAAACGGAAAATTTATTACCAAATACTTACCGTAATTTTCCTTTCCTGATAGACTCCATGGCAGACTACGTGTGGGTTAACCCCGCCTCCTCTCCACAGCTATAGGACCCCTTACCCATAAATTTGAGCTCACCTCCACAGACAGGTGTTCCGTAACTAGCCGACTCAAATTTAAACTCTCATATTTTTAATTCATGGGTGGGAACTCCGTCTGCCATGGAGTCTATCAGGAAAGGAAAATTACGGTAAGTATTTGGTAATAAATTTTCCGTTTTCCTGACAGACTCCATGGCAGACTACGTGTGGGAAATAACTAGCCAATCCATACGGGAGGGTATGCTTGCTCAAAAAAAATATTTTAATCTTTCCCGTCAACTGACAGGATTTTTCGACCAAAATTAACAGAGGAAAGGGAAGCAGGCTCAATACAATAATGAGACATAAATGTATGAATAGAAGACCACAAGGCTGCCCTGCATATCACTTCAGGAGCCACGTGTCGAGCTGCTGCCCATGAGGCTGCCATGCCTCTGGTGGAATGAGCCGTCACGCCTCTGGAGGAGCTAAGTGTCACGTCTGGACCTGGAGGATGATTGGTGATGGTGATGGTGATGATGATGGTGCAGCCTGGCAAGGTCCCTATCCTGTGACCGATGAACTGATGTAGCCGGGCTGTAAGAGATAATACAGACAAAGGGAGGGGGAGGAAGGTGGGCAGGTTGTAACCGTTAGCAACCACCAGAAAAAAATGACACCAAAGACACCAACCCCCTACCCACTCCGCACAGACCTTGTGCGGGAGGGCTGGCCACACGGCGGTGCAGATGAGTCCATGACGAGGAAGACACACAATGATGCGTAACTCCACTACCTAGACTAAGGATAAGCAAATCAATGCAAGAACAGCGCAGAAAAAAAAAGTTTTTGTTTTTTTTTAAAACTGTCCCTTTAAGAGACACTAAGCATTACATGCATTACATTGCCAAGAAGTGCTTACCCCGTCCTGGTGGTATTGAGACTCCGGGAGGCTGCTGCTATATGCCCACAGGTTATCCCACCTGTATAGGGCTCCTCAGCGGTTTAAATCACCCGCCGGAATGACGTCATGGCCGGTCCCGCTGTGCGCATGCATCGGAGGGACCGAACCTACTGCGCCTGCGCGGCCCCTGACCCCTCCGCCATACTGCGCATGCGCAAAAACCAAGCCTCGGTTTAACCGTGGCTCTGCGCATGCACTGACGATCAACAGGCTGGGATCAGGAAGGGAATGGCATCCTGGAACGCAAAAGCGTTCCACACATATACTAAGCTTAGCGGCGCTGTATGACAGAGAAAAAACAGCAGAGAAAGACATACAAACAAACAAAAACTATCTGCCATGGAAATAGAAAAAGTCTTCAGACCTTGCCAGCTGAGATCCACCGTCCGTCATGGTACGCTGGGGCCACATCCCTTCCACCATAGGGGTATCCATCAGCCCAAAACCACTCACCCGCTCATAGCTGGGCCCTGGGTGCACCGCACAACTCGTACCTGATCCGACAGACATCCTGGACTGCACCTGAATTGCATGATGAAGGTCCATGTGAGGAGGATAAAAAAGGAACACCTGTCTGTGGAGGTGAGCTCAAATTTATGGGTAAGGGGTCCTATAGCTGTGGAGAGGAGGCGGGGTTAACCCACACGTAGTCTGCCATGGAGTCTGTCAGGAAATAATTTTTAATATTCAGTGCAAACTCCCCCATTAAAGTGGTTGCAAACCCTCATATTTTTTCACCTTAATGCATCCTATGCAATAAGGTGAAAAAACTTCTGGCAGTGACGGACCCCCCAGCCCCCCCGTATTACTTACCTAAGCCCCATAATTTCCTCGGCAGAGACGCGCTCTCTCTCTCTGCACGGGGTCCCGGCTCTTGATTGGATAGTTTGATAGCAGTACAGCCATTGGCCCCCGCTGCTGTCAATCAAATCCAATGACACGAGCGCCGAGCCGTGTCTATGGGCACAAATACTGGACTCGGGAGTGTGCCCGCACGGTAACCCCCCAGGAGAGCGCTTCTCCTAGGTGGTTATCTGATACGAAGAGGAGCCGCCAGAGCCTCCGAGGGACCCCAGAAGAGGAGGATAGGAGCCACTCTGTGCAAAACGAGCTGCACAGTGGAGGCAGAGGCGTACTAAGTGGGGGGCGGGGGGGCGGACCGCCACGGGTGACACACACTAGGGGGGTGTCAGGCCGGCGCCCCCCCTCCGCGGCTGAAGTAAAGACAGCGGGGTGGGCGGGTTTAAGCCGCGGCACCGCGGCAGTCACAGGAAGAACACAAGCCTGTAGTGGCTTTGCAAGGAGGGGAGGGGGTGCGAGCCGAGTGACACCCGGGACCCGCAGCGATCCCCCTTCTCTCATGACCGCGCTGCCGCTCTGTTCAGTCTCGGCTGTCTCAGCCGAGCAGAGTGAAACTGCCTCCCCCTCCTCCTCCCTACACAGGGGGAGGGGACCCGTCACCTGACCAGTTCTGTGCATGTCCTGCACTTATCTGACTGAGGTACATTATGGGTCTGCGCTGTGGGGGTGGGGGTCTGCACTGTAGGTGTCTATACTGGGGGGGTGGGGGTCTGCACTGTAGGTGTCTGTACTGTGGGGGAGTGGGGGTCTGCACTGTAGGTGTCTGTACTGTGGGGGGTGGGGGTCTGCACTGTAGGGGTGTCTGTACTGTGGGGGGGTGGGGGTCTGCACTGTAGGGGTGTCTGTACTGTGGGGGGGTCTGTACTGTGGGGGGTGGGGGTCTGCACTGTAGGGGTCTGTACTGTGGGGGGGGGGGGGGTCTGCACTGTAGGTGTCTGTACTGTGGGGGGTGGGGGTCTGCACTGTAGGGGTGTCTGTACTGTGGGGGGTGGGGGTCTGCACTGTAGGGGTGTCTGTACTGTGGTGGGGTGGGGGTCTGTACTGTGGGGGGGTCTGCACTGTAGGTGTCTGTACTGTGGGGGAGTGGGGGTCTGCACTGTAGGGGTCTGTACTGTGGGGGAGTGGGGGTCTGCACTGTAGGGATCTGTACTGTGGGGGGGTGGGGGTCTGCACTGTAGGGGTCTGTACTGTGGGGGGGGGGGGGGTCTGCACTGTAGGGGTCTGTACTGTGGGGGAGTGGGGGTCTGCACTGTAGGGGTGTCTGTACTGTGGGGGGGGGGTCTGCACTGTAGGGGTCTGTACTGTGGGGGAGTGGGGGTCTGCACTGTAGGGGTGTCTGTACTGTGGGAGAATGGGGGTCTGCACTGTAGTTGTGTCTGTACTGTTGGGGGTTGGGGGTCAAACTCCAACCACTTCAGCTCCATTGTAGCACGAACACATCCTGGACCCGAGCCCCCACGTGTAGCGGCCTCACTCTCCCTCTCTGCTTCATCCACTGCTTGGCTGGTGTCTAGGGGTACCTGTGAGAGGAGAGTGCAGGAACACTACGCCAAGCTTTCACCTTGTATGTGTATGAGGGTTGAGCAAAGTCACTTGAATTACCTCCGGATCTGTTCTCTGCCTCTGCTTGTTCCGTGGAGATGTGTCTGCCAGTAATAGAGCCCCACACCAATAAAGTCCAACACTCTTTTATTTCTCCATTGCCAGGGTGAACATAATCAGTTGAACTTTAGTAACAGACAGACAGGGGTGTGGATACGAGTAGGCCCAGGCACATATGAACTCTCCTATTCCTTTGCTAGTGAATAGGCTTGGCGCACGGTCTCTGCCACCGACCGTGAGATTGGTCGCTGCCACCGACCGGATGAACCGCTGAGGCCCCTGCCACAGGCCTAATAGCAGGTCTCTGCCACTGACCTGAGTTGACTAGTTGAACCGCTGCCACCGGTCATAGAACATGAACCACCTTCCTCTATGAATTGGCCCCTGTTCGGGAAGATATCCATCCGGGCGGTCTCCAGAGGTTCACCCGGCACTGGCAATATGCTGCACCAGATCTTCGGTTGAATCCCTCCTCCAGTCCCTTACGCCTCTGGATTCGGGTACCTGACACCCGGGGCACCCTAGGACAATCCCTCCCTTGCGGGACCCAGCAGAAGGTACTGGGTCCCAGGCCTCCGGCCGAGTACCTTACCCCAGACTGAAGGTGTCTGGAATGGAACACGAACTCCAAGTGTCCAGGCCTAGGCCGCCTGGACACCGACCGTGGACAGCAGCCCTCAGGCTGAAGGTGCCTGGGACTCGGACCTCGTGGCGAAGATGTCCGCCCCCTTTATACCCTCCCCCAGCAAGCACAGCGGGTTCCCTGCCCCGCCGTACAACTGATGTGAGAGGTCAAAAAGGGTACGGCACTGCAGTGATGGTTCAACCCCAGCCCAAAGTGACAGTGCCACCTGCTGAGCCGCAGGGAACTAAACATCACTGATGTCTTCACCAGAATTAAACACTCACAAATAGTACATACCCGCTACACAGCATTAGATCATTTCCAGGATAGGTTTGACAGTGCTGCAAGTTTACGCCTGGTCTGGGACTGGTGGAAGAAATGACATAGCATTTTACAGGACTTTGATGCAGTGTTGCTTGGAAGCCTAAGTCAGTATGCACTACACTACCATAAGCTTGCATGCAGACACCTATAGGGCTCATTTACACAACTTGCAGTGCATTTTTTTTAACCCTTTTTAATTTTTTGGGCTGTGTACTATTAACATGCTATAGTGTGTAGAAATGCACTGCATGAAAATGCTACATGTTTATTTATGCCCTATCTTTTAGTGCAAACCAACCCAGAACATTGACATGAATTTAACTTATTGGACATTAGGCAAAGTGTCTTGTTTTTACATTGTGACAGTCCAATGATGCTGGTGTGAAAGAGCCCTAAGGTAAGGTGACCAGATTTTAAAAATGAAATCCGGGGACCTATTTTTTTTTTTACTAGTAATCAGCAATCGACGACTAGTTTTTTTTTTTTTACTAGTAATCAGTGATCAGCGGCAATCGGCGACTCTTTGCCCATCACCGCCGTTGCCCGCCTCACAGCCTGTCAAGTCTTACTCTCCGGGCCCCGGCTACTACTGGGTGGGGTGCGGAGGAAGATCACTCACCAGGGAAGGCAAGAAGATAAGCAGGCAGGCGGCTGGCCGGGACTTGAGCCAAGGCAGAAGAACATGCGAACGGAGCTGAATGGGCATGCACCCGAAACTGAAGAAATATTCCCTCCGCTCCGACCAACACATGATCATCAGAAAGGGGCACAGATAATGGAAAAAAATACACCCTCCTATGCTTTTTTTAATTCTGCAATGACTGTCTTTGAAATTCAAATCCCATCCGGGGCCAAAACCAGGGACAGACTTGGTCCGGGGACAGTGTTGTCAATCCGGGGACGGTCCCCGGAAACCGGGGATGTCTGGTCACCCTACCCTAAGGCCTGGTTCACACCTATGCATTTTTTAGTGTGTTTTCAGTTTTACAGAAACACACCACAGTCCATTTAACATGGTTTCCTATGGATGTAGTTCACATCTGTGCATTTTATGGAAAGGGTCAGCAGGGACTTTTTTCTGGTTTTTGTTTCCATAGACTTCAATGGATCAAAAGCGTGTATTGAAAAACGCAAAATGCACCTGCAATATGCAAACTGCAACCTGCATAAGTGTGAATCAGGCCTAATGCCGCGTACACACAATCGTTTTTAATGTCATTGAAAAAAACTGCATTTTTCTCGACGTGATTTTTCGTGTTTCCTCTCAAGCCTACCTTGCCTACACACTATGGTGGAAAAAAATGTTCGAGTAAAGCGCGGTGACATACAACACGTACGACGGCACTATAAAGGGGAAGTTCCATTCGGATGGCGCCACCCTGTTAGTAAAGTTTGTTGAGAGACGATTCGCGCTTTTCAGCCTTGTGCTTTTCAGTCCGTTACAGCGTGACGAATGTGCTATCTCCATTACGAATGCTAGTTTTACCAGAACGAGCGCTCCCGTCTCATACTTGATTCTGAGCATGCGCATTTTTTTTCACATCGTTAAAGCATACACACGGCCGTTATTCATGACGAGAAAAACGACGATGTAAAAAACGACGTGAAAAATTAGAGGATGTTCCAATTTTTCTCGTCGTGATTCTCCGCATTTTTCTCGTCGTTTTTAATGACCATTTTAAAAAATTTCATTTTTCTCGTCATTAAAAACGATCATGTGTACGCAGCATAAGTGTTAGAGTGATGATAAGAGTTATGCCTCGTACACATGACTGGGTTTTCCAGCCGGAAAACTGCGAGGAGAACTTTTGGCCGGGAATCCCGGCCATGTGTATGCTCCCTCGCAGTTTTTCCGACGGCAAAACTGCCCAACCCGCCGGCCAAAAAAAGAGAACCGGCTCTCTTTTTTCCCGTCGGGATTTCCGACTGACTTTTTCCCGTCGGAAATCCTGAGCGTGTGTACGGGGCATTAGAGATGTGGTTAGCCATGGATGTTAACTGGGAAATTTAGGTTTTTATTTATTTATTTATTTATTTTAACAAAGACATAAGTAGACTTATCTTTTTTTATTTTTTTTATTTTGGTGTTAAAGTGTTACTGAACCCCCCTTACGAAAAAAGTAAACGTAGCAGCATGTTATGTTACATGCTTGTTTTCTGTCTCTTTTTGTATGCATTCTTTTCTTGCAAAATAATGAGGAAATATATTTATCTTCTACCTATTGGGTGGCTACGCTGCCTTGCAGGGTCTCACTGGAGGCCCAGGGTAACCACATTTCCATGCATACTCTGGGACTGTATTATTACATGCTGCTCCATGTTATGTTCAGTTACTCCAATAACATGCTTAAGGTACACATGCGCACTATGTTCAGCACGCCAGGGAACATGGGACATATAATCCAGATGCTTAAGATCCAATCCATTTGTAAAGTGCACTCCTCAATCGAACAGTGGAAAAGAAGAGAGCACATAGATCTTCTAAAAGGCAAATGTAAGTAAATTCTGAAAAAAAAAATGTTGTTATGCAGCTAGTTATGTGGAGCTAGAGGAAAAACATGATTTTTTTTTAATGAGGGTTTAATACTGCTTCACGTGTCTTAAATGCACCCCTTTGTAGTTTACCAAATATATACAATGAAGAAATAGATTCTGCAGCGCAATATCTTCAATGACAGATGAAACCTGAGAAGGGTTAATATCCCGGAGGCTAAAAACCATCTGCTCCCCCACCGCCCACCTCCAATGAAGCCCCCAATCTTAGATGTTCCTTGGTTTGCTGTTCTGGCCCTTTCTCATTATTGGTGATTGTGTTTACAGTGAATGTCTGTCTGTGCATTGTCTACATTATAGAAACCAGGGCATGACTCAAAATGAGATATCCATCTTAATGTATCTTTGCTGGTGTAGCATCGTAAATAATCTTTAAAGTGAATACATAATACAGTGACGCCAACCTACCCACAATGAGCCCAAAGTAATTTCATGAGATCACAGAAACGGCACTGATGTGAGCTGCACAGGGTTTTATCAAAGTGACATCATAATGCAGGTTTATGGCCCAACTCTGGGCTTGCAAGCCTTTCCCCCACCGACACCTGTAAAAATAAAAATCTATATACAGTACATACCTTTCGCCAGGTGTTTTCAGTCCAGTTTTGTCACAGGTCCTCTTCATCCTCTTTCTCTAGTGCCCTCACTTAATGATGTGGGGCTGCTTTCTGCACCTTTCTCCTGTAAAGCTGTAAAGCTGGCCATTGATGGATCAAAACTCATCCAATTTAGGAGTGATCGGACAAATTTTGACCCATCTTTGGCAGTTCTCTTTGCGCATAACTAACGGGACTAACGGGACCGCCACCCTATTCATGCGTCTGGCCTCCTAATATACATGCGGGGCGCTGGACGCATGGATTCCTATGGGGCTATTTTTGAATGAATATTCGCTATTGTCACACTGATTCAACTCCTGGACAATCAGGAAGTGGGCCTTGAAACCTGTTTTCTGATTGGCCGGAAGGAGAAGCAATCCTTTTGGCCTAGGAGGAGGAGGAGGGAGGTGGAGGGAGGAGACGCACGGCTGCCGTGAGGAGATGCAGGAGAAGCCGCTGCCCGGAGGGAAGCGCTGCCCAAGCCATTGATGGGGTAAGTGTAGGGCCAACCCGACCCGGGGGTCTAATTTTTAGGTTTTTGCCCAAGCTGAGATTGGATTTTGAAGAGGCCATCTTGGGGTAGACCTAATGCTGTAAAGAAAATAGGTAGGCTTAGGGATTGATTTACTAAAGGCATATAGCCTGTGCAATTTGCACAGCGCAGTTTCTCCAGCTTAGTAAATTAGGTAAAGCTTAATTTAGCAAAGAATATCCAATCACGTGCAAGGAAAATTAAAAAAAATGGATTTTTCCTTGCACATGATTGGATGATGGAAGTCAGCAGAGCTTCCGCTCATTTACTTAGCTCTGGAGCAACTGCTTTTGCAGAGGGGAACTGCACTTTGCAAACTGTAGTCTTGTTTCCTTTAGTAAATCAACCCCAAAGTTTCACATTGCCTCTTTTTCAGTTATGAAGGTTTTGTTTATTTTGAATTTACATAATTAAACCCTGCCCACCTAATTTAAACCCCACCCTTATATTGCATGTACATTACTATGTCATCATGGCTGCATTTAGATGTTATGCTTTTCTAAGCACACATCAATAATGAATCCCCTTTGTACAAGTTTTGCCCCTTGTATAATGGAATTATTTTAGTAAAACAAATGCTAGAATGCGCTGTTGGATTAAGAATGCTGTTTGTTTTATATTCACATCTAATTTTTACTGTACAGAACAGCAAACAAGAAAATTGAGATGATTATATCATGTTTCTTTAAACTTAGTGGGGCTTCTGACTCCTCTCAATATCTTCTGCACACCAAGGGTGTTAGGAATGTAATTGACCTGGGGCACCCCCTGGGCACCTTGAGGAGACCTATGATGTGGCATGTGTAACGCAGTGGCGGTGCGTCCATAGAGGGCGCCGCAGCGCCGCCCCCTCTCGCTCCCGCACCGCCACTGAAAGACAATACACAATTTCATGCATTGCATGAATCTATGTATTGTCACCGCTGCCGCGCTGCCCACTATTCATATGGCCGGCCTCCTGGTGAGCGCCGGCCATATGAATTAGAGCAGCGGCCGGCGGTGGGTGTGTTCTGGAAGTGTCTATCAGAGCCAGCGGCTCTGATAGGCTTTCCGAATACAGCTCTCACGCTGTATTCGGCTTCCAAAAACTCCTCCCAGGTACGCACGGGGGTGCGTTCCTTGGAGAAGACTGTGGAGGTTTCAGCCAATCAGGCTCACCGGATCTGGTTACCGGTAACCTGATTGGCTGAAGCGACATCGAGGGCGGGAGAACACATTGAGGACGGCGCGGACCGAGGAAGGTAAGTGCAGGGTTGGGGGGGGGGGGGGGAACAGGCTGCATTTGGGGGGAACTGGCTATATATATGGGGACAAACTGGCTGTATATGGGGGCACACTGGCTGTATATGGGGGCACACTGGCTGTATATGGGGGCACACTGGCTATATATATGGGGACAAACTTGCTGTATATGGGGGCACACTGGCTATATATATGGGGGCACACTTGGTGTATATGGGGGCACACTGGCTGTATATGGGGGCACACTGGCTAGATATATGGGGGCACACTGGCTATATATGGGGACAAACTGGCTATATATGGGGACAAACTGGTTGTATATGGGAGCACACTGGCTGTATATGGGGGCACACTGGCTGTATATGGGGGGCACACTGGCTGTATATGGGGGGGCACACTGGCTGTATATATGGGGGCACACTGGTTATATATATATGGGGGCACACTGGCTGTATATGGGGACAAAGTGGCTGTATATGGAAACAAACTGGCTGTATTTGAGGGGGCAAACTGGTGGCGTTTGGGCACAGTGGCTGCGTTTAATGGGCACAGTGGCGGCAATTGATTTTTTTTTTTCAGTTTGTTTGCGCCCCCCCAAAAATTTTGAGCACCAGCCGCCACTGGTGTAACAGTGAATAGTGGCTGTGGCAAAATGTTGCTAATGGGCTTAAAACAGCATGGGAAAATAACACACAAGCCTATTCTCTACACTCTACATACACGGCGCACATATTCCAGTGTTTTTACCCACAATTTTTTTTTTATTTAGTGTGCCACACGTGAAAACCTTACCGGCATTGTATGTGAAAGACTTACAGACACCTCAGCACAAAGGATCCTTTTTAAAAACTGAAACTTGTCCATAAAATATGCTTTTTGTACAAATAATATAGACAGGGATCAGCAGCATGTAGCACAGTGTGCAGGAATCAGTAGTCAGTAACGTAGTATATAAGTAGCATGCAATGACGAGTTTAGGTGTCAGTGGAATGTTATGCAGAGGTCAGTAGTATGCAACACAGAGTTCAGAGGTCAGTAGTATGTAACAAAGTGCAAAGGCTAGTAGAACGAAACCTAGAGTTCAGAGGTCAGTAGTATATAATGCAGAGTGCAGGGGTCAGTCATATGTAATGTAGAGTTCAGGGGTCAGTAGTAGGTAATGCAAAGTGCACGAAGAGTGCAGGGGTCAGTTTTATGTAATATATTAGGTAACGTGGGGGGTCAGTAGTGTCTAACAGAGAGTTCATCACTCAGTAGTATGCAACGCAGGGTGCAGGTGTCAAGAGTAAGTAACACAGAGTTCATGGGTCAGGGGGAACACAGAGTTCATAGATCAGTATGTAGCGGCCTCACCCCATCTCCTTTGTCTAGGGGTATGTCACACGACAGGGTGAGATGCGCTACGGCCCATGTCCTCCCCATAGCTGTGGGTGAGGTGAAGGCCGGTATCAGTATCTTCCTCGGGCCAATGTATTTTAGTTATGAAACTCAGTTCTGCTTGCTAACACTTCCCTCTGCTCCCATTAACCAGAGTCCACACACCGATCACAGTCCAACTCTTGTTTTATTGCAAGCTCCACAATAAACAGTGCTTCAGTAGCCAACTGGTTGGAACGTTATAACAGCCTGATACGGTGGGATGAGCAGGTCGAGGCACTATCCTGATTTCAATCTAAACCACTGTGGTTTCACCAGCGGTTATGGTAGCCTTAATTAGTACAGAACATAGAGCTTGTGAGTCTCTACCAGCAACTCAAGAGAACGTATTTAGGAGTACCTTCGCTGCGCTGTGGCCCCTATCAGGGGAAGATGTCCCTCTAAGGGAGTTACCGGAGGCCCATCCGTCACTGGGTTGATGCTGCTCCGGACTCTCCGGACGGGTGACCTCCCCGGCCTCCTCACCTCAGATGCGGGTCCCGTCCACCTCTGGGACCCTCGGATCACTTCGCCCTTGCGGGACCCAGTCGAAGTCACTGGGCCCCAGGCCTACTATTTAGTACCTCACCCCAGGCTGAAGGTGCCTGGGATGGACTCCAACTCCATTCCGGTCAGACCTAGGGCGCCTGGGCCGGCACTCCGAACCGCCTGCACCCAGGCCTAAGGTGCCTGGGTGCGTGAAGAAGATCCTCCTCAAGATGACGAAGACCTCGTGGTTGGGGCGTATCCCCCTTTTATATCCTCCCATCGACACCACGGCAGGTTCCCCGCCCTCGCCGTACCATCTCCGGAAAGGGACAAAAAGGGTAGCACTGTGGCAGTGATTCTACCTTGAGCCTGTGAGTACCCCGCCACCCACAGGCCAAGGAGAATAATACACCACCCAATCCTCCACGAATACAAAGGGGTCCAAAACCTCTCACAATTACACACCTGGGTCACACTACCCCCCAGGTGTACCCCAACTAAATTTAAAGACCCCGCTACAAGTAGTATGTAATGCAGAGCAGCAAGGTCAGGAGTAAGTAACGCAGAGTGCAGGTGTTAGGAGTATGTACCCAGGAGGTCAAGGGTCCATAGTATGTAATGCAAATTGCATGGGTTAGCAGTATGTATTATAAAGTGCAGTGGACTAAGACATATAAGTAAATGCTTCTCACTACTCAGAGGGGTTTATGCAACTAGCAAGTCTGAATTCAGCCCCCCTATACTGGAAACTTCACATTTTTTTCTTAACATCTTCCCTAATAGGGCTCCCTTCTACCCCAGGCCACATGGCAGCTGTGTGGGCTGCTATGGGTATTGTGACTTTACTGTTTACAGTAAAAGCATCTCCTCATAAGCAGGACTAGGACAAGGTCATCCAGTTCCAGGGCAAAGATACCAGGACTGTACTTCTACTTTTGTTCTACCTGACCGTAGTAGCGGCTTCATTCTTGTGTGGGGTGATAAAGAATGCATCCCAGCAACCAAAACATTGCTGTCACTCAGCAAGGTGCCCAAAATGTTGGGCAGACCCAGCCCAGGACATGGTGGTCCACCTATTGGGCACCAGGGCTAGATATTAGCCGTGCAAAAAGTAGCCTTGGTGGTGGTCACACATTGCCTTTCCTGTTCAACCCTTGGTACAGCCCTGCCCTCGGGCTAAAATTCCCCCAGCACAGATTCCACCCTACCTCTCTAAAATCCACTCACCAAGTCTCAGATGCAGTGGCACCCCCTGAATGATGAAGGTTTACCCAGGTCTGCTCTTGACTGTGTCATATCAAAGCTGAAGGGAGCCTAGAAATGACCTCAGCTCTTAAAGTGGAAGTAAACCCATTGATTTAACAGTTTAAAAAAACTGTTAAATTCCCGGCACGCCGGAAATGCTAACTGCCACATTGGTTGTGCTCTCAACCAAACTGTCAAACCATCCGATGGCTGGTGTCATAACTGGTCACATGTGCAGCATCATGGCAGTTAAGGTTTAAAACAAAGGTCAAGATGGCAGCTTCCTTGGCGGAAAACGATAGGAGGGTTTACTTCCACTTTAAATGCCCACTGACACTGTTCTAAACGGAGTGGTCAAAAGCTGTTGGCTGCGCTGCTACTAAAGGGTTAATTTCTAAAACAGCGGGTGGGACCCAGTAGGCTTTCCTACTACAGGTTGCCTGCAGAAAAATACAGGAAGAAGCAAGTCACCATTTATCCTACACAAGGAGAAAGAATGCAACTGTGGCCGGTCCTTATTACTGGAAGCTCAAAAAGTTTCACACTGGATTACTGCAGAGATCTCAAAGAAATTTAGTAAGACAATATTTGTTTATCCTGGAGTTCAGCTTTAAAGCGCATTTCCACTTTTGCAGTCGACTTTGAGAAAACTCCACTATATGTTTGTTATGTATTCTAATTCACTTAGCATACCTAATTTTTTTAAATAGTTTCTTATTTTTTTGATGTTTTTCAGGAGAAGGTGTCCGGGCTGGCTGCAAGGATTTATGAATAATGTCAGAGTAATGCCGCGTACACACGATCGGAAAATCCGACAAGAAAACCGTGGATTTTTTTCCGACGGAATGTTGGCTCAAACTTGTGTTGCATACACACGGTCACACCTAATTCCGACCGTCAAGAACGCGGTGACGTACAACACTACAACGAGTCAAGAAAAATGAAGTTCAGTGATTCCGAGCATGCGTCGAATTGCTTCAGAGCATGCATGGTTTTTGGTGCGTCGGAATTGCATACAGACGATTGGAACTTCCGACAAGAACTTTTCTTGACGGAAAATTTGAGAACCAGCTTTCAAATTTTTGTTGGCGGAAATTCCGACAGAAAAAGTCTGATGAGCCTACATACGGTCGGAATTTCCGACCAAAAGCTCTCATCAAACTTTTCTTGTCGGAATTTCGGATTGTGTGTATGCGGCATAAGTCTGTCCTAATGCCTGGTTCACACGATGAGATTATCGGACGAATGATCGTCCGTTTTTTTTGCTTTTTTCATTCTATTCTCAGATCGACAATGAAGAATTTACTAAAGTGCCAAAAATTCTCCTACGACAGAATAAACATTTGGAAGTGATGTCATGTGTTGTATTGCATTCGTATTGTATTTCGAACGACAGCTGTACTGAATAAATGAAAATTATACGATCTGGTATCGTACGAGAAACATTTTCGTGCTTGTCCCATTGGATAATATCAGATCATGATCGTCATGATCGGCTCTCGAAAGCTGTGTACTAACGATCAGATTATTGTATGATCGCTTCAAAAGCGGTATTTTTCCTACAAATTTCTGATCGTGTGTACGGGCCATAAATCTGACCGCATTAACATACAATGCAAGAAGCCTAGCCTCTAAAGTTTTTGTAAGGATAGACAGTTTTCAAATCTAGTTACAATCAAAAATAAAGAGCTCCCTGCACAGTGCGCACAGGGTAATTATGGCAAACACAGCTGCCCAGCCCTCTCATAAACAAAGAGAAACTATGTAGCATTTTTCCTTGCCTCTTTACAGCCTCTTAAAAAGTTATGATTCTTTTTTGTGAATCTTTTTTTCAGGTTATGCTATGTGAAATGGTTGTTAGATGCACTTTAAATTGTTAGTTCACCTTTTAAAAAAAAATGAAATGGTGAACTAACCCTGTACACCCTAACCACCTCCCCCCGGTACCCGCTGTAATTACATCCGATGGATGCTGAGCTTAGTGCCCATGGAGCAGGCCCAGTGGTTCGGAAATTTTAAAGCCACGCTCTTCTTCCTGTTCTCTGTTCAATGCTTCCAGGACAGACCAGGACAACTATAATTGGTCAGCGCCTGCACAGTGAATTGCTCTGATCCATCTTGGAAGCACTGCACAGAGAACGGGGAGAAGAGTGGGGATTTCAAATCCCTGGACCGCTGGACCAGCAGCATGGGCACTGACAACTCAGCAGATGTAAAGAAGTTCTTCAGTCTTAAAAAAAAAGTACAAATACGGCAGCTGCTAACTTTTAAGAAAAAGGACACTTATCTGTTAGGTTCTTTGCTGGTCTTTGGGTCACCATGAAAGGGGCCTAAGGCTGCTTTCACACTGATGCATTGTTGTTTACCCGCACTGCGAGTGCAGCACAGTTCACCTGTGGCTTTCCTGCAGGTTAGCTGCACTTTTCCATAGACTTCTATTACATCCTGTAGGTGTGGTGCACTTTGAGAAAGCACACCAAACTTACAGGTAATAGAAGTCTATGGCTCAGTGCAGGTAACCCGCAGCTGCACTGCTCTGCACCTGCGGATCAGTTTAAAAGCAGCCCAGTAACCACTGCAGAACAGACATGCCCATATATACACTGTGATTTTAGTAATAAACTTACCTTTAACCCCTTCCATACCGGGCCATTGGGAAATGACGCCGGCAGGAACCCTCTCTCCCCCCGGGTGGACGTCATATGACGTCCTCCGCTTTGAGGGGGGATATCTGAATGATGCCTGCAGCTAGAGGCATCATTCAGATATCTTTGTTTAGAGCCGGCGATCCTGCGCACCATAAGATCGATCATAGCGGCGATTCCACCACTTGATCATTCTTATAGGCGGCGGGAGGGGACATCCCCCCTCCCGCCGCCATCCGGTGCTTCTCCGGGCTCTCCCGTGCGATCGGGGACCCGGAGAGAATCGTCGGCGCCGGTGGTGGGTCACGTGATGAGCATAGAGATGACTGGTGACCAGATGGTCACCAGTCATCTCTATGATCGTCGGAGGCCCGGGCGCGATGTGATGACGTCACGCCCGGGTCCTCAAATGTAAACAAAGCCGCCATTGCGGCTGTATGAGATCAGTGAAATTTTTTTCACTGATCTCATGCTTTCCAGCCTGGAGGAGAGATGTGGGGTCTTATTGACCCCGCATCTCTCCATAAAGAGGACCTGTCACACACATTCCTATTACAAGGGATGTTTACATTCCTTGTAATAGGAATAAAAGTGTAAAAAAAAAAAAAAGTGTAAAAAAAAAAAAAAAAAGTAAAAATAAAAAAAAACAAGTAAAAAAAAATAAAAATTTGTTTTTTAAAACGCCGTCCCCAATAGCTCGCGCTTAGAAGCGAACACACACGTAAGTCCCGCCCGCATATGTAAACGCCGTTCAAACCACATATGTGAGGTATCGCCGCGTGCGTTAGAGCACATGCAACAATTCTAGCACTAGACCTCCTCTGTAACTCTAACCTGGTAACCTGTAAAAATTTTCAAAGCGTCGCCTATGGAGATTTTTAAGTACCGAAGTTTGGCGCCATTCCATGAGTGTGCGCAATTTTAAAGCGTGACATGTTAGGTATCTTTTTACTCAGCGTGACATAAGCTTTCAAATTTTACAAAAAAATTGGGCTAACTTTACTGTTTTGTTATTTTTCAATTCATGAAACCATTTTTTTCCCCAAAAAAAGGCGTTTGAAAAATTATTGCGCAAATACCGTGCAAGATAAAAAGTTGCAACGACCGTCATTTTATTCCCCAGGGTGTCTGCTAAAAAAAACATATATAATGTTTGGGGGTTCTGAGTAATTTTCTAGCAAAAGAATGATGATTTGTACATGTAGGAGAGAAGTGCCAGAATAGGCCCGGTATTGAAGTGGTATAAAAAGCCCTGTATGGAAGTGGTTAATAACAGTCTTCTATTCTATTCCATCCCAGAGCAGGAGGTCGCGGGCCACATCAGAGGGCTCCACGGGCCACATGTGGCCCCCGGGCCATTGGTTGAGCACCCCTGGCCTAAAGCCTAGTACACACGGGCAAAATGTCAGATGGCTTCTGTCGGACGAGCATGCTGGAAAACCAGCAGCCGAGCGCCTCCTGATCAACGCTCTCAGCCAATGGCTATTGTTAGTACAGTGGCTCTGACCAAAGCTGTCAGTTTTTTTTTTCATTCAACCCGCTGAGTTGAAAAAAAAAAAAAATAGTGGTGTGTACTAGGCTTAAGTGAGCAGATATCTTGCAAATAAAGACACAACAGCAGTAAAAAAAGAAAGGAAAATCAAAGTAAGGGTTCCTACCCTTTCTTACGCTATCCAAAACTCTATTCAAAACATTAAAAAAAGTTTTGACTGGAGTTGGGCTTTAGGATCAGATTTACTTTTATTTTTCCCTCAGCAGCAAAGAAGCAAAACCCTTTGCAATTCACAGCTCAAAGTAACAGCCATTGACCCAATCTTCTGTTGGGCGGGCACCTTTTCTTGAGGGACAGGCCTGTCAGAAGTAGCTAATGTTCTTGGAGCACAGCAGGATGACACTGTGTTTAAAATAGGACTTACAAGTCCCAAGCCTTGTCACAGCTTAACTTCCTCTTGTATACTTTATAGAGATGAATGTGTCTCCGATGAAACCAAAAACCCAAACACTACAGGAGCTCTCGCTAAATGTATTTATTTGAGAAAAATCCCAAGTCACTTTCTCCTAGGTAAAAGCAGGCTCTAAAATTTATGGTCGGATTAATGCCTGCCACGGAGATTTGTTAACCTGCACCACAAATGGCTGCAAGTGTTACTTCTTTATAAGGGGAATTTAAACTGCAACTAAGGTGCGGTATTAACCTTAATTTTTTACATGGGTTTGCTGGGGTAATCAATAAGCATTTTTGCTTTGCTAGGATTTGAATAGTTAGTCACACGTTGGACTTTAGTCACATGCAGAACTTGTGGTTGCTAATAGGTCAAGAGTGGGGATGATTGTAAAAATTAATTGAGCCACAAAATTACTAATTTTCACCATAATAGAAACTCTTAAATGTAGTCATTTGGCTACTTAAGTGAAATTAAATTGAATCTAAATCTAGTCTTTAATCTTAATTTAAAAGGTGTTGTTTTTCGAGAGGTGTATTTAGGGTAGTTTACTTTATTTCATTTAGTGCGTTTTTTTTTTTAATGCAAACCAAAAAAAACAAAAAACCAATAATGAGACAAACGAGGACCCTGTTTATTACCTCAAGAACAAATGCAGTATAGTTGAAGGACTTCCTTACCCTCACGAACCATTGAAATCTCACTTGTACTCTCATGCCTTGTACACACGACCATTTTTCCCGGCAGGGAAAAAAAAAACAATGTTTTTCCTGACGGGTTTCCTGTCAATCAAGCCTGCCTTGCATACACACAGTCACACAAAAGACCGCTGAACTTTTGAATGTCAAGAACGCGGTGACGTCAAAGACTACGACGAGCGGACAAAATTACGTTCAATGCTTCCCCTCGGGAAACCATACAGACGACGGGTTTTCTCTGCAAGATTTTTGCCTAACGGGAAATTAGAGAACAAGTTCTCTTTTTTTTCCCCGCAGTTTGCCTGCTGGGAAAACTGCGATTGACCATACACACGGTCCTTTTTCCTGGCGAAAAACTGTCATGGCAGTTTTCCTGCCGGGAAAACCGGTCGTGTGTACGAGGCATTAGAACTCACCTTAATTACACATTCCCCATTGACATATAGCAATTGCATTTCTTGAAAATGGTGAAACTTTAAAAAAATCTTGTTTTATACATACAGTGCTTTGAAAAAGTATTCACACCCCTTGAAATTTTCCACATTTTGTCATGTTACAATCAAAAACATAAATGTATTTTATTGGGATTTTATGTGATAAACCAACACAAAGTGGCACATTATTGTGAAGTGGAAGGAAAATGATAAATCATGTTCAAAATGTTTTACAAATAAATATCTGAAAAGTGTGGTATGCATTAGTACTCAGTCAATACTTTGAAGAACCACCTTTCCCGGTAATTACAGCTGCAAGTCTTTTTGGGGATGTCTCTACCAGCTTTGCACATCCAGAGAGTGACATTTTTGCCCATTCTTCTTTGCAAAATAGCTCAAGCTCTGTCAGTTTGGATGGAGAGTGTCTGTGAACAGCAATTTTTAAGTCTTGATTCTCAATTGGATTTAGGTCTGGACTGGGCCATTCTAGCACATGAATATGCCTTGATCTAACCCACTCCATTGTACCTCTGGCTGTATGTTTAGGGTCATTGTCCTGCTAGAAGGTGAACCTCCGCCCCAGTCTCAAGTCTTTTGGAGACTCTAAACAGGTTTTCTTCTAAGATTGCCCTGTATTTGGCTACATTCATCTTCCCATCAACTCTGACCAGCTTTCCTGTCCCTGCTGAAGAAAAGCATCTCCACAACATGATGCTGCCATCACCATGTTTCTTGGTGTGCTCAGGGTGATGTGCAGTGTTCGTTTCCCACCACACATTGCATTTTGCTTTTAGGCCAAAAAGTTCAACTTGGATCTCATCTGACCAGAGCACCTTCTTCCCCACATGGCTTGTCGCAAACTACAAACAGGACTTCTTCTGGCTTTCTTTCAACAATGGCTTTCTTTTTGCCACTCTTCCATAAAGGCCAGATTTGCAGAGTGCACAACTAATAGTTGTCCTGTGGACAGATTCTCCCACCTGAGCTGTGGATCTCTGCAGCTCCTCAAGAGTTACCATGGACCCCATGGCCGCTTCTCTGATTAATGCTCTCCTTGCCTGGTGTGTCAGGTGGACGGCCATGTCATTGTAGGTTTACAGGTCTGTAGGTCTGAACCTATTTTTTTGCTTTTGGAAAATCGAGGTTAAACGCAACTGCTTGTAAACGCCAAAAAACGAGAATGTGTGCATGGACACATAGGATAACATTGAATGGGTTCAGGGGCAGTTGAAAAAAGCGTCCAACTGCCTCTGAACGCGCGTTTAACAGCAAATAACGTGTGCATGGGGCCTAAAGGGGGCTGTAAACAAATGCACTCCACACTTTTCAGATATTTATTTTAAAAAAAAATGAAAACCTTTTAACATTTTGCTTCCACTTCACAATTATGTGCCACTTTGTGTTGGCCTATCACATAAAATCCCAATAAAATACATTTAAGTTTTTTGTTGTAACATGTCAGAATGTGGAAAATTTCAAGGGGTATGAATACTTTTCAAGGCACTGTAGTTGGGTTCATATAGCTCAAATTTCTTCCATAAATTTTATTTTTATGTATGTAGCAAGGTGTTACCATTGCAAGCATCTTAAAGGACTGCAATCTGTGCTGTGTATAAGTTTGGCTCCCTTCGGTGTTTATTTCATGCTAGTTAGTTACAACTTGTTTTGGTTCAGTTATCGAGAGACAAAGACTCCATTACAGTAAGTAGCACAGAGACTACATTGACCACAAGGCCACTGTGCTACCATAGGGCAGTGCACCGCGCAAAGCTTGATGGGAGGAGCTATTTGTGACAAGCACGCCCGATAGCACGCTCTCTCTGGACACCATCTTCAAGCCGGCTGGAGGCCCGTGTTGAGGCCTGTTGTGAGTATGCCTAGGCCCGAGAAGCCTGGGCCTATTCGGACTGAGAGGGGATCGCCTAGCCAGAGAGGGATTCCTGCGGACAGTCTCGCTGATCAACCTGAGGAGGATCGGTCTGCAGTCCGCAGCATCCAGAGCCTTTTATCCATTGTTATCCAGAGAAGAACCAGGGGCCTCGTGTCACCGAGAGACGGACCATTGAAGGGGGGCTCCGGACTGAGAGGAAAAGCAGCAACACAAGGCCCCATCTGGTGAGCGGCACTTGCCCATCAATTTAGTTAATTGACTGCCAGGAGTGTGACTATCACAAGCTTTACTTGTGCTTGCTGGCGTTTGCATCTCTGCACGTAGGAACTGTCCACCAGGGGGATATTAGTACCCCTTGTACTGTTAGCTTGTGTGCTTCAATTAGCAGTTTCTTCCCTCACCTTCTTCCCTCACCTTATCTTTTGGATTACAAATGTTTAAGTTCACCAACTTGGCTAGCCGAAGATTAACTGACCCTTAAAGGAACAGTCATCTGCTTTTCTATCCTTGCAAGTGGTTGCTACAGGACACGCACCCATTGAACTGTCCACCAGGGGGAGCCATAGAGTCGTGATTCTGCAATATTAATGATAATTGTTTGTATCACCCCGTTTTTTCTACTGTTTACGTGAGACTTGGTGGAGAGGTGCCCCAGTGTTGATATTGCTGCACTGGGAGATTCCCCCACCATACCCTCGCTCAAGTCTGGCCCTCAGGTTACATTATTGGGGTCAGATTTCAGAGGTATTTTGAACCAGTGGTATTTCATTGATTTATACAGGGAGTTGTATGTATTGAATGCTTATTGTATAACCATTGTTTCATTCCTTTACCAAGTAAACATATCACCATTGGTTAAGCTACAATTTGTGTGGGACTCTGTCTTTGCAGCTGAACAACACCAAGGTAACAACCTTTTATTGCATTTATTGTTGTGTGTGTATCATTGAGGTCCCTTACAGCCAATTGGGGTCCCCAATCAAATTATTGCCCATTTGTGCCAGAGGGGATTTGAGCCAAATTCTGGGGGTTGACAGGCAGACTGCAGGCCCAAAACTAAACCAGCAGCTCCTACAGGGGTAATGCTACATGTAATACCACCTAAAGTAAGATTTTAGGTTTTAAAGTGCATCTAAAGCCAAAACTGTTTAATAGTTAATAGTTATGGATAGAATGGGGAAAGGCTGGAACCCCTGTCAAGTTTTTATTGATTATAAATTATTATTATTATTATTATTCATCCAAACAATTTTTCCCGGTGTCCTTGTGACTGATAAAAAGTGTTTTTTTTTAGTTGGCACAGGTACACAAAAATCCTTAGAAGTGTGTACATTTCCCCTATTTTATCAAAAATGAAAAGGAGAGGATGTTGACTTTAGATATATTTAGTGGAAACACACTGAGAGAGAAACAAGTAAGCTGTATGTCTAGAGCAAGTAAGCTGTATATTTCTCAAGCTTTTTTAGTTAAGGCACCCTTCCAAAATTTTGGACAGTCTCGTGGCACACCAGTGGCGGAATTTTCAGGGTCGCAACAGTCGCAGTTGCGACTGGGCCCTGTAGTTCCGCCAAGTCCGGGGGGCCCGCCACCCAACCGCGTGAGGGGCCCAACCGCCGCCCGTCACGGCGTTGCTGGCAGGGGCAGACTGACCATTTGGTCAGATTATAGCTGCCCCACCTCTGCACTGCCCCCTCAGCCAATAGGAACATGCTGTACACGCCCCCTTCCACAGCGCGTTTTTTTTGACACAAGAGCAGATGCCGACTGCTGGAGGAGAGGAGAGGGAGGTGGGGACACAGTCTGCAGTGTGGGACGGACTGCTGCCTGATAAGGTAAACTGTCTGAGGTTTACATAATGGATTCTTGTCAGTGGATTACCCTGGTGAGCAGAGAGGGAGAGGATATGTTTCTTTTAGCAGAGCTCCTCCTGTCTCAGAGGCTATTAGATCGATTTTGTGTGTGAGAAGTGCACTGCTGGTGGAGGAAGAATATGAATGTCTCCCCATTGCCAATCTCTACTAACTACATCTCCTACTCATTAGCTGCCCACCACTAAACAAGCACAGTCCCCTCCTCCCTCTCCTGTATCATACCCGTGTGCTTCATCCACTGGCTCCTCTTCCTTCGATTCCTGCTGTGCGGGAAATTGAACACTCTCGCAGGACTGCGGGAAAGATGTGTCAGTGCGGGAGAAACCCGCAGAATCAGTGCATGTTGGGAGGTATGCTGTATTACCAACTAATGTGTCTGTGAGCTGCTGGGGCACTACAAGTCCCAGCATGCCAGGAGATGGGGGCAGCAGTGTGTTCAATTAGGCAGATTTTTGGGTGAAAAATGCTGGTGTGTGTGTGTACTGTGTGTGTGTGTGTATAGTGTGTGTATATAATGTATGTATACTGTGTGCATAGTGTGTGTATATAATGTGTGTATAGTGTGTATATATAATGTATGTATACTGTGTGTATACTGTGTGTATATAATGTATGTATACTGTGTGCATAGTGTGTGTATATAATGTGTGTATAGTGTGTATATATAATGTATGTATACTGTGTGTATACTGTGTGTATAAAATGTATGTATACTGTGTGTGTATATACTGTATGTATAGTGTGTGTGTGTGTATATACTGTATTTATAGGGGTCTGTACTAAGGGGAGCTGTGTAATACACTGTGGGTCTGCACTAAGGGGGTGTCTATACTGCGGGGGTCTGCACCAAGTGGGGTGTTTATACTGCGGGGGTCTGTACTAAGGGGGCTGTGTATACTGTGGGGGTCTGTACTAAGGGGGGCTATGTAACACACCATGCGTCTGCACTAAGGGGGTGTCTATACTTTGGGGGTCTGCACTAAGGGGGTGTCTATACTTTGGGGGGTCTGCACTAAGGGGGTGTCTATACTGCGAGGGTCTGTACTAAGGGGGTGTGTGTATACTGCAGGGGTCTGTACTAAGGGGGTGTGTGTATACTGTGGGGGTCTGTACTAAGGGGGGGTGTATACTGCAGGGGTCTGTACTAAGGGGATGTTTGTATACTGCAGGGGTCTGTACTAAGGGGGTGTGTGTATACTGCAGGGGTCTGTAATAAGGGGGTGTATGTATACTGCAGGGGTCTGTACTAAGGGGTGTGTGTATACTGCAGGGGTCTGTACTAAGGGGTGTGTGTATACTGCAGGGGTCTGTACTAAGGGTGTGTGTGTATACTGCAGGGGTCTGTACTAAGGGTGTGTGTGTGTGTATACTGCAGGGGTCTGTACTAAGGGGGGTGTATACTGCGGGAGTCTGTACTAAGGGGGTGTGTGCATACTGCAGGGGTGTGTATACTGCGGGAGTCTGTACTAAGGGTGTGTGTGTATACTGCAGGGGTCTGTACTAAGGGGGGGTGTATACTGTGGGGGTCTGTACTAAGGGGGGATTCTATACTGATGGGGGGGTCTGCACTAAGAGGGTGTGTATACTGCAGGGATTTGCACTAAGAGGGTCTGTATACTGCGGGGGTTTGCACTAAGGGGGTGTCTATACATCAGTCTATACTGATGGGGGTCTGTACTAAGGGTGGGTCTATACTGATGGGGGTCTGTACTAAAGGGGGGTCTCTTTACTGATGGGGGGTTCTGCACTAAAGGGGGATTCTATACTGATGGGGGTCTGCACTAAAGGGGGGTGTCTGCACTAAGAGGGGGGATTCTACACTGATGAGGGGTGTCTGTACTGAGGGAGGGGTCAGTACTTAGTGAGGGGGGTCTGTACTGATAAGGGGGGTCTGTACTGAGGGAGGGGGTCCGTACTTAGTGAGGGGGGTCTGTACTGAGGGAGGGGGGTCTGTTCTTAGTGAGGGGGAACTATACTGCGGAAGGGGGGTCTGTAGTTAGTGGAGAGAGGTCTGTACTGAGGGGGGGTCTGTAATGAGGGGGGACTATAGTTGGTGGAGGGGGGGTGACACCAATTTTTTCCACACCAGGTGACACCAACGGTAAGTCAATCAAGTGACAGAGCTGAGCAATCAATGCCAACCTCCACCACTGTGCCTCTTACTGATCCCATCCCCCCACCACTGATCTCATCCCTATCCCCCCCCATTACATCTACAACAGAGGTGATGGGGTTGGATAGGGATGAGATCAGTGGTGGGGGGATGGGATCAGTAAGAGGCACAGGTGGTGGTGGGAGAGGATGGCACCAACGCTGGTACTTGAGGGGGGTGGTAGCGGTGATCCTTGAGGGGGGGTGGCAGCAGTGGTACTTAAAGGGGGGTGGTAGCAGTGGTATTTGAGAGGGGTGGCTGCGGTGGCAGTGGTGGTGCCATCCTTTCCCACCACCACCTGTGCCTCCTTACTGATCCCTATCCCCCCACCACTAATCTCATCCCTATCCCCCCATTACTTCTACAACAGAGGTGATGGGTGGGGGGGTGGGGATGAGATCAGTGGTGGGGGGATGGGATCAGTAAGAGGGACAGGTGGTGGTGGAAGAGGATGGCACCACCACTGCCACCGCAGCCACCCCCCCTTCATGATTTCTTGCACCGGGGCCCTGAAGATTCTAGTTACGCCTCTGAGGCACACCATTCTAAAATGTAAAAAAATATTCAAATAGTTTTACATAATGCAGCAACATTCACACATGTAGGACATCCAACATTAGAGATGATTCATTCTTCCAAAGCAAATACACCTTTGCACCTTTTGTACAAAATTGTATTCTTCTCCCTCAGTTTCTCTAACTCACTCAGCTAATGATGGAGAGGGGCAAACAAGGATGCTGTGCAGGCACCCGATGTCCTCCTTATCAACCCATGAAGTCATTGATCGTTAAAACGCCAGCGTATGGAAGATTGTATTGGTGCTTAACCACTTAACGACCGTCCACTGTAAATATACGTCGGCAGAATGGCACGGACAGGCACAATCACGTACCTGTACGTGACTGCCTTCGTATGGGTGTGGCGTCCAATCGGACTCCCCTCCGGTACAGTGGGCGGCCGGGATCCATGATGAGGGGGCCGCCATTCGATTCTGGCCACCCCCTCGCGATCGCTCCCAGCGAATCGAATGCTTCCTCTGCCTGTGTGATGTTTACACAGGCAGGAGGAAGTGATGTCATCCCTCATGTGGCGCTCACATATACCGAGCGCCGCATGAGAGAAGATGTCAGGTTAGTGCACAAACACTACACTGACACCAGGACACATAGGAACATAAATCGCCCCCCCCCAGACACCCCCAGATCACCCCCCAAATCACCCCCCAGCCCCCCAGTCACAGTGTCACTGATTGCAGTGACCAATTATTTACTGATCACTGCAATCAGTGACATTTGTGACTGTAAAAGTGTCAGGGCAGTTAGTTTTAGGTCCAGTGTAGCCCCCTAACCCCCCCTAATAAAGGTTTAACCCCCTGATCACCCCCCAGATAACCCTTTCACCCCCTAGCACCGCTGTCACTAAGCGATCGTTTTTCTGATTGCTGTTTTAGTGTCGGTGATGCCAATAGGTAGCCAGTTATTTTTTTTAGGTTCGCCGCAGGTTTTTATAGCGTCGGGTACCCCCATATATTACCTAAAATAAAGGTTTAACCCCTTGATCGCCCCCAGGTAACCCTTTCACCCCCTAGCACCGCTGTCACTAAGCGATCGTTTTTCTGATCGCTGTTTTAGTGTCGGTGATGCCGATAGGTAGCCAGTTATTTTTTTTTAGGTGGCTGCAGGTTTTTATAGCGTCGGGTACCCCCATATATTACCTAATAAAGGTTTAACCCCTTGATCGCCCCCCAGGTAACCCTTTCACCCCTAGCACCGCTGTCACTAAGCGATCATTTTTCTGATCGCTGTTTTAGTGTCGGTGATGCCGATAGGTAGCCAGTTATTTTTTTTAGGTTCGCCGCAGGTTTTTATAGCGTCGGGTACCCCCATATATTACCTAATAAAGGTTTAACCCCTTGATCGCCCCCCAGGTAACCCTTTCACCCCCTAGCACCGCTGTCACTAAGCGATCGTTTTTCTGATCGCTGTTTTAGTGTCGGTGATGCCGATAGGTAGTCAGTTATTTTTTTTAGGTTCGCCGCAGGTTTTTATAGCATCGGGTACCCCCATATATTACCTAAAATAAAGGTTTAACCCCTTGATCGCCCCCCAGGTAACCCTTTCACCCCCTAGCACCGCTGTCACTAAGCGATCGTTTTTCTGATCGCTGTTTTAGTGTCGGTGATGCCGATAGGTAGCCAGTTATTTTTTTTAGGTTCGCCGCAGGTTTTTATAGCGTCGGGTACCCCCATATATTACCTAATAAAGGTTTAACCCCTTGATCGCCCCCCCCAGGTAACCCTTTCACCCCCTTTTGCCAGTGTCATTAAGCGATCGTTTTTCTGATCGCTGTCTTAGTGTCGGTGATGCCGATAGGTAGACAGTTATTTTTTTTAGGTTCGCCGCAGGTTTTTATAGCGTCGGGTACCCCCATATATTATCTAATAAAGGTTTTAACCCCCTGATTGCCCCTAGTTAACCCTTTCACCAGTGATCACCATATAAGTGTTACGGGTGACGCTGGTTAGTTAGTTTGCTTTTTATAGTGTCAGGGCACCCGCCGTGTATATAACCCAATAAAGGTTTAACCCCCTGATCGCCCGGCGGGTGATATCAATTAGGTTTTAGCGTCAGAGAGGGTCTGAGTCACACCCCAGGCAGCGTCAGGTTAGTGCCAGTAGCGCTAACACCCACGCGTTAAGCATACACCCCCCTTAGTGGTATAGTATCTGAACAGATCAATATCTGATCTGATCAGATCTATACTAGCGTCCCCAGCAGTTTAGGGTTCCCAAAAACGCAGTGTTAGCGGGATCAGCCCAGATACCTGCTGGCACCTGCGTTTTGCCCCTCCGTCCAGCCCAGGCCACCCAAGTGCAGTATCGATCGATCACTGTCACTTACAAAACAAAAACACACATAACTGCAGCGTTCGCAGAGACAGGCCTGATCCCTGCGACTCCAGTGCTGTAGGAGGTGATTTCACCACCACAGTTAAAAAAAAAAAGCAAATATGCCGAAGCATTGGGGCAGCAGGGGCGGAGGAGCGATTTTGCTCCTAATGCCGCGTACATACGGTCGAAATTCCGACGGAGGCTTGCCCGTGGAAAAGTCCGACCATGTGTGTGCGGCATAACTTTTTTGCGGGAGGATGCCCCCATGCTTCGGCATATATAAATGGTGCGTGTATGCCCATCATTGGAAGTGGGTGGATGAAGGGCGGTATTCTAATGGTGGGCATACCCACCGATCAATCTCTTTTTTTGTTCAGCCAACTGGCTGCATGAAAAAAAAAGATTACAATACATGTCCAACAAGGACCAGCAACGTACTGGTATGTTGCTGCACTTTGAATGTTTATACCAGAATGATGCCTGCGGGTTTAGGTATCATCTTGGTATCATTCTTTTCAGCCTGCGGCCGGCTTTCATGTAAAAGCAATCCTAGCGGCTAATTAGCCTCTGGACTGCTTTTACAAGCAGTGGGAGGGAATGCCCCCCCCCCCGGATATAAAAAGCGCCATTGGGAAATTGGGAAAGCATTTTATCACCCTGATCTTGGTGTGGTCAGATGCTTTGAGGGCAGAGGAAAAATCTAGGGTCTAGAAGACCCCAGTTTTTTTCTAAAAAAGAGTACCTGTCACTACCTATTGCTATCATAGGGGATATTTACATTCCCTGAGATAACAATAAAAATGATATAAAAAAAAATACTTGGGAGGAACAATTTAAAAAAAAAAAGCAAAATTAATAATAAAAAAAAAAAAGAAAAAAAAAAAAAGCACCCCTGTCCTGCCCTGCTCTTGCCCAATGGCGAACGCAAGCGTCGGTCTGGCGTCATATGTAAACAGCAATTGCACCATGCATGTGAGGTATCACCGCGAAGGTCAGATCGAGGGCAATCATTTTAGCAGTAGACCTCCTCTGTATATCTACTGGGGTAACCTATAAAGGCTTTTAAAGGCTTTTAAAAATGTATGTAGTTTGTCGCCAATGCGCGTTTGTGCGAAATTTTAAAGCATGTCGTGTTTGGTATCTATGTACTCGGCCTAAGATCATCTTTTTTATTTCATCAAACATTTGGGCAATATAGTGTGTTTTAGTGCATTAAAATTTAAAAAAGTGTATTTTTTAACCCAAAAAATGCGTTTGAAAAATCGCTGCGCAAATACTGTGTAGAAAAAAAAATGCAACACCCACCATTTTAATCTGTAGGGCCTTTGCTTTAAAAATATATATAATGTTTGGGGGTTCAACATAATTTTCTTGCAAAAAAAAAATGTTTTCATGTAAACAAAAAGTGTCAAAAAGGGCTTTGTCTTCAAGTGGTTAGAAGAGTGGATGTAAGCTTCCTAATGTTGTGTATAAAATGCCAGAACAGTTCAAAACACCCCCAAATGACCCCATTTTGGAAAGTAGACACCCCAAGCTATATACTGAGAGGCATGTCGAGTCCATGGAATATTTTATATGTTGACACAAGTTGCGGAAAAACGAAATTTTTTTTTTTTTTTTTTTTTGCACAAAGTTGTCACTAAATGATATATTGCTCAAACATGCCATGGGCATATGTGGAATTACACCCCAAAATACATTCTGTTGCTTCTCCTGAGTACGGGGATACCACATGTGTGAGACTTTTTGGGAGCCTAGCCACGTACGGGACTCCAAAAACCAAGCACCGCCTTCAGGCTTTCTAAGGGTGTAAATTTTTGATTTCACTTCTCACTGCCTATCACAGTTTCGGAGGCCATGGAATGCCCAGATAGCACAAAAACCCCCCAAATGACCCCATTTTGGAAAGTAGACACCCCAAGCTATTTGCTGAGAGGTATTGTGAGTATTTTGCAGATCTCGCTTTTTGTCACAAAGTTTTGAAAATTGAAAAAAAAAAATATATATATATATATTTTCTTTCTTAATTTTCAAAAACAAATGAGAGCTGTAAAATACTCGCCATTCCTCTCAGCAAATAGCTTGGGGTGTCTATATTCCAAAATGGGGTCATTTGGGGGGGTTTTGTGCGATTTTGGCATTTTATGGCCTTCGAAACTGTGATAGGTAGTGAGGAGTGAAATCAAAAATTTGTGCCTAGAAATCCTGAAGGCGGTGCTTGGTTTTCGGGGTCCCGTACGCGGCTAGGCTCCTAAAAAGTCCCACACATGTGGTATCCCCGTACTCAGGAGAAGCAGAAAAATTTATTTTGGGGTGTAATTCCACATATAACCATGGCATGTGTGAGCAATATATCATTTAGTGACAACTTTTTGTAATTTTTTTTTTTTTTTTTTTTTTTAGTCATTATTCAATCACTTGGGACAAAAAAAAAAAAAATTCAATGGGCTCAACATGCCTCTCAGCAATTTCCTTGGGGTGTCTACTTTCCAAAATTGGGTCATTTGGGGGGGTTTTGTACTGCCCTGTCATTTTAGCACCTCAAGAAATGAGATAGGCAGTCAGAAATTTAAAGCTATGTAAATTTCAGAAAATGTACCCTAGTTTGTAAACTCTATAACTTTTGCGCAAACCAATAAATATACGCTTATTGACATTTTTTTTTACTAAAGACATGTGGGTGAATACATTTTGGCCTAAATGTATGACTACAATTGAGTTTATTCGATTTTTTTTATAACAAAAAGTAGAAAATATCATTTTTTTTCAAAATTTTCGGTCTTTTTCCGTTTATATCGCAAAAAATAAAAATCGCAGAGGCAATCAAATACCATTAAAAGAAAGCTCTATTTGTGGGAAGAAAAGGACGCAAATTTCGTTTGGGTACAACATTGCATGTCCGCACAATTTACAGTTAAAGCAGCGCAGTGCAAAATTTTGAATTCACCTCTGGTCCTTTAGCTACCAAATGGTCCGGGGCTTAAGTGGTTAATTACCCTCGTCGCCACTCAAGCCTGAGTGGGTTTTGCTCACCCGGATAGTCCCCTCTCACTGTCCTAGCAGCCGGTGTGGAGCATGAACATTCACTTTAAGTTATTTTCCTTAGGATACGATCAGGATATGAACCTCTAAGTCCTGAACTTCCCAGCACTTGTAACACTTGAGACCTTAGGTGCCAATGGGGCACGTTACAAGGCTTGTGTCGGATTTTGGAATCCTTCCCTCTGACAGGTAACCAGGCCTCTTCCGAGACAGTGACTTCCTTCACCAATCTCCTGGATAGGTCCTCCCCTGGTTCCCTCTCCTTCAGAGCGGGTCACCCTCCCACGGGTACCCTGGGATTCCGCTGTTTGGCGTAGGCCTCAGCTAAAGGTGCTGGGCCTACCTAAAACGATGCAACCTCGGGCTAAAGGTGCCCGGGACTGAACACACACACGCACCCCTGGCCTGGAGGGCCAAAGGGCGCAAACAGCTCCCCGAATAATGGTGTCTGCCCCCCATGCACCCTCTCCCAGCATGCACAGCGGGCAAACCATGCCCACCGCACGGCCGCCGAGAGAGGACACCCAATAGCGCTGCAATGCCACCCGTGGTTCGACCTGAGACCTGGGCGACAGCGCCACCTACAGGTCACAGGGAACTGTACTGCCAGGCAACATCACAACAGAGCAGAGGCCTATTAAAAAAGTTCCAACAGCCTGAGCCTAACTATTTGCTCAGGCTAGCCCCTAAATTTAGGCATAGCGACCCCAGTTTTGGGGGGTCCGCTACACAAGGAAAGTAACATTTATCAGCTGGAACACAAGTGGGCCTCATTCAATTTAAATTCTTAAATTTGCTAAGAAGGAATGAAAGGGCCACATGCGGCCCAAACAATACACTGCCCCTATCTTCCATTTGTGCTCCTGTGTTGTCACCCTCTCACTGGGTCACAAACAATCGGACTTCCATCTGACTTTTCCGTGGATTTTGGTCTGAAGGGCGTTGGCCGTGAACTTGTTCTGCATACACACGGCAGAAAATTTTCAGCCTACATTCACCAAATCACGTGTTTTTTCAGATTTTTACTGCCACCCTTTGGGCAACTTCTGCTATTGTTGTCTGATATTTAGCATTGGTTCTGAGCATGCGTGTTTGTACTTTGGATTTTAGTCCGATGGACTTGTGTACACACGATCGGATGATCCTCCACAGGACATTTGTTGTCGGAAAGTTTGAGAGCATGCACAGCGAAATTTGGCCGTTGAAAAACCAAAACCAATTGTCCGATGGAGCATACAGACGGTCGGATTGTCCGATAAAACACGTCCGTCAGGCCATTGTTGTCAAAAAGTCTGATCGTCTGTATGGGCCTTAAGAGGGACTACATGCTGGCTGATTATGCGAGCATGGTCCACTATTGTCAACATCAGAAAACCTGCCATTAGAAATGCCATGCAGCCATTGCTTGAATCTTTGTAGACCAGAAAAGTCTGCAAGAGATCAGCAGCACTAAAATCAACAAAGGATAAAAAAACAATGAAAACAATAGTTTAAAAAAAATAAAAAACATGCCACTTATCCATGATGCATAGTGATTTAGTAAACTAAATGTCATCAACTTTTACTTTGCCCTGCTGTAAAAATGTAACTTAGCCCCATCCATCCCACATCTGTGCCTCATTGTTGGTCCTCATTAAGCAGCCTCACTGACCAATTGGAAGGCTCTGGAAAAAAGAAGAGGCGGAGCCAAGTTTGACTTTGACAGGAAACATCAAGATATTTTCAGCCGTCTGCCTGTCTGCATCTACTGATCATTTTGACATGCAAGTTTCACTGACGGTAACCTCTCCTTATGCACTTTTTCATTATATGCTCTGTTTGAATTTGCCCAGGTTCCCTTTAAGCTAGAAAAAAACGTTATCACTTATTTAGCTTGTGAATCAGGTAGAGCTGGGTTTAGGAAAGTCTTTATGCTTGTTTAGAATCTTTACTGGAGTTTAGACTGCCATTAATCAGACAGAATTTGGGGTGTTTTTACTTAGAACAGTAGTTACTAAAATGAACGTAGGCAGATAGATGAAAGAACAGGTATGGAACATCTTCACAGATAAAACAAATGATTGAGCGCCTCTCATGTCCCGATTGAGCTCCGCAGAGCCTGCAGCAATCCTCCTGTCCTTCTCTGTGTTATGATGCAATTAGGAATTACATTCTTTTCGCATTCGTAATTACCCTGTGGAACAGATGGGATACATAACTTAAACAGCATGTTCACAGCTCAGCAAAGAACTGCAAGAGAGATAAAGGATTTCACTGCCACCTTGAGCTGACAACTTGACTTTATTTTAAAGAGACACTGTCACCTTGCCCATTCAGGGCAAACTGATAGCGTCTGTGTAAAGGGGCACTCCAACCCACTTATACTCACCTACAAGTGCACCCACACTCCTCCTTTCATTGCCTAATCTGACAAAAATGCCTAGGGCATAGGGGAGCATGTGACAGTGCTCAGGTCTACCAGCCAGTTTCTAGGCCCAAGCATCCTAACCTGGCAGAAAGAGAGACATCCCTGCTTCTCTTCTAGGTGTTTGAAATGCCCACACTGGGGATTCTGATGGTATCCTTGACAGAGGAAGGAGCGACGGAGGAGCCTCAGCAAGGTGAGTATTTATTTTTTATTTTTTTTAAAGATATTTTTATTGAAGTTTTTCAACAAACTAACAGAAAAAAAAAAACAATACACACACAGAAAAAAAACACAATTACCGTACCAGATAGACTGGTCCGAAACGGTAGGCAATATGTTCAGACATAGACAAATAAAGAGATATCAATACAAAGGATATACAGTAGGCAAACTGGGAAAAGGTGCATGTAGACCAATACGGGCACAGCAAAGGTGGGAGTCTAGACACTAGAGATCCTTAGGGCACGGTCTACCACTGGTCAAACAAGTGTACTTTAGTTAGTGCTGAGAGAGAGTAAGTGGGCTAGCCAGCCACCTACCCCAAATTTTATGAAAGGTTTTGGTCCATTTCCGGATTTCAAAAGTAAGCTTATATAGCGGGATGGAGTCATTAATAAGTTTCAACCAAAGGGCTTTCAAAGAGGTCTGTGCACCCTTCCAGGACAGTAGAATGTAATAATATAGTATACAGAGCAGTCTCTTGGCGTGCGTTGATAGGTGTAAGTCACCAAAAATGCCTAGTAGGCAGTTCTTGGGTGAATTATATTTGGGAGGCCCAACACCGAGGAGACAAAGGCACCCACCTCCCCCCAGAAGTCCCGAATCATTGGGCATGACCAAAAACAGTGTAAGAAATCAGCCTCCTGACCGCAGCCGCGGAAGCATGCGGCCGAGGACAGGAGACCCATCCTATGCAACCTCGCCGGAGTAAGGTGGGTCTGGTGGAAAATCTTAACTTGTATGACTTGGTCTCGGGGACGCAATGACAGACGTTTTGTAGGTATCACTGAATTCCGACCAGTCCTCGGCCTCTAAAGGAAATGTCCATAGAGGTCCTTTTGTCCTGAGCTCTATGGAATCATGGGGTTAGAATCGGTCAGCAGGGTTGCGTAATAAGTGGAAATAAGTTTATTGGGATCTGGTTGTCGGAGCAATTTTTCCAATGGTGGCAGGTCAGTGGGGTCTTTCAGGGAACCAAACTGGGCCTGCATAGCATGCCGAAGCTGGTAGTAGTAAAATAAGTATGAGTTTGGTAGGTCAAAGTCTAAGCGTAGTTGAGAGAACGTTTTAAAGCCCTGAGCGTTGTATAAGTGACATAGGTATTTAACCCCCCTTAGAGTACCAGCGTTTGGGATCAGGAAGAGAGTACAGTTCCTGCAGATTAGGGTTGAACCACAGAGGGTTGTTAGGGGACTGCGACCAGGTATGCGTGGATACCTTCTTGACAATGTAACGGAAAGATGAAAGGGAGGTGGCCAATAGAGAGGTACCGGGGCGGTCAGGGACCCGTCCTCTGTAGATGATATTATGCAGAGTCTCCAGAGAGGATGCTATAGCCCCCTCCGTGGAGGTACAAACATTTGCTGGGACTGGACACAGCCAATCATGGATGTGCACCAACTGGGATGCTAAGTAATAGAGGAAGAAATTTGGAAATGCCAGGCCCGCCAAGTGTGCTGGTAATCTCAATGTTTCAAGTGCCACCCTGGGGGAGCCGCCCTTCCACAGGAAAGTCTTGCATATTGTGTCTATGCGTTTAAAGATAGCTTTAGGCACCTTGCAAGGGAAGTTAGCAAGGATATAAAGTAATCTTGGTAAGTAAATCATTTTTAAAACATTGGCCCTTCCCATGAGGTCCAATGGCAAGTCCATCCACTGCTTGGTCTGCTCCTGAAGGCGGACCAAGAGGGGATCTAAGTTATTGGTGATATATGAAGATAAAGGGGTTTGCACCACAACCCCAAGGTACCTAAAGGAGGACACTACCTGAAATTTGGAATCCCAAAGGCGGTAATCTCCATCAATAAAGCCTGCAGTGACCCATCTGTATCAGCCAGATACACCAATGTGTCATCCGCATATAGTGAAATACGTTCTTCTATAGTGGCAATTGGGAGACCCCTGATGGAAGGGGAGGACCGGATACGTACTGCCAGTGGCTCCATGGCCAGGGCAAACAAGAGGGGTGACAACGGGCACCCCTGTCGTGTGCCCCTATTTATCGGAAAGGGTTCAGTGATAGAGGAGTTGACCTTCACCCGAGCTACCGGGGAAGTGTAAAGAAGTTTTACCCATGCTATCACCCATGGGCCAAAGCCATACATTTGTAGTACCCGAAAAATATATGGCCATTCCACACTATCGAACGCCTTGCATGTGTCCAAGGACACAATGGCACGGGTGGGAGGACAGTCGTGTGGATAATGTAGGTTGTGGAACAGCCTGCGAATATTCATTCTGGTGGACCTGCTGGGAATAAAGCCCCCTTTATCACTGTGAACTAGGGACGTTACTACATCATTTAGGCAGTTAGCTAAAATCTTGGCCAGAATCTTAACGTCCACATTGATGAGAGAAATGGGACAGTAAGATTTGCATTTAAGTGGGTCCTTACAGGGTTTTAAAAGAAGCACAATCAGAGCCTCCCGCATCGTTGGGGGAAGGACCCCGGCCTCTAGAGCTTTGTTATATGTCCGCAAAAGGAGGGGGCACAAAAGGTCTTTAAATTGTTAATACCATTCGGTCGGGAAACAATCTAGCCCAGGGGTCTTTTGAGCAGGCATTTGTGAAATGGCTGCAGCAATCTCCTCCACTGAGATAGGTGCCTCCAACATATCCTGCCCCTCAGTAGATAAGGAGGGGAGAGATATGTCAGCCAGGTAATCAGTCAGTTGGGTGTCGTCATAATCAACCCTAGAGTAATACAGGTCTTTATAGAAACATAAAAAGAAATCCAGGATATCTGACGGGTCGTCACTGATACGGCCTTGGGTAGTAACGATACGTGGGATAGAGATGGGGGAGTATTCAGGTCTGGTCAAGTATGCCAAGAGACGTCCAGCTTTTTTACCATGTTCGAACGATTTCTGAGCAACATGTAACATGCGTTTTTGCGTGAGGTCCAGCAGGAAGTTCATACTCCCTACGGCACTGTAACCATGCCTCTCTTGTATCAGAGGCAGGGTTAGAGGCGTATTCAGACTCTGCACTCACCATAGCGGTCTCAAGTTCCTCAGTAAGCATCCAGTTATTTTTGAGTAAGACCCCCGTGATGGACATGAAGGTGCCCCTCAGGGTTGTCTTAAATGCATCCCATTCAGTAGGGGGTCCACCTTCCCCAAGTTGTCTCTCCAGTAGTTTGCAATTCCCGTCTTACATTCACCCTGCACAAACTCGTCCTCCAGCCAGTAGGAGTTCAGGCAGCAAGGTGAGTATTAGTAGGTCAAGCTGGCCTGTTAACACAGACATTGTTACTTTGCTTTGAATAGGTCTGGTTACTCTTTAAAATGAACCTGTGCTGTAGAAAATGCACAAAAGACAAAGCTACCTATAGACTATTGAGCCCCTTTAGAACTGGACCCACATGTTTGTTGTATGCTGACCCCTGGAGAAAACATATATTAGACAAGTTTCTTGATGATGTTCAACCGACAAGAGCTGCCATTTTTTTTTGTTTCCTGGGTAGCCAAGAGTGGGGCCTGAGGGCGGTCAGATGGTGAATGCTCAAACACCATGGGATGTCTGTTGATTCACTTAAAATGAGTGAAAGGATAAAGTGGCATAGTCTCTTTAAAGCCAACCTCACAACTCACCTTTATTGTGCTCCACCACTGCTCTCTTGCTCTTTTAGGGGCACAAAGAATACCCCAAATTTACTGGTACTGGAGGGTATTTGACCTCTTCCCGCTTACACAGGGTTAGGACTGCGGAGAAGCAGAAGGGGAGCATGGGGAAGGTAAGTATAAGGGGGCCTGGGGGTTGGCATTAAAGAGAATCTGTCATTTTGACCTTCCGGCCCTAAAGTGTCTATGTAAGTGCAGACTCCTTTAACGTGGATCTAGCATTAGATACTGTATATTTTTTAATGTTAAATGCAGGTCAGGAAAGGGGGGGGGAGCCCCCCTCCTGAACCATACTAGGCCACACACCCTAAACATGGGGGGAGGGTGCTTTGGGGCGGGGGGTCTGGCCCCCTGCCCCAAAGCACCTTGTCCCCATGTTGATGGCACAAGGGCTTCATCCCTTTAACCCTGACCAGTAGTTGTGGGGGTCTGCGGGCAGGGGGCTTATCAGAATCTGAAAGCCCCCTTTAGCAAGATCCCCCCTTCCCCCATGTGAATGAGTATGGGCTACCCATTCACCAAAAAAAGTGTGAAAAAGTAATAAAAACGAAGAGACTGTTTTTGACACTTTTTTGGTAAATGAGTAGGGGTACTATGTTCGCCATACTTATTCACATGGGGGGTTAGGATCTGGGAGCCCCCTTTTTAAAGGGGGCTTCCAGATTTTGATAAGCCCCCTGCCTGCAGACTTCCACAACCACTGGCCAGGGTTGTGGGGATGAGGCCCTTGTCCCCATCGCTGTTTTTTGACAAATCAAATACTGCATGTAATACTGCCAGCAGAACCCTGGTCGTAAATATTACATGCTTTTTTACTCTCTGGTCCGTTTGGTAATTGGACTTAAGAGCCTTTTAAATTATATTTACCAGGACATTTTTCATTTTGTGGTAAATACCACATGATCGTTTTATGAATTGGACTTAATTTACCGCATGCGATCATTTATCAGCCCTCAAATTTTCCACTCGCCAACACGCATTCTGCGAGTGGAAAATGAGGGCTGGCGAGCGTGGGCTGCCTGGGAGCGGGGGCCGAGCACCGCCTGGCAGGCGGGGTTGAATGGGAGCCCTTCTCCCAGTGATCGCCCAGAGGAAGAGAGATGAGGATTGCCGTCCAGATCATCAGAGAGTGGAACATCGCTGTAACAGCTTTAATTTCAATTGCCGTGTATTCCCCTCACTCGCTGTCACACACAGCCCAGCCTCCTGGCCCAGGTACTTTGATAGACAGAACACCCGTCCAATCCCGGGACGTGTGACGTATATCAAAGTCCCCAGGTCAGAAGGCGGGGCTGTATGTGAAGGCGAGCGTGGGGAACACAATTGAAATGAAAGCTGTTACAGCGATGTTCCCCGCTCTTATGATCCGGCCGGCAATTCTCTTCCTCTCACCTCTTCCCCTGCACAGGTAGGCTGCATTGATGGACACAGGTAGGCTGCATTGATGGACACAGGTGAGGCTGCATTGATGAACACAGGCAGGCTGCATTATTGGGCACAGGTGAGGCTGCATTGATGGACACAGGTAGGCTGCTTTGATGGACACAGGTGAGGCTGCATTGATGGACACAGGTGAGGCTGCATTGATGGACACAGGTAAGGCTGTATAGTTGGGCACAGGTGAGGCTGCATTTCTGGGCACAGGTGAGGCTGCATTGCTGGGCACAGGTGAGGCTGCATTGCTGGGCACAGGTTTGCATTGATGGGCACCGATGAGGTTGTTAATATTTATTTTTATAACTTAATTAATTTAAGTGTAATTTCATGAGATAATTTATGAGGGCATGTTTAGGGGCAGGGCAGGGTAGGGGTTGTGTGGGGCAACTGGTGGCGAGTAACCCTTGAAGCCTGGCTAGTAGCTGAGGACTTGAAATTTTGAGCCCTGATTTATGCAAAGGAGTTACGTTATCGCATGCAGTAAATGTTAGTGAATTGACCCCATAGTTATAACCCAATACATTGTATCTTCTTGTTTACCTACTGGGGAATAGGGATGAGCCGAACACCCCCCGGTTCAGTTCGCACCAGAACCTGCGAACGGACCGAAAGTTCGCGCGAACCCCGTTAAAGTGCGAATTTTAAAGGCTAATATGGAAGTTATTGTCCTAAAAAGGGTTTGGGGACCCGGATCCTGCCCCAGGGTACATGTATCAATGCAAAAAAAAGTTTTAAAAACGTCCGTTTTTTTCGGGAGCAGTGATTTTAATGATGGTTAAAGTGAAAAAATAAAAGTGAGATATTCCTTTAAATATTGTACCTGGGGGGTGTCTACAGCATGCCTGTGAAATGGCACGTTTCCCGTGTTTAGAACTGTCCCTGGACAAAATGACATTTCTAAAGGAATAAAAGTCATTTAAAACTGCTTGCGGCTTTAATGTCATGTCTGATCCGGGAAATATGGATGAAAATCATTGAGAAAAAAGGCATGCCCCCCCCCCCCCCAGCCATTACCAGCCCCTTTGGGTCTTGTATGAATATTAAGGGGAACCCCGCACCCAAATTAAAGGAAAGGAATTAAGGAAAGGCGTGGGGCCCCCAGGCCCTATATACTCTGAACAGCAGTATACAGGCGGTGCAAACAAGACAGGGACTGTAGGTTTGTTCTTAAGTAGAATCTGTTTGTAATTTTGAACAGGTACATTTTTAAAGTGTAGCTCCAGCCCAAAAATCTATTTTTAAGCTTTTTGGAAAACATAGGGAAGGGTTATCATCACCACTGTAACATTTGTTTTGTTATCTGTGCACCTTTTCAGAAGATTTCACCTCACTTTCTGTCCCAACGACAATTGGATTTTGACAATTTGGGTTTTTTAATGAAACAAGGAACTCTTACAGGAGAGAATTTCCCTTCCTAGGGGTAGATTTCCTCTCACTTCCTGTAGTCTCCTTCCGTTCCGTATTAGGAAGATAACACCAGCAATTGTCTGCAGTTAGCTTTAGTTGCACACTGTGCACAGGAAACAGTACACTGACTGAAAATACTGCTGCTACCTGCCTGTCAGTATATTAGGAAGAGAACACCAGCAATTGTCTGCAGTTAGCTTTAGTTGCACACTGTACACAGGAAACAGTACACTGACTGAAAATACTGCTGCTGCCTGCCTGTCAGTATATTAGGAAGAGAATAACAGGAACGGATCTAGCTAAACTGAATACAGTGTATATATATATTGTGAGGGGGTTAGCTCGGCAGCGGGTGTGTGTGACCCCCGAGATGGGCTCCCCACACAAAAACAGGCCCAGCAAACGGAGGTTGTGGTTTTCAAAATCAAAAAGGTGCGGTTTATTTTCTATTTACAGTGACAAAACACAGCAAAGCAAAAGAAACATAAACAAAATAAATCCTGGTCAACTTGACCTCTGACTAAACATACAGGTTTCCTAACTAACAACTGGGATCAGCCTAGTGCTGTCCTAGTCCCTAAGTCCCTGGTTTTAAATGTCCAAGCAAATAGCCACACAGGCTTTGTCTCACCGCACAGGGGTTCACTCTCCCTAGACAGTCCACACAGGTCTGGGTCCAGGCATGAGCTAACATCTAATGAAGCTGGGAGTTCTTATAGAGGCCTAAATGAGCTGACAAGCTTCAGCTGGTCTCATCAACTCCCTGTCTGCACGACGCCCCACACTCTCCCTAGAGGTATGAGTCATCCATGAGCCCACTAGCCTCAGCTGGGCTTATACAACTCTCCACCTAGTTGTATAAGTCGGCGTAAAGCCTGAATCTGGGCGAAATATATCTACCCCCCTGGATGCAACCAGGTGACTTTACCTTCCTGCTGTCACATACCCCCCCCTCTTGTTTTAACCTCGGGGTTGGAACACCAGCAATCAGGCATTCATGTACTCGAGACAAAGCATCCACATTCCCCATTTGAATGCCAGGGCGATGCTTTACTGTGAAGTTGAATTCCTGGAGGGCCAGGAACCACCTATTCACTCTTCTATTTGTTTCCTTGTTTTGAGCCATCCACTTTAACGGAGCGTGATCCGTAACCATGTCAAAGTGCCTACCTAGCAGGTAGTACTGAAGGGAATCTAGAGCCCACTTCACCGCTAAACACTCCTTTTCAACGGTGGCGTAATTTACCTCATGGGACTTCAACTTCCTGCTGAGGTAAATGACTGGGTGCTCTTCCCCGTTCCAGACCTGGGACAATACTGCTCCTAACCCCACATCTGACGCATCACTTTGTACGACAAAGTCTTTAGAGAAGTCGGGTGAGTACAACACTGGCTGGCTACATAAGGCTTGTTTCAAGAATTGGAATGCTGCCTCAGCCTCGGGGGTCCATTTAATCATGACCGACCCTTTCCCCTTCGTCAGGTTGGTTAGGGGCACAGCCTTAGAAGCAAAGTGGGGAATGAATCGCCGATAATACCCAGCGATTCCCAGAAAGGCTTGTACCTGCTTCTTGCTGTTGGGACGTGGCCAACTCTGGATGGCCTCGACTTTGTTGAGTTGGGGTTTTATTACTCCCCTCCCAATGGTGTACCCAAGATATTTGGCCTCCTCCTGCCCAATGGTACACTTCTTGGGGTTAGCCGTAAACCCCGCTTCCCGAACAGAGTCCAGGACTGCTTGCACTTTTGGCAGATGTGAGGCCCAATCTGTGCTATGGACAATTACGTCATCCAGGTAAGCCGCAGCATACTTCCGATGGGGCCTCAGCATCTGGTCCATTTTCCGCTGGAATGTGGCCGGCGCATTCTGTAACCCGAACGGCATTCTTTTATATTGGAACGCCCCGTCTGGGGTTACAAATGCGGTTTTCTCTTTGGCCGACTTGGCCAGGGGGATTTGCCAATACCCTTTTGTGAGGTCAAGAGTCGTCATGTATCGGGCTGTTCCCAGCCGGTCGATCAACTCATCTATACGTGGCATGGGGTAGGTGTCAAATTTTGTAACTTTGTTCAACTGACGAAAATCGTTACAAAATCGCCAGCTCCCATCCGGTTTAGGCACCAACACAATGGGACTAGACCAATCACTTTGGGACTCCTCTATCACCCCTAAGTTCAGCATTTTCTGTACTTCCTCCCGTATTGCCTCCCGTCGGGCCTCTGGGATCCGATAGGGTTTTAACTTCACCCTTTCACCGGGCGGGGTAATGATGTCATGCTCTACCCCAGATGTTTGTCCCGGCAGCTCAGAGAATACCTCCTTGTTGCGAAGCACAAACTCCTTAACCTCCTGTTGTTGGGGTTGTGACAAGGTGGCTGCTATTCCAACCTCAGGAATCACGCAACCAGTTTGAGCTGGTGACCAAGTGTCTGCGACTAGGGACTCTCTATCCCTCCAGGCTTTCAACAGATTAACGTGATAGATCTGTTCGGGCTTTCGCCTTCCTGGTTGTCTGACCTTGTAATTCACTTCGCTCACTTTTTCCATTATCTCGTAGGGGCCTTGCCATTTGGCAAGGAATTTACTTTCAACCGTAGGGACAAGTACCAGTATCCTATCCCCCGGGGAAAAGGTACGGGTCTTGGCTCCACGGTTGTACACTCTCTGCTGTGCTAACTGCGCTTGGGCCAAATGTTCCTTCACGATGGGCATTACCTGTGCAATTCGGTCTTGCATCAGGGCGACATGCTCAATCACACTCCTGTGGGGAGAACTCTCACTTTCCCAAGTTTCCTTGGCAATATCCAACAGCCCTCTTGGGTGTCTCCCATACAGTAACTCAAAGGGGGAGAATCCTGTAGAGGATTGGGGCACTTCCCTAATAGCAAACATCAGATAAGGAAGTAGACAGTCCCAATCCTTTCCATCTCTATCCACCACTTTCTTCAACATTTGTTTTAGGGTTTTGTTGAATCTTTCAACCAGCCCATCGGTTTGGGGGTGATACACAGATGTACGTAATTGCGTCACTTTGAACAATTTACACAGCTCCTTCATAACCCGGGACATAAAGGGTGTACCTTGGTCCGTAAGCAGTTCTTTACAAATACCCACCCGGCTAAACACAAGAGATAGCTCTTTGGCTATGGTTTTGGCCGAGGTATTTCGGAGAGGGATCGCTTCTGGATAACGGGTGGCATAGTCCATTATAACTAATATGTACTGGTGCCCCCTAGCGGACTTGATTATAGGACCTACCAAATCCATGGCGATCCTCTCAAACGGGACCTCAATGATGGGTAGAGGGACCAGCGGGCTACGGAAATGTGGCATCGGGGCCGACCTCTGACACACAGGGCAGGAGGAACAATAATTTTCTATGTCCTTCATCACCCCCGGCCAATAGAATCTCTGTAATACCCTCTCTCGGGTTTTCTCTGTCCCCAGATGACCTCCAAGAATGTGCCCATGGGCCAACTCCAACACCAACTTCCTGTAAGGTTTGGGCACCACAAGCTGCTCAACGGTTTCTTCTGCCCTTTTTGCCACCCGATACAGTAGGTCCTTCTCTACGCTGAAGTATGGGTAAGTGCAGGTATTATCTGGGTTCACTAACTCGCCATCTATTTTCACTACGTTTTCCCGTGCCTTTATTAGGGCGGGGTCTTTCAACTGTTCTGTGGCAAAGTTTTCCCTGTGAACCTCAAGATCAGAAAACTCCACAGACGGTAGGTTTTCGTCTGAGGAGGTGGGCTCCTCTCCAGTTTCTTGAGTCTCCCCTGCCAATACTGATAAGGGAAATTCCGGAGAGTCCTCACCACTCTCAGGGGAGTTCTGGCTATCACATTCCTGGTACATAGGGGCACCAGTGGGGGGCTCAGGATCATCCCACAGTTCCCAGAACTTCGGAAAATCCCTTCCCACAATGGCGTCATGCGGTAACTGAGATACTAAGCCCACTGGATGAGAGAGGGTACCTTTGGGGGTCTCGAAACACACTGTAGTCACTGGATACTCTCGGGTGTCCCCATGCACACAAATAACAGCTACCTTGCTATTCCCAGAGACCTCTGTTTTAACTAACTCAGCCTTTATCAGGGTCACAAGGCTACCTGAATCCAGCAATACCACAACATTTCTACCATTAACACACATTTTGCATAAATGTTTCTCAGTTCCTCGAATGGCAGTGCATGCGACTGTCGCACACAGCGACTGACGTCTGCCCGTCAGAAAGTCACACTGCATGGGTTCCTCCACAACCGGGCAATTGGCTGCAATATGTCCCGCTTGCCGGCAGCGGTAGCAAACGATCCTTCTTGCGGCCTCTTGAGCCGCTGATTTCCCAGGCTGTTCTCGCCAAACTTGGGGTAGAGCTCCCACCCTCTCACTCTCTCCACCCTCACCCCTTGGAATCCTCTTATCCGCCCCTGGGGATGGTCTGGTCTTAGGGTGGAAAGTCCGAGTGTCTCTGGAAGAGGCCGTCAGGTTCTCTGTAGCCAAGTATTTCTCCACACGATCCACAAGACCATCGGCCGTCTCTGGGTCTCCATGGCTTACCCACTTTTGGATGGCAGTAGGAAGAGCTCTCAAAAACCGATCCATTACAACACGTTCCACAATCTTTGGTGCGGACAAAGTCTCTGGCTGTAGCCACTTTCTGCTCAGGTGAATGAGATCATACATTTGAGACCTGGGGGGTTTTCCAAGCTGGAAAGTCCAGTTATGCACACGCTGAGCCCGGACAGCCTGGGTGACACCCAGCCTTGCCAATATTTCAGCTTTTAGCATCACATAGTCTTTTGCTTGGTTAGGCTCTAGGTCATAGTAAGCTTTCTGCGATTCACCAGTTAACAGAGGAGCCACCAGTCCAGCCCACTGCTCCTCAGGCCACTTTTCTCTTTCAGCGGTCCTTTCAAATGTGGTCAAAAATACCTCTGGATCATCCTCTCCAGTCATTTTTGTCAATAAACGACTCACCCCAAAGGACGCGGTATTAGTGGGACGGCTTTCCTCACTGGTCTGCGGACGTTGCTGCATTACTGCTTCCATCTGTTGTTGTAGTCTCTGCTCTTGCTTCTGCAACAGGTCTATGAAGCGGGCCTCAGATTGCTGCTGGGCTTGTTGCTGAGCCTCCAGACTCTGTTGCAAAGTTGCGTTTGTCTGCTGCTGGGCTGCAAGGCTCTGTTGATGAGCTTGCTGCTGGGCTGCGAAGTTCTGTTGTTGAGCTGCAAGGCTCTGTTGATGAGCTGCAAGGCTCTTTTGCAAACCTGCATTTGTCTGCTGTTGATTGGCATTTGCTAGAGCCAGCTGCTTCAGTATCTCCTCCATGCTGGCTTAAAAAAAAACTGCCACTGGTTCTCCACCAACTGTGAGGGGGTTAGCTCGGCAGCGGGTGTGTGTGACCCCCGAGATGGGCTCCCCACACAAAAACAGGCCCAGCAAACGGAGGTTGTGGTTTTCAAAATCAAAAAGGTGCGGTTTATTTTCTATTTACAGTGACAAAACACAGCAAAGCAAAAGAAACATAAACAAAATAAATCCTGGTCAACTTGACCTCTGACTAAACATACAGGTTTCCTAACTAACAACTGGGATCAGCCTAGTGCTGTCCTAGTCCCTAAGTCCCTGGTTTTAAATGTCCAAGCAAATAGCCACACAGGCTTTGTCTCACCGCACAGGGGTTCACTCTCCCTAGACAGTCCACACAGGTCTGGGTCCAGGCATGAGCTAACATCTAATGAAGCTGGGAGTTCTTATAGAGGCCTAAATGAGCTGACAAGCTTCAGCTGGTCTCATCAACTCCCTGTCTGCACGACGCCCCACACTCTCCCTAGAGGTATGAGTCATCCATGAGCCCACTAGCCTCAGCTGGGCTTATACAACTCTCCACCTAGTTGTATAAGTCGGCGTAAAGCCTGAATCTGGGCGAAATATATCTACCCCCCTGGATGCAACCAGGTGACTTTACCTTCCTGCTGTCACAATATATATATATATATATATATATATATATATATATATATATATATGTAGCGGCCTCATCCCTCTCCCTTGCTTCATCGGTTATATGGCTGTTGTCCAGGGGTACCTGGGGGAGAGAGATGATACACATCACGGCCCATGTCCTCCCGTAACTAGGAGGTGAAGGCCAGAAGATTGGGCTTTTGTGTAGGTGTACTAGAGCCAAGTCCAGTCCTTCGTCCCTGACTCCTTTGCTTAGGAACCCAAGTTCCACACAGTGAGTAGGTACAACTCAGTTTTATTCTTCTTGCCAAGCAATAAAACAGTCTTTCTCCTTTTGAATAATGGGGGAACAGATCGAGGCACAATCCTTTCCCTTCTTGCTGCTGCCCACTGTGCTGTCACCAGTGGTGAATAGTCACTGCCACTGACTAGGTAATATAGAACGTGAATTTACCTTCGCTCACTTTGCCCCTGTCAGAGGAAGAAATCCGTCCAAGGGAGAAGTGGAGGCCTCTCCGTCACCAGCGATGCTGCGCCGGACTCTTCGGAGAAGTTACTGCGCACCAGTCCTCACAAACTCAGACACGGGCACCCAAGGCATTAGGGCCCCCTCGGATTCCTCCACCCTCGCGGAACTCAGTCGAAGGTAATGAGCCCCAGGCATCCGCCATAGTACCTCACCCCAGGCTAAAGGTGCCTGTGATGGACTCCATCTCCGCCCCAGCTAGGCCAAGGGCGCCTAGGCCTGGAACACCGGAACGCCAGCACCCAAGCTGAAGGTGCCTGGGTGCGGCCACGTCCTCCAACTCTCTTCCCCAAAATCAGGGCCTCCGCCCCTTTTATGACCTCTCCCTTTGCATCACAGCGGGTTCCCCGCCCCGCTGTACCAGCTCCAGGGGAGGACAAAAAGGCACAGTTTGCGGTGTGAGTTCAACTCCGGCCCAAGGCAACAGCGCCACCCAGGGGCCCAAAGGAACCTCACACCACCAGAGTCCTCACATAATTCAAATACCCGCTACATATACAACTCCTAGGATGCATATATATACTGCATACACTGTAACTGCAGCTAACTTACTCGCCTGCCTGCTCTATCTAACTCAAATAAAATGACACTCTTTCTCTCTCTCTCTCTCTCTCTATCTCTCTCAGCACCTGGAACACACTACACAAGGCCGACACGCAGGCGGCCTTATATAGTGTGGGACGTGTACCTACTCCCCCTGAGCCATGATTGGCCAAAGGCACCCTTCCTTTGGCCAATTACGGCTCTCTGTACTGACGGCGCTGTGATTGGCCAAGTATGCGGGTCATAGTGCATGCTTGGCCAATCATCAGCCAGCAATGCACTGCGATGCCGCAGTGAATTATGGGCAGTGACGCAGCATTCTAATTTGGCGCGAACGGCCCATAATGTTCGAAATTCGACTCGAGCACAAAGCTCATGCCTACAACCTAATTGCCATCACTAAATTTAGGCTAGGGACTAAGGTGTAACACTTTTAGGTATTTATTACTTCTGACAGCAATCACAGTACTACTCCTGGCAATAGCTTTTCCTAGTGCATACATGGCAGCATACTAGTGATAGGCTCCGCCTTTGCACCCCCCCCCCCCGGACAGTAAATATCATAAAATAAAAAATCTATATATATCATAAAAGAAAAGGTTAGTGACTCCCCCATCATTCTCCTTTTTTCCCTCATACTTCAGTCAGTAAAATTGCGATAGTCCACTCCTTACCTCTGCTCCTGCAGCTTCTGTCTTGGTTCCGCCTCTCTCAGATGCAGTCCTCAGTCCTGGGCCGCTAAAAGAGCTAATGGAAGGAGTCCCTTCTGTTGGTTTTTTGTGACTACAGCGGCTTTCCTAACCAGGAGCATTGTGCTGTTTTTTTCAGACCTAGGCAAGCCAGTTCTTCCTTCCTCCCCCCTGTCCCTAACTCTTCTTCTTACCTTTCCCATACTGTATACTTCGGGGTGAATCCCCCTCTGAGCTTGGGTGTCTAGGCTGTGTCTTTTGGTAAGGGACATCTGCCTTACATGGCTTTTCCTTAAGAGCCGGCGCGCGTTGAACCCTATTTTATGTTCCTTTTGACAGGAGACGATACTGGACCGCGCACTCCTGTACTTAAGCCCTGCAGCAGATCCATTATTCAGCACTCTATCTAGCAGATGGTTGCCTGTTTTGAGCTCCTGTTAGCTCCAAAGCCTGCCTCTGTGTGGTAGGTTTTTTGAAACACATATTGGTTGTTCTTGTTTTAAAAAAAGAAATAAAAATATGTATATATAGTCAAGGGGTTTAAAGATAACATTAACCACTTAAGCCCCGGACCATTTCGGGCCATTAGGACCAAGCCTGTTTTTGGGATTCGGCACTGCGCTGCTTTAACTGTAAATTGTGCGGACATGCAATGTTGTACCCAAATGAAATTTGTGTCCTTTTCTTCCCACAAATAGAGCTTTCTTTTAATGGTATTTGATTGCCTCTGCGATTTTTATTTTTTGCGATATAAACAGAAAAAGACCGAAAATTTTGAAAAAAAATGATATTTTCTACTTTTTGTTATAAGAAAAATCGAATAAACTCAATTTTAGTCATATATTTAGGCCAAAATGTATTCAGCCACATGTCTTTAGTAAAAAAAATGTCAATAAGCGTATATTTATTGGTTTGCGCAAAAGTTATAGCGTTTACAAACTAGGGTACATTTTCTGAAATTTACACAGCTTTAAATTTATGACTGCCTATCTCATTTCTTGAGGTGCTAAAATGGCAGGGCAGTACAAAACCCCCCCAAATGACCCCATTTTGGAAAGTAGACACCCCAAGGAAATTGCTGAGAGGCATGTTGAGCCCATTGAATATTTATTTTTTTCGTCCCAAGTGATTGAATAATGACAAAAAAAAAAATAAAAAAAAAAAATTACAAAAAGTTGTCACTAAATGATATATTGCTCACACATGCCATGGTTATATGTGGAATTGCACCCCAAAATACATTCTGCTGCTTCTCCTGAGTACGGGGATACCACATGTGTGGGACTTTTTAGGAGCCTAGCCACGTACGGGACCCCGGAAACCAAGCACCGCCTTCAGGATTTCTAAGGGCGCAAATTTTTGATTTCACTCCTCACTACCTATCACAGTTTCGAAGGCCATAAAATGCCAAAATAGCACAAAACCCCCCCAAATGACCCCATTTTGGAAAGTAGACACCCCAAGCTATTTACTGAGAGGCATGTTCAGTCCATGGAATATTTTATATTTTGCCACAAGTTGCGGGAATATGACAAACTTTTTTTTTTTTGCACAAAGTTGTCACTAAATGATATATTGCTCACACATGCCATGGGCATATGTGAAATTACACCCCAAAATACATTCTGCTGCTTCTCCTGAGTACGGGGATACCACATGTGTGGGACTTTTTGGGAGCCTAGCCGCGTACGGGACCCCAAAAACCAAGCACCGCCTTCAAGGTTTCTAAGGGCATAAATTTTTGATTTCACTCCTCACTACCTATCACAGTTTTGAAGGCCATAAAATGCCAAGATGGCACAAAACCCCCCCAAATGACCCCATTTTGGAAAGTAGACACCCCAAGCTATTTGCTGAGAGGCATGTTGACCCCATTGAATATTTTTTTTTTGTCCCAAATGATTGAATAATGACAAAAAGAAAAAAAAAAAAAATGTACAAAAAGTTGTCACTAAATGATATATTGCTCACACATGCCATGGTTATATGTGGAATTGCACCCAAAAATACATTCTGCTGCTTTTCCTGAGTACGGGGATACCACATGTGTGGGACTTTTTGGGAGCCTAGCCGCGTACAGGGCCCCAAAAACCAAGCACCGCCTTCAGGATTTCTAAGGGCGTAAATTTTTGATTTCACTCCTCACTACCTATCACAGTTTTGAAGGCCATAAAATGCCAAAATAGCACAAAACCCCCCCAAATTACCCCATTTTGGAAAGTAGACACCCCAAGCTATTTGCTGAGAGGCATGTTGAGTCCATGGAATATTTTATATTTTGCCACAGGTTGCGGGAATATGACAAACTGTTTTTTTTTTGCACAAAGTTGTCACTAAATGATATATTGCTCACACATGCCATGGGCATATGTGAAATTACACCCCAAAATACATTCTGCTGCTTCTCCTGAGTACGGGGATACCACATGTGTGGGACTTTTTGGGAGCCTAGCCGCGTACGGGACCCCAAAAACCAAGCACCGCCTTCAAGGTTTCTAAGGGCATAAATTTTTGATTTCGCTCCTCACTACCTATCACAGTTTTGAAGGCCATAAAATGCCAAGATGGCACAAAACCCCCCCAAATGACCCCATTTTGGAAAGTAGACACCCCAAGCTATTTGCTGAGAGGCATGTTGAGCCCATTGAATATTTTTTTTTTTTGTCCCAAATGATTGAATAATGACAAAAAGAAAAAAAAAATGTACAAAAAGTTGTCACTAAATGATATATTGCTCACACATGCCATGGTTATATGTGAAATTACACCCCAAAATACATTCTGCTGCTTCTCCTGAGTACGGGGATACCACATGTGTGGGACTTTTTGGGAGCCTAGCCGCGTACGGGACCCCAAAAACCAAGCACCGCCTTCAAGGTTTCTAAGGGCATAAATTTTTGATTTCACTCCTCACTACCTATCACAGTTTTGAAGGCCATAAAATGTCAAAATAGCCCAAAACCCCCACAAATGACCCCATTTTGGAAAGTAGACACCCCAAGCTATTTGCTGAGAGGCATGGTGAGTATTTTACAGCTCTCATTTGTTTTTGAAAATTAAGAAAGACATTTTTTTTTTATTTTTTTTTTTATTTTTTTACATTTTCAAAACTTTGTGACAAAAAGCGAGATCTGCAAAATACTCAACATACCTCTCAGCAAATAGCTTGGGGTGTCTACTTTCCAAAATGGGGTCATTTGGGGGGGTTTTGTGCCATCTGGGCATTCCATGACCTCCGAAACTGTGATAGGCAGTGAGGAGTGAAATCAAAAATTTACACCCATAGAAATCCTGAAGGCGGTGCTTGGTTTTTGGGGTCCCGTACGCGACTAGGCTCCCAAAAAGTCCCACACATGTGGTATCCCCGTACTCAGGAGAAGCAACAGAATGTATTTTGGGGTGTAATTCCACATATGCCCATGGCATGTTTGAGCAATATATAATTTAGTGACAACTTTTTGTACATTTTTTTTTTTTGGTCATTATTCAATCACTTGGGACAAAAAAAAAAAATATTCAATGGGCTCAACATGCCTCTCAGCAAATAGCTTGAGGTGTCTACTTTACAAAATGGGGTCATTTGGGGGGGTTTTGAACTGTCCTGGCATTTTATGCACAACATTAGGAAGCTTATGTCACACATCATCCACTCTTCTAACCACTTGAAGACAAAGCCCTTTCTGACACTTTTTGTTTACATGAAAGAAAATTTTTTTTTGCAAGAAAATTATGTTGAACCCCCAAACATTATATATTTTTTTAAAGCAAAGGCCCTACAGATTAAAATAGTGGGTGTTGCATTTTTTTTTTCCACACAGTATTTGCGCAGCGATTTTTCAAACGCATTTTTTGGGGGAAAACACACTTTTTTTATTTTTAATGCACTAAAAAACACTATATTGCCCAAATGTTTGATGAAATAAAAAAGATGATCATAGGCCGAGTACATGGATACCAAACACGACATGCTTTAAAATTGCGCACAAACGCGCAGCGGCGACAAAACTACATTCATTTTTAAAAGCATTTAAAAGCCTTTACAGGTTACCACGTTAGATTTACAGAGGAGGTCTACTGCTAAAATGACTGCCCTCGATCTGACCTTCGCGGTGATACCTCACATGCATGATGCAATTGCTGTTTACATATGACGCTAGACCGACGCTTGCGTTCGCCTTTGCGCAATAGCAGGGGGGGACAGCGGTGCTTTTTTTTTTTTTTTTTTTTTTTTTATTATTTATTTGGCTTTTTTATTTTATTTTTAAACTGTGCCTTCCATATTTTATTTTTTTACCATTTTTATCGTTATCTCAGGGAATGTAAATATCCCCTATGATAGCAATAGGTAGTGACAGGTACTCTTTTTTTGAAAAAAATTGGGGGGTTAGACCCTAGATCTTTCCTCTGCCCTCAAAGCATCTGACCACACCAAGATCGGTGTGATAAAATGCTTTCCCAATTTCCCAATGGCGCTTTTTATATCCGGGGGGGGGGGACATTCCCTCCCACTGCTTGTAAAAGCAGTCTAGAGGCTAATTATCTGCTAGAATTGCTTTTACATGAAAGCCGGCTGCTGGCTGAAAAGAATGATACCAAGATGATACCTAAACCCGCAGGCATCATTCTGGTATAAACATTCAAAGTCCAGCAACATACCAGTACGTTGCTGGTCCTTGTTGGACATGTATTGTAATCTTTTTTTTCATACAGCCTATTGGCTGAACGAAAAAAAGAGATTGATTGGTGGGTATGCCCACCATTAGAATACCTCCCTTCATCCACCCACTTCTAATGATGGGCATATATGCCGAAGCATGGGGGCATCCTCCCGCAAAAAAGTTATGCCGCGTACACACGGTCAAGCCTTCGTCGGAATTTCGACCGTATGTACGCGGCATAAAAGGTTATGCCGCGTACACACGGTCGGACTTTTCCACGGATAAGCCTCCGTTGGAATTTCGACCGTATATACGCGGCATTAGGAGCAAAATCGCTCCTCCGCCCCTGCTGCCCCCATGCTTCGGCATATATGCTCTTTTTTTTAACTGTGGTGGTGAAATCACCTCCTACAGCGTTGGAGTCACGGCTTTATGTATCGTGGGAGCAAACGCTGTTGCTGTCAAGATAAATAGATCCGCGCTGCAACTGAATGGCGTACCTGCTAAGCAAATGGTGGTTAACATTAAAACAAAGTAACATTACAGTACAACAGTAAGACCTTACCATGCCATACCTGCAAAGCAAATACCAAAACAAAACCTAGTAAAAAATAAAAAAATGTTTTAACGCAACCTGTGCCTAAAATATATATATGCCGAAGCATGGGGGCATCCTCCCGCAAAAAAGTTATGCCGCGTACACACGGTCGGAATTTCGACCGTATGTACGCGGCATTAGGAGCAAAATCGCTCCTCCGCCCCTGCTGCCCCCATGCTTCGGCATATATGCTCTTTTTTTTAACTGTGGTGGTGAAATCACCTCCTACAGCACTGGAGTCACGGCTTTATGTATCGTGGGAGCAAACGCTGTTGCTGTCAAGATAAATAATTCCGCGCTGCAGTTGAATGGCGCACCTGAAAACAAAAAATTACATACCTGAAAAGCAAGCATGATAAAACATTGCAGAATAGAATACAGTAAAAAAGAGCAGAACAATAGAGAGAAAATAGAGAGAGAGAGAACAATAAAACGACAACTATTTTTGGTTTTTTTATTTTATATTTTTTTTGTGTTTTGTTTTTTACGTTTTTTTTTTCTTTTTTACACTTTTTTTTGTAACTTTACAACTGTAATGGTTCGGGTCTCTCAAAATGTAATGGCATCTTGGGAGACCCTGTGTAAGTGTGTCCTAGTCTGTGAAATGCTGTACCCTACGCTAAAACTTCACTTTTGAGTGGTAGCGTTCAAAACATTCACCTTGGCAAAGACCAGGCTTGTCAGGACAGCGTGGACAAAAACTACGGGTGTCACGCCTAAATCCGCGCTTGCTACAGACACGACATCTTTTTTGGGGGTGGCTTTGGGTAGGGGTACTCGGGAGGACATACGAATAATGCCTCTCATGCAGCCGGCTTACTGCATTTGGTTGGGGATGGTGAGGTGCAGAACCGCCTGGATACAGGAGTTCTGTGACTATCTCATTCTGGAATTTTAGAAGAGATAACGTCCCGCCTGAAGCTCTGTATAGCACATGAGCGTTCAGCAAAGCCAATTGGAATAATGATAGAGACACTTTTTTGTACCAGCGTCTCGCCTTACGGTCAATTAGATACGGCGCCATCAACTGGTCGTTGAGGTCCACCCCTCCCATATTTTGGTTATATTCGTGGACACAGAGGGGTTTCTCCACAACACCAGTCGCCGTAGGAATTTGGACTGTCGTGTCTGCATGAAGGGAGGTAAGAAGGAAAACATTCTTATTGTCCCTCCACTTCATAGCGAGCAAGTTATTACACTTCAAGCAGGCTCTCTCCCCCAGCCTAAGACGGGCATCTACAAGCCGCTGGGGAAAGCCCCGGCGATTAGGTCGCACGGTGCCACATGCTCCAATCTTATGATCAAACAAGTGACTAAACAGTGGCACGCTCGTGTAATAATTGTCCACATACAAGTGGTACCCCTTTCCGAATAAGGGTGACACCAAGTTCCACACTATCTTGCTAGCGCTCCCTATGTAATCCGGGCAGTTGACCGACTCAATCTGACTGTCTTTTCCCTCATAAACCGTAAAGTTCACTACATAGCCTGTTGCCCTGTCACAGAACTTGTAGAGCTTGACCCCGTATCTGGCACGCTTGCTGGGAAGGTACTGCTTGAAAGACAAGCGGCCAGAAAATTTAATCAGGGACTCATCAACGCAGACAACTTGATCGGGAGTAAACAAGGCTGCAAAACGTTCGTTGAAGTGGTTTATGAGGGGCCGAATTTTATAGAGCCGGTCGTATTCAGGGTCCCCACGTGGACGACAAAGTTCATTGTCGTTGAAGTGCATGAACCGCAAAATCTGCTCGTATCGTGCCCTGGACATGGAGGCAGAGAACACGGGCATGTGGTCAATTGGGTGCGTGGACCAATAAGCACGCAATGACGGAAATTTATGTGTGCCCATGTTGAGGGAAAGGCCCAGAAAGGTCTTAAATTCGGAAACCGTAATTGGTTTCCAATTTCTGGCAATTTTAGGCAACTGGGGGTTAGCGGCGATAAATTGACCAGCATATAAATTACTCTGGTCCACAATAGATCTATAGAGATCTTCCATGAAAAACAGCGAATAAAAATCGATTGGCATAAAATCAGCTGTTTCCACCTGAATACCGGGTTGGGCAGTGAATGGGGGAAGTACGGGTTCTGCAGAAGTGGTGGGGACCCAATCAGGATAGGCGAATTCTGCAGGAAGGGCAGTATGGGCACGACGGGCCTGCCTTTGTCTTCTTGGTGGCAGCGGGACACTACTTGTGCTTGCCACCTCGCCAGCTTGAACTGCACTTATGGGACTCGCCACGTCACCAAGTGTTACTGCAGTGCTGGATGTACGTCCAGGCTGTACTAGGCCGCTGGTGCTTGCCAGTTCACCAGAAGGAATAGCGGCGCTAGTACTACTCTGCTCCATGATACGAGAGACCTGCGGTTCTTGCTCCTCAACAACCTCAGAAGATCGGGATCGGGTACGCCTGACCTTAGCAGGGACCTCAACTTCGTTGTCAGAGCTATCTGACGTGGGGCCGCTGACGTCACTGTCTTCTACGGGAAGATATTCTGAGCCTGAATCTGACAGATACGTGACCTCCTCTTCACTATCTGTCATGCTCAGAATCTCGTAGGCCTCTTTACTAGTGTACCTTCGACTTGCCATTTTGGGCTCTAAATTTAGGGGTACACTAGTAAGATTCACAGGAAAAAAAGCACCTGACTGTCGTCAGCAAATATATCAAACGCTACAAAAAAACTGTTAGCGATCGCAGGGATCAGGCCTGTCTCTGCGAACGCTGCAGTTATGTGTGTTGTGTTTGGTAAGTGACAGTGATCGATCGATACTGCACTTGGGTGGGCTGGGCTGGGCTGGGCGGAGGGGCTAAACGCAGGTACTAGCAGGTATCTGGGCTGATCCCGCTAACACTGCGTTTTTGGGAACCCTAAACCGCTGGGGATGCTAGTATAGATCTGATCAGATACTATACCACTAAGGGGGGTGTATGCTTTGCGCGTGGGTGTTAGCGTTACTGGCACTAACCTAACACTGCCTGGGGCGACGCAGACCCTCTCTGGCGCTAAAACCTAATTGATCTCACCCGCCGGGCGATCAGGGGGGTTAAACCTTTATTGGGTTATATACGGCGGGTGCCCTGATGCTATAAAAAGCAAACTAATCAACCAGCGTCACCCGTAACCTTTATATGGTGATCACTGGTGAAAGGGTTAACTAGGGGCAATCAGGGGGTTAAAACCTTTATTAGGTTAAATATGGGGGTACCTGACACCAATAAAAACCTGCGGCGAACCTAAAAAAAAAATAACTGCCTATCTAAAACACCAGCGACACGAATACAGCGATCAGAAAAACAATCGCTTAGTGACGCTGAAGTTAGGGGGTGAAAGGGTTACCTGGGGGGTGATCAAGGGGTTAAACCTTTATTAGGGGGGGTTAGGGGGCTACCCTGGACCTAAAGGGGCCTAATCCTAACTGCCTTGCAACTTTTTACAATCACAGATGACACTAAATGCAGTGATCAGTAAAATAAATGATCACTGCAATCAGTGACACTGTGATTGGGGGCTTTGGGGTGACCTGGGGGGTGATCTGGGGGTGACTGGGGGGTGATTTGTGTGCCTATGTGTACCTACGTGTCAGTGGACTGTTGGAGCACTAACCTCTGTCTTCACTCCTCGGCGCCGGGAACGAAAAGACCGCGGCGAGGGAGATGACATCACTTCCTCCAGCCTGTGTTTACATCACATGGCGGAGGAAGCAATTTCATTGGCCGGGAGCGATCGCGAGGGGGGGGCGGAATCGAGCGGCCGCCCCCTCATGCCTGATCGCTCCCGAACACTTAACGGCCGCTCACTGCAGTGAAGGGGGGTCCGGATGGACCCCCCAACTGCACAAAGGCGATCACGTAGATCTACGTGATTCTGCCTGTCCGTGCCATTCTGCCGACGTAAATCGGCGGTGGGCGGTCGTTAAGTGGTTAAAACGAAATTTTATCTTCTTGATTTATTTTGTTTTCCTCTCTGTCCTTTTTATTTTTTACTCTCTCCCAGCTGTTCGCTACGCGGCTGGTCATGAGTCGCTTGCCACTTGACCAAGACCCTCACACTGTACAAAGGTAAGGACCTTCTTCTCAGAAAAAAAAAGGCGCATTTACACTGGGATTTTTTCTTTTTTTCTTTAAAGACATCTAAGAAGACTTCTGGGCATGAGTCTAGAGACACCAGCCGAGACCGGCATGGTCACTCATCCAGACACCATTCATCTAGTGGCCATAGGTCTTCAAGGGACCATCGCTCATTCAGTAGCACATGAAAGAACCAAAAAGTGCTGGGCATGTGGACCAACTCCGATGGCTGAGAAGCTAGTCTGCCAGAATTGTTTTAGAGATTATGCCACAGACAGGGAATCAGAGGGCCAGCAAGTGACCGATCTGCTAAAAAAAGTGGTTCGTTATTTTTCTGAGTTAATGGCGTCACTGCCATCACAACAAGCCCCTCAACATACGGAGGCCATACTCCCGGGGGCCGTCTACGGGACAAGCTACCCTACCAAAAATAGACCCACCCGCAAGTGCTCTGGTGGATCAAGAGCTATCATAGGATTCTTTGGATTAAGCGGACCCAACCGGCTTCAGTTTCGCCTTAGTACACCCCTACGTACAGGTGGTAAAACAGGCTATTGATTGGGACGAGCCAGAGGAATCTCCTAAAAAAGCTAAAAGTTATTTTCCGTTTTTGAGAAAACGATTATCTTTTTTTCCTCTGATGGATGAAGTTAAAAGTCTTATTGAAGAGGAATGGAAGAAGATAGAGAAAAGGTTCCCTGTGAATCGACTTAATAAATTATACCCCTTGGCGGAATAGGATGCAGAGCTTATAGATCACCTTCCGGTCATAGATGCAGCCGTAGTACGCCTGGCTAAAAATGTAACTTTGCCCATGGATGATTCCACCTCCTTCAAGGACCCATTGGATAGGCGTATAGACACCGATTTAAAAAAGGCCTATCAGACAGCAGGGGGCGCATGTAGGCCTGCAATTGCCTTGACATCAGTCTCTAATACCATCAGAGTATGGACAGACAATGTGGAAACAGCGATCCAACAAGGGGTCCCCAAGGAGGACATAGTGAAGGCATTAGAAGAGCTTAACCACTTCAATACAGGGCATTTTCACCCCCTTCCTGCCCAGACCAATTTTTAGTTTTCAGCGCTGTCGCACTTTGAATGAAAATTGCACGGTCATGCGAAGTGGCTCCCAAACAAAATTGACGTCTTTTTTTTCCCCACAAATAGAGCTTTCGTTTGGTGGTATTTGATCACCTCTGCGGTTTTTAATTTTTGCGCTATAAACAAAAGAAGAGCGACAATTTTGAAAAAAACACAATAATTTTTACCTTTTGATAGATATCACAATTTAAAAAAATAAATAAAATGTTTTCCTCAGTTTAGGCCGATATGTATTCTTCTACATATTTTTGTAAAAAAAATCGCAATAAGCGTATATTGATTAGTTTGCGCAAAAGTTATAGCGTCTACAAAATAGGGGATAGATTATTTGCATTTTTTTATTTTTTTATTTTACTAGTAATGGCGGCGATCTGCGATTTTTATTGTGACCGTGACATTGCGACGGACATATCGGACACTTTTGACACATTTTTGGGACCATTAACATTTATACAGCGATTAGTGCTATAAAACTGCACTGATTACTGTGTAAATGTGACTGCAGGGAAGGGGTTAACACTAGGGGGTGCTGAAGGGGTTAAATATGTTCCCTGGGGAGTGATTCTAACTGTAGGGGGAGGGGACCCACAAGGGGAGGAGACCGATCTGTGTTCCTCTGTACTGGTCTCCTCACCTGTGACAGGAGGTGGATCTGTGTGTTTACACACACAGATCCACGTTCCTGCCGTGATCACGGGCAATCGCGGGTGCCCGGCGGACATAGCGGCCGTCGGGCACGCGCACCGATTTCAGAGCGATGCTGCGGGCGCGCATGCCCCCTAGCTGGCCGGGAAGCCCAGGACGTCATATGACGTCCACCCAGGATGGGAGATGCTCAGCCAAAACTATGCTTCATAAAGTCATGGCTAAATGAGCCTTGTGGCTAAAAGCCTTGGGCAGCGGATGCCGCATCCAAGCAAAATTGGTGTAGGATTCCATTTGAAGAGAAAGCTCTCTTTGGGGAAAAGCTTGATAAAGCCATTGCTCATGTAATAGGTGGGAAGACAGGGCTTCTACCGCAGGATAGAAGGATGAGGGCGTCTAGGATCTTTACATCTAGGTCCCAACCTTTAAGAAACAGGTGCTTCAGACAATTCAGACAAGATAGGGATCCCAAGAAAAATTGGAGGAGCACGCAAGCAACTTTTCTGAAGTCAAACATCCTAACCCTCAGGACGCCTCTAATTCTTTTTGACTCTGGGCTGTCCCAGGAGTTCCAAGTCGGTGCCAGACTTCAACTGTTCTCCAAGATTTGGCAACGCCAGTGCATGGACCCCTGGGTGGTTTCCACGGTGCGCTTCGGTCACTTTTGGATCCTCATAGACCAGCCGCCTCAAGATTACTTCTCTCCAACAAGAATCCCAAATTCCCCTGTAAAGGCCGCAGCCCTGTGCCAGTTTCTAGTTTCCCTGAAAACTCGGGGGGAGTGATCCCAGTTCCCCCGGTAGAAAGATTTTCCGGTTCCTACTCCACTCTCTTCCTCGTTCCCAAAAGGGAAGGGGTCTGGAGACCAGTAATAGACCTGAAAAGATTAAACTGGTACAAACATCTGGATTCCTTCAAGATGGAATAACTCCAGACGATCATACAGGCCGTTCAGCCAGGAGATTGGATGATATCCATAGATCTCAAGGACGCAAACCTACATGTACCGATTCTTCCAGCTTTCCAGAAATATCTGAGGTTCGCTGTGAGACAAATTTACCTTTAGTTCTGGAGTTTGCCTTTCGGGCTCTGCACCTCCCCAAAAGTGTTTTCAAAGATACTAATCTCCATACTTGCTCCCCTAAGATAAAGAGGTCTCAGAGTCTTCCACTATCTAGACGACATTTTTCTATTAGCAAAGAACCCAACTCAACTGTTGTCTCACAGGAAGATTCTCGTATCATCCCTCTCAGAGTTTGGATGGTTAATGAACAACAAAAAGAGCCAGCTTACACCTTCTCAGGAGATGATTTATCTGGGAGCACTTTTTAATACAGTACAGGGCACAGTTGCCTTACCCCATGTAACGACACCCCCCAATATGAAAGGGGTTAACGCCAGAATATTCCCTCTCTGAACACACAACCACTATCGACCCTCCACAGCCAGGCGACCACTTCCCATAGGATTAATCCTTCCAGAGATACGAGACAATGCTCTGTATTTCAAGTTCCACAACAGGGAATGACTTTATTTTCAAAACACATGGTAACACATTTATCTTCAAAACCCTTCCCTCCCATCCTTGGGGGAACAGGGGGGGTTAAACTGTCCAATGACAATGGTGATACAGGTCAGGTGTGTTCAAACTTCTCCTTTGATAACCAGTCTTAGCAGGAGGGGTGATTCCCTCCTCACAGAAGACACTTAAACATCCCATAATAATAGGCAGCCAGACGGTCTACTAAGCTCCAATCCACATCACAGTAGCAGACTTCATTCACAATGGACAATAGAATGCAAATCACCTTAACTCCTCACAGCAATGATTACACCCCCCCCCCCTCACAGTACACGTCCAATCTAGATACAATGTATGTGCAGCATTGAATATGGCTATCATAGACCATATTGGGGTTTTCATTCACCCTGTGCCCCTAATAGAGACACAGGGTGGTTGACACATAAGAGGCATTGGGGGAGCTGAAGCAAGGGTATCTCATACTTTCTAAGCGATTCTGAGTTCCCCGGGCCTTCCCGTTACATCTCTCCCCTTTCGGCAGGAGACTAACAGAGGAGGGGACCCCAGACGGGTTGACTCCGAAGTTAGTCCATAGGTCCCTTCTTCTAATGCCGGTATCCCCACAGTACCCCAAATCAATTGCTCCAAGCAGAGCATTACTTACCCAGCCAACCTCTGCCTCTCTCAGAGAACATACTCGCCGCTGGGGAGAAGACAGGGTGACTGGGCTCAGTCTTTCATGCCGCTGGGGATCTGGGCCGACTGCCCAGCATCCTCGAGGTACACAAGTGGAGACCGAAGTCCCATCCACTTGTGGTAGGTGAAAATCCCCCAGTGCTTGCAAAGCAAGGTTGACCTCCTCCTGTCCCAGTGTCACACCATTTTCTGGGGTTGTGTCAGTGAGGACCGAAGTCCCATCCAGTACCACAGGAACTCCCTCTTCTGTTAGTTGAGAGCAGAGGCCCGCGGCACTCTGCTCTGTTGCCAGCTCTTGTGCTGGGTTGCTGTGAGTGGAGACCGTAGTCCCATCCACCGTTATCCGCTCAAGTGGCAGTTGTGTGCAGCGGCCAGTAGCATTCTGCCCTGCTGCCAGTGATTCAGATGGGGGTAAAAGCTTTACCACCTCATCTTGTTGCTGGAGAGATGGGCCAACTGCCCCGGCTCCCTGAAACTCCACAGTTGTTTCCGGTGCTGGGCAGAGGTTGCTAGCACTCTGCCCTGTTGTCAGCACTTCTGCTGGGGACTCCACACCATCTGCTCTGGCTAACTGTTGGGGAGGGAAAAGAGCTGCTTCTCCCCCCTGCATCTCTGAAATCCCCTGGGAAAGGGGAACCATCACCCTCTCAACTCGGGCCTCCAAAACTGCCACGGGTGTAGAGCAGGGGTCTGCAGCACTCTGTCCTGCTGCCAGTACTTGGGCAGGCGATGCATAATCCATAACATCCTCTGAACAGTCCATTAAGTCCATACATTCTGTAATCTGTGGCTGGGGAGATGAGCCAACTGCCCTAGCTCCCTGGAACTCCACATCATCCACTTCGGCTTTAGGGATGGCAATCTCCAAATTTTCCACTGCTGATTCTTCAGCCAGGATTTCATAGTTGTCAACTGGTATTTCCTGATAGTCCCAGGCAAAGGGAGCCCCACCCTGCTGCTGAGCAGAGTCTAGCAGCTGTTTGTAGGCAATCTCCAGCTCCCATTCCTGACTGGCCAGAAACTCCAAATCTTCCTGTGCCCAGTGCCCTTCCGAGACATTCAGTCTTTGCTCCCTGTGCTCCATTATTTACTCCAAACGCCACTCCCGATCACTCCCAAAGTCAGGGTCCTCGGACAGCCTCCAATACAACAATCCCAGGCCATTATAGTCAAAGCCTTCCGTGGGGCTGTCATCCGCTGACCACTGGCACTCTTGGACTACATACCACCGGAGGGCTCTGTAGCTCTCGTCCAACCGCATCTCTGCCCGGATCAGCCTGCTTAACTCAGCTGTCCACTCCTGCTTCGGTTGTTCCCCCAATAACAGCATTCGTACTTCATACTGCGACCAGTACCTTACATGGATGGAGGGGAGAACTTTTCCCTGGTGTTGCTGCTCGAGAGCTAGCGTTTTCTTCCAGAGTTCGCAGCGGATTGAATCAGACCATCCCAGCAGGACCTCCTCTGATACTGGTCCTCTATGCTGTATCTGCATCTCTCGCAACCTCCTTCTGAATTCCTTTTCCATGTCGGCTGGTATCTGTATCTCTCCTCTCCTTTCAGTTGGTGCTGCTTCTTTAGGTGTTGTCTCCGATTGCCGTATTTCCGCCATTATCTGTTCATGTTGCCACTCATCCTGCCGCTCGATTTCTCTAATGGCTTCCTGTATGGCGGTCTCTGATGGGCTAGCACCGTACAATGCCAACTGCTGTCAAACTCGTTGCTGAAACAAGTCTTCAACTGACCGGGGTCCTGCCTCACCATCCCTCTGATCCATCTCGGCCAGCTCCCTGATCAAGGTGGCCCCGTTCTTTGTCCCACTGGTCCCTCCACGGCTCTCAAGTAGGTCCTTCAGTGTGGCTTTCCTGCAGGCTGCATAGCTGGTCATTCACTGTGGTGGCTTGGAGTGTCCAAGGAACTGGAGGGAAAATCCCACCGCTGCCATCAATGTAACGACACCCCCCAATATGAAAGGGGTTAACACCATTTAGAATATTCCCTCTCTGAACACACAACCACTATCGACCCTCCACAGCCAGGCGACCACTTCCCATAGGATTAATCCTTCCAGAGATACGAGACAACGCTCTGTATTTCAAGTTCCACAACAGGGAATGACTTTATTTTCAAAACACATGGTAACACATTTCTCTTCAAAACCCTTCCCTCCCATCCTTGGGGGAACAGGGCGGGTTAAACTGTTCAATGACAATGGTGATACAGGTCAGGTGTGTTCAAACTTCTCCTTTGATAACCAGTCTTAGCAGGAGGGGTGATTTCCCCCCCCCTCCTCACAGAAGACACTTAAACATCCCATAATAATAGGCAGCCAGACGGTCTACTAAGCTCCAATCCACATCACAGTAGCAGACTTTATTCAGAATGGACAATAGAATGCAAATCACCTTAACTCCTCACAGCAATGATTACACCCCCCCCCCCTCACAGTACACATCCAATCTAGATACAATGTATGTGCAGCATTGAATATGGCTATCATAGACCATATTGGGGTTTTCATTCACCCTGTGCCCCTAATAGAGACACAGGGTGGTTGACACATAAGAGGCATTGGGGGAGCTGAGTTCCCCGGGCCTTCCCGTTACACCCCGCCTCAAGATAGCATAAATTACCCGGAAAATTAGATCATGAGGAAAAAAATTAGGACCATTTTGGCTGGTTAAAGACCAGGCCCCTTTTTGCGATTCGGCACTGCGTCGATTTAACTGACAATTGCGTGGTCTTGCGACGTGGCTCCCAAACAAAATTGACGTCCTTTTTTCCCCACAAATAGAGCTTTCTTTTGGTGGTATTTGATCACCTCTGCGGTTTTTATTTTTTGCGCTATAAACAAAAATATAGCGTCAATTTTGAAAAAGGTGACATATTTTTTACTTTTTGCTATAATAGATATCCCCAAAAATATATAAAAAAACATTTTTTTCCTCATTTTAGGCCGATACGTATTCTTCTACATATTTTTGGTAAAAAAAAACGCAATAAGCGTTTATTGATTGGTTTGCGCAAAAGTTATAGCATCTACAAAATAGGGGGTAGTTTTATGGCATTTTTATTAATATTTTTTTTTTCACTAGTCACGATATTAAGGCCGGACACATCGGACACTTTTGACACATTTTTGGGACCATTGTAATTTTTACAGCGATCAGTGCTATAAAAATGCACTGATTACTGTAAAAATGACACTTGCAGTGAAGGGTTTAACCTCTAGGTGGCGCTGTAGGGGTTCAGTGTGACCTAATGAGTGATTCTAACTGAAGGGGGGCGTGGCTTGGCATGTGACGTCACTGATTGTTGTTCCCTATGACAGGGAACAGACGATCAGTGACACTGCCACTAGGAAGAACGGGGAAAGGTTTGTTTACACTTACCTCTCCCCGTTCTTCAGCTCTGTGACCCAATCGCGGGACACCGGTGGCGATCGGGTCCGAGGGTCCCGCGGGCAGGGTCATGGAGCTTCGGACCGGGTCGCGTGTGTGCGTCCCACGGACAGGTTCTTAAAGGGGACGTACCTGTACACCCTTGCGCCCTTGTGCCTGTCCGTGCCATTCTGTCGACGTACATCGTCGTGCGGCGGTCCTTAAGTGGTTTAAGCAGAGTTCCACCCACATTTTTTACTTTTCACCATTCAGCAGTAAAGAGTGCATTTATTAAAATTTGGCATATATATATATATATTTTTTTAAAACCCCTTACGGCTGTATTTCTTCATAATATTCCTACTCCCTCCTCCTCGGCCGCAGCCGCTCATCATTTCCGGCTTTGCAATGTCTCCTGGGATATGTGTGTCATCAATCCCAGGAGACAACAGGCATTGCCGGTGTCTTGCCAAAAAAATGCTACCGCGGGACGGCGATTTTTGGTTCATTGCAACGGGACCATTTGCCGACAATACAGTTTACTAGTTACAGTGGGAGCTACCGCCGAGACCGCCCCCCGACATTAGAGTATACGCGGCGGGAGCACAGGGTGAGATGTTTTCCTACCTTCTTCACTGATCTTCGTTTGCGGGACAATTCGTCCTATCCGCGGGACTGCGGGATACCAGTGTGTATGCAGGAAAGTCCCGCAGAATGCGTGCGTGTTGGGAGGTATGCTAGTATGCTGTAATGGATGCACCAGGAAAACTGAAAAATCTTCATACTTACCGTAATTTTTCTTTACTGGTGCATATTCATACCTCCCTTGGTATTCTATATTATGGAGAATGATGGGGAAGTCACTAACCTTTTCTTTTATGGTATTTACTGTCTTGAGGGCGGAGCCAAAGGCAGAGCCTATCACTAGTATGCTGTCATGGATATGCACCAGGAAAGGAAAATTACGGCAAGTATGAAACAATTTTCCATTTTCTTTTCTCCAGAACCATGTAGCCATCTTTGTTCAGGCATCATCCAGGGTCTGCACCTACTTCCTGCCCTAATATGCTGGCTCAGAGGTGAAACTATTATGTAAAGTCTGGTTCTTGACTTTCTTGCCTGTGTTCGCAAATGTCTGATGCAGAGCAGCCCCTGCTGCAACTTGTCACAAATGTTTTATGTACAGATACTCCTCGTTTAATGACTTACCTGTTTAACGACCGCTCTGACTTATGACCAGCTCTCCCCACCAGAACGACGCGCTGTACATCATTGTATTGTACAGTACAGTAAAAAAGTTTCATTTGTGTTCTGTACTTATGCAAATTAAAACAACATTATTGAGCTGGAGTTTTGTGTTTAGACTTTTTTTTCCCAATACAGTACAGTACAGTAGTTTAGAATGCTTAAAATATTGATTACTTGTGGCTCCTCGTTTAACAACCAATTCGTTTAACGACCTGGTCATTGGAACAGAACTTGGTCGTTAAGTGAGGAGTACCTGTATAGTAAAAAAAAAAAAAAAGAGGTAGATCTAAAATGAGTTTTAATAAAGCTTGAGGTAAAAAAAAAAAAAAGTTTGTATTTGGCCGATAGCCCGTATTTCTGCCTTAAGAAAAGCAGGGGGGATTTAATACATTTTCTTTGATTAGACAGTCTAAAACAAAAAATAAATGTATATCGTAAACTTCAAAGAAATTCAGAAGAATAATCGTATCTTGTCAAGATAAAACGTCAGTGTAATTGTACCACTTACAGATCTTCAATTGCAGCTGGGTAGGAATTATATTTTCTTTATTTTTTGAAATTCCTCAGACCAGTCCAAGTTCTCTGTGAACTGATGAACTGCATCTTGGAGCTCTAGATTACTGTACAAAATGGCTTCCTCCAGTTACAGCAGTATTTAGAGATTGTGCGGGCTTCGGCATCTGTGAGTAGTACAAGCAGGCTCCACAAGACTAGAATAGTTTAAAGAAAATGTTAACCCAAAGCAATCTTTAGAACCCCAGTCAGGTTTTTATTTTTACTGACTATCACCTGTTGGAGAGATTTCCCATTGCTTCTTGTCCCAAAGACACAACAGGTAGTGAGTGAAAATCTTTGTAAGGTCAAAGAAAATTCCCTCTTAGATTTTTGCCATTGGCGCATACTGTATGTGCCCATTAGAAGATTTTCCTTCTGTAAGGCCCCTTTCACACTGGGGTGTTTTTCATGCGGTTTAGCGCTAATATTAGCGCTATTATACCGCATGAAAAATTCGTGCCTGTAGCCTTCAATGTGAAAGCCCGAAGGCTTTCACACTGAAGCGGTGCGCTAGCAGGACCGCTCCAAAAGTCCTGCTAGCCGCTTCTTTACAGCGGTGAAGGAGCGGTGTGTTCACCGCTCCTTTACCGTGGCTGCCCATTGAAATCAATGGGACACCGCGGTAATACCGCCCGCAAACTGCGGCAATAGCCGCGGTTTGCGGGCGGTATTAACCCTTTTTCGGCCGCTAGCGGGGGTTAAATTCACCCCCCTAGCGGCCGCATACCGCGGTAAGAACGACGGTATAGCAGCGCTGAAAATCGCGCTGCTATACCGCCACCGCACCTGCCCGCCCCAGTGTGAAAGGGGCCTTACTGTTTTGTTGATAACTGGAAATTTGGGGGTTTCCCTCTCTGACCCATTGCATAGCTCCCAACTGTCCCTCATTTGGGCGGGCTGTCCCTCTTTTGGAACCAATTCCCCCCTCTTCCTTCCCTTCTCAGGCTTTCCTCTTTTTGGTTGGATGTATACAACTCCTACAAAAATGCACAATTAACCACTTGACGACCGCTGCACGACGATATACGTTGACAGAATGGCGCGGCTGGGCATAAGGGCGTACAGGTACGTCCCCTTTAAGATACGAGCCGTGGGTCGTGCGTGCGCCGCCGCTGGTTCGCGCTCGCAACCCGGTTAGGAGCTCCGTGACCGCGGGACCTCGATCGCCGCCGGTGTCCTGCGATCGGGTCACAGAGCTGAAGAACTGGGAGAGGTAAGTGTAAACAAACATCTCCCCGTTCTTCCTAGTGACACTGTCAGTGATCGTCTGTTCCCTGTCATCGGGAACAGCGATGAGTGATGTCACGCCAAGCCACGCCCCCTAACAGTTAGAATCACTCATTAGGTCACACTGAACCCCTACAGCGCCACCTAGAGGTTAAACCCTTCACTGCAAGTGTCATTTTCACAGTAATCAGTGCATTTTTATAGCACTGATCGCTGTAAAAATGAGAATGGTCCGAAAATGGTGTCAAAAGTGTACGATGTGTCCGCCATAATGTCGCAGTCACGATAAAAATCGCTGATCACCGCCATTACTAGTAAAAAAAAAAATTATAAAAATGCCATAAAACTATCCCCTATTTTGTAGACGCTCTAACTTTTGCGCAAACCAATCAATAGACGTTTATTGCGATTTTTTTTTACCAAAAATATGTAGAAGAATACGTATCGGCCTAAACTGAGGAAAAAAAAACGTTTTTTTATATATTTTAATACCAAATAGAATCGCTGTTAACCATTAACAGACCAACATGCTTAGTCACTAAGACTCAAGCAGCAATATCTTCTACCAACCAAATACCAGTTTACCAACCACTGTCCACCCACAAAGTGGGCGACATTACCCAAAAAAGATAGACCTTCAATATCAAACAGAACTGTTGGTAACCAATAACAGACCAACTTGCTTAGTCACTAAGACTCAAGCAGTAATATCTTATATAAAACAAGTAACAGCGTACCAACCACTGTCCACCCACAAAGTGGGCGACATTACCCACATAAAGGGGGACCGCAACGGGGGAAAATAAAGGGGAGGGAGGGTGGGAGAGCAGGTCAAAAGATCCAGAAGGAAGGCTGAGGAGAATCCAGAGGTGAGTCCAACTGACAGACCTGAGGTAAATTCTAACTCCGCCCAGTGACAGGGGAGGATATAAGTAAAAGGTTACACTCATTGGCTAGATGTTTCCCACCAAAGGATTTGTCACCAATCCAGTGCTCTACAGCTGAGGTAAATCTTCCTAGCAACAGCAGGCAGCTTGTCACCTGAAACACAAAACAGAAAGAACCAGCAAAGCAGCCATAGAGAGACATGTACTTAACAATTATCATAGCCCTCTATTAAGAGTAAAATGTATTTATTAAACAAATGGGTGTTAGGGGTGACAATCCCATGGGGCCACTTCTCTATTTTATTCTTTTGTGGCCCTGACATTATAGCAAAAAGTAAAAAATATGTCATTTTTTTCAAAATTGTCACTCTATTTTTGTTTATAGCGCAAAAAATAAAGACCGCAGAGGTGATCAAATACCACCAAAAGAAAGCTCTATTTGTGGGAAAAAAAGGACGTCAATTTTGTTTGGGAGCCACGTCGCACGACCGCGCAATTGTCAGTTAAAGCGATGCAGTGCCGAAACGCAAAAAGTGGCCTGGTCTTTGACCAGCGAAATGGTCCAGGGCTGAAGTGTTTAAAGGAGAGCACAGAGAACCGAGTGAACAGCGGTGTTTGATGGCTCAATTCTCAGCCTTAGGCTGGCTTCACACTGAGATGGTTTTCAAGCGTTTTAGTGCTAGAAATAACCTCTATATAAACGCCTGAAAACCGCCTTCCATTCATTTCAGTGTGACTTTTCACACTGGGGCGGTGCGATTAAGGGACGTTCTGAAAAGTCCTGCAAGCAGCATCTTTCGGGCGGTTTTGAAATGAATGGGCAGCGCCTGAAAAGCGATTCAGAAGCACCGCAGCACGGGCACTTTTAACCCCTTATTCGGCCGCTAGCGGGGGTTAAAAGTCCCCACGCTAGTGGCCGAAAAGCACTGCAAAATAGGGTGACCACGTGTCCCGGATTGCCCGGGACAGTCCCGCATTGTGCAGGTCTGTCCCGGGCACCTTCATTCCAGGACAATACAGTGTCCCGGAATGAAACTGACACAGCCCCCTCCCAGGCCAATCTGATGCCCCCAAAAAAGGCCGCCACATCACCGCTTTACTCACTGACAGTACTTGCCCTGGCTGGGAATGCCTGGAGGAGCACAATCCCACCGCCTGCTTGTGATTGGAGAAATCATAAATGCCACCTCTTGTGTCCAATCACTGTGCTGTGATTCGTTACAGGACAAGCTGATTTTTGGGAAGGGGGGGTGTCCCTGAATGGTAGTTTAAAAATGTGGTCACCCTACTGCAAAAGCGCAGCTAAAACGAGCGGCGCTTTAGCGCTAACGTCTGGCGGCCCCAGTGTGAGAGTAGCCTTAGAGCTGGTGGAGAACAGATGCATCATTGGACTGATGCTGCATCCACCTAGGTAAGTATGATTCTAAAATTTCAAAAAATCACAGCATTCTCTTTTAAAGCATAACAAAGGCAATTTTTTTTGTTTTGGATAGAGGAGAGATGTATTAGAACCCCTGACAATTCTTATTGCTATTTGTGCCCCCATTAGGGAGATTCACACTCTCTATTTGTCCTGTTTACCATTATCATTGAAAGTGAAAGTAAAAGAAAATCACAAATTTTGGGCTGTTCCCAGGAAAAGTAATATAGAGGAAATCTTCCAATGGGAACACTAGTTCTAGTGATCTGAGGGTCCCCAAGAAATTCCATTAATTTGAAGGGATTTCCTCTCACTTCCTGTTTTGGCTAAGGGATAGGAAGTGAAGGTAAATCTCCCCATTGGGGCAAAGATAAAAATGACAGGGGTTATACCCAGGGCCGCCATCAGGGGGGTACAGGCAGTACACCTATAAGGGGCCCGGGTGGCAACCCTCCCTTTTTTTTTATTCAAATGTTTTAATTTTTTTGTAAGGGGCCCGGAGGTCCCCAGGGCCCCGGATGGCAACCCTCCTTTAAAAAAATAATTTATACAAAAAAAAAAAATTATTTTATTTTTATTTTTTTTTCATTTTTTCATTTTTTTGTAAGGGGCCCAGAAGCCCGGAGGTCCCCAGGGCCCCGGATGGCAACCCCCTGCCCCCCTTTTTTTTAAATTACTTAATTTATTTTTATTTATTTATTTATTTATTCATGTAAGGGGCCCAGAGGTCCCCAGAGGCTTGGAGGTCCCCAAGGGCCCAGATGGCAACCCTCCGACCTCAATAATTTGCGGCGGCAGCCCCCCGCTTCTCAATTCGTGGCACCCCCCACTCCCCAGTTTGCAGCGGCAGCACCCCCCCTACACCCCCGGTTCTCTGCTCCAGGAGGCCCATGCCGGAAGCTGTGTAAGGGGCCCCAAAATTCCTGATAGTGGCCTTGGTTATACCCCTCCCTTACTCTATACAAAATAAAAATAACATTTTTGCCTATAGTTCTACTTTAACTACTAAAAGTGTTATTCTACACTAAACCTACCACACACAGACTTGTTTATTACTGCATTGTTTTTTGAAAACCAGCATAAAGGAAAAATTAATAAAGAAAACTTATGTTTTACATAGTAATTCTTCATGAACTGTGTAACTGTGGTCTTGGCAGGGGTGTACCTTATGTTAAAGTGTCCAACATTTTCATCTCAGAAACTTGGGAGGAATACTGCTGGTGAAAGTGGTTTTCAGAACTAATAGGGTGAATTCCAGTCTTCAACACCCTGATGAAAGATGATACCTGTAGCCCATGAAACACATTGGAACATCTTGTTGAACAAACATGTAGTGACCCCCCTGACCCCCGGCATCAGGGAGGGCTGACATTTCACCTCAGGGTGCTGGTTCTTAGGCATAGTAAGCATGGACGGTTGCAGAAAAAATGGGCGCCAGTCACTTTTAGGATGAACAAAAGTGAGTTTATTGCTCACAACAATAAAATGTAGGGAGAGAGGGTTAGGGCACAGGACACCCTAGGACAGTAGGCAGACAGATCAGTAGACTTAAAAAAGCAAAACAGCCAGGTAGACAGCAATTTAGAGCAAGGACCTTAGGCCTGCACCCAATGTTCTTTGCCTACATAGCAGTAGCTGTCTTCTATAGTAAAAAAAAACAGCACGGTGCAGGGTTTCCTTGAATGAGTTCCCCTTGAAGTATTCCCAGCCTATCCACAGTCCCCAGCTCATGGAAGAGTTTCTTCCGGAACTTAATTTCAAAACTCAGTCCCTTTCCTCATGCCTCCAGGCAACAAACAAGCTCTCTCTCTGGCAGAGCCTCCCTCATGCCTCCTGGCAACAAACAGCCTCTATTTGGCAGAGCCTCCCTCATGCCTCCTGGCAACAAACAGGCTCTCTCTGGCAGACCCTCCCTCATGCCTCCTCCTCCTTTGTAAGCGCGTCGGGACCCTTTGGGGTAAGACCGCGCTATATCAAGATACCTCTCAACTCAACACAACTCAACTCAACTCCTGGCAACAAACAGGCTCTCTTTGGCAGAGCATCAAACACATGGCCAGGCATTAGAGTCCAGACCTCATCCAACACAGCTGTTCCTCACACATCCACACCAGACCAAGGTCTGGGTGGGAGGACCCCGATCACCAGACTTCCTCTAAATATATACTCTACCCCAGCATGCTCAGTGCCATAAAACTCCTTCTGATTGGCTGAAAGAGATATGCATATTCATAACTCAGTCTCACTGCAGCCCATCATACTAATACCTAAGGCAACAGTGCCACCTATTGACAGAAGGGAGGAACCACAGTTAAACCAGGCTTACGAGAAAATCCAAATGATCGCAAAAACTACAAATTAGCCAGGTTAGTTACCACCTAGCACAGCTAAATTTACTAGTAGCCCCTGTTTATGACAAGGGTGCTACACAAATAAACTTTATTCTGGACTAATACCAGTGAAGTGGCGCCTTTATCTTTTTCATTTCTTTTTGCAATACCACAGGGACCACCTCAAATGGCCCCTGGGATTAAAAGAGCTGTCTACCAATCTCCACATGCCACTCCTAACTAACCACAAGACAGCAAGTAGTCCAACCCTCCTCACTGTCTCCTCCATACAATATAAACCTGACATAGGTTCTAACCCTTCCAAGACGACACAATTTTTTTTAATTTAGGTATTATTTGAGAAAGTTAGACCTATAATGAAGTGACTTCTCTTACTCTTCAAACCACTTTGGGTAAAGTTTTAAAGCCTGAGTTTAGTTTTACATTGAAAAAGGTTTTACATAAATAAATAAAAGCTGATCATTGTAAGCACCCATGATAATGTTAAATGGTTTGGTCTCATCCCTGTAACTGATACTCATGGAGAGCCTTTTCTTTTGAAAAACAACAGACTTACTGGCTGGATCACCAGATGAAAAAAGAAGAAGGAAAGCCGAAAGAAGAAAACAAATGCAGCTGTCACATCTAAGAAATGGTAAACGGCAATATAATAAATGTTTGCTATTGGTTTAATACCGCTTTAATGCCACCTGAATTGTTTACATAACTTTTATTGAATGGGATGAGGAATGATTCAGCAGATCACCTGACTCACTTATGTATTCTGCGACTACACAACTGCTAGATTGCAATATCAATGACTATTTAAGGACCGTATGGTTTATCTCAATCAGTGTGTGATGACATCACAATATTATGACACCTTTACCATCTAGTCCAAGAGGGTTAATGTATTACTTCAATATGTATCCTGTGCTCATCCATCCGCCCGCCAGACACGGCCATCTCCGATGATATTGCGCATGTTTCCGCTCTGAATCATAACACAGGAAGGTCACATGTAATCTAAAAGGTCATACACTGAGAGTTTTGGAGATCCAGGTTTTTTCAGAGTCTTGTGTCTGGAGTTACAGAAATCAGATAAGACATTTTCTCACACTTTATGCATTCGCATTTTCTCCATATGTTACTGCTAGTAATTTTAAACTGTTACATATAATCAGATAATAAGTAACTTTTTTTTTTTTTTTACAAGTAACAGGGAATTAAAGAGCACCTCTATACAACATCTAGAAACACAGGTGCACTTTTTTATTTATTTCAATGTTTTCAGGGTTTTATAATACATTGTAGTCAGATTCAGAAGGATTTTCGCAGTGTTTCTGGGTGGGTTTGCAGCCACCTGTTATGTGATACTGTGCTGCATTCGCTACCTTCCTAAAAAAAAAAAAGTGCAGCAGTAGGTGCTAAAAAGCAAGCAAAATTAACTGCAATTTACTGCATTTTCACAGGCTGAGCTTCAGGGATACTCAGAAAATGAGGACATTTGGGGATTCTGGGGATAGCATATAGATTCTCTAGTGCCCTGGTGCCCAACCTACAGCCTGAGGTCCACATGCAGCCCTATGGTGTTTAAGATGCAGTCCTTGGATCCCTACGGTCACTAGAAGGAGCACTGATTTGTGACAGAGCCTTTAGGATGGATGTAAGAACCCCAGCAAGGGGGTTTCTGCAATTAGTTGCAAAAGGCAGCACCATTGAAAGCAATGGGAGGCTGCCAATTCCCACAGCTAATTGAGGCTTCTCGCATCTAATCGCTCATGCAGTGATCACATCCAAGTGATCAGCTCTGGAGGCAGGCTCCAGAAGCGATGACACGAGAGTGGCTGTGATTAGCTGCAGGAGCCAGTAGCCTCCATTTGCTTTTAATGGGGTTGCCTCCCGCAGTTAATTGTAGGAACCCATGCTGGGGTTCTTGCATCTAATCGTGATGTAGATGCATTTGTAGGTGTGAATGCACCCTTAATAGTAAATAGGTTTCCCAAGGATACAAGGTCTTACCTAGATGCGCCACCTCCCCAAATGAGAAAAATTTCAGATAGAAAAGTAGGAATTGGGAGTTTAAAGGTGCATATTATTCAAATTAGAGACAATTATAAAAATAACTACATTTATTTTGGTAAACATCATTAAAAGTTATATATTAAAACCAACATGAACATTTTCATACGGTCATTGTACAAAAGTTTTCCACTCAACATGTTTCGCCAGGACTATGGCTTCTTCAGGAGACTTTGTAAGACTTTATGTACAATATCACCAAAATGTGAACACGACTCCAGAGAGCTAGCAAAAACCCACAAGTAGATAGCTCAGCAAAATATCAGTGTGTCATAGAGAGGATAAGCCCCTTAGTGGAACCATATCCTAGCATATGGTTATGGAAATAGAGAGGTTTTGAATTCCAATAAACATTCTTGTCACTAGTAGGGAGATCAATACTTCAAATCTAGTGTGCAACTTGATAGAAGAAAAGCTGTTTTATCCCAATGTAGACAATGTCTCAATGGGAAGACAAGGATTTCCCTTTACATACACCAATGTAGTCCAGATAAGGCAAGGCAGATGCAACATGCAGGTAATGCCTTCAGACAGGCCTAATCCCCTAAAGCCTGTACAGTCAGTCTTATGCAAATGTCCATCAGGGCAAGCGGCCGCAGAACTGATGGACATTTGCATAAGACAGTCATACAGGACTACATTGGTGTATGAAAAAGGGGAATCCTTGTCTTCCCATTGAGGGATTGTCTACATTGGGAATAAACAGCTTTTTCTTCTACCAAGTTGCACACTAGATTTGAAGTATTGCTCTCCCTATTAGTGACAAGAATGTTTATTGGAATTCAAAACCTCTCTATTTCCATAACCATATGCTAGCCTAGGATATGGTTCCACTAAAGGGCTCATCCTCTCTATGATACCCTGATATTTTGCTGACCTGTCTACTTGTGGGTTTTTGCTAGTTCTCTGGAGTCGTGTTCACATTTGGGTGTACATAAAGTCTTACAAAGTCTCCTGAAGAAGCCATAGTCCTGGCAAAACATGTAGAGTTGAAAACTTTTGTACAATGACCGTATGAAATTGTTCATTTTGGTTTTAATATATAACTTCTAATGATGTTTACCAAAATAAAATTTGTTTTTTATATAATTGTCTCTAATTTGAATAATATGCACCTTAAAACTCCCAATTTCCTACTTCTCTATTTGACATTTCACCCTTAATAGTAGTGAAGTCTAGCAGTTTCATGTAATTTTGCGTCTGATTGTCTTCTATAGCATGACTTCAATCACTCCTGTAGAACAATCTCTGACCATTTCCTATAGTATGTCTTCAGTCTAGGTGATAAAGAAAAAATTCCTGGACGGCCGCACTCTGCAAAAAGATGCTGGATTATTTCATAAAATCCACAAAGTAGAGCAAAAACACCCAAAAGTGAACACAGAGATTGGCTAATGCGTTTCACATCATAAGATGATTACATGAGTAAGCATCTTATGATGTGAAACGCGTTAGCCAATCTCTGTGTTCACTTTTGGGTGTTTTTGCTGTACTTTGTGGATTTTATGAAATAAACCAGCATCCTTTTGCAGAGTGCGGCCGTCCAGGAATTTTTTCTTTATCACCTATATTGTGCAGAGCCAGCACCTGCGTGTGCTTAGAGTGGGGCGGAAGCATTACATGGATCCAGAGGCTTCAGAGCGGTGATCCCCTTTCGTATGTCTTCAGTCTGTGATGATTTATTGTAGCATTGCATATATAAAATATTATAAGTGGCCCTGTAGAGACCTCAGGACCGGCCACATTTGAGGCCCCCTTACCTGGCACAAAATGGTGGCACAAAATGTTTTATCTAAGCAAAAATAGATTCTTTTTTTTTTCCTGATGGGCAATGATCAGTTAGCAGTCAATATAAATCTTCAGAAACACAAGCTATTGTGTTTCTTGTTTGAAAGTTTATATTAAAGCTCTGTAAAATGCTTGTAGGCAGGTGTGGTTTACCCTCCCCTTCTTAGGTGTTGTGTTGTTGATCACTGTACAGATAGTATGGAGGATGAGAGGAACTTTGTTCCTCTGAAGCCTTCGTAGGTGTCACCAGGGGAGCAGTGGTCCGATTGGATGCTGCAACAATGGATGACCTCTGTGACCATCTTTGGTGCTAGCAATGCTAATGAATAGCACTGCCGTGCAGCAGTTGGTGCGCATTACAAAAGTGGATAGAAAAGGGACAAGATCCACGCTGGTTAGGGACATTGCATCTAGGCCTAGGGAAAGGTTCCTGAGGAGGAGGGACAGAATATGGATACCTGCCATCTCTGGACTTTAGAGCTGTGACAAGGATCGGCCATCTTCAGTCTGCTAAGTGCCGCATATACTGCCACCCCACCAAGTAGCCACCGCTCTCTAACCAGATGCTGCTCTGGTAGTGTAAACCTTATTTAAGTGGGGTTGATTTGCTAAAACTGGAGAGTGCAAAATCTGGTGCAGCTGCACATGGTAGCCAATCAGCTTAAAGCTTCAGCATGTTTTTTTTTTTAAATATCTCTTTTTTATTGATTTTTCAACATATAACACACTTTACAATACATAAAAACACATATGCTCAATATTTCCCGGAAAAAAGAAAAAAAAAAAAAGAAAGAAAGAGAGAAAAAAAAAAAAAAACACCCAACCTAAAAATGAGAACAATAATCTATGCTCCTATATAAAAACCCCAGCCCTGGAACCCCACACTGACTAGGGGAATCAGGGCTGTACCAAGAGGAGGGGAAGGGGTGCACAGAAGGAGAAGAAGAGGGAGAGAGAAGAAGAAAAAAAAAGGAGGGAAGAAAGAAGAGGAAGGAGAAGATACAATCCCTCGTTTTCTCCCCTAAGTGTTTTAAAGTTTATTATGTGTAAAAACTCTAATGTTAGTGCCCTTTTAAGTGAAAGTACCTATTGTGAGGTGACAAAAATTGGTTACAAAAACTTCTTCTTCTTCTAAAAAAAAAAAAAAGAGGGCCCCAAATATTAGAGTCCAGAAGTGGGCTATATAAATGACTGAAGGATGAATTTGCAAATGGCTGTGTTGGAGTGGCAAGACATATATGTAAAAAAGTGACAGGGATAAGTGACCTCACCAATATGTGACAATGGGGAAGAGAAAGAAGAAGAAAAAAAAATAAAAATAAAAGGAGGGGGAGGGGAGTGAAAAATTAAGGAGGGGAGGGGGGATAGGGGAATAACATCCCCTTATTCTCCCCCTGATATCTTATGTGATGAGACACCAATATTGATGCCCCTTAAAGTGAGGTGATCCCAGAAACTACTTCACATCAAAAAACCCTGGTGTTAAGGTCCCTTAATGGACTATCTAAAAAAAAAACAAAAAAAACTAGGAAATAAATTTACAATTGGCTATATTAATAAAGTGACCCAACTTATATGTGAAAGAGAGAGGAGAGAAAAGAGAAAAAAAAAAAAAAATAAATAAAAAAAAAAAATAAAAAAAATAAAAAAAAAAGAAAGGAAAAAAAAAAAATGTATACACAAAAAAAAAAAATTCACCCCCCCCCCCTCTTCCCTATGTGCATTGATCATAAATAATTTATTACAACTTCATTAAATTCTCTCTCTAAATGTAAAAAAAAAAAAAAAAGGGGGGAGGGGGGGGAGAAATTAGGAAAAGATAAAGGGGGGGGGGAGAGGAAAAATAGGCCGGCATGCATGGTATCCAGTAATATGTATGTCTCAGTACATTTTAGACTCCTAAGGAATAGGCCCGACAATAGCCCCAAATAATCAGCCTTAAGATATTAATAGCTTATTCAGTAAATATAAATTGAGTCTCAGTGAGATTGTGCAAGTATCTCTCTATAGGTTGTAGTGTCCTTAAATTCCATCCACGGAGTCCAGGTTAGGGTATGTCGTTGGAAAGTGTCCTTGTTACGATGAGTAATTTCTTCCATGAGATGTACCTCTGATATTTTTTGAAACCACTTTTTCATGGATGGAATCTCAGGCTGGCCCCAAAGGGTAGGTATAAGTGCTTTAGCCGTGTTAAGCAGATGTGGAACTAGAGAACATTTATATTTTCTAACAGACTCCTCAGTAGCATGAAAGAGGATGGTCCATGCGTCAGCAGGAAGATTAATACTGGATATTTGTTGGATGATACCAATAATGCTAGCCCAATAGGGGCGGATAAGTGGGCACGACCACCATATATGAGCATGAGTTGCTCTGTTCCCGCAGTTCCTCCAACACAATGGGGAGTTGGCAGGGAACATCTGATGAAGCTTTGATGGGGTATAGTGCCATCTAGTTATCAATTTGTAATTGACCTCAGCCATCTTTGATGCTATTGAAGAGATATGAGACAACTGCAGGACTTTGTCCTTTTGGCTATCTGGGATGCTGGATTCCAGGTCTGCCTCCCACTTAGCAAAGAAGGGAGGGTAAGTGTCTCCTTGGAGCTTGATAAGTGATTTGTAAAATACCGAGATACTATGTTCCGGTGACTCCGTTGAATTGAAGATTTCCTCAATACTATTTAAGTCCTGTATTCCTTTGAGCGGCTGAGGCAGGGTTCTAAGAAAGCTCTGTAATTGGTTATATCTCCATTTGTCCAAAAACGTAATCGGCTTGAGGCCGAGAATTTCCTCAAGAGGCTTAAGAGCATTTGCTCGGAGAACCTGATGTAATAAAAGAGGTCCTTCTGGCGACCACATCCTATATCCCGGGTCTACCAGACCAGGTAAGAAATAATCGTGGTCCAAAAGTGGTAGCAAAGGGGAAGCATATGACCATGAAATCTTCCTATGTAAGGCATCCCATACATCAAGAGTGGAAGTGGTTAATATAGAGGTACTTGGAGCAAGGTGTCTGTGTATACGTGGTAACCAGGGTATAGTTGCTAGGTCTGTGTTACTAAGAGCATACTTCAAGCTCACCCAGAGTTTGGAATTAGCGGCATATTTCCACTCGGCAATTCTAGATAGAATAACAACATTATAATAAGTCTTAAAATTTGGGAGGGCCAGTCCCCCCGCATCCTTGGAGTGAAATAACACTTCCTTGGATACTCTGGGGTGGCTGTTCTTCCAAATGAAGCGGGAGACCATGGTCTGTAATAGGGAAAAAAAACCTATAGGTACACCCAATGGGATCATTTGAAGAAAAAAAAGTACTCTAGGCAGAATGTTCATTTTTACTATGCTTACTTTACCCAGCCATGAGTGTGTTAGCGTATTCCACTTTTGTAGATCCTCTCTAATATTATTCAATAATGGAATATAGTTATATTTAAAAAGAGACTGAGTGTGAGGCGTAAGATTCACTCCCAAATATTTAATTTTACGTTGAGCCCATCTAAAAGGGAAGAGGGGTTTTAAACTTTCCACCTCCCTTCCTGGTAGGTTGATATTTAGAATTTCGGACTTAGAAATATTAATTTTAAAATTAGAAAGTGTCTGAAAAGTAGAAAAAGCTGTCATTAAATTAGGAAGCGAGATACGAGGCTGCTGAATAAAAAATAAAATATCATCCGCATATGCCGCATATTTGTGAGTTTTATTACCTACTTGAATCCCATGTATATTTATATTATGTCTTATAGTTTCCAGAAAGGGTTCAAGGGTAAGGGCAAATAAAAGGGGAGAAAGGGGACAGCCCTGTCTAGTCCCATTGAATAGTTGAAATGACTCACTCAAAGTGCCGTTTATGCGGATTTGTGCCGTGGGATTAGAGTAAAGGGAGACAATACGATAGAACATCTTGGGTCCCAACCCAAAATGTCGCAGGGTCATTTTTAAGTAATCCCAGTCCACCCTATCAAACGCTTTTTCTGCATCTGTGGATACAAATAGGGTGGACTGGGACGACCTTTGAGCGTATTGTATAAGAGATATCGCCCGGAGAGAGTTATCCTTGGCTTCTCTATGTGGGATAAAGCCCGTCTGATCCGTAGAAATCCAAATGGGTATAAGGGGGAGTAGTCTGTTAGCCATTACCTTTGAATATAATTTGATATCAACATTCAATAGGGAAATTGGCCTGTAGCTACTACATTGAGTAGAATCCTTATCTGCTTTAAGAATAACTGAAATGTGAGCTGTAAGAGATTCCGGGCGTAATCCCGAGATCTGTGAAATTGAGTTGGCATAGGCAGTAAGCTGGGGCAAGAGAACGTCACTAAATGTTTTGTAGTATCGGGTAGTGTAACCGTCCGGTCCCGGGGCTTTACCTATCGGTGAAGATTTCAGGGCTGCCTGAAATTCCTCCACCGAAAATTCAGATTCAAGTTCACTGAGGGATGCATTTGGAATTTTAGGCAAATTCACTTCTTTTAAGTATGCTAACATGAGGCTACGTCTCTCCTTCACAGTCAGAGACGGAGAATCACACTGCACTTTATAAAGATCTGCATAATAATCCCTAAAAGCTTTAGCAATATGAGGAGTCGCGTGGACTAAGTTTCCATTAGATAGTTTTATTTTGGGGATAAATGATCTAGTCTGTTTTTCTTTAAGGGATCTTGCTAGTTGTCTGCTAGGTTTATCCCCCACTCATATAGTTTTTGCGATTAACGTTGAAATTTTCGAGCTGTGTCTAAATTAAGCAGATTTTTTAGTTCTTCTCGTTTCAGTGTAAGAGCTTCTAATTGGGATATGTGTAAAGTGAGTTTGTGTTGTTTATCAAGTTCAGTTATTTGATGAAGGACCTGCTCAAGTTGTTGACCATGCTCTCTTTTCCTCCTTGCCCCAAGTTCTATGAATCGGCCTCTCATAGTTGCCTTGTGAGCTTCCCATATGATAGCAGGGGATGTCTCAGAAGGTTTGTTGTCTCTAAAATATTGCGATATATGAGAGGCAAATATTGAAACCTCTGTTACATTAGAAAGAAGAGAGTTGTTAAGTTTCCAATTATTGGAGCGCTGAGGTAAAGTGGGCATGGTCATTGTCATCGACACAGGTGCATGATCTGATAGTGTCGCTGTACCTATATCCGCAGATTTTAATAGTGGAAGATGATAGTGATCTTAAAAAATATTATCTATTCGGGAGTAAGACTGATGAGTCTTTGAGAAGTGGGAGAAATCTTTTTCTTTTGGGTGTAGGATACGCCATACGTCTATCAATTGCCAGTCTATAAGTCTCTTTTTAACAAAAGACAGACGCTTAAAAGAGATATTGGAACGACCATGGGATGTGTCCAACACAGGATCTAGAGACATATTTATGTCCCCTGCCAGTACGATTAATCCCTCTGCAAAGTGTGATAAATCAGTAAGAATTTGAGAGAAAAAAGTAGATTGGTTTTGGTTCGGACAATATATATTTGCTAAGGTACATTGAGTGGTGCCTAGGAAACCCTTTAAAAAAAGAAAACGGCCATGGTCATCCGCTTGCATATCTGAAAAACGAAAGGGTACACTACCACTAAAACCAATGGCCACACCCTTCGCCTTATTTGTATCTGAGAGGCTATAATACCACTGAGGGAAATATACCGAATTCAATTTGACCTGCGTAGTATGGGTTAAGTGTGTTTCCTGAAGATACACAATAGAAGAAGCCAATTTCCGTAATTCACAGGTGACCTGATGTCGTTTAGCCGCAACGTTTAAACCCCTTACATTATAGGAGATAACTTTAAGTGTGGTCATTATCACAGTATAACATGACACTTAAACCTACATATCCCTGCATGCCGGCCTAAGGGGGGGGGGGGGGAATAATAAGAAAAAGAGAAAAACGGGTATATGTTGAAAAGAAAAAAAAGAAAGGGAAAAAAAAAAAAAATTTACATAAACAACAAAAATGTCCTTCCGGACACATGTGGGAAACCTTAATTTGTCACGCAGATATCTGCGGTGGTCCCTGTGGGGGAGGAGAGACCGGGCAGCCATCCAGAACTCCTTTAGGAGAACGGATAAAAAAAAACTCGAGGGCTACCCGCTCTCCCCAACCCCAGAAGGAAAGAAGGGAAGGAGAGCGTGTTGTGTGAGCAACACATAAGAGCATTATGCTCCACCAGCATTCAGCTGTGCGAAAAATAGTAAGCAGAAAAGTACTTTTTGCTCCAGAAATACATAACAAACCATGAGCATTAGATCTTTTTAGAATATTTAACTTTAACGGTTAGATCTCATTTCATTAGATATGATAGCTTACAGATATACTCATTCAGAGAGAAAAAAGAAAAAAAAAATGCATATAGGCCTAATCACTCTTTACTCATCTATGTTGTTGTTCAGTACTTGGCACGGAAGAGCGCCCTTTTTTAGTAGGAGATTTTTGCCAATGAGAGTCCTGAATATGCAAGAACTTAGGGATCGGAACCTGCCAGTTCGGGAGATCTATTGATGGAAGATTAAGGACCTTTAGAAATTGTGGTAGTTCCTCTGGGAACCGAAGGGTATGAGAGCGGCCATCTTTGTTAGCAATGAGGCACGCCGGAAAACCCCATCTATAAGTTATCCCATTAGAACGTAAATGTTCCAGGAGTGGCTTAAGAATTCTGCGTCGATCCAAGGTTTCCTTGGACAAGTCCGAGAAGATATTAAGAGTCGCTCCATCAAAATCAATGTTGGGGATACCCCTCATCTTGGCCATTATAGCGTTCTTATCTGTATAATAATGTAGGCGGCATATTACATCTCTAGGTTGCTCAGAAGCTATGTTACGTGGCCTGAGAGCCCGATGTACTCGGTCAAAGCGTAGTGGATCGGTGGGTGCATTTCCCAACACTGAGTTAAGTATACCGGTAATCGACGGCTCCAGATCTTTATCGCCAGTCGCTTCGGGCAGACCTCTGATTCGCACGTTGTTTCTGCGATTTCTATTCTCGAGGTCCTCAAGCTTATATAATGAGGCACGATGAGCGCAGGCTATCTGTGTGACAGTCTTTTGTAGTTCTCTTATAGCTGTTTCATGAGTATCTTGTCTCTGTTCTGTAACCTCTACCATACCGAGAATATGCGCCATATCTGTTCTCACCCCCGCTATTTCCTTTTTTATTGATGTTTCAAGTCCATGGAACATCCCAGCTAACTCTTTTCTAATGCCGATCAGCAGAGACGACATGTCTGATCCTGTGGGGGGTTCAGGTTCTTCCATGGGATCTGGGCAACAAGATGATGCAGGCAAGCTTTTTTTTTCAAGGATTGCTAATGAAGCGAGAGATGCGTTACGTCTCGTGCATCTAGTTTGACTGCTACAAGCGTCCGGGCCGTTTCCACTAGTAACCAGGAAGCGCTGTATGGAGCTAGCGGCGACCTGATTACTATGTTTTTTAGAAGTAACAGAGCGATTTTTTTTTAATGTCTTTGTTGACATAATTGGGGCTTTAAAGCTGAATGCTGAGTGGAGCACCCCTCAATCTTACCAACGCATAGTGTGGAACATATAGTTATTCATGTCCATATCAAACATACAGTCTTATTGATCTTATTTCTATTAAATATGCTTTTTCAATGATTTTAAAAATGCTACTACTGGGTATTATATCGTGGTTCAATAAAGGAGCTGTCCAACAGTACCATACCCCAGCAATAGAACAGAAACACAAATCCAGTAATATATATCTCCAGGGTATCTTTCCTTGTTTTCTGCTGTTTGTCAATGTCCCATAATCACATGAAAAAGCAAAAAATTATTGCTAACTGCTGGTATAGCACAATTCGTCTAAGGGAACCGAGGGGGCACATATACCGAGCCTTCCCCTAGAATTTATGAAGAGAGGGTTATATGTCAGAGGAGGCAGAAATCAAGGACTGACTGGCTGGGGATCTGGGTGTAGCAAGATGGCCGCCGACCTCCAGGAGTAGGCCGGAGCCGCGGCCTTTCCTAAACCAGACACCGTCTGGGAAAACACTGCTTCACCTAGGGCAGAGCCTCTAGAAACAGTCTCCAACTAGCATGTAAGACACTATGTGTTTAAAGGATTAAAAGTCCGACCCCCCTCTTGGGATGTATGAGGAGAGGAGAAGGCGTCTGAAAAGCTGGAAACCAGAGCAGGCCAGGAGTCTGGATGTAGCAAGATGGCCGCTGTGCTCCGGGACAAGGCCGAAGCCGCGGCCTTTCCTAAAACGGCCGCCATGTGGAGGGGCGGCAATCTGTCTGGATTGCAGCTCCCTCTTCAAGGGATGACTGTCTCCCGCTGCCGCGGATGTAATCTGCCTCTTTTAAGGTTGCTGGCGTGGGCAGGGAGTGCGGGATGGCCGTATGGCTTGTGGAGCTCTGTACCTGGAGAAGGAGGTTGCGTCCGGTTCCGTAGGCCTCAAGATGACGGTGGCGGGCCGCGGGCGGGCCGCGGGCCGCGGGTGGACTCCCGGATCCTCTGGCTGGTCCCCGCTGATGTCAGCTCCGTCTATCCTCCTCCAGAGCTGCGGCCACAAGGGAGCGAGGCGACCGCTCGTCCTGCAGCACTCGAGAGCGGAGAATGCCGGAGACTCCGCAGGCCCCAAGATGGCAGCGGATGCGTGGAGATGTCCTCAGGCCCGGCCGGAATCTCCTCCAGTCTAGACGTGTTACAGCGCCCTCTCTTGGTGACAAATGGCGTCAAAAGCTTCAGCATGTTAAATAAAGCTTTGAATATAAAACCTGGATACTGATTGATTTCTTTGCAAAGCTGCACCAGATTTTGCACCCCCCAGTTTTAGTAAATCAACCCCTATAAGTGCTGGAACTATTCCACGGTGCCAAAACATTGCTGAGAGTTTCTGCATCTGTGATGTCTGTGTCAGTGAGATACTGTTACCAACTTGCTTTGAGACTGTTAAAGCGATAGGTAAAGGTACAAAAAAACTTTCTCCCTACAAGGTCAAGCTATAATGTGCTAGTATGCATCACATACTAGCACATTATAAAAAACGAACCTTTAAACAAAGTCCTCCAGTGATGTGCTGTCACTGCTACAGAGGCTTCCATCTTCACCCAGGCTTCCTTCCGGGCTCGCAGGCTGCGGCTGCTTGAATGGATGTGGCACCCAGCATTGAAGGAAAGCAAGTGTATGCTGTGTAGCGCCCTCTAGTGTGTGCTAGAAAAATTTGGCTTGGGTTTAGTGACTTAGGGGCTGGATGACTCATCTGGCAGCTCTCTCTGACACTTCCGCCTGGTCTGGAGAGACACTTCCAGAGCTGGAGAGTGGGAGTAAGGAGGGGCTACCATGCAAATTTATAAGGGCCTCGACCAATCCCCAGCAAGAAGGGGCTGGAAGGGGGCAGGACACCTCATAAATAGACATGGGCCATGCCAGACAGGGAGTTGGGTGGAAGATGGAGATGGAGTGCTGAGGAGGCTGTCGGTGGCCCTTGAATGTGCACCTAGTTTAGCCGCTATTACTGGGACACTGTGCTACCCCGATCTCGGCAAAGAGCCGCGGCGGTGGCTCTTTGCCCATGGGATCAGCTGGGTCCAATCATGTAAACAAAGAAGTGCCGTTTATTGGATCTCCTCGCCTCACACTGACAGAGTAAGGTGCGGAGAGCCAATTAGCGGCAACTCCTCACAGGGAAGATGTGAAAAGGTAATCAGGGCACTTCTCATCAGTGCCCTGATTACAATGCCGCCCAAGCAGTGCCTATTATTGATGCCACTCTGTGCCCATCAGTGACACCAGTCTGTGACCATCAGTGAGGCCAATCTGTGCCCATCAGTTATGCCAATCAGTGCTGCCTTTCAGTGCCTGCCCATCAGTGCTGTCTATCAGTGCTACATATCAGTGCCACCTATCAGTGCCACCTATCAGTGCCCATCAGTGCTGCACATTAGTACCTCCTCATCAGTACCACCCAATCAGTGCCCTTCAGTGCCGTCCCATCAGTGTCCATCAGTGCCGCTTCATCAATGCCCATCAGTGCAGCCTCATCAGCACACATAATTGAAAGAGAAAAATTACTTTTTTACAAAATTTTCAAACAGAAACTAAGAAAAACTTTTTTTTTCAAAAATGTTGGTATTTTTTCAGGCTTTTAGCAAAAAATAAAACCCAGCGGTGACTAAAAAACACCAAAAGAAAGCTCTATTCGTGCGAAATTAATAATTAAAAATGTATTTGGGTACGACATCACTGAAAGCTGGAAAAATAGCCTGGGCAGGAAGGGGGTGAAAGGGCACGGTATTGAAGTAGTTAAGCAAATACCTTACACTGTTCTTCACCTGTTATTTGTTACTTTCACTTATCCAAGTAATAACTGTGCCACTCTACTTGGTCTCGTGTGTGCCTTTCCTCCATCTTGGGTATCAACCATCTGGCCCTGCCCAAATGCTTTTATGCCCACCTGCTCCACCATATCGTTTTGATTGACTGGTCGTATAGTTACATAGTGATTCATAGTCCAATTTAATTCAAAGTAAAAACAAATCCTTTCTAATCCCAAAGGAAACAAGATACTTAGTGGATCAAAAATTTACAGTGTCATGCCGCGTACACACGATCATTATTCACGGCGGTTAAAAAAACGCCGTGAATAATGACAGGAAAAACGAGGGAACCGCTTGGTTCCCTACACACGGTCGTTTTTCCCGTCATTTTTTCTCTTGACGAGAAAAACGACCGTCTGTGGGCTCCGCGGCAGTGTTTCCCTATGGGAAAACTGCCGCGGAAAAAAATGCTGGAAAAAACGACGAGAAAATTTAGAACATGTTCTAATTTTTCTCGTCGTTTTTTATGCCGTTTTTCTCGACGAGAAAAACGACATAAAGCCCACAGACGATCGTTTTTCTCGGCGAAAAGAAAAAATGCCGTTTTTCTCGTCGAGAAAAGCGGTCGTGTGTACGCGGCATTATTCTAGCAATCCTGATGCTATTGAGAATTCGCCAGCAACAGGATCCTTAGAAAACACAGGGAGGACATATGCTCAATTTGTATGTGTCATTCCTTCGCTGCTGAAAAAGCTGAAAAATCTTAGTTACTAGCAAGAGTGTGATTCCTCGCTCCTCCAGACAGGAAGTGGCACATAGAAACAGGTGAGTTCTTGCCATGAACAGGATTGCCAGTATGATGTGGCCTTATAACTTATAAATATTAGTGTAGCGGACCCCCAAAATTGGGGTCGCTGTGCCTTAAATTTAGGGGCGGCCTGGGCAATAGTTTGGCTCAGGTTTTCTGATTCTCTGGATTGGATTCTGCTCTGCTGTGGTGTTGCCTGGGTGTATCGTTCCCCTTGACCTGCAGGTGGCACTGTTTCCCAGGTCTTGGGTCGAACCACAGGTGGCATTGTAGCGTGATTGGGTGTCTTCTCTCGGCAGCCATACAGTGGGCATGGTCTACCTGCTGTGCATGTCGGGAGAGGGTACATAAGGGGTAGACGCCATTAGGCGGGGAGATTGGCCGGGGGATTCCAAGGGAGACCCCTGGTGGCGAGAGTCGCGCCCTTTGGCCCTGCTGGCCAGGGGTGCGTGAATTGGTCGAGAAGTCTCGGGCACCTTCAGCCCGAGGCTATAGTGTTCCAGGTAGGCCCAGTACCTTCAACTGGGTCTACAACCAAACCATCCGAGTCCCAGGGTACCCGAGGGAGGGTGGCCCGCTCTGAAAGAGAGGAAACCAGGGGAGGACCTGGTGAAGGAAGTCACTGTCTCAGGAGAGGCCTGGTTGCCTATCAGAGGGAAGGAGTCTATGAGTTGCACAATAGCTCCTGTGATGTGCCCCACTGGCACTTATGGTTTCTAAAAGTTGCAGGCGCTAGAGAGTTCTAGATTTAGGAACTAAAGGATTCTGTGGCAGAGGATCTCCTGAACTTGTCTTTGAAGGGGACGAAATCTAAAGTAACTGTTTGTGCTTCACTCCGGCTGCTAGAACTGTGAGAGAGATCTATCCGGGTGAGCAATACCCACTCAGGCTTGAGTGGAGAATAGGGTAAATGGGTGCCGCGTGCCTTAACCTACCTCCCTACCCAACTCTATCTCTATATTCAACTTTTTCCCACTAAGTTCCAAGCAAGAAAAATAAACTCGTCTGTTGGAGTTTAAAACAGTCTGGACATTGGCCTTCTTTTAGGAAAGAGAATAGACTTTTCCCTACATTCTAGGGATTAGAGCTAACGGAGGGGGGTAACTCGCTGCAGGACCCAAAAATTGTATGAACACCGCTCAACCTCTTATACCAGGAGGATACGGGCATGTGGCATGTTGTGCCCTACTCTGCAAGTGGAGGTAAGCAAGAGAAAAAGGGTCTGTGTGCTACACGTGGGGGCTCGAGTCCGGGATATTTTGCAGCTACCCCCTGGAAGTTGGACTATTTTTTTTTCCTGTGTATGTGGTTCTGTGAAAGTCAGCCATTTGGGAAAAATTGAACTGCGTCACTTGTGAGAAAAATGGAGGTCAGGCCTGTACTGGACTTTTTCTAACTGTGTAGTTCGTGGGCGTGTCTCAAACAAAGAAAATCCTATGAGCTACGTGCAGCAAGAGAAAATGGGGAGGAGCCCCCGCCAACTGTGAGTTGCACGCGGCGCATTGGCGCCAAAGGGACAGTACGAGCTGGATTAGTGTAGGAGAAGCAATATGGCTGCTACCCCATGGACTTCTGTTCCCCCGGGACCTTGGATGTTCCCAGCCACCTCAACCATGGACATTGCTCCCCTCACTGCCCCCCTGACGGATACAGGGATCCGGCTTAAGCCTAGGGGCCACTTCGCTCTGTATATCTGCCGGGATGCGGAGGCCCTGGGCATGCTCTGCCCCAGATGCCAGGGACTGGCGGTGCAATTACGGCCATTCAGAAGGTGTGCATCCTGTGGAGAGTTTCTGTCTGAAGTGGACCAGCCCACCGAGAAACCCTGGGTTTACCGGGTCAACTGCCTTACAGGTACCGTCACTTCCGAGGAAGAAACCTGTACTCCCACTGTCAAGCCCACGCACACTGCATCGACTGCCACGAATGTGGCCAATGAAGATGTCTCAGCTGCTGCAGAGCCATCGGCGGATACCGAAGCGGATGCTGCCTCCGTCACCACCGAGACCTCCATTCCGCCCGCCAAGCGAAAGGTGGGCTATGTTAAGGCCTCCCGCGGCCACGGTCGAAGCCTACCCCAGCGCCTGCCTGAACCGGATCTTCAAGCCGGAGGGACCTCCAGGAGATCCATGTCAAGGGACGGTAAGGAGGCTGGGGGAACTGTGACATTAAGTTTGCCGGGGAAGGGAAGGAAGCTCATGCCCCTCGCTGCTGGGGATGTGTGGACAGCCAACCCGCGGGAACTTTCTATTTTTGGGGACAATGTGTCTGTGTCTACCAAAAATTACCTGCCGGCAGAAGAATATGACACTTCTGATCTGAATTCATCGTCCGATGTGGGGAATGACTATGAGATCGATGAGGTTTTTGTAAAAAAAGGTTGGGACAAAGTACCATTGACTTCACCCCGCAGCTTTAGGGGGGGATCACCAATGGACTCTGGGGAAACTACACCCCGAGTGGAAGCCCCTGCTTTAAAGGAAGAAGTTGTACCCACACCCGCTCTGCCAGCACCTGCATTGTCCGTACCTGCTGCTACAGAGGGACATCCGCCGTTGCGGCCACCTTTGCCACAGGTGGAACCAGCCTCAATAACAAGGTCCCCGGATGCTATCGTTCTTCCTGGAGCAGGAGATCGGGCAACCATGCCACCCTTAGCCCAGTTGCAGCGGCTCCTGAGTAGAAAGTTTGCCGCGGAGTACGGGTGGGAATACCCTTACGTTCCCAAAGAGCTTCTCTTCGAAATCGAGGCCTACCGGGAACGGTGGTATGCTGAGTGTGTCTGGGACCATTTGGAAGTGCACAGAGGCCGCAGGTATCTTAAATGTTCCGTTACTATGACAGAGCGCTACAAAGGGTGCTGTAAGGAATGGATTTATGGTCGGCACATCCATGCGGATCGTGTAGTGATTTGCAGCAAAGAGAGAGAGGATGCTGTATATTCCATAGAGACACTGGATAAGCAGTGGAAAACTCTTGTTCTCACAAATCCTCAGTATTACCTGTGAAATGGAACTTGTGTGCTGTTTTATTATTCCGTTTCACAGGAACAGCCTGCCCTGAACTCATGACTTTGCCCTCTGCTCCAAGGGGGATCTACTCACTGAGGAACAGGAGAAATGTTGTGTTTTTTTCTTTCTCTCTCTTCAGCTCCTCAAGGGAAAGAAATATTTTTTTCCTATCCTCACTGAACAATGGGGTAGGTTAGTCAGGGCCAAAGCGAGCAACTGTCGTGGTCAAGATGGAAAATTCATGTAAAATAGATTCATGCCCATGCGCAATATTGGAGTGTAATGACTTGTGCTGCCACTAGGTGGTAGTGTTTTGCAGAAATGTTCAGTAAAGCTAGGCTTAGCAATGCAAGTTTCAGAGGGTAATCATCTCTTTCCGGAGAGATGGTTTTCTTCTGTATATCTTAGACGTAGGATGGTTTATTGTGTGCTGTGTGTTTCTTTTCTCTCCCTCTGCAGGTGATCTGCTATCAACTCCCCCGGAGTATGGGGGGGGGGTAGATATGTTAGGAGGGGTAGGATTGTAACTTGTGATACACTGTGTGTTTTTATACAAACTGTGATGTGTATTTTTACATGCTCTCCTTCTTTTCTTCTTCCTCTGCTATTCCCAAATTGTTGGTTCAGGCACCATTCTAAAATAATATAATAGTACTGTACATAGTTGTGAACAGATCAGAACCCACTCAGGATTGAGGGGGGTTTTCTTATCTATTCCAGCCACTGGGGACAGTAGCTTTTCAAGGGGGGGTATGTGTAGCGGACCCCCAAAATTGGGGTCACTGTGTCTTAAATTTAGTGGCAGCCTGGGCAATATTTTGGCTCAGGTTTTCTGATTCTCTGGATTGGACTCTGCTCTGCTGTGGTGTTGCCTGGGTGTATAGTTCCCCTTGACCTGCAGGTGGCGCTGTTGCCCAGGTCTTGGGTCGAACCACAGGTGGTATTGTAGCATGATTGGGTGTCCTCTCTCGGCAGCCATACAGTGGGCGTGGTCTACCTGCTGTGCGTGCCGGGAGAGGGTACAGAAGGGGCAGACACCATTAGGCGGGGAGATTGGCCGGGGGATTCCAAGGGGGACCCTTAGTGGCGAGAGTCGCGCCCTTTGGCCCTGCTGGCCAGAGGTGCGTGAATTGGTCGAGAAGTCTCGGGCACCTTCAGCCCGAGGCTATAGTGTTCCAGGTAGGCCCAGTACCTTCAACTGGGTCTACAACCAAACCATCCGAGTCCCAGGGTACCAGAGGGAGGGTGGCCCGCTCTGAAAGAGAGGAAACCAGGGGAGGACCAGTCCGGAGGATCGGTGAAGGAAGTCACTGTCTCAGGAGAGGCCTGGTTGCCTATCAGAGGGAAGGATTCCGTGAGTTGCACAATAGCTTCTGTGATGTGCCCCACTGGCACTTATGGTTTCTAAAAGTTGCAGGCGCTAGAGAGTTCTAGATTCAGGAACTAAAGGATTCTGTGGCAGAGGATCTCCTGAACTTGTCTTTGAAGGGGGCGAAATCTAAAGTAACTGTTCGTGCTTCACTCCGGCTGCTAGAACTGTGAGAGGGATCTATCCGGGTGAGCAATACCCACTCAGGCTTGAGTGGACAATAGGGTAAATGGGTGCCGCGTGCCTGAACTCTATCTCTATCTTCAACTTTTTCCCACTAAGTTCCAAGCAAGAAAAATAAACTTGTCTGTTGGAGTTTAAAACAGTCTGGACATTGGCCTTCTTTTAGGGAAGAGAATAGACTTTTCCCTACACTCTAGGGATGAGAGCCAACGGAGGGGGGTAACTCTCTGCAGGACCCAAAAATTGTATGAACACCGCTCAACCTCTTATACCAGGAGGATACGGGCATGTGGCATGGTGTGTCCTACTCTGCAAGTGGAGGTAAGCAAGAGAAAAAGGGTCTGTGTGCTACATTAGTAGCATATTTTATTTTTGCATTTAGAAACACATCAAGCTTTATTTTTTTAGCAATGCACAGAGCAATGCACAGAGCTAGAGCTAGCTCTGTAGAAGTTTATTCTACATTTTCACAGCTCTTACTGTAAGGTGTAAAAAAAAAAAACAACAGAAAAAATATATATAAATATATATTGGTGTTGGAAACACTGCGCTGAAAAATGAAATAATTAATATATAAATATATGTGATGAATATAATATGATGAGAAATTAATTACCGTATATACTCGAGTATAAGCCGAGTTTTTCAGCCCTTTTTTTAGGGCTGAAAGTATACCCCTCGGCTTATACTCGAGTCAGTACCTCAAAATCGTGAAATTCCGCGGCCGGCGTCTATTGTTCAAATCTCGCGCCGTTCTCCCTGTCCCTTCGGCGATAGGCGTTTCCAGAAAACACTGTGATGAGTGTTTGCGCCTATCACGGAGGTCCTCTTGTCCGACGTCCGTGATTGGCCGAGCACTGAACACAGTGCCTGCTGGGAAACAGAGTCGGCGAATGAGAGGACCTCCGTGATAGGCGCAAACACTCAACACAGTGTTTGCTGGAAACGCCTATCACGGAAGGGACAGGGAGAACGGCGCGAGATTTGAACAATGGACGCCGCCGCGGAATTACAAGATTTTGAGGTACTGACTCGGGCACAGGGAGGCGGAATCGACACAGTAAGGGGGCACAGTGAGGTGACAGTGGGCAGTGAGATGGCAATGGGCACAGTAAGGGGGCACAGTGAGACGACAATGGGCACAGTGAGGTGACAATGGGCAGTGAGGTGGCAGAGTGAGATGCCAATGGGCACAGTAAGGTTGGGCAATGGGCACATCCCCCCCCCCTCGGCTTATACTCGAGTCAATAAATTTTCCCAGTTTTTTTGGTAAAAGTAGGTACCTCGGCTTATACTCGAGTCGGCTTATACTCGAGTATTTACGGTAATACCTAAATAGATATGTGTGATAAATATAATGAAATCAAATATAAGCTGCCAGTACAAAGAATTCAGATACAGAATTCAAAATATATGTGGAAAAGGAGAAGGTGAAGTACAGCGCTAAAAAATTGTTATGACCATATACCTTAGAAATAAGAATATGAAAAATTTCATAAATAAGAAAAATTGTTGGCACCAGTGATATATGTGTAAAAAGTGACTCAAACACAATAACCCGTGTAAACAAAAACCTTCAAAAAATGACAAAATAACAATGGAACATAATATCCCTTGGTGATAACCTGTGGAAAAAATGAACATCCAAACAGGGATCCCAAATCAAATGAATATGAGTTGCATGCTAACAACTCAAAATAAAAACAAAATAAGAAAGAAGTGCATCCTAAAACGATAAAGTCTTAGAAATAAATTTCCTCAGTATGGAAAAGATTTTTTCTGTGGCAGAGTAGTGTAAAAAAGAAGATTTCCATCCACCAGTGAAGACACCATAGAAGCTGATAATGCAGTCTCCTTACCAGATCAAGTTGACCACTATGACAGTGGTCTAACAGGCACCGGGATTTAAGGTCTCCCTAAGGACCCACAGCTGATCACTGGATCGGAATATGGACGGTGGTTGGTGTCTCAAAACATAAGGAAAGAGAACTCCATAGTGTGATACTGTATGGTGTTTATTTAAAAAGTAGAATAAATTGCACTTACAAGATCACGATAAAACAACAGCGGTATATGTAAAGATGGAGCGCGACTCGCGGCGTCTCATCCAGGCTTCCTCCGCTCGTGGCACTCGTTCGCGTCTGTATTCTGCGTATAGAGTCGCTCTCTCTATACGCAGAATACAGATGCGAACGAGTGCCACGAGCGGAGGAAGCCTGGATGAGACGCCGCGAGTCGCGCTCCATCTTTACATATACCGCTGTTGTTTTATCGTGATCTTGTAAGTGCAATTTATTCTACTTTTTAAATAAACACCATACAGTATCACACTATGGAGTTCTCTTTCCTTATGTTTTGAGACACAAACCACCGTCCATATTCCGATCCAGTGATCAGCTGTGGGTCCTTAGGGAGACCTTAAATCCCGGTGCCTGTTAGACCACTGTCATAGTGGTCAACTTGATCTGGTAAGGAGACTGCATTATCAGCTTCTATGGTGTCTTCACTGGTGGATGGAAATCTTCTTTTTTACACTACTCTGCCACAGAAAAAATCTTTTCCATACTGAGGAAATTTATTTCTAAGACTTTATCGTTTTAGGATGCACTTCTTTCTTATTTTGTTTTTATTTTGAGTTGTTAGCATGCAACTCATATTCATTTGATTTGGGATCCCTGTTTGGATGTTCATTTTTTTCACAGGTTATCACCAAGGGATATTATGTTCCATTGTTATTTTGTCATTTTTTGAAGGTTTTTGCTTACTGTAAGGTGACCAGATTTTTAAAATGAAATCCGGGGACATATTTTTTTTTTATACTAGTAATGGTGACAATCAGCGACTCTCTGCCCGTCGCCACCGCCTGCCTCACAGCCTGTCAAGTCTTACTCTCCAGGCCCTGGCTACTACTGGGTGGGGAGCAGAGGAAGATCACTCCGTCAGGGAAGGCAAGGAGATAAGCAGGCAGGTGGCTGGCCGGGACTTGAGCCAAGGCAAAAGAACATGCGAGCGGAGCTGAATGGGCATGCACCCGAAACTGAAGAAATATTCCCTCCCCTCCGACTAGCACATGATCATCAGAGAGAGGCACAGATAATGGAAATAAATACACCCCCTAAGCTAGTAGGAGTGGCAGAGCGGGAGGGTGTAATTCATAATTATTTTTTTTTATTCTGCACTAAGGCCCCTTTCACACTGGGGCAGGCATGTGCGGTGGCGGTATAGCGGCGCAATCCCTAGTGCCGCTATCTGTCGTATTTACCGCAATATTCGGCCGCCAGCGGTGCGGTTTTAACCCCTCGCTAGCGGCCGAAAAAGGGTTAATACCGCCTGCAAACCACGGTATTACCGCGGTATACACACCGCTCCTTCACCGCTCCAAAGATGCGGCTTGCAGGAGATTTTTTCTTCTCCTGCCAGCGCATCACCTCAGTGTGAAAGCCCTCGGGCTTTCAGATTGAGAATGCTGGGGCAGGAGTATTTCAGGCGTTATTTATGTGCTATTTTTAGCGCTAAAACGCCTGAAATACGCCTCAGTGTGAAAGGGGCCTGACTGTCTTTGAAATTGCCCCAGCCCCTGTTCAAATCCAATCTGGGGACAAAATCGGGGACAGACTTGGTCCGGGGACAGTGTCCTCGGAAATTGGGAATGTCTGGTCACCCTATCTTACTGTAAAGAAACCTTTCATGTATGCAAAGGGTTATGACAAGAGTGCCCTCTTGTCATTTGCAACGGCCTTAAAATAAACAATTTTGACCATCACAGCGATCATGAAGCACAAAACCACTTTGATTGGCTTTGCTTATGGTCTGTGCTGTCTAATGACAGCATAGATCATAAAGATTGTGCGGCATAGTGCGTACACCCAGGGACACCCAGAGCTAGGAGTAGGAGATGCAGGACATATGCCTGGTGTGTCCAACACTAGTTATGTTCCTGATATTTAAGTCCTTTTTTTTGTATGTGTGCTCATATGCACACCCATACTCCTGTGATCGTATGAGAATGGACACAACAGATCACAGAGACAATAAGAGTGACTCCTGTACCATGTGATCGCTATGAACAATCACAGCAATCATAAGTGTAAACAGTGTAGTGCCAAAGGGGAGGGCTAATAGCTACTGACCACCAATAATTGTGGGACAGTTTTGAGGGAGCTAAAGTGTTTTGGGTTTATCCATGACATCTAACAATTGCATACAATGGAATTTCAGTGCAATGCAATTTCACCCTCCAGAGAATTTTCTTCCACTAATGAAGGGAGACTTGCACATAGCCTTAGTGAGTGCCATTTAAAGGTGAACTCCAGGAAAAAATATTTTTTGGAGATTTTCAATGTAAGAATAATTTACTACTGGTAGAGGGCTGCGCTGACTTTGGACTTGATAAAACACAGTGGACCAACATCAGCAGATGACATGCCACTGACTGTGGAAACTTCACACTGGACTTCATGCAATTTGGACACTCTTCCTCCAGACCTTCATTTCCAAATGAAATTCAAACATTTCCACAGTCAGTGATGATTTGGGGAGCCATGTCATCTGCTGGTGTTGGTCCACTGTGCTTTCTCAAGTTCAAAGTCAGCGCAGCCCTCTACTAGGAAATTCTAGAGCACTTCACGCTTCCCTCTGCTGACCAGCTTTATGGAGATGCTGATTTCATTTTCCAGCAGGACTTGGCACCTGACCACACTGCCAAAAGTACCAATACCTGGTTTAATGATCATGGTATCACTGTGCTTGATTGGCCAGAAAACTCACCTGACCTAAACCCCATAGAGAATCTGTGGGGTATTGTCAAGAGGAAGATGAGAGACACCAGACCCAAAAATGCAGATGAGCTTAAAGTCGCTATCAAAGCAACGTGGGCTTCCATAACACCTCAGCAGTGGCACAAAGACATGTGCACTGCAGAAAATTTTGTTTGTTTTAGTTTCATTTGTTTATTTATTTTTTTTGTTTTTCGGATCATTCGTTATGATCGCAATTCATATATTCGTAAATTCGTAAATTCCAAAATTCGTAAATTTGTAAATTCAGAAATTCGAAAGTATGAAAGAAAATCAGAAAAAAAAAAAATAACTAACTAATAATAACTAACTATTAAACTATAGGTATTAGAATTTCTATTCAAATTTGGCTGTCAGTGAACGTAACGAATACGAATTATCCGAAATAACAAATGCTGCATCTAAACAAATGGAACGGAACAAATTTAATAATCAATAATAATAATAAAACGTTTTTCATATTATTATTGTTATGTATTATTATTAATTTGTTACGTTCCATTTGTTTAGATACGACATTCGTTATTTTGGATAATTCGTAACTTCGGATCAATTCGTATTCGTTACGTACACTAACAGACAAATTTGAAAGGAACTTCCAATACCTATAATTTAAAAGTTCGTAAAAGTTAGGTTATTATTTGTTAGTTATTATTTCAGATTTTCTAATTTTCGGGTCTTCGAATTTTCAAATTTACGAATTTACGAAATTTAGAATATTCAAATTTACGAATATTCAGAAAAATTTGTTAAATGGGTTTTCATTAATTCGAATATTTCAGAATTAATGAACTTGTCGAAATGAATTCGGAACAAAACAAATTGCACATGTCTAGTGGCACAGGCTGATCGCCTCCATGCCACGCCGCGTTGATGCAGTAATTCACGCAAAAAGAGCTCCGACCAAGTATTGGTTGCATACTATACTGTACATGGACATACTTTTCAGTAAGCTAACATTTCTGTATTAAAAATCCTTTTTTTTATTGGTCTTATGTAATATTCTAATTTTCTGAGATACTGAATTTCGGGTTTTCACTAGCTGTAAGTCATAATCATCAAAATTAAAAGAAAGAAATACTTGAAATATATCACTTTGTGTGTAACGCATCTATATAAAATATATGAGTTTCACTTTTTGAATTGAAATACTGAAATAAATTAACTTTTGATGATATTCAATTTTTTTGATATGCACCTGTATAAAAGATGATTTATGACTAGAGGAGATAGAGAGCGAGTGGTTTACTATAAGAACTAAACTTCAGCACTGGATGTTTAGCACTTTTGGTGTACTAGAGTAATGGCACTAACAGATTTTGCAAACATATCTGCAACCACACTTGGGGCACACATCAATATCAGCATGTGCCTTCATTTCAAAATTGCATTAAAAATTAGATCACCTTGGGCTATCCACTTTCTAAAAAAAGGAGTCATATTGGAGGGTGTTTGTACTGTCCTGGCATTTTTTATTTGATATATTTTGTAAATGAAAGGAAGGAAGCCTATTTTTTCAAAACTGTCAGCCTTTTTACCCGTATATAGTAATAATAAAAAAATAAAGTTATTAAATGCTACCAAAAGAAAGCTCTATCTGTCTCAAAATCAGTGACAGCCCGTCCATAGGGGTCACACGGCGCCGCCCCCCCCTATCCATGTGTCCGGCCCCCTGATCTACATGCAGGGTGCCGGACACATGGATTCAAATAGGGGATTTTTTATTTTTTTTGAAGCACGTGATTAGAGCGAGAGGCTCTAATAGGTTTCAAAAAAAGGGTGGGCTCAGGGAGCAGACTACTGTGTCCAAAGCCCACCCAGTTGTGTGACAATAGCGAATGAAAATTCGCTATTGTCACACTGATTCTGCCTCCCGGCCAATCAGGAGTTGAGTCCTGAGACCCGTTTCCGGATTGGCCGAAAGGAGAAGCTACCCTATTGGCCGAGGTAGGACGTGCACGGTGAACACACCGCCGTGATGCAGAGAAGGAGACGCAGGGGAAGCCAGCCACCTGGAGGGAAGCTCTACCCAGGGTAAGAGTTGCGGGTGACCCGAGTGGGGGGGGGGGTGGGGAGTTGTCTGTGCACTGTTTGCCACCCCCCAAAAAAATATACCACCGACCGCCACTGCTCAAAAGTATATAAAATTACTGTAATTTGCATATATTGTTCCAAGACCGAGTTATAGTTAGTAAAATATCACAGCGCTGAAAACAAAAATAATGGCCTGATAAGGCAGGAGGTGGTGGTTAATCTCTATAAACGTTAAAAATAAAATAGCTATTGTTACATAGTTTTACATAGTTCCTATAAACATTCATTACCATGTGATTCGGAGAGGCCGGGTAACAGGTAACGGAGCTTTGTGACAGTTTATGTCCAATGATGTACAGTCCTGTCTTTCTCCGGTGATGGATTCTGGAGAAGAAGAGAAGTATGTATGCAATGTTATTCAATCGCTTCTGTTTAGAATACATATCCTTACTGTCAAATAATTCCTCCTTGTCTCTGGTATTCAACTGACTGTAGCTCTGTACCTGTCTGACTTGTGATATCTACTGGAGTTCTATTTCTCCTGACCCCTCTGCCATCAAGAGGCTAAAATACATGAAAGAGGTCAGAGATCAAAGTGACCCCTGACCACAGACCTTGTACTACACATGAAGCATGAGACCCATTATCTTTAGAGCTCAGTGGTTGTAAAATGTGCTCCAATAAAACACTGTGGGATCATTAGCTGGTCTGCAGCTCTGACCACCTATGACCTAAAAAGTATATTAGCTCTGAAGGTGGTCTGTCCAAATCTTCATTGAGCTTCAACAGTTTACTCTGTATCACTTTTGTGGAAGGTAAACAGCATAATTTGTTCCTATTTTCTTCTTGAAAAAATGTGCGTACCTGAGGTCCTGTATAGGGAAGGTAAACAGTAGAGATCACCACCAGGCCAGTAGGAAACATACATGATACATGTCTTTAAGGCAGGCTATACATGGATCGAAATTTGGCCAGTTCAGCAGGGACTGGCCAAATTTTGATCAATGTATGGACAGGGTGGTTGTATAGAAGTCAATCAACCGACCGATTTCTGTACAACCTCCCTATTGGAAAATTTCTGCTTGATCAGCGCCAACGGCTATAGCCAGCAGCGCTGATCAGTGTATTCTGATGTAAGGGAAGTTTCCCTGCTGTCAGAATACTATAGCTCAGCAGGAGGATTCCCCTATCTACATCAAATTTGTGAATGAGAAAATTAAGCCCTTTGTTTTTTTTTCTTTAACCCACTGGTTGAACGAAAAATAAATGACTAATTTATTGGTTGCTTAATTTGAGCACCGTTGTTTTCTTGCAAATGTGTAGTAATTGTTATTTTTTTTAAATAAATTTTTTGGGGGAAAAAACAAAACCCAAACAGGGCTCCATGGCTTCATTACTTTCTTTAATTTAAGCTGTATTCTAGCTACAAAAACGATTAAAATATATTCCTCAATAGCCACAAAGGGTATAAATCCACTTTGTGTGCACCAAATGCAAACCTACCTATTACCATGTAAAAGTAGCAATGACATAAACATTGTGCTGTAAATAGACTGTCCAGAGAGCAGAACAGTGGAAGGGACCCAGTAGGCCTCATGCACTACAAGTTGCCTGTTGAAAATGAGTGGAGGGGGCAGATACAAGACAAATCACACTGCACAAGGAGAGAGAGATACAATAACCAGTCTTTATTACAGGAAGCTTTTGTGCAGAGGCAAAAATCTGAAATAATTACTGTATATACTCGAGTATAAGCCGATCCGAGTATAAGCCGAGGCACCTAATTTCACCACAAAAAAATGGGAAAACTTATTGACTCGAGTATAAGCCTAGGGTGTGCCTCACTGTGTCCATGCCTCACTGTGCCTCACTGTGTCCATGCCTCACTGTGCCTCACTGTGCCCATGCTTCACTGTGTCCATGACTAGACTGACGTTTAACATGGGAGTCTATGGAAGGGGTGCCCGGTTTTGAAAAATCGGTGATCCCTGACCGTAGGTCCCCCGGACAAGAAACTTTGCACACTTGTAGAGGACGAGTCGGGCTACATGTGTGCCAAGTGCCAAGGGACCTACGGCAGGCCGGTACCGGCTCCCCAAAGTCCGGTAGATCAGGCGCAAAAAGGTGACTCGAGTATAAGCCGAGGGGGGCATTTTTAGCACAAAAAAATGTGCTGAAAACTCGGCTTATACTCGAGTATATACGGTAAATATTAAATACTAAATACTGTACTATTGCTTTTCTCTTTTTAAAGGAACCCAAAGTCATGAGATGAGAGTACCGGTTCCTAATGTTTTCTGTGAGATTAATTGATGATCCCATGTCTGTGGGTGGACATTGACGCCACCAGCTACATGTTGCCTTCAGACAGGAACTATTCACTCCTAACAAGCTGGCACGAGGACTTAAAGGAGAAGTCCAGCCAAAGCTCATTTGGCTGGACTTCTCCTATGGATCACAGGAGTGCAATTCGTTTTGTGACCTGTTCAGTCCACTCTCTGCTGTCACGAATATCAGTCCAGGCACCACGTCATCCCGACCACGGAGTCTTAATGCCCCAGGTGCCTGGACTGGCACCCGGCTCAGCCTCTCAGCAAACCGCTGAGAGCCTGCTTCGCCCCCTCCACAGCCCAGATCTCCAATCAGCGAGGAGGGAGAAGAGCAGAGAGCTGTGACTGGCAGTCTGCAGCTCTCTGCTCACGGAGCTCTGAAAACTGACAATCAGCTGTGTTTGATCACTCGGTTCTCAGTGTAGAGGCGTCGGGGGACAGATGCAACATCGGACCCATGCTTCATCCACCTAGGTAAGTATAAATCTAGAAAAAAGTCCAAACCCATATTTTTCTTTTAAACTCAAAACTGAAGATTCACCAGGAATTTATCCATTTTCTGGCTTACTTTGCATGCCACCTCGTGGACTTATCTGTTTTATTAACAACTGCCAGTTTTACTGAGTGCCAGGAGTACAGCTATTGCTATACTCCTGGTGCTCTGACTGGAGGGATGCTGCTTTCTTCACAGCAGCTGCTCTACCTGCCCCACCCCTCTGCTGACTCATCTCATCAGCCATTCACAGAAGGCTTTGTATTTTGTGAATGGGTTCACATAATACAAAGTGCTCTGTGATTGGGCAGGGGGAGGGTAGGAGAGGGGCAGCTGCAGGAGCTGAGATCAGTAGGTCCAGGGTCAGGGCACAAGAAGTATAGCAATAGCTATGCTTCTGGTGCTCAGTAAAAATGTAAATGAAACAGATAAGTCCATCAGGTGGCATTCACCTTCTTGGATTTAACCCATAATAATCCAAAACATTTTAGAAAGTGCTTGAATTTCTGAAGTTCAGCTTTAAGCAGCACTCTGTGAAATGTACCTTTTGGTCTTGAATTCCACCTGAAAAACATCAGTGCACTTCCTGGTGAGTTCCTGGTGCGTATCTACAGCCTCATAACTCTGACATGAGGAAACAACATCCTGCCTCTTCCAAGATGGTTACCTTTACACGAAGACACAGTGTAGAAGAAGACACGGTAAATCAGTAATGGAGAAAAGATCAGTTGCTGATTGAGCACAAGCAACATTGGTGACTAGTTCTTTACGCTCACCCTGTTTTAAGGGCATAGCTTCCAAGTTTAGATCCACTTTAAATTGACCCCTAATGAGCTATAGTGTTGGTGGTAAGTAGTCTGTATCTGTTCTGTTATTTTTGCATTCAAAAGTTGAAATTGCCTGAAAGTTGCCATGTGTATCCAAGACTGGGTCAGTAGATGCAGACAATTGATGTAGTACATGCAGATGGCATACTGAATCCTCTGATGTTCCAAAGCTCAGCTCACTTCTGAACCCATGCCCTCATAAGAAAATGTTACCTTCTCCATCAACTCATCACCCCAGTTACTACCTTTCATATCACTTGCCCATCTCTTTTAACTGGAAGGATTTGCCCCCTTAAAGTGGAGATACATCCTGAAAAAAAAATTACACGAAAATGCTGCAAAAAAAAAAGTTTTTACTCACCCGAAATACCTGTTGCTATGCGGATGTTCCTAATCTGCCTCTTCCTAGTCCGCGGCTGGTCTTCTTCCACATCCTCCTTTTGGTAAATGGGGCGCACTGCCTTCTGGGAACTGTGTGTATCCCAGAGAGCATCCGCCCATTCACAAAGCCTCGCGCATGCGCAGTAGGAAACGGGCAAGCTTCACTGCCTGTTTCCCTTACTGAGGATGGCGGCGCCGGTACCTGCAATGATCGGCATCGGGGGGGGGGCCATCATCGCAGGCGCCTAGGACAGGTAAGTGTCTCTATTAAAAGTCAGCAGCTACAGTGTTTGTAGCTGCTGACTTTAAAAAAAAATCGCGGGTGGAATCCCGCTTTAATGACCAGGCCATTTTTAGCGAAGCGGCACTGCGTCGCTTCAACTGACAATTACGTGGTCATGCGACATTGTACACAAACACAATTTATGTCCTTTTTTTCACAAAGATACCTTTCTTTTGATCACCTCTGCGGTTTTTATTCTTTGCCCTATAAGCAAAAAAAGAGCGACAATTTTGAAAAAAAAAAATATGTTTTACTTTTTGCTATAATAAATATCCCAAAAAGAAAAAAAATGTCTATCAGTTTGGCCAATATGTTTTCTTCTACATATTTTTTATAAAAAAATCCCAATAAGTGTATATTGATTGGTTTGCGCAAAAGTTATAGCATCTACAAAATAGGGGATAGATTTATGGCATTTTTATTATAATTTTTTTTTTTTACTCATTTATCGATATGGGGGGTAGGAGCTGCGGGTTTAAATTTGGGCCTGCCGTTACCTTACTGTTCCGTATGCTCGTCTCAGGGGTTCTCCTTGAAGAGTTGTCCAGAAGAAGTTTGCACCAACACAAAGTCTCTTTCAAGGGTTTTATTGAACAAAGTTTCAACAAAGGGGGTTGAAGGGATGGGGAGGACTCAGGTACCTTGGTTGCGGATCACAGGAACTTTCCTACGTCCAGAGGAATAACTGTCTCCACGCTGGACTCAGCAAACACCGGGTAGGCCCAATCTCACTGGCCTAGCAACCGATGCGTAGCTCGATCACATATAGTCTCTGCCACAGACTTAGTGAAAATAGAACAGTCTCTGCCACAGACTTAGTGAAAATAGAACAGTCTCTGCCACAGACTTAGTGAAAATAGAACAGTCTCTGCCACAGGCTTAGTGAAAATAGAACAGTCTCTGCCACAGACTTAGTGAAAATAGAACAGTCTCTGCCACAGACTTAGTGAAAATAGAACAGTCTCTGCCACAGACTTGGTGAAAATAGAACAGTCTCTGCCACAGGCTTAGTGAAAATAGAACAGTCTCTGCCACAGACTTGGTGAAAATAGAACAGTCTCTGCCACAGGCTTAGTGAAAATAGAACAGTCTCTGCCACAGACTTAGTGAAAATAGAACAGTCTCTGCCACAGGCTTAGTGAAAATAGAACAGTCTCTGCCACAGACTTAGTGAAAATAGAACAGTCTCTGCCACAGACTTAGTGAAAATAGAACAGTCTCTGCCACAGACTTGGTGAAAATAGAACAGTCTCTGCCACAGGCTTAGTGAAAATAGAACAGTCTCTGCCACAGACTTGGTGTAACCCTTCCCTGGGTTACCTTCTGAATAAAGAACACAGCTCTCAGTGCCAGGATCTTCCAGCCGTTCCGGCAGCACTGTCAGGTAGCTTATGATCCGGATGCATCCTCTAATTGAGTCCTCAATTGCTTGGTCCCTTCCAGCAGGCAAGGCGACACAGGATCATCCCCGGATCAGTAGGCCCCCAGTAACTTCTGGGCCTACATTTCAGTAACAGAGCCTCAGGCCAACGTTGCCCCAAGGTGGAAACTGCCAGCACTTCCCTGAGGCCATGAGGGCCCTCAGGTCGGGATCGGGTGGGTGGTGTCCACCACCCACGAACGACGACGCCCAACTCTCCCTTTCCAATGGCGCCTGTCCCTTAAGTACCCTCTCCCAGCATGCACAGCGGGTACACCACGCCCCCTGGGCTGCTGCTGGGAAAGAGATACCCAATACGTCCAGCCTGTTGCCTTTCCAACCCTGACCAGCGGTGACAGCGACACCCACTGTCAGGAGGAAAATCATGCAACCAACCAAACTGAAACAGTGCCATAATTTAATTAGACAATCTCTCTGGGCTAAACTAATGCCCAGACAACTAAATTTCAACATATAGCGCCCACTCATTGGGAGCAGGGCGCTACACTAGTAATGGCAGTGATCAGTGATTTTTAGCGGGACTGCGACATTGTGGCAGACAGATCGGACACTTTTGACACTTTTTTGGGACCATTGACATTTACACAGCGATCAGAGCAAAAATAGCCACTGATTACTGTATAAATATCACTGGCAGGGAAGGGGTTAACACTAGGGGCGATCAAGGGGTTAAGTGTTCCCTAGGGAGGTGCTTCTAACTGTGGGGAGAGTGTAGTGACTGGAAGAGGAGAGAGATTGCTGTTCCTGATCACTAGGAACAGCAGATCTCTCTCTACTCCCCTGTCAGAACATGGATCTGTCTGTTTACATTGACAGATCCCTATTCTGTCTCTCTAAGGAGCGATCGCGAGTCGCCGGCGGCCATCGTGGCTGCTGGCCACGGGCATCGGCTCCGGTGTCGTGTGCGCGCCCCCTAGAGCTCCTAAAGCGGCCGACGTACACCTACGGTGATTCGCACAGCCGTGCCAACCTGCCGCGGTATAATGATGGCGGCTGGTTGGCAAGCGGTTAAATTGAAAAGCTGGCCATATACTGTTAGTGTTTTTAAATTCAGCCTGCAGCATACCTCCCAACTTTTTGAGATGAGAACAAGGGACACCTATTAGCAAACATATGTAGGCATAGGACACACCCCATGCCACGCCCCCTTAAAGGCGAATTATACAAAAAAAAGATTAGTTAAACCTGCAAATGCTTTTTTTCCCCAACACTATTCATTTATATTGGCTTTTGAAGTTTACAAATGCAGCAATTTAGAAATTTGATGAAAGGTTTAGCACTGAGAAGCACTTTTGAAAGATAAATAAATGAGGAGGAAAGAGGGACAGAAGGACTTTGCTCCAAATCAGGGACAGTCCCTACCACTGTCATTTACCGCTGTGTATTTGCCCACATGTGTGACTCTATAGTCACATGGGCTGCACAGATAAGAAAAAGGAGGAAATGAAGAGATTAGAAGGGAACTGAAATTAGAGCATGCTCAGTAGAGGTCACCAGCTGCTCTACACAATCTAAGGCTGTGGGAGGGACAGCTGAAGGCAGGATCAACCAGGTATGTTTCACTCTACACAAAATGAATGCTTTAGTGGCTTTGAGTATAAACACTCTGATATATAGCATGTAATGAGAGTTTTTCATAGTCTGGGTCAGGGGAGGGCTGGCGGCCTTAGGCCTGGGGGGCAAGTCCAGTCAAGTGGCCCATTGAACCGCCGAATCAGCTCACTATCCATGGCCCACCTGGTTTTTCAATGCAGCCTTACCAGTGCCCATCAGTGCAGCCAACTCCAGTGCCCATCAATGCAGCCTGATCACTGGGGCAGGTTACATGGGGTATATGGGGGGGAGATGGGGGGTGAGCTAGGGGTGTCAGGGTCTCTCACCTCAGCGATCTCAGCAGGTCCTTGCACGCCACGGTTTCCAGGGGGGGTAACGCTCCTGATTCTGGGGTCAAGTTGCAGCCAGCGCCCAGCCCTGCGTCCCGACTCCCTGGCACGCCCTGCTTCTGCCTGCTTCCAAGAATCCGGTCCCAGGGAGTTGTAGTTTCCTCTGCGCTGCTGTGTTTTCCACCCACCAGAAGCTTGAGTGTGGACTACAACTCCCGGAATACAACAGCTAGTGGTCGGCCACCATGGCCATGCCCCCGGCCCGACTTCCTAGACCAGAATAAAAAAAAAATGGTACCGGGCAGCGGCTGACGGCCATTTTGAACATAAGTTAGGGCGGCCTGGGAGGCAATTGCCACCCTGCCCCCTGGCCCAGCCCTCCCCTGGTCTGGGTTTAATGACACTTTAAACTCTCACAAGCAGGGCCCTCCTAACCCTCTTGTCTTGCATTGTATTGTAAATGTTTTCCCAGTACTTTTTAGGGGCTTTTGCGCACAGGCATATTTCCCCCAATATGTTGTGTACAGCCACCCCAATAAATAAATAGTTGTGCACAGCTGTACTAGGGAATATGTCAGTACACATGTAAATACTAGTGTTCAAAAAATGTTCTGTTCTTATAATATGCCAAAATAAGAGCCCTTAGGTCCCTGGTGTCCAAACAACCGCTGGAAGGGCATTCAATCTCATGCCTTCAGTACAGAGATTGAGCTCTCACTGATAGCTCCTGATCTTGTACTAATGATCAGAATACAAGAAGACCAACTGCTGATTATGTGACCACTGTGGTTAGATAATTGCAGTGATCACTACTGTGAGAACTTGCCATAGTACGGTTTCCCCACTGTGAGAAAAAAAAAAGTTATATTGGGGGAGATTTACTAAAACGGAAGCACTCAGAATCTCATGCAGCTGTGCAAATCAAAGGAGGCAAGTGGAAAATTGGCATTGCATGTAATCAAAACCACTGTTCAAGTATTTTGACAGCAGATGGGGCCAGCTGTCAAAATACTGTACAACCATTTGTGAGATTCATCCTTCTGCACTGTATAGTGTGGATGAAGAAATCTGTTCCATTTTTTTTCGTTCTGTCTGCATGTGTTGTACAGCTAGCTTTAGTGCCAGTGTCAGCTTTTTAAGGTAGAATAAAAACAACATTTTCTGGTCCCTACTACGGGTACAAAGAACAACAAATGCATACATATGTGGTATTGTCATGACTAGAAAAAACATACAGCTAAAATGTAAAAAAAATACTTTTTTTTTTACTTATGTGGGACAGTTTTCCTTTCATAATAAAACAAAATCAGGAGATATCCATTAAAAGTTAACACAAAATAAAGGCCCAATCTGTCCTAATCGAAACAAGATATAATCCATCGGAATACACTAAGTAGTTGCAATATGTATAGTTTTACTAACACATGTCTAAGCCCTGGTTCACACTGGTGCGATTTGACATGCGATTTGACATGTCAAATCGCATGTCAAATCGTCGATATTTGCCGCAAATTGCGGGCAATGGCACCGTCCTAATCGGTGCAACGCCGCATCTGCGGCGCTGCACCGATTTCAAAAAGTAGTTTCTGTACTACTTTTTGCGATTTCGGGCCGCGATTTACATTGACATCTGTGCAGAAACCTGCACAGATGTCTCTGTAATCGCGGCCGAAATAGGGACTGACAGGCAGGAGTGAAATCGTGTGAATTCAGCTGAACTCGCACGGCTTCACTCCCGCAGCCCTAGTGTGAACCTGGGCAAAGTTGCAAAACTGGGTTCAGGCATTAAGATTTGCTTTGACCTTTGAAATTACAGTTTTCATAGACATACATTGAATTTCACACATCCGGCGACTTGGGGTCTCACAAGTTGGATCCCAAGTCACAGAAATGTGACTTGGGATTGCACAGAAATCCTACAGGAACATACAGCATGTTTCTGTGCAATTAATGGTGTGAACCGGTCCTTAACCTTTTTTTTTTGCTGGCTAATTGGTAAGTAAACCTTTCTATCTATGTGCACCTTACTATGAAAAGCAAGTTATAAATTGATTGGAGCCATTGTCATTTTTGTTAAGTATGTTTTCAACAGTTATAGAAAAAACGTGTTATCTTTCTTATGTAAACTACTAGTCCCATCAGTTCACTGTGTAATAGACATAAACAAAGACAAGCATGTTTTAAGAAAAGCCTGTGTGATAACCATGGCTGCTTCTATAGATACAGTGGAGAAAAATACATAGACATGGACAGAAAGTTATTTCAGGGTCACTAAGTGAAAAAAAAATAGAAAAATAGGAAATGAATGCAGCCAATATAAGATATATTAACCACTTGCTGACCGCCCTATAGCACTTTTACTGCTACAGGGCAGCAGCTGTGTGCAGGATCATGTATATAAACGTGATTCTGCACTTCTGCCTGCAGGGGGCACATGCGAGGTGGGCTGCTTCTGCTGTGATAATTCACAGCAGAAGCTGATCTGGGGGTCTAGGGGACTAGATGTCCTCCGGCACCCGCTAATCGTTAGTAAGACACACACAACTGAGCTATGCCTATGTAAATAAGACTTATCTTGGTTCTGACAGTGAGGAAGGGACGATCTTATGTCTCCGCAAAGCAGAGACTAGAATTGATCTCTTCCCCTAGTAAAAGCAGCACACTGTGTACACAAAAACACTGGCAAGGCACACAGTTAACCTTTTTATCACCCTGGGTGTTTAATCCCTTCCTAGCCAGTGTCATTAGTACAGTGACAGTGCATATTTTTTAAGCACTGATCACTGTATTAGTGTCATTGGTTCCCGCAAAATGTCAAAAGTGTCAGTGTCCCATAGTCTGGCGCAATATCACAGTCCCGCTATGAGTCGCCGATCGCCACCATTACTAGTATGAAAAATAAATAAAAATTCCATAAATATATCCCATTGTTTATAGACACTATAACGTTTGCGTAACCAATCAATATACGATTATAGGGATTTTGTTTACCAAAAACATGTAGCAGAGTACACATTGGCCTCAATTTATGAAGAAATTTTATTATTTACATTTTTTTATTGGATGTGTTTTATAGCAGAAAGTACAAAATATATGCGCAAATTTGCGTTCATGGCTTGAATGGGTTATACTAAGAGCATCAACCCGGTACTGTTTTTTAGAGCAGGCAGTTGGCTCTTTAGCGATAAAGCCGCTCGGCTGTTATCCTAAAGGAGCGGGAGGGGACGTCCACCCCCTCCCGCCGCCTTTCGACGCTCTTCCCGGGCCTCTCGTCCCACCGGGAGACCCTGGCCACCGGCCGGCGCTTCCGCCGGCTAGGCTGAGACCTGAACAAAGCCAGATTCGGCTCTGATTGGGTCTTCGATGTAAAAAAAAAAAACTGTATTCAGATTCCCCAATTTTGCCGATGTGAATATTTTTAAGTGCAAAAGGGGGATTTGGGGTCCCTCCATAAAGAGTACCTGTCACCACCTATTACTGTCACAAGGGATGTTTACATTCCTTGTGACAGCAATAAAAGTTATCCCCAAATTTTTTTTTAAAGGTACAATGTGAAAAATAAATAAATAAATAAATGAGAAAAAAATATATATTTTTTTAAAGCACTCCCGTCCCCGCGTGCTCAGGCAACAAAGATAACGCATACCTAAGCAAATGTAAACAGTGTTCAAATCACACGTGTGAGATATCGCTGCGATTGTCAGAGTGAGAGCAATAATTCTAACAAAAGACCTCCTCTGTAACTCTAACCTGGTAACCGTTAAGTTTTTTTTTAAAGCGTCGCCTATGGAGATTTCTAGGTACCGTAGTTTGTCGCCATTCCACGAGTGTGCGCAAACTCAAAGCATGTCATGTGAGGTATCTATTTCCTCGGCCTAACATCACCTTTGAATTTCTAAACTAGGCACTAGTCATTTGGACTTTATAGGCACACAGGTAAGTAGAGGTAAAAAACTAAAGATTTATTGATATAGAAAAGGTTGGCATATAAGGCAATCATAAAATATCAAACTAGTTGATCAATCATTATGACTGGTCCACAAGGGTTATCATTATATTATCATACAATGCAGTACATACTCCTTACAGCAACTCAACAGAGTACAAGGGGAATACATTTTTTGTAGCTATAAAATTGATAACCGGCAAGTGGATCTAGAGGAGATGGAGAGCTTGCTCGACATGTTGCGCATTGCTATGAACGCTTCCTCAGGAGCATATATACATAACTTTCAAAGGGCGTGTTGAAACAGCAAAGGTAGATCAGACCATCTATCTAGACAGTGGTGATATAGGAACTATATACCCAGTCGGGAAGATGGTATCGTATAGGTATGTTTGGTAATCTTGATAGATCAATCTGTGCTGGTAAGCAAAGAGCAGATAGGATACACTCAGCCAATCCAAAATAGGTTATATATATAATTTGTTGTGGAACATATAAGATTATTCCAGGACGTTTCGAACTGGTTACTTAATCCCCAAGAGTAGTCATAATGCTGCTCTTGCTATGTAGAAAGAGTATGTTTTTAAAACCTTTAATTCAGATAGTGTCCTGTATGGCGAGTGCTCCTATGCTCACAATGATCGTCTATGGCATAATTCATGAAAGTGTCTTTTTGCGTCGTTTGAAAGACCGCTGTGCAAATACAGTGTGGCATAACATATTGCAACGATCACCATTTTATTTTCTAGGGTTCTGCTAATATATATATATATATATATATATATATATATATATATATATAATGTTGGGGGGTTCCAAGCAATTTTCGAGCAAAAAATACAGATTTTAACTTGTAAGCAACAAATGTCAGAAATAGGCTAATGCCGTGTACACACGATCGGTTTTTCTGATGAAAAAAGACCAATGGACTTTTTTCATCGGACAAACCGATCGTGTGTGGGCCCCATCGGTCTTTTTCCATCGGTATAAAAAAATAGAACATGTTTTAAATTTTACCGATGGAAAAAAAACGATAGCAAATTCCGATCGTCTGTGTGGAACTCCATCGGATAAAAAACCCACGCATGCTCAGAATCAAGTCGAACGCATGCTCAGAAGCATTGAACTTCATTTTTCTCGGCTTGTCGGAGTGTTTTACGTCACCGCGTTTTGGACGGTCCGAATTTTGACTGATGATGTGTAGGTAAGACTGATGAAAGTCAGCTTCATCGAATTTCCGATGGAAAAATCTATCGGATATTATTCCATCGAAAATACGATCGTGTGTACAGGGCATTAGGTGTGAAAGGGATTTATAGCGCAAAAAAAATCAAAAACCGCAGGGGTGATCAAATACCACCAAGAGAAAGCTCTATTTGTGGAAAAAAAATGACATACATTGTATTTGGGTACAGTGTTGCATGACTGCGCAATTGTCAGCTAAAATAATGCAGTGCCGTATTCCAAAAAACAGCCTGGTCACGAAGGGGGGTAAATCTTCCAGAGGTCAAATGATTAAACTGAAATACATTACATTTTTGGTTTTGGGTTAAATATGTTTTCATTTTCCAGCCAGGGGAGAAAGGACAACCAAAGCACCTACAATCTAATAAGACATCTGATTGGTTGATATGGGAAGCAAGAACTTCTTACCCTTTGTGTTTTTTTTTTTTTTTTTCTGTTTTTTATGCATGAAGCTCTTTTTTATTCTATCAATTAGTAAAAGCAGAGGGCACATATCGAGCGGTACAAAGCGTTACATGCCATAGATTCCAGAGATGGCAATTCCACCTCCAACATCTGAAGGGACTGAAGAAAGTAGGATTAGCTAAGTGATAATAATATCACAGAAGCCTTCTGCTCCTCCCACCACATTCTCCTAATCATACAGTTAGTGTATGACTTTCCCCCCACCTTTGTCTTGGGATCTGGTGCTGGCTGAGAGCTTGTGGCTCACTTCTCCCCCCCTCTCCAAAGGCCTTTCACTTGTCTCTTTCCATCACATGCTACAGAGCTGAGAGAAAACAGAACCACACTCCTCGGGGTTCACCGCCTCCTTCCATGTTAGCATTGCTCAGCCATTGGAATACACAGGACTGTCCCAAACACAGTCCCAGACTGATCCCAGTACATCAGTAAAGCGGTGCAGTCTACAGAAGTCAGCCTCTGATGAGACAATGCAGAGCGGGATTCTGGAACTACTATGAAAGTGAACTTCTGCTGCCAAATGACCTCACATTTAGCTATGATGTATCCAACATGAAAGTTATAGTTGTTTTAAAAAGTGCCAACATATTCCAAAGCACCATATGGCAGGCAGAGTGAAAAGACATGTAAGCGGAGAAGTGGCGGGTTATTATTATGGGGAAATCCTGGTGGAACCCTGGGATCTTTAGCTATAAAGGGGCCCAGATCATTGTTACATAGGGGTCTATAAAAAAAAAAAAAAAATCACCCAGTTAAAGTGATTCTGTGTGAATGGGAAAAAACAGATGCTATTAAAGGGGTTGTAAAGGTTCGTTTTTTATTTTCTAAATAGGTTCCTTTAAGCTAGTGTATTGTTGGTTCACTTACCTTTTCCTTTGATTTACCTTCTAAATGTTTTTTTTCTTTGTCTGAATTTCTCACTTCCTGTTTCTCCTCAGTAAGCTTGCCCCCATCATCCGAGCGGTGTTTAGTCAGCCAGAACAGCTTACTGAGGAGGAACAGGAAGTGAGAAATTCAGACAAAGAAAACAAAGAAAAAAAATATTTAGAAGGGAAATCAAAGGAAAAGGTAAGTGAACCAACAATGCACGAGCTTAAAGGAACCTATTTAGAAAATAAAAAACGAACCTTTACAACCCCTTTAAGCCTCGTACACACGACCGGTTTTCTCGGCAAGAAAACTGCTGGGAGAGCTTTTTGCCGAGAAAACCGGTCGTGTGCATGGTTTCTCGTCGGGAATCTCGACGAGTAAAAATAGAGAACCTGCTCTCTATTTTCTCATCGGGATTCACGTCGGCCTGTTTCCCGACGAGAAAACCGTGAGTGTGTATGCTTACCTGTCCATGGTAAACCCGCGCATGCTCGATGAGACTTTGACACATGTGCGGTAGCATACAAGGGTAGTGTAGGGTGTAGCAAGATGGCGGCGACGGCATCGAATGTGAAGAGCGCCGGCTCGTCGTAGTCGATGACGTCACTACGTTCTTGCCATTCAAAAGAACGGCGGTTCTTTTGAATAGCGAGTGTGTACACAGGGCTTGGCAAGACAAGCTTGCCAGGAATCCCGTCGAGAAAACCAACGTTTTTTTTTCGACGGGATTCTTGCCCATGTGTACGAGGCTTTAGGCTAATGCCGCGTACACACGACCATTTTTCTCGTCGTGAAAAATTACATTTTTTCTCTTTGACGAGAAAAACGACCGTGTGTGGGCTTTTGGTCATTTTTCCAGACGAGAAAAATGGCATTAATCACGACGAGAAAAATTAAAACATGCTCTAATTTCTCTCGTCGTGATTCACGGCATTTTTTTCCGCGGCAGTTTTCTCGACCAAGAAAAAAAATGACGGGAAAAACGGCCGTGTGTAGGGAAACAAGCCGTTTCTCGTCTTTCTCGTCGATTTTCTCGACTGTGTTTTCACCGTCGAGAAAATCGATCGTGTGTACGCGGCATAATGTTTTTCATTGATTTAAAATGGAAAATATGGCATTTGGCCACTAGATGGCTCTAATTAACATGATTTATTTCTTTTTTTACCACATTTGCATAAAACTGATGTACACAAACTTTCATTGGGCGAATTGCTATGCGATTTTTATTTATTTTTTTATAACTAGACCCCTTAGTGTTGGTGTATATGTCAGTAAATTTAGAAGATGCAAATATTGATTTAAATATGCACCAATACCACATAATGTATTATTTTGGTATTGTGTTTATACTTGTGATGAAGATGATACACGTTAGTCCAAGTTATCAAACATTGGATACAAGGATCATTAGAGATTGGTTGTGATGGGATGCATTGTCCAGCTGCCACACATCGTTTTAAAATGTTACAGGGGTCTCAAACTGGTGGCCCTCCAGTTTGAGACCCTAAACCCAAGAAATAATGTAATGTATTGCAGCTTGCTGTTCATTAGTCATTAGGTTTTTCTTTTTTGTTTGATTTATATTCACCTGGTGGATACAAGGATCATTAAAGGTAAGTTGTGATGGGATGCATTGTCCAGCTGCCACACATTGTTTAAACCGCTTAAGGACCAGCGCACCACAATATACGTCGGCACCATGGCATGGCTGGGCAGATGGACGTACCTGTACGTCCCCTTTAAGATGCGACATTGTGGGTGCGCGCCCGCTCCGCGATCTCCGTGAGACCTACCGCGGATACCCGCGATCGTCTCACGGAGAGGAAGAACAGGGAAATGCTGATGTAAACAAGTATTTCCCGTTCTTCCTAGTGACAGGACACTGATCACAGCTCCCTGTGATCGGGTGCGGTAATCAGTGTCGTGTCACACGTAGCCCATCCCCCCCACAGTTAGAACACATCCCTAGGACACACTTAACCACTTCATCGCCCCCTACTGGTTAACCCCTTCACTGCCAGTGTAATTTTTACAGTAATCAGTGCATTTTTATAGCACTGATCGCTGTATCAATGACAAGGGTCCCAAAATGGCATCAAAAGTGTCCAATGTGTCCGCCATAATGTGGCAGTCACAATAAAAATTGCTGATCGCCGCCATTACTAGTAAAAAAAAAATATTAATAAAAATGCCATAAAACTATCCCCTATTTTGTAGACGCTATAACTTTTGCGCAAACCAATCAATAAACGATTATTGCAATTTTTTTTACCAAAAATATGTAGAAGAATACGTATCGACCTAAACTGAGGAAAAAAATGTTTTTTTTATATATTTTTTGGGGTTATTTATTATAGCAAAAAGTAAAAAATATTGCTTTTTTTTCAAAACTGTCACTCTATTTTTGTTTATAGCGCAAAAAATTGGAACTGCAGAGGTGATCAAATACCACCAAAAGAAAGCTCTATTTGTGGGGAAAAAAGGACATCAATTTTGTTTGGGAGCCACGTCGCATGACCGCGCAATTGTCAGTTAAAGAGACGCAGTGCCGAATCGCAAAAAAGTGCTCTAGTCTTTGCCCAGCCAAATGGTCCGGGGCTTAAGTGGTTAAAGTCTAAACCAATGTTCTTCCCGGATTACACCATGGAGACACAGAGGCAGCAGCGCTCCTTTGATGGCGGTAAAGCGGCTCTCCGAACGAGGGGAATCAGCTACAGCATCATGTTCCCGGCTAAACTACGGGTGGTCGACCGTGAGACTGTGCGGATCTTTACCAACCCTAAGGATGCGGGTGCATGGCTGGAGACACTGCCTCCATGAGGATCTTGCCTTCCCTAAATATCTATGGTGGTGCTGTGTTTTTGTTGGGCCACTCTTTTGAGGTATGTGGCTTTGTTTTGTTTTGTTTTTTTCTCACTCTGAATAGACTGCCGTTACACTCCAGAGCCCTCCCCGTACATACTGCCTGGAGAGTCATTGGAACCCCCCTGTCTGTTTAACCTGCTGACTGGCCCGCTGTTTGCTCTACTTCTCTCTACCCAGGAGTTCTGTATGACTGCGCTGGCATGTTGTGCTTCTCACTCCAGCATCTCAAACCAGTGGTTGCAATTTGAAAAAAAAATTCTCCCCTTTTTGTTGTTTTTACTTTTTATTTGATTTTTTTACGGTTCACTGTTCACTATTGACTGGATGGGCCGGTCTGCTGCGGCTCAAACCTCCCAATCTCTTTGAGTTAGTCATTGGACATGTTGTGTTTGGAGATATATGTGCTCCTCCATGTTCGGGGGACACGGGGTGGCGGGTAGGGGTTGGATGGCCGTTGCCGTCCGTAATAATGTCGGTCTATGGGTTGTTATGTTTTTTATTTTTACGCGTAATTGGTTGGTCTTTGAGATACCTATTTCAAACGCTGTCCCTCGGGTATCTCTCTGGCATCCACTGGGGGGGGGGGGGCAGTGCTTTGCGGCCTTAGGGTACTTGACAACTGCATTCCCTGATGCGGGGGCGCTGCGCTCCCTCTGGGGACCTTGGCTGAGGGATATGGGATATTCTCCTTCATTTCTGACACACTTACATGATGGCTAATTTTAAAGTAATGTCGCGGAATGTCAGGGACCTTAATTCTGCTGTTAAGAGGTCACTAGTGTTTAAGCTCATTCAGCAACATAATCCAAAGATCTGCATATTACAAGAAACGCACTTGGTGGGCTCTAGGGTCCTGGGGCTGAGACGGGCCTGGGTGGGTGCACACTACCATGCCTCCTACTCGAACTATGCTAGGGGAGTGAGTATTCTTGTGCACCGATCTTTGCCTTTCCAGTTACAGGCGATTCGCACTGACCCTGGTGGTAGGTTTGTGATCATGCATGCTCTAATAGCGGATGTTCCGTGTGTCATTGTTGGACTCTATCTGCCTCCTCCTGTGGATCCAACCCTCCTCCACTCGGTGATGCAGATGGCTGTTCAATATGGGGTGGATAAGATACTTTTGGTGGGGGACTTCAACTTGGTCATGTCGGATGTGCTGGATAGGCTCCGGCCCTCATCTACCCCTAGCTCAGGGCTGTCTCTTTGGGCATCCTCCTTTAGTATGACGGATCTCTGGTGCCATTTTCACCCTTCTGACACTCAGTATACTTGTCTCTCTACTACCTACCATACTCTGTCCCGCATAGACATGGCATTTGCCTCTCCTGGCCTCCTTGGGGAGGTGGGTTCGGCTGAGATTCTCTCTCGCGTCACTTCTGATCACGCCCCGTTGTTGGTCTCGGTTGGTTCCACTCCTCCTGGAGGTCGGGGGGTCTGGAGACTTTCTAGATACTGGGTGGCAGATCCAGAGATTCAAGAGGACCTGCCGGATGAGATCTGCAGTTTCTGGTTACAGAATGCTGAGTCCTCGGGGCCATTGATACTTTGGGATACTTTTAAAGCCTGGTTGAGGGGAGTATATATTAAGAAGATTGCTGCTAGAAGGAGGGGGTCTGTGCAGGCTCTGAGGCGGCTGGAGGTAGAGGCCCTGTCGCGGGAGAGGATCTATGTCCAGTCACCTAGCTCAGACACCTACTATGCCTGGCAAGACACCCTTAGAGAGTTGTCCTTGATGAGAGTAGGCATCACTAAGAAGTCCATGCTGGATAGTGCTCAGAGAGTGTTTGAGTTTGGGGATAAAAATTGCAAGCTCTTGGCCTGGTTGGCCAGGGGACAGCGTGCTACTACACATGTGGGCAGGCTTAGAGACGCAGACGGCTCGTTGCTGACTACTCCAGAGTCCATTTGCTCTAGATTTTTCAGTTTCTATCGGGACCTTTACTCATCCAGGGTGACTTATACTGATACTGATACCGATACTGACCTCTCTGACTTTTTAAATAAAGTCCCCTTCCCCACGCTTGACCCGGACAAGAGTATGGACTTAGACAGGGACATTACTTTAGAAGAGGTACAGACGGTGCTGAGTGGTATGCAGTCGGGGAAAGCCCCTGGGCTGGATGGAATTCCCATTGAATTCTACTCAGAACATCAGGAATTGCTGGCACCTAGACTGACAGATCTTTTTCAGAGATTTTCGGTTCTGGGCTCCCTTCCCGATACGATGGCTGATGCTGCGGTGGTGTTGGTGCCCAAACCAGATAAGGATCCAGAGGAATGTGGCTCGTATAGACCCATTTCTCTCATTAATGCTGACGCCAAGTTATAGGCCAAAATCCTTGCCCTACGTCTGATGGAAGAGTTAATCCATCCGGATCAAACGGGATTCATGCCGGGATATCAACATCCGCAGGTTGTTTCTTAATCTGGACACCTCTCATGTCGATGGAGGCACCCGAGTCATAGCCTCTGTGGATGTAGAGAAGGCTTTTGACTCGGTGGAATGGGGTTATCTATGGGAGGTTTTGAGATGCTTCGGGTTTGGGCCAAGGTTTCTTAAGTGGTTGGGTATGCTGTATGAATCCCCTAGGGCTAGAGTCAGGGCTAACGACAGGTTGACTGAGTTTTTTCTCCTCCAGAGGGGCACCCGGCAGGGATGTCCTTTGTCGCCCAGCTTGTTTGCCTTGGCCCTTGAGCCGTTGGCGATCTTGATTAGGGAGTCATCTGCTGTTCGGGAACTGCGGGTTGGCCCTCTGGAGGAGAAAATTTCCTTTTATGCGGATGACGCCTTACTCTACCTTCATGATGCTGATACTTCCCTGCGGGCAGCTCTGCAGATCTTTGAGGAATTTGGTCGCTTTTCTGGGGTCAGGATCAACTGGTCAAAATCAGTCTTATTTCCGCTAGATCCTCAGCCCCGCAGCGGGGTCTCTCATACCCCGCTGCTTTGGGTCGAGGAGTTTAAATATCTAGGAATTGTGGTGTCGAGGGACCTACGGGACTTTCGCCGCCTCAATCTGTTGCCCCTTGTGGTGAGACTTAAAGAACATTGCATCAGATGAAGGGACCTACCCCTTAACCTGCTCGGCCGCATAAATGTGCTGAAAATGTTATTCGTACCCAGATTTACTTATGTGTTTCGGAACTGCCCGATATGGCTCCCTAGCTATTTTTTTAAGGCGCTGGATGTCTGCATAGGCTCCTTTATTTGGAGGGGCTCCTCACCTAGGCTGGTGAGGTCCACCTTACAACTGCCCATCCGTTGTGGGGGTCTTGCGCTCCCCTGCCTCTTGGTATATTATTGGTCAGCAATTCTGGTCACAGTACGCTGGTGGTTTATGCAGTCCAAGTCGAACGCGGCCACTTGCTTGGAGGCCGCTGTCTTAGGATCACTTTGGGAGTTGGGGAACCTGGCATATAGGGGAGCTGCTGCGTACTCATCTCTTCCGGGACCCACCAGGACGACCCTTAAAGTATGGACCATTGCCCGGAAAAGATTTAAGCGCCCGAACCAATATTCTCCCTACTGTCCGTTGTGGGGTAATCCCTCCCTCCCCCACTTTAGGTCGATCCCTGATCCGCAGCTTTGGGCTGGGTATGAAATTAAGACCCTCCAGAATGTCTTTCGCTCTGGTAGGCTGCTTGTCCTTCCGGGAGTTGGTTGCTCAGTATGGGCTGCCGGAGCGGATGCTCTTCCGAGACATGCTGCCAGGGCCCAGTTCCCCCAGACTATTAGTTTAGCACCGGACCCTATGGAGAGATTACTGGCTCAGGAGGATCTTCAAAATACGCTCTCTGCTCTTTACCTTGCCTTCTTGATAGTTGACTCGCCTAAAATAGACGCTCTTTGGGGTAAATGGCTGACTGATGTTCCCAGCTTAGACAGGGCTACTTGGGAGGAATGTTTTGAAGATGGGTCTAAGTTGATGATATCCTCTAGAGATAAAATACTGCAGACTAAATGTATTCATCGTATTTACTACACGCCTCAGAGACTGCACAGAATATACCCGGAGAGGTCCCCTAGCTGCCCTAAATGTCACTCTTCTGATGGTACGTTTCTTCACATTTTCTGGACCTGTCCCTTGGTGGAGGTGTTCTGGGCCGGGATCTTTGAGTGTATTAATATCCGTCTTGCACTATCTATCCCAATATCTCCTGAATTAGCTCTGCTTGGGATACACGACGATGACCAGAGGCCCCGATGCACAAAGTTACTTGTATCTATGTTACTGTTCTACGCCAAAAAAGAAATCCTTAAAAAATGGTCCTCCCCTGCCCCCCCCCCCCCCCCCAAAGTTGACTCTTGGGACTCCTCTGTTAATGCGGTGCTACCGATGTATAAGTTGACGTATGTTTGCAGGGGTTGTCCCAAGAAATTCGACCGGGTCTGGCTTCCTTGGACCCCATAGTTTTAGGATGCTGTTTTCTCTTGCTTGGGAAAAAATCTTTGGCTTGGTTATAGTATAACGGGATGGATTGACATTGATTTATAGATTGCTGTTCAGTACGGATTCTTGACTTGTATTTTGTACATGAAATGTCTGTGTATCTCTTGTTATCTGATATCTTCTCAATAAAGACCAACCTTTTCTCGTAAAGTCTATCTAAACCAGGGGTCTCAAACTGGCGGCCCTCCAGCTTTTGTGAAACTACAAGTCCCATGATGCCTCTGCCTGTGGGAGTCATGCTTGTAACTGTCAGCCTTGCAATGCCTCATGGGACTTGTAGTTTCACAACAGCTGGAGGGCCACCAGTTTGAGACCCTAAACCCAAGAAATAATGTAATGTATTGCAGCTTGCCGTTCATTAGTCATTAGGTTTTTCTTTTTTGTTTGATTTATTTTCACCTGGTAATCACGCAAAAAAACAATCTTCCTCTCCTAGGCAGACAAAGCTCACTGACATTCCTTTATGACTACAGTGTACCCATCTTCTGATGGCTACTTCCAGCAGGATAAAGTCACAAAGCTTAAATCATCTCAGACTACGGTAGTTTCTTGAACATGACAATGATATCACTGTACTCCAATGGCCTCCACAGTCACCAGATCTTATCCAATAGAGCCCCTTTGGGGTGTGGTGGAATGGGAGATTCGCATCATGGATGTGCAGCCGACAGATCTGCAGCAACTGTGTAATGGTATCATGTCACTATGGACCAAAATCTCTGAGGAATGTTTCCAACACCTTGTTGGATCTTTGCCATGAAGAATTACATGTGTATAATGTGTAGGTTTTATTGGGAGCATATGTGACAGAGAAACAATGCAGGAAAACAACAGAAAGAAAGGGACAGAGTGTTGCCATCCTACAACAGAAATTGCCCGAACAAAGACCCTTATGACAGGCTCACCAAGCATTATTTTAATGAAAGCTGCAGATTTACAAAGATTTATAATTACTGTTGAAATTACGTTAACATTTTAAAGCTTGTAAGAGATTTTATTTATTGAGTTTACATTGACTTTAAGTGTCCTGAAATACTTGCCTTTTCTTCCACCATATAGCTGTGCAACATTACAGACTCCAGATCAGACTTTCCTCTGTTTAGCAATACAGAGAAGACTGGCAGTGTAGGTGAGACTTGTTATTGTGCATGTTATTTCACAGTCTCTTTAATGTGTTACTTAAAGGGCTTGTAAAGGTTCGTTTTTTATTTTCTAAATAGGTTCCTTTAAGCTAGTGCATTGTTGGTTCACTTACCTTTTCCTTTGATTTCCCTTCTAAATGTTTTTTTTTCTTTGTTTTCTTTGTCTGAATTTCTCACTTCCTGTTCCTCCTCAGTAAGCTGTTCAGTAAGCTGTTCTGGCTGACTCCACACCAGTCAGATGATGGTGTGAAGTTTACTGAGGAGAAACAGGAAGTGAGAAATTCAGACAAAGAAAAAAAAACATTTAGAAGGGAAATCGAAGGAAAAGGTAAGTGAACCAACAACGCACTAGCTTAACCACTTCCATACCGGGTCATTGTAAAATGACGCCAGCAGGAACCCTCTCTCCCTCCGGGTGGGCGTCATATGACGTCCTAGGTTTGAGGGGGGATATCTGAATGATGCCTGCAACTAGAGGCATCATTCAGATATCCTTGTTTTCAGCCAGCGATTCTGCGCACCATAAGAAGGATCATAGCGGCGGTTCCGCCCCTTGATCGTTCTTATAGGCGGCGGGAGGAGACATCCCCCCCTCCCGCCGCCATCCGGTGCTTCTCCGGGCTCTCCCGTGCGATCGGGGACCCGGAGAGAATTTCCGGCGCCGGTGGTGGGTCACGTGACGAGCATAGAGATGACTGGTGACCAGATGGTCACCAGTCATCTCTATGACCGTCGGAGGCCCGGGCGCGATGTGATGACGTCACGCCCAGGTCCTCAGATGTAAACAAAGCCGCCATTGCGGCTAGTAAGAATGAGATTGGTGAAATTTTTTCACGATCTCATGCTTTCCAACCTGGAGGAGAGATGTGGGGTCTTATTGACCCCGCATCTCTCCATAAAGAGGACTGGTCACACACATTCCTATTGCAAGAGATGTTTACATTCCTTGTAATAGGAATAAAAGTGATCAAAAAAAAATTGTAAAAAAAAAAAAAAATTGGTAAAAAAAAAAATAATAATACAAAAAATAAAAAAATGTAAACGCCCCTGTCCCCAATAGCTCACGCTCAGAAGCGAACGCACACGTAAGTCCCGCCCACTTATGTAAACGCCGTTCAAACCACATATGTGAGGTATCGCCACGTGCGTTAGAGTGCGTGCAACAATTCTAGCACTAGACCTCCTCTGTAACTCTAACCTGGTAACCTGTAAAAAAATTCAAAGCGTCGCCTATGGAGAATTTTAAGTACCAAAGTTTGGCACCATTCCATGAGCTTGCACAATTTTAAAGCGTGACAAGTTAGATATCTTTTTACTCGGCGTAACATAAGCTTTCATATTTTACAAAAAAATTGGGCTAACTTTACTGTTTTGTTATTTTTCAATTCATGAAACCATTTTTTTTTAAAAAAAAAAGGCGTTTGAAAAATTATTGCGCAAATACCGTGCAAGATAAAAAGTTGCAACAACCGTCATTTTATTCCCTAGGGTGTCTGCTAAAAAAAACATATATAATGTTTGGGGGTTCTGAGTAATTTTTTAGCAAAAGAATGATGATTTGTACATGTAGGAGAGAAGTGCTAGAATAGGCCATGTATGGAAGTGGTATAAAAAGCCCTGTATGGAAAGGGTTAAAGGAATCTATTTAGAAAATAAAAAACAAACCTTTACAACCCCTTTAAATATTCATTAAGCAAAATGTATGTATTTTTAAACAATACCGTAGGCTATCTTTGTGCCAGCTTCCTGTAATAACTGTCATAGTAGCACTCAGGCTGTTAGACAGCCAATCAGGCGTTATTGCATCAGTACTATGCATATAACAAAAAAGTCTTTCTGATTGAAGCAGAGATTAAAGGGACACTAAAGGTACACGTTTTTTCACCTTAATGCATCCTATGCATTAAGGTGAAAAAACATCCGACAATACCGGCCCCCCCAGCCCCCCCCCCCCCCCGTTTACTTACCTGAGCCTGTTCACCTGTTGTGCTCGCCCCCGATGTCCTCTTCACCGCTCAGCCTGGTCGTGGATTGGCTAGAGTGGATGGATTGAAAGCAGCGCAGCCATTGGCTCGCGCTGCTGTCAATCACATCCAATGACGCGGCGTGCCGGGGGCCGGGGCTGAGTGATACAGTGAGCGGCTATAGCCGCCGGCTGTATCACGGGAGCGCGCCCACAAGAACTCACCACTATGCGAAGGTGTTCAGTACTTGCGGGCAGGAGCCGAGACAGCCGCCGAGGGACCCCAGAAGAAGGGGTTCGGGGCCACTCTGTGCAAAACGAGCTGCACAGTGGAGGTAAGTATAACCTGTTTGTTATTTTTAATTTTTTTTTAAACATTTTCTCTTTACAACCCCTTTAAGCCAGCCATACATGGATCAAAATTTGGCTGGTTCAGCAGGGACAGGCCAAATTGCAGTCTATGTATGGCCACTGTGGTCTACCGATCGACTTCTGTACAGCCTGTTCGAAAATTTCCATTCGATCAGCACTGCAGGCTATAGACTGCAGCGTTGATCAGTGTATCCTGATGACAGAGAAGGATTCCCCAATTACATGTAAGGATGGGGAAATCTAGTCCGTTTTTCTTTTTTTTTTCAACCCTCTGGTTCAGTGGTTCTCAACTCCTGTCTTCAGGACCCACTAACAGGCCAGGTTTGCAAGATAACTGAAATACATCACAGGTGATATCATTTGCTGCTCAGTGATTGCAGTATTCCATAGCTCCCAACTGTCCCTGATTCCAAGGGACTGTCCCTGATTTGGGAAAAAGTCCCTCTGTCCCTCCTTCCCCCTCATTTGTCCCTCATTTTGGTCTGATCTATATAGTTGTATATAAAATGCACAACATATCTTTTAAAAGAGTGTTTCCCAGTGCTAAATCTTTCATCCAATTTTTAAATTGCTGCATTTGTAAATTCCAAAAACCAGTATAAAGGAATAGTAGTGGTATAAAAGCACCTGTGGTTTCAGCCAATAATTTTTTTGGGGGTACAATTCTCCTTTAAGGGGGGGGTGACATGGGGTGTGTCCTATGCCTACATACTTTTGCTATTAGGTGTCCCTCATTCCCATCTCAGAAGGTTGTGAGGTATAGTATTCTAGTCTGCATCTCCCCAAGGTAATACTTAAAATCTGGCCTGTTAGTGGGTCCTGAGGACAAGAGTTGAGAACCACTGCTCTGGTTGAACAGAAAAACGGATTCATCTATGGGCTGTCTAACTCATCAGTAAAGTTGGCCATACTATTCAGCCAATGGTCTGCTGCCTGTTTGCCATGCAATAACAACCTTGCCCAATCTGTATTTCTTTAGGTAACAAAAAGCTATGGTGTCTGAATAAAAAATAAAATAAAAAAAATGAACAGAATTGCAAATGTGGCAAATCGGTTTGCCTACACATGCTTTTAAACACTTTCTTCACGTGTATGTTGAAAGTGTACTTTTTTTGTGCAGCACCCCAGAAGTCCTAAGGCTAAATTGGAGCTGAGCGTTTTCAGACGTTTATTCAAGCTTTTTTTTTTCAGGAGTTTTTTAGCATTTTTTTTTAAAGCAGATTTGTAAATATTATAGGCATTTTTTATTTAGGCGTTTTTACTGTGGTCAATAGAAACCTGTGTGATTTATGGAGTGGTGCTAGAAAAAGGGGAGGGGAGTTGCTGTTTTAACTGAAAATGCCTGAAAAAAATGCTTATTTCTCGTTGTTCAGACGTTTTCCATTGAAGTCAGAAATGCTCAAATCTGCCTGCAAAAGTAGTTCATGTACTTTTTTGAGCGACAGGCGTTTTGCTTCAGCGAAAAAATACTCAAATGTGAACAGGGGCCATGGAAATGAATGGAATTTTGCTTGTTGAGCATTTCTGAGCGTCAAGCTTCGAGCTGAAAAACACAATGTGGTCTAAATCAAGATGTGCTCTATAATGAAAATTGCTATCAGTGACAACATAGTCATTGTAGGTCCCAGGTCTTCATGATACCTGTGCCTTTTTTTGGCCAGCAAATGTGAAGGGTGGCATCACTGGACAATAAGAAGGTGTCTGTGGCAGGAAGGTGCAGGCTTACAATGACCATTGATGCACTAATGGCAATTTTTATTATACAGATCCCTGGCATTTAATGCTTTTGGAGCACTCTGTAAAGAAACTAACTACAGCGGAACCTCGGATTACGAGCATAATCCGTTCCAGGAGAATGCTCGTAATCCAAAGTACTCGCATATCAAAGCGAGTTTCCCCATTAAAGTCAATGGAAACGAAAATAATTCAGTCTGCATTGACTTCAATGGCATGCAATACCGCATGTGGCCAGAGGTGGGGGGCGCCGGAGAGCAAACGGCCCGAGGACACCTCAGCAAACCTCGGAAAAGCTCAGAAACGGAGTATTTCCGTGTCTATTCGTGTCTTTCCGAGCATTTCCGAATGGCGCAGTTCGGCTCTGCTCGGCTCCAGCGCCCCCCACCTCAGGCCAAACGTGGTACCGCACAACGCTTTGGCCTGAATCCTACTCGTTTTGCGAGACAACACTCGCAAACCGAGTAAAGATTTTTTCAAATACAGTGCTCGTATTGCGAAGCGCTCGTTAACCGCGTTACTCTAAATCCGAGGTTCCACTGTACATGCTTAATTCTCAGGTTGCGCTGCTTCATCTTGGATCCAAGTTAAAATTTCTAACTTCCTTCATAAAATGCTAGCTACCTGGCTGTCCCTGACATCCAACAGTTTTTGATCCATTGACCTGCAATAACTCTACAGCCAGGAGTCAGAACTCATAATCTGCAAACTTGCTCCAGGTCAGTGACTCCATTGCCTGCTCTCCTTCACACCCTAATGCCTTCTTATTGGCTACCATCTGCTATATACAGCATCAATGGTCAAAAAGAAGGTACCGGTTGTGGGAGGAGTCTGCCAGGGATTGACCAAGAAAGCTGTACATTTGTATAACAGAATTAACTGGGCCTTATTATGAACAAAAGTTTTGAAGATAAAGCATAGATATGACCAAGTATCTGAAGTTGCCTAAACCTGATGCCACAGTAGGTAAGACAAGCCCAGAACTCCACTTTAAAGGGACCCTAGAACATGCATTACTGTGCCTGCAACATTATATCACAAGAACAGATGGTATGGAAAGTAGTATCAACGCTTAAAGGTGCAAAATTATATAATGTGTTCATTTGCATAGAGGAGAGTCTGGGATTTGGTTACACCTTGGAGATTTGATGAATAACCAAGGCTGTCAGCAGGTACCTGGATGTACCTACTTTTGGGACCTGGAGCCACCACAGATGTTAAGGTGAGGCCACATCACCATAGAACAGTGGTCATCAACCCTGTCCTCAGGGCTCACTAACAGGCCAGATTTTAAGTATTACCTTGGGGAGATGCAGACTAGAATACTGCAATCACTGAGCATCAAATGATATCACCTGTGATGTATTTCAGTTATCTTGCAAACCTGGCCTGTTAGTGGGTCCTGAGGACTGGGTTGATGACCACTGCTATAGAAGATGCAATCATAGGCGTGCGCACAGGGTGTGCCAGGTGTGCCTGGGCACACCCTAATCACCCTGTGTGGTGCAGACTCCCCCTGTTTAGACCCCTGATCCCCATACCTAACAGGGCTCCTAAACAAATTGTAACAAAATAAATTATAAAAAATAATAAAACAATAAAATAATAAAACTTAAAACTACTGACACTGTCCACTGCCTTGGCGAAACCAGTCTCTGCCCTACTGACACCGTCCATTGCTCTACTGACACTGTCAATATGTATACACATGCACGCACACGCATGTGTGTTTTAGCTTTGGGGTGCACACCCTAATACAATAGGCTGCGCACACCTATGGATGCAATACTGTGCTTGGAACAAAGGATTACAATCTCCCTTGTTAAAGGAAATCATATGAATAGTGCAAGGTACAACACCGTATAATGTGCTTTATATTTGCATAACAGATTGCCTGAAATTGGTACTTACCAAAGAAATCTGAAGATCATCAAGAATCTCAAAGGGTAGTTAAAAGTAGACCTGGAGAGCTGTAGAAAGTAAGGTAAGTCCACAGGTCTACTATAAAACTGATCTGCAGCCTTTCAGCCACTTTGTAAAATGTGCTGGAATACCATGAGCGACTTCAGAATAGGTAAATATGGCCATCTTTCCTTTTGCATGGTAAATAAAATAGGCTTAGAATGGAGGTGGGAGTAGGTTTAACTGAACTTTCACATGTTCCGAGTCCAACATGCTACATCTGGCAGTTTACAGTTATCACTATACTCCTGGGGCTCTGACAAAATGCAAAGTGCTCTGTGATTGGGAAGTAGGAGGGAAGGAGCGGGAACGGCATCTGTATGCGACTCTGCAGCTGCAGAATCTGAGACCAGAAGGTCTAGCATTGGAGCACCGAAATTATAGCCGTAGCAATGCTCCCTGAGCTCAAAAAAAATGTAATTGTAAATTTAAAGCCCTGTACACACGATCGGATTTCCTATGGATTTTAAACCACTGGATTTTTCCATCGGAAATCCGATGAAGCTGACTTCCATCAGTCTTGCCTACACACCATCAGTCAAAAAAACGATCGTCCCAAACGCCGTGACGTAAAACACTCCGACGAGCCAAGAAAAATGAAGTTCTATGTTTCTGAGCATGCGTCGACTTGATTCTGAGCATGCGTGGGTTTTTTATCGATGGAGTTTCCCACAGACGATAGTAGTTTTTTTCCATCGGATAAATTTAAAACATGTTCTATTTTTTAACACCGATGGAAAAAAGACCGATGGGGCCCATACACGATCGGTTTGTCCGATAAAAAAAGTCCATCGGACTGTTTTCATCGGTAAAACCGATCGTGTGTACAGGGCTTTAGGGATAAGTTCATGAGGTGGCTTGGACCTCATTAGACTTAACCCTAATAATCCAGCACATTTTACAAAGTGGCTGAATTCCTGGAGTTCAGCTTTAAATTCACAGTTGAACATGCTTTACTGTGACTACAAATTGTCACTTTTACAAATATAGGAACTGCTATGAATGATGAAAGGTACAATACTGTAATATAATGTGTCAGTGTTATATGAAATATGGAAAATGAATAAATATTGCGTAGGTTCACTTCCCTCAGCATTCAAAGCAGGGCCTATTCTATATCACGTGAGATATTTTCTCAGTGGAATTTTTTCCCAGTGGACCATAAATCTAACACATTGTTTAACCACTCAAGGAAAAAAGAAAACGGTTTTGAGAATTTATCTCACACCATATTGCCATATATGGAATTTCCCCTGTATATAGATAGAGATAATGTATATACAATACAGTCACAAGCTATGTCTGAGTCCCCATCGGTGTTAACACGCGCTCTCCTTATTTTGATTAGGAATGTTTTAAAGAGAGATACGTGCAAACAGACCCTTAAGCATCAGACTAGAGATTTAATTGCTTTTTTATCATGAAGAAGGATGTAATGTATTAACTAATGTATGGAAATATGAACAAAAATAGAACAGGGTTGTAAATAGTTATTGCATTATGCCTTAAACAAACAATTTTAAGAGAAAACATTTAAGAAAGGAGAATTATTAATAAACATATGTTTTACGTCATCTCGGTGAACCAATTAGGCTAGACCACTTTTTTTTTCTACTTGTTTTTTTAGAGAGATAAATATAGAACAAGAAAGGGAACAAGAAAGGCAGGAACATAAAACAAGACAGAAGGGGAAAAAAAGGAAAAATTGTTTATACACATGATCTTTTTCCTGCAGTTAATATGTTCAATTTTGCTGTGATTCAGTTAAAAATGTTGTTTTTGTCAATCATATATAATTGTTAGATAAAATTATCAAACAGAAGAAAAAAAGAGAATAGAAAAAAATAACAAAGAAAAAATAACTGGGAAACAATGAAAAAAAAAAAAGAAACCATTTTTTTTCAGTAAAAACTGAAAAGAAGACCAAAAAACAAATAAACACAGAAATCAAAAAAGAAAAACAAAATCATTTCAACTAATTCAATCAAGCTCAGTTAATAGAACAAAAATTGGCTGGATAGTGGGACTTTTTTTAAGGTGCCAAAACCTCCTTGTGGAATAATACTGACAAAGTGATCAAATAGGAAGGATCGGTGCCAAAACCTCCTTGTGGAATAATACTGACAAAGTGATCAAATAGGAAGGATCCGAGTGACTCTAAGGCTGTGTACACACGATCGGTTTTACAGATGAAAACAGTTCGATGGATTTTTCTCGTCGGACAAACCGATCGTGTATGGGCCCCATCGGTCTTTTTTCCATCGGTGAGAAAAAATAGAACATGTTTTAAATTTATCCGATGGAAAAAAAAACATAGCAAATTCCGATCGTCTGTGTCGAACTCCATCGGACAAAAAACCCACGCATGCTCAGAATCAAGTCGACGCATGCTCAGAAGCATTGAACTTAATTTTTCTCAGCTTGTCGGAGTGTTTTACGTCACGGCGTTTCGGACGGTCGGATTTAGACTGATGGTGTGTAGGCAAGACTGATGGAAGTCAGCTTCATCGGATTTCCGATGGAAAAATCCATCAGATTAGAATCCATAGGAAATCCGATCGTGTGTACAGGGCTTAAAAGGTATCCTGGTACCTCATCCCAGTTATTAATAGTAGAAAAGGAAGAGGATGGGATTGTAGCGGCACTAGAAACAATTAATACATCAGAGGAATATATAAAAAAATATATATTTATTACTTTATTAATACAGAAAAACATACAAAAGAGTTCAATTAAAATGGATTATTCGAGCATATACTGGAGATAATGGGTCGCTGGTTTCTTTCTCATAAGCCATGGTAAAATTTATTTAAAATCAAACAATTTTTGCTTACTTCTATATATGATATGTAATATCTTAATAACTGTCAATATGTTTTTGTATCTTATGCTAGAGCTGGGTTATGGATTGGTGGTCCCAGATAAATCCCCTGAGGAAGCCTAATTGGAGAAACATGTAGGGATAGAACACCCTCCTGCGACCAACACTTTTGCATTTTGGGAAACCAGCGACCCATTTTCTCCAGTATATGCTTGAATAATCAATTTTAATTGAACTCTTTTGTATGTTTTCTGTATTAATAAAGTAATAATTTTTTTTTTTTTCTGTAGTAATAAAGTAATAAATATATTTTTTTTATATATATTCCTCTGATGTATTATTGTTTCTAGCACCGCTACAATCCCATCCTCTCTTCCTTTTTTACTGACAAAGTGATGTAAAATGTAGTTAATTTTATTATAAAAGTCAAAAAATAGACATGACAGCAATTATCCCCCAACAAACAACAGTATTTGTAGAGCTCAGTTAATAGGTTTGATATTTTCAGCTGTTGCAAATTCCTTTTGGTAAAAAAATAACGTCTCTTTGAAATCTCAAATTTAATTAATATTCTAAAAATGTATTTTTCACAAATGTTTAACCTGACTTTAAAGTTTATAAATCAGATTCTGAAAATAAAATGTCTGCTTATAGTGTGCACAATTGTTCACTGAAAAAAAGAAAGTGTGAAAATCGAATAATAAAAAAAAAACCTTTTTGTTTTAGAGATCAGATCTAATGGATTAATATGGTCATTAATCTGTCCAAAAACATAGATTTTAATGTCGTTCTTCAAGTTGCACAGTTCGGTGCTTTTTTTGGCAGTGACCACATCACAAGTATACTTAGTCATTTTTCATTAGTATAATAGTGTAGACTAGATGATTTGTATAAATTGAAGTAACCACATACTTTGATTGTACAATGAACTTGTCCCTGACTTTTTTTTAATGTAGCCACTATTAGGAATACAGCCACGTTAATTAGGAGACAATTACCCCATGATATTCAACTACCCAATCATGTATGGGGAAATTTAAATAAAACAAAAGTTTTCCACTTAACATGAATTTCTTATAAAGGTAACGTAGGTCATTGTAAGCTTAGAATCACATGAATACATACTGTTAGCACATTGTTCTTTCTCCTGTCCAGATAAGCAAGAGTATGTATATATCTGTTCATTTCAATGTAACAGTTCAAAAGATGTCTATGAAGGTCATGGTAAAGCTCTTAGTAGTTTAGTTACATTCAGCTGGAGTTGTTTAGTTCAAAAGATACTGCTGTAACTTCAGAAATATGCAGTATTTTTTTTTAAGCAACTGTTACTTGTTGGGATTGATTTACGAAAGTAAAGTAAACTGAATAGGACCTATAATCGCTATTAAAATGGATGAGAGAATGTCAAAAAAGTCAACTTTTTTTCTGCATGATTGGATTTTTGAAGCACACAGGTACATGTCACTTTGCTGTTCTTAATCACCCCCAAAAGTCAGCCTTTTATCTTTTTATAACAGACTTTTAGGTTCAGCTCTCTGACCCCAAACCCTCTCCATCTATGCAGCTGTAGCGGGGTCTCCTTTCAGGCCCCATGGACTACGTTACCCAGAACCCCGTTTGGCACCCAGGGTGCATTTGGCCACCGCAGAGACTCATGGGTGGGGTTATAAAAGGAAAGGCCGAGGCTAAGCTCGCTCTCGGATCTGCTGCAGTGCAAGGCCCGAGGCCTGGGCCTTGCGCACCTTCCAAAGAGCCTTCCACCCCACTGCTGAGCCTGGGTGGCACCTGATTTGTTTCGAGTTTGCTGACATCAGTTGGACCGGAGACCCGGCCGTTGCAGACCCTGTGTGCGGAGACACAGTGGTGGAAGTCCCGGACTGGGATCGCGTCCGGAGGGGTGAGCGAGCATCTGCTCACGTCATTAACATGTACTTTGGCCTAGTGACTGCCTTGGCCCATCGTGCTATATTTACTGTCCCGCCGGAGACTAGTGGCGGAACTGAGTTGTATAGTCTCCGGTGAAGCGTTCTTTCTTTATTAACCGTTATTGGATTACAAATACTGTTCCTGAATGTGCACCACCGTTCATCATGCATGCGAAGAATTGCTCTCACAGAGACTGAGTTTATCTGCGTCAGACCTGACCAGGGATTAGAATTTTGTTGGTGCGCCACATTGCGCATAGAGAAGATAGCTGCACGTGACGTATGATCACTCTGCACTATCGCTGATTAGTATGTTTATTACTGCAGGGCTCTGCATGTATGTTATGTGACATGTTTATCATTCACCCTTATGCCTAAGTAAATCAGTTACAGTTTATCACTCCGGAATCAGTGTTCATTATTGCATACATTAACTGCTCATATTACTGTTAGATTGTGCATAACCAGGTATAGAGAGTTATATTACTAGAACATCCCCTAGACTAACTGTACCAGAGGAGGGTCGAGTAGATTGCCGGGGGTTGGCGGTGCTGTGTACAGGGCCCGAAACAGAACCAGCGGCTCTCTTAACTGGGGGTATCGCTACACAGCCTATGTAAAAACGTATTTATTTATTACAGGCATAGGCGTGCCAGGTGTGCCTGGGAAAACCCTAATCACTGCGTGTGGTGCCATATACCCCTATTGCCTGAGCTTCCCCCTGTGTTGAACACCCCCACCCCAGCACTACTGCTGGCTTCCCTCCTCTCCTCTTTCCCTGGGCTCCTGCAGGGGATATTTTTAGAATGGAGAGCAAGGGAAGGGGCTGGTAAATATGTTATTTACCGGCCCCTTCCTTTTCTAATTGAACACAGTAAACACACTCAATTACTGTGTTCATTCATAACTGAAGCATCGTCAACTGTGTTGACGATGCTTCAGTTTTTAAATGAACAGGAAGCCCCTCGGCACAGAGCCCTATCCCAATCATTCAATGTCCTGTGCAGCTGAGAATGCAGAAAAGGCATGTGTGTTTGAGCTTTGGGGTGCACACCCTAATGCAATAGGCTACAATTCCCATTGGATAATCTGATTGTGTGTACAAGGCTTAACTCTTTTTGAGCAGCCAATCAAGTGCCTCTGTCTCACACTAGAGTCAGCCTCTGCCACAGTGTGATCAGAAAAGTTGCTGAAAGCATCTGGTGGTCACTATTAAATTGGTGCCTGGGTAAAGGTAATAATTTCAGGCATATATGTGGGCAGCACAGTGGGTAAATGGTTGGCACTTCCTATGATTACAGGTACTTATATAGCCCCGTCAAGTATCAGTCCCTGCCCTCAGGGAGCTTACAATCTAAGGTCCCTAACTTACATGAACATACTAGGGCAGAGGCGGCTCTAGACTTTGTGAGGCCTTAGGCAAATCTTAGACATGAGGCTCCATTCACGCCCAAAATGGGAAAAATAAATCAAGCGATAATAAAAATAACTATATAAATTGCATAAATTAGGAGCCTTAAATCCTATGAACTATAAATTCACAGTTTCTAGAATTTTCTCTAACCAATTACTCTTACAATTACCAATTACAATTACGGGTGCAGGGGGGTTGGGGTGGTGGGAAGCTGGCAGACAGATGCAGGGGGATGAAGATGACAGGGGGTGGGAAGCTGGCAGATGGGTGCAGGAGGGATGAAGATGACAGGGGGGATGGTGGTAAGCTGGCAGATGGGTGCAGGGGGAAGAAGATGATGGGGTGGTGGGAAGTTGGCAGATGGGTGTAGGGGGATGAAGATGACAGGGATGGGGTGGTGGGAAGTTGGCAGATGGGTGTAGGGGGATGAAGATGACAGGGGGGATGGTGGTAAGCTGGCAGATGGGTGCAGGGGGATGAAGATGACAGGGATGGGGTGGTGGGAAGTTGGCAGATGGGTGTAGGGGGATGAAGATGACAGGGGGTGGGGTGGTGGGAAGCTGGCAGATGGGTGCAGGAGGGATGAAGATGACAGGGGGGTGGTGGTAAGCTGGCAGATGGGTGCAGGGGGATGAAGATGACAGGGATGGGGTGGTGGGAAGTTGGCAGATGGGTGTAGGGGGATGAAGATGACAGGGGGTGGGGTGGTGGGAAGCTGGCAGATGGGTGCAGGGGGATGAAGATGACAGGGGGTGGGGTGGTGGGAAGCTGGCAGACAGATGCATGGGGACAAAGTTGACAGGGGGTGGGAAGCTGGCAGACAGGGGGTGGGAAGCTGGCAGGAGAGATAAGGATGACAGAGGGTGGGGTGGTGGTAAGCTGGCAGACGGGTGCAGGGGGATGAAGATGACAGGGGGTGGGGTGGTGGCAAGCTGGCAGACGGGTGCAGGGGGATGAAGATGACAGGGGGTGGGAAGCTGGCAAATGGGTGCAGGAGGGATGAAGATGACAGGGGGTGGGGTGGTGGTAAGCTGGCAGACGGGTGCAGGAGGGATGAAGATAACAGGGGGTGGGGTGGTGGGAAGCTGGCAGACGGGTGCAGGGGGATGAAGATGATGGGGGTGGGGTGGTGGGAAGCTGGCAGATGGGTGCAGGAGGGATGAAGATGACAGGGGATGGGGTGGTGGGAAGCTGGCAGGGGGAGGAAGATGATGGGGGGTGGGGTGGTGGGAAGCTGGCAGATGGGTGCAGGAGGGATGAAGATGACAGGGGGTGGGGTGGTGGGAAGCTGGCAGGGGGAGGAAGATGATGGGGGTGGGGTGGTGGGAAGCTGGCAGATGGGTGCATGGGGATGAAGATGACAGTGATGGGGTGGAGGGAAGCTGGCAGACGGGTGCAGGGGGATGAAGATGACAGGGGGTTGGGTGGTGGGAAGCTGGCAGACGGGTGCAGAATGTGTTGATGATGACAGTAATGGGGTGGTGGGAAGCTGGCAGACAGGTGCCGGGGAGGTGAAGATGACAGGGATAGGGTGGTGGGAAGCTGGCAGACGGGTGCCGGGGAGGTGAAGATGACAGGGATGGGGTGGTGGGAAGTTGGCAGATGGGTGTAGGGGGATGAAGATGACAGGGGTGGGGTGGTGGGAAGCTGGCAGATGGGTGCAGGAGGGATGAAGATGACAGGGGGTGGTGGTAAGCTGGCAGATGGGTGCAGGGGGATGAAGATGACAGGGATGGGGTGGTGGGAAGTTGGCAGATGGGTGTAGGGGGATGAAGATGACAGGGGGTGGGGTGGTGGGAAGCTGGCAGATGGGTGCAGCGGGATGAAGATGACAGGGGGTGGGGTGGTGGGAAGCTGGCAGACAGATACATGGGGACGAAGTTGACAGGGGGTGGGAAGCTGGCAGACAGGGGGTGGGAAGCTGGCAGGAGAAATAAGGATGACAGGGGGTGGGGTGGTGGTAAGCTGGCAGACGGGTGCAGGGGGATGAAGATGACAGGGGGTGGGGTGGTGGGAAGCTGGCAGACGGGTGCAGGGGGATGAAGATGACAGGGGGTGGGAAGCTGGCAGATGGGTGCAGGAGGGATGAAGATGACAGGGGGGTGGGGTGGTGGTAAGCTGGCAGATGGGTGCAGGAGGGATGAAGATGACAGGGGGTGGGGTGGTGGGAAGCTGGCAGACGGGTGCAGGGGGATGAAGATGATGGGGGTGGGGTGGTGGGAAGCTGTCAGATGGGTGCAGGGGGATGAAGATGACAGTGATGGGGTGGAGGGAAGCTGGCAGACTGGTGCAGGGGGATGAAGATGACAGGGGGTTGGGTGGTGGGAAGCTGGCAGACGGGTGCAGAATGTGTTGATGATGACAGGGATGGGGTGGTGGGAAGCTGGCAGACGGGTGCCAGGGAGGTGAAGAGGGGGTGAAGATGACAGGGGGTGGGAAGCTGGCAGATGGGTGCAGGGGGATGAAGATGACAGGGATGGGGTGGTGGGAAGCTGGCAGACAGGTTCAGGGGGATTAAGATAATAGGTGGTGGGAACCTGGCAGATGGGTGCAGGGGGATAAAGATGACGGGTGGTGGGAAGCTGGCAGACGGGTGCAGGAGGGATGTAGATGACGGAGGGTGGGAAGCTGGCAGACGTGTGCAGGAGAGATGAAGATGACAGGGATGGGGTGGTGGGAAGCTGGCAGACAGGTGCAGGGGGATGAAGATGACGGGGGTGGGAAGCTGGCAGACGGGTGCAGGGGGGATGAAGATGACGGGGGTGGGAAGCTGGCAGACGGGTGCAGGGGGATGAAGATGACGGGGGTGGGAAGCTGGCAGACGGGTGCAGGGGGGATGAAGATGACAGGGATGGGGGGGTGGGAAGCTGGCAGACAGGTGCAGGGGGATGAAGATGACAGGGATGGGGGGGTGGGAAGCTGGCAGACAGGTGCAGGGGGATGAAGATGACAGGGATGGGGGGTGGGAAGCTGGCAGACAGGTGCAGGGGGATGAAGATGACAGGGATGGGGGGGTGGGGGAAGCTGGCAGACAGGTGCAGGGGGATGAAGATGACAGGGATGGGGGGTGGGAAGCTGGCAGACAGGTGCAGGGGGATGAAGATGACAGGGATGGGGGGTGGGAAGCTGGCAGACGGGTGCAGGGGGATGAAGATGAGAGGGATGGGGGGGTGGGAAGCTGGCAGACAGATGAAGGGGGGTGAAGATGACAGGGATGGGGTCTTGGGAAGCTGGCAGACGGGTGCAGGGGGATGAAGATGACGGGGGGTGGGAAGCTGGCAGACGGGTGCAGGGGGATGAAGATGACGGGGGTGGGAAGCTGGCAGACGGGTGCAGGGGGGATGAAGATGACAGGGATGGGGTGGTGGGATGTCAGGCACAGGGAGATGATTAGGAGGATAATGGTTATGACAGGGGGTCTGTAGGTGCCATCATTTGCCAGATGGCATACATATCATCAGAGCTGTGTTTGGGTCGGCTGGCAGCAGTGATTATTGAAGCGCCTTCGGTCTGGGGTGACGTCGCACGGTCACAGAATGTGTCAGTATCGGGCAGGACCGCGGCGTTGGGCATGCTGTACCTTAAGCTTCAGCTTCGGTGGCAGACAGTCTCCCTGATGATCGCCAGGAGCCTGGTCTGGCAGTGGCAAGTGAGGTCCCGTCCTCCATTGCAGATGTCCATCCTGTGAAAGCTACTCGGCCGCTGCTGGCATTATCCGGGCTCTGCACATGGCAGGAGATCCGCAGAGCCCGGCAGAAGAGGAGGAGTCGGGGGAGGGGAGTACATGGAGCGACTGTCAGCCACCCACTGAATCCGGGACGTCACCTCCGGCAGTGCTGTGCTAAAGTCAACAGTCCGCTCCTGGCAGGGGTAAAAGTAATAGCGGGCAGAGAGACGGCCCTGGGGACACCGACTGGGGAACATTCCCTTGAACTCCCGCAGCGTCAGGCAAATTAGGCGGCCGCGAGGCCCCTGGGAGTGCGGGGCCTAAGGCGACCGCCTAATTTGCCTAATTAGAGAGCCGCCTCTGTACTAGGGTCAATTTAGACAGAAACCAATTATCTACCAGCATGTCTTTGGAATGTGGGAGGAAACCGGAGTACCCAGAGGAAACCCACGCAGGCACAGGGAGAACATGCAAACTCCAGGCAGGCAGTGCTGTGGTTGATATTCAAACCAACAACCCTAGTGCTGCTAGGTGGAAGTGCCAACCATTTACCCACTGTGCTGCCCACATATATGCCTAAAATTATTACCTTTACCCAGGCACCAATTTAATAGTGACCACCAGATGCTTTCAGCAACTTTCCTGATCACACTGTGGCAGAGGCTGACTCTAGTGTGAGGCAGAGGTACTTGATTGGCTGTTCAGAAAGAGTTAAGCCTCATACACACAATCGGATTATCCGACGGGAATTGTGTGATGACAGGCTGTTGTTGGAAAATCCGACCGTTTGTATGCTCAATTGGACAATTGTTGTCGGATTTTCCATGGACAAATGGTGGATAGCATGCTTTAAAATTGTCCGCCAACAAATGTGTGTTGCCGGATTATCCGATCGTGTGTACACAAGTCCGTCTGACAAAACTCCAAAGTACAAACACGCATGCTCAGAAGCATTGCTCACCATATCACAACAGTAGCAGAAGTTGCCCAAAGGGTGGCGCAAAATAGCTGAAAAACTACGTAGTTTCGTGTTTGTTGGCCGAAAATTCTTTGCTGTTTGTATGCAGAACAAGTTCCTGGCCAACGCCCTTCGGACAAGAATCCTACGCTTTGTCCGATTAAAATCCGATCGTGTGTATGAGGCTTAAGTCAGTAAGTACCTCTGCCTCATGCAATTTCTGCCCCCTATCTTGATGCAACCAACTTGGTGGTTGGTACCAGGATGGAACCTGATCCTGCGAATAGATATTTCAGGATTGGTAATGTTAGGTTTAACCATAGAGCAGTGATGGAGTGGGACTGAACCTAAATTCAAAGTTTGGGACACTGACAAAAACAACAGAGGGTGGTGTTGGATGATCAGACATGATTAGACACCCCCAGTGCCTATTCACTAAGCACATTCGATTTTTAGTTGACTAAAATAATTTTATTTGACTAAAATGTACTGGAGATTTTAGTTGACTAAAACAATCCTAAAACTAAAACAATTGCAGATGACAAACATGGGACTAAAACTAAAATGGCATTTTAGTCAAAAGACTATAACTAAAACTAAATCACGATTCAATGCCACTGCTCCCTATGTCCCCTTTCTCCTGGTTATTCTTTTTTCTATTCCCCCTTGTCCCCTCTTCTTTTTTTCCTGAGCCCCTTTTTCTAATTTTAGTTCTCTGCTTTCCTTTGCACTTTTAAGCTGCCCACCACAGCGGCCTCTGTTAATTATGAGCCTAGCTGGTCCCACTTTACACATCGTTAACTTGATGGCATTTATGTAACTTAGAAATTACCTCTGTTTATTTTCACTGATGTAAAGTTTGTTTAAAAACTCAATAGAAATGATTGAAAAGATAGTTGGATCCATTTGTTTTCTCATTACCATCCAAGAGTTGTGGCACAATGCCCATCAGAGCATGATACATCCACCCATGATACATCCACCCTGAAGGGATAATACATTTCACATACAGTATATATGATCTCCCTGGGATATATACCCACACAGTATGTTATATAATACAGGATAGTCTTATTTAATATATTCCATTGCTATAAATATGGTATATGAGGTTTATAGCATCTGTTTTAAAGTTACCTTTGGGTAGCTTTACAATGTAGAAAGAACTATCAATGCAAATACAGTGGAACCTCGGATTGCGAGTAACACGGTTAACGAGCGTTTCGCAATACGAGCACTGTATTTTTAAAAATCGTAACTCGATTTGCGAGTGTTGTCTCGCAACACGAGCACGATTCAGGCCAAAGCGGTTGCAGTACCACGTTTGGCCTGAGGTGGGAGGCGCCATAGCCGAGCAGAGCCTAACGTCGCTGATCGGCACCGTTCCGAAATGCACGGAAAGACCCGAGGACAGCACGGCTGACCTCGGCAAATCTCTGGAATGAAGCCTTTCCGAGGTTTGCCGAGGTCAGCCGAAGTGTCCTCGGGCCTTTTTGGCCACGCCAGGGGCTGTGCGGCAACCATCTGAAGTGAACGTGTGACGTTTCAAGGCCGATCAAGGAAGCGGAGATCCAGGAAGGAACAGCGGGGAGGTGGTGAGCGATCAGTGAACACCTTGGGTCTGCCGCGACCAATATACTCGGTTTTCAGTTTATCTCTGAGCGAGTGTTTGCTGTGCAGTGTATTGCTCTATTTTTTTAGATTAATGTGAGTGCTATATTTGAAGAATTAAGTGTGATATTAAACTGATTTTACAGTATCACGCTATTTTGAGCACTTCTTTTATTTACGTGCGGAGCTTTCTGGCAGTGAATTGGTTGGAACTGGGATTATCTGCTATACCTACCAGTGAGGTCTTTTTGTACACGTTTACACGCCGAACACGAGAGTGTAAGGCAATTTGAGTTGGTGAATTTTGCATCTGACGGGAGAGGATTCACTGACACCGGGTGTGGTGGAAGATTGGAAGCTATTATCATTATTTTTTAACAAACCTATTTGATGTGATATATGGACTTATATTCAATTAATATTTAAACACATTTATATATATTTTTTGGAATTTGTGCACATATTCACTTTTGTCACATGGTGATGTTTATGGACATTAGCATTATTTTTGAATACCTGTGAAAACTGATATTTTATCTTACATTGTTTACAGCGCTGCTTATATTTTATTACACTAATTTTAGGGTTTTAGAATATGTTTTTCACAGATCAATGTACACTGCAAGGATTTTTACAAACTTTGCTGCAGATTCCTACCTTTTACCTGAAGAAATAGATGTTTATCTGTGTTGATTTGCAGAGTGAATCTGTATGGAAGTGGATTTAAAATTATTAATCAGCTGCTGCACCTGCAAGGCTCTAATGAGGAAATGTGCAGGGTCTGCATCCCTTTAGACGTGATTTCCCTTTGAGAGTATCACACCAAAAATGCAATTTTTGTTGCAGGGGATGCTCAAAATCTGATTTGTATCTCAGTGCAGACTTCTGGAATAAATCAGTGACCCAATCACACAAGCAGGAAATTACATATCTGGGGGGCGTTCTGTGTACTGTGTACAGCAATTCCTCCAGGTAGCCATATTGCATTTTACAGAAAATGACAGCGCTGCAGATTGAAAAAGAAAGATCCTTTTTAATAACATTTAATTACAATATCATTTGTGTCGGAATTGTATATGCTATATTATTATTTTTATTTGCTATTTTTTCCCCACAAAAGTGGAGTTACCCTTTAAAAAAACTTAAATGTTCAAACCAAACTATAGCTAATGGGTATTCTCATATACTTATACTATATATCCATAAATGTGCCCATCAATAGATAAAGAATCCTGTAATTAAAGACATGTGGTGGCTGTCATCCCTGGCCATTTTCTGTAAATGCTAGTTGCCTGGCTGTCATTATGATCTCTAACTCTGATTCACTGGCAAAAGCAAATAAAATCAGGATGAGATCAGGACTCCTAACTTGCATGGTTCAAAAGACTCAAGCCCTGTACACACGATCAGATTTCCTATGGTTTTCAAACCGATGGATTTTTCCATCGGAAATCCAATGAAGCTGACTTCCATCAGTCTTGCCTACACACCATCAATCAAAAAACCGACCGTTCCAAACGCTGTGACGTAAAACACTCCGATGAGCTGAGAAAAATGAAGTTCTATGCTTCTGAGCATGCATCGACTTGATTCTGAGCATGCGTGGGTTTTTTAACCGATGGACTTGCCCATAGACGATCGGAATTTGCTATCATTTTTTTATCCATCGGAAAAATTTAAAACGTTATATTTTTGGACACTGATGGGAAAAAGACCGATGGGGCCCAAACGCGATCGGTTTGTCCGATGAAAAAAATCCATCGGACTGTTTTCATCTGTAAAACCGATCGTGTGTACGCAGCTTCAGAGTATTGAAACCATTGGATTAGACAGGTTATTAACATTTTTAGATGTAGAGCTCAGCCCTGGCAGGCTCTGTATTTTTTCCATGACAGTTTTTTTTTTATGTGGACTTAGCAGGCAAATTTTTCCATTCTCTTGTCCATAGTGTGAGAACCGACAGGTGACTATAGTAGGGGCATTTGATTATCAGCTCCTTCAGGTTTAACATGCTCTATAAAGTACAGCCCCCAAAATTTACTTGACTCCTTTAAAGTGACCATATTAACATTGAAAAAAAAAAGAAAAAAAAAAGCAGATCCTAGGGGACCTTTTACATTCACCTGCCCTCCTCTGACCCACCCTCGGTTCAAGTGCTACACCCTCATACAATCTCCATAGCCAACAGAATCTTCACATCCAATATCAGGAGTGGTTCCATCCACTGGACCCCTTGTTACCGTCAGTAAGATAGGAATCGGAGGGGAGGGAGGGGGGGTTTCCGCATTGCATGGTGAAGGACCTAGGTATCTGACACATCTGGAAGTATTTTGGATGTAAAGATTTTTAAACAAAGCAAATATTCAAGGGACAGTCTTCTTTTGCAGTTTTTTTTTTTTAATTTTCATGTCAGTGACGTGGTCATTTTAACCACTTGCTGATCAGGCCTTTTCTGGATTTTTTTGTTTACAAGTTTGAAATTAGTATTTTTTGAAAAAAAATTACTTAGAACCCCTAAACATATTTTTTTTTAGTTTTAGCAGAGCCCCCGGAGCCCCCGGAGAATAAAATGGCGATCGTTGCAATGTTTTATGTCACACAGTATTTGCAGTCTTTAAAAAGCATTTTTTTGGGACAAAACAAAAACTTTAATGAATTAAAAAAAAAAAAAACACAATAGTTACCCCAATTTTTCTGTAGAATGTGAAAGATGATGTTACACTGAGTAAATAGATACCCAACATGTCATTCTTTAAAATTGCACACGTTTGTGGAATGGCGACAAACTACGGTACTTAAAAATCCCCATAGGCGACACTTAATTTTTTTTTACAGGTTACCTGTTTAGAGTCACAGAGGAGGTCTTGCAGGAGAATTATTGCTCTCACTCTAACTATTGCGTCGATACCTCACATGTGCGGTTTGAACACTGTTTACATATGTGGGAGTGACTTACGTATGCGTTCGCTTCTGCACATGAGCACAGAGGGATGGGTGCTTGCATTTTTTTTTTTTTTTTTACACCGTCCCTTTATTTTAATCACTTTTTTTCCTATTACAAGGAATGTTACCATCCCTTGTAATAGAAATAATGATGACAGGTCCTCTTTATTGAGAGATCTGGGGGTCAAAAAGACTCCAGATCTCTTGTTTACCTTTTAAGAGCAAAAGTAAAATATATATATATATATATATACTGGTCCTTCTCAAAAAATTAGCATATTGTGATAAAGTTCATTATTTTCTGTAATGTACTGATAAACATTAGACTTTCATATATTTTAGATTCATTACACACAACTGAAGTAGTTCAAGCCTTTTCTTGTTTTAATATTGATGATTTTGGCATACAGCTCATGACAACCCAAAATTCCTATCTCAAAAAATTAGCATATCATGAAAAGGTTCTCTAAACGAGCTATTAACCTAATCATCTGAATCAACTAATTAACTCTAAACACCTGCAAAAGATTCCTGAGGCGTTTAAAAACTCCCAGCCTGGTTCATTACTCAAAACCGCAATCATGGGTAAGACTGCTGACCTGACTGCTGTCCAGAAGGCCATCATTGACACCCTCAAGCAAGAGGGTAAGACACAGAAAGAAATTTCTGAACGAATAGGCTGTTCCCAGAGTGCTGTATCAAGGCACCTCAGTGGGAAGTCTGTGGGAAGGAAAAAGTGTGGCAGAAAACGCTGCACAACGAGAAGAGGTGACCGGACCCTGAAGAAGATTGTGGAGAAGGACCGATTCCAGACCTTGGAGGACCTGCGGAAGCAGTGGACTGAGTCTGGAGTAGAAACATCCAGAGCCACCGTGAACAGGCGTGTGCAGGAAATGGGCTACAGGTGCCGCATTCCCCAGGTCAAGCCACTTTTGAACCAGAAACAGCGGCAGAAGCGCCTGACCTGGGCTACAGAGAAGCAGCACTGGACTGTTGCTCAGTGGTCCAAAGTACTTTTTTCGGATGAAAGCAAATTTTGCATGTCATTCGGAAATCAAGGTGCCAGAGTCTGGAGGAAGACTGGGGAGAGGGAAATGCCAAAATGCCTGAAGTCCAGTGTCAAGTACCCACAGTCAGTGATGGTCTGGGGTGCCATGTCAGCTGCTGGTGTTGGTCCACTGTGTTTTATCAAGGGTAGGGTCAATGCAGCTAGCTATCAGGAGATTTTGGAGCACTTCATGCTTCCATCTGCTGAAAAGCTTTATGGAGATGAAGATTTAATTTTTCAGCACGACCTGGCACCTGCTCACAGTGCCAAAACCACTGGTAAATGGTTTACTGACCATGGTATTACTGTGCTCAATTGGCCTGCCAACTCTCCTGACCTGAACCCCATAGAGAATCTGTGGGATATTGGGAAGAGAAAGTTGAGAGACGCAAGACCCAACACTCTGGATGAGCTTAAGGCCGCTATCGAAGCATCCTGGGCCTCCATAACACCTCAGCAGTGCCACAGGCTGGTTGCCTCCATGCCACGCCGCATTGAAGCAGTCATTTCTGCAAAAGGATTCCCGACCAAGTATTGAGTGCATAACTGAACATAATTATTTGAAGGTTGACTTTTTTTGTATTAAAAACACTTTTCTTTTATTGGTCGGATGAAATATGCTAATTTTTTGAGATAGGATTTTGGGGTTTTCATGAGCTGTATGCCAAAATCATCAATATTAAAACAAGAAAAGGCTTGAACTACTTCAGTTGTGTGTAATGAATCTAAAATATATGAAAGTCTAATGTTTATCAGTACATTACAGAAAATAATGAACTTTATCACAATATGCTAATTTTTTGAGAAGGACCTGTATATACCTGTGTGTATATATATATATATATATATATTTTTGCATTTGTACTTTTGAACTGGAAGTGACGTCAGACGTTGCTTTGGTCCTCCAAGGGCCTAGAGACGAGTGGCGGCCATCCTGGCCTCACTCGACTTCCTGCCCAGCTAACGGCCACATTGGATCGCTTCAGGGCTTCACCCATGGGTCCAGTAAGCCCATAAACAACCGGGAAGCGGCGGAAGGGGGGCACCCCTCCACCCCCTTCCGTCGCTTCTAAAAGTGATCTTGCGGCGAATCTGCCCACGGGGCCAATTTTATCTGATGCAGAGCTGGCCATAGTAAAAAATAATACCGATGTTATGGCAGCTAGCTGCTGCTATAAGACCGGTACTAAATCAAAGTAATGATGTATTTTTACTATGGGCCGATCGGCAAGTGTACACCATTTTTACAAATCATAAATGCTGCAATCTGCATAAATAAAAAAATAACAATACTAGCTAGTTAGTATGCAGAAATTAGGAACCTTTATTTGTAGAATTCAAGAAGGAAACATAACGAAGGTCAAAAATATAGCGAAATGAATGTAATTTATGTAAACAGGCTCTTCATAAATCCACTGATTTTGTATCAGCCATGGATCTGTGAACATTATAACTGATTATTACACAGAAATGTCTACTTTGAATTAAAACTTGTATACGTCATTTGTAATATACAGATCACTTGTCTGATCTGACCCCGCCCCCTTCCTTAACTGACACAGTCCAGCTGCCATAGCTATTGAAAGGCTTCTTGAGATGTCAGACACACTGCACTAGGGAAGGAGGAAAATTCTCCAGACTGTGTTAAAAGGATGGAGGGGGGAGGGTGCTGAAGCTGTTAACATTGTATCTAAAGGTGATGAGGGCCACAAGAGATGAGGACATTCTAGATCAATTGCCCCATATTACCCTTAGATACTGTGTAGGAGTCAGCATTCTGCTTTTCAAGACAGAGTTTGATAAGGATCTTAAATTGGCTATTCAAGTCTAGATTGTTTAATTTAGGCTCAAGCTTTAGCAGCGCAATCTACGAGGGCTCCTTCACCCTGGATATATTTTAGTGTATGTCAATGTATTTCCAATGCAAAAATGCTTGGGCATCAAAGAATTGTGGCTTTAATAGGGGTAATTCACAAACTTTGGGAGGAACACTAAACATTGCATTTTGGTGATTTGTTATGAGGAAACACAACACATCTTGTATACCTATGTAGCACACGGACCCTTTTCCCTTGCTTTGGCTCAATCGCAGGAAAAAGGCACACCGTACTATATGTCCGTACCCTCCTGGTTGAGGAGGTTAAGCGGTGTTATGTATTTGGGTCCCACAGCTAGGTTCTTCCATCAGTTGGTTCTCGTCTTCTAGGGTATAGGGACAAGTCTCTGTATTCCCCCCAGTAATTCCAATGTCCACACCACTCTAAACTCCAACGTTGAGTTTATTTTCTCAATGTTCAGCAGATAGGAAAATGGTGGATGAGAGACAGGACAGCAAGGTTTGGGAGGTTAGTCCAGGCACAAATGGATATCACAATCTCTACTCTATCCCTGAGTAGGTTTAGCTCACCTGGATAGTCTCCTACAAAGTGGATCCTAGCAGCCGAAGTGATCCTCGGACGATCAATCAGGTTCTTTTCCTAGATGCGATCGGGAGACTCTCTGCCACAGAATCTATCAGACCCCGAACCTCTTAGCGTCTGGAACTTAAGGACAGGTGCCAGCAGCAGCACATTACTAGGCCCTTGGTGGATAGATGAATCCCTCCAGAGAGTTACCGGGCCCCTTCCTTCAACGTGAACTCTCACCGGTCCGTCAAAAAGGTCCTCCCCCGGCCTCCTCTTCTTAGAAGCGGGCTCCCTCGCGAGAGACACCCTGGGACTTCTCCTCTTCGAAGCGGGCTCCAGCTACAGGTGCTGGGCCCAATGTTGAAGATGCAGCCCCAGGACTGAAGGTGCCTGGAACTGTTGCACACGTGGCCCCATGGCCTGGAGGGCCATGCGCCACGCACCTGGACTCCGACTCCTCTCCTCCCCTGAAGACCCCTTCCAGGCGGCGTCTGCCCCTTATGTATCCTCTTCCAGCATGCACAGCAGGCCAAACACGCCCACTGCCGAGAGAGGACACCCCAAGGCACAGTACTAATACCGATGGTTCAACCCTGACCCATCATGGCAGTGCCACCTACAGGCCACAGGGAATTGCACACCAGTATACCACCTGGAAATAAAATAAAGCAGCACCTATAAATTGAGAATGGTCTGAACCCAACTACTATCTCAGACCAGCCCCTAAATTTGGGTATATAGCACCCCTAAATGGGGTGGGCGCTACACTTGTCAAATGTGATTTTTGAGGAGAAAACGTGTGAATGGTGCACTCCAGTAAAAAGTGAAAATTAGACCTTGAAATACACTCAGGGAACACAACATGCATACTTATACTCAGTACTTCAGTTTTCCTATACAGGCATTGCTGTAGAAAACTAGTCAGTCATATTCCCATTTGTTGGTAATGTTTTAATCTGGGAAGTGCTCTTGCTTACGTATTAGTAATGCAGGAGAGGTATTCCCAGACACTGTAGGCTTCTTGTTCTCTCTCTCCCATACCAGAACCCTAACGATTCAAATGCCACGTACACACAATCGGAAATTCCGACAACAAAACCGTGGATTTTTTTTTCCGACGGAATGTTGGCTCAAACTTGTGTTGCATACACACGGTCACACAAATCTTGTCGGAAATTCCGAACGTCAAGAATGCCGTGACGTACAACACGTACGACGAGCCGAGATTAATGAAGTTCAATAGGCAGTTCGGCTCTTCTGCTTGATTCTGAGCATGCGTGTTTTTTTTGTGCGTCGGAATTGCATACAGACGATCAGAATTTCAGACAATAACTTCTCTTGTCGGAAAACTTGAGAACCTGCTCTCAAATTTTTGTTGTCGGAAATTCCGACAGCAAATGTCCAATGGAGCCTACACGCAGTCGGAATTTCCGACAAAAAGCTCACTTCGAACATTTGTTGTCGGAATTTCCGATCGTGTGTACGCGGCATAAGTGTCAGTATTGAGAAGTACCCACTTCTATTGGTGGTCAGTAGAGAAATGCCCCCTTTCATTGGTAATCAGTTGAGAAATGCCACCTTCCTTTGGTGGCAGTGGAGAAATGCTTCCCTTCCATTAATGCTTAGTGAAAAGGTGCCTCTTTCCATTGGTGGTCAGTGGAGACGAATTCCTTTCCATTGGTGGTCAGAGGAGAAAGCCCAAATTTGTTGGTGGTGAGAGAAGAAGTTCCCCCCTTCCAATGGTGGTTAGTAGAAAAGCACTTATTTTCAGTGGTGGCCAGTGGACAAGTGCTCCACTTCAATTAATGGTTCTGGAGAAGTCACCCCCTTCAATTGCTTTTCAGTTAAGATGTTCCCCTTTCCATTGGTGATCAGTGGAACAGTGCCCCCTTCCATTGCTGGTCAGTGAAAAATGTCCCCACTGCCATTGCTGGTGAGTGGAGGAATCTCCCTCTTCTATTTGTGGTCAGGAAAAAGTTCCCAATCCATTGATGATCAGTGGAAAAGTGTTTTCTCGATTGGCAGTCAGTGGAGAAGTTCCCCGCTTCTAATGGTGGTCAATGAAAAAAGTGCTTCACACCCATAGGTGGATAGTGGAGAAGTACTATGTTCTGTTGGTAGTCAGTGCAGAGAAGTATACCCTTCCTTTGGTGGTCTGTAAGTGTCAGAAATCCCCCCCAATGGACAGCTTAAAGTTGTTCTAAAGCCTTAAAGGGGTTGTAAAGGTAAAAGTTTTTTCACCTTAATGCATCCTATGCGGCTATAGCCGCCGGGTGTATCACTGGAGCTCGTCCGCAATCACTCACCACCATGCTCGCTCGCATATAGGTGGTGAGTTCTTGCGGGGAGAAGCGGAGACAGCCGCCGAAGGGACCCCAGAAGACCAGGTTCGGGGCCACTATATGCAAAACGAGCTGCACAGTGGAGGTAAGTTTAACATGTTTGTTATTTAAAAAAATAAAATAAAAAATTATTTACAACCCCTTTAAGGTTTTATACCTAATGCATCATACTTACCTGAGCCCATTCTCAATCCAACACTGTGCATGAGAGCAGCGGCCCTCCTTGCTCTCTCCCTTCTCACTGGGCAAATTGATAGTCTGCTGCCAATCAAAATCTGTGACGAGGAATCAGGGCTGCTCTTTATTATTGCACAGAGTAGGTAAGTATGACATGTTTATTATTTAAATTAAAAAAAATTGAAGCTTTACAACCACTTTTTGTGAATTTTCCTCACGTTTCCTCTCATTTCCTGTTGAGTCTTTGGGACAGGAAGTGAAGGAAAATCTCCTGAATGGGACAAGGATGGAAAAAAACTGCCAAAGAATTTAGCCCTTTCCTACTTTTATAAAAAATGAAAATGTTTTCTTTAGATATACTTTAACCTTAAGGCTCCATGTACACAGAAGCTCAAAAATGGTCCTTTTGAACGCCAGATTTCTGGCAGAAAAAGCTGCTTTAAAATATAGCTTTTATCAGCGTTTTTTACTAGCGTTTTTTTTTTTCAATGGATCAAAAAAACGCTGAAAAACGCTGGCGACCAGCGTTTTTGAGCGTTTATTAGCGCTTTTCAGCGTTTTGCGTTTTTTCCCGCCAAAAACGGCACTTTGAACGCAAATTTCTTGCGTTCAGAAAAAAGCCCATTAACTCCACTGCTCATTAACGCTAAAAAACGCTATGTGTACATGAACACATAGGCTAACATAGAGTGCAGTTAATGGGCTTTTTAAAAAAACGCCAAAATGCCAATAAACAGCAGTTTATCAGCTTCAGTGTACATGGACCCTTAGGCCGCGTACACACGACCGGTTTTCTCGGCAAAAAACGACAAGAAAACTGCCGGGAGAGTTTTCTTGCCGAGAAAACCGGCTGTGTGTACGTGGGTTTCAGTTTTCTCGTCGAGAAAACTGCCCAGATTCCCCGACGAGAAAAAAGACGACCTGCGGTCTTTTTTCTCGTCGAGAATCTCGTCGGCCTGTTTCTCGACGAGAAACCCGAGCGTGTGTACACTTACCTGTCGCAGTGGAAACCCGCGCATGCTCAAAATGACTTTGACGCATGCGTGGTAGCTTCCTAGGCATAGGCATAGGGTGTAGCAAGATGGCGGCGACGGCATCGAATGTGACGAGCGCACGCTCGTCGTATTCGATGACGTCACCGCGTGCGTGCCATTCAAAAGAACGGTGGGTTTTTTTAATCGTACGTGTGTACACTCGGCCGGGACAAGTTTCTTGTCAAGATTCTCGTCAGGAAAAACAGTTTTTTTCCTGACGAGAATCTCGGCCGTGTGTACAGGGCTTTAGCCTTGGAAAGTGAGTGAAACTCGAACAACAGAGCAAAGTAAACAACTGAGGAAACAAAAAATGTGTAGTCAATATTTTTTTATAAGCAGAATTACATTTTTATTAATTTTTTTTACCTTTTGACATGTAATCTGATAACCTTTGCAGTGTATTTTTTCTTTTATTATGTTGTTCAGCACAAACATGCACACAAAAAAAGATAATCAGATTGGGATGTCCAGAGTTCAGCTTTAATGGCTGCCTAAATATTTTAGCTGGAATTTAATTGTTAGCTCTTAATAAACTTGCCTAGAGAGTGAACAAGTCATCACTTCACATAATATCTGGATGATATAAGGTAATACTTAGAATTATCTTCTCACTGTTAATGATGTCAAGAAGGTGTTGCAGGGGTGAGGGAATCTGCCATCTTGCTCTCCCAATATACAGCAGTAAGTGACATGTCACCTCTAGGCTCTTGTGAACCTGGATGCCATAGGTCAGTGCCCCCCAGCCCATACATTTCACTTTGACTGGAGAGAGGATTTCAGTGGTCATAGTTTACAGGCATAAATTTGGCTGCCAGTCTTTGAAGTGAAGAATATGGACATTTGTTTTTGTTTGTGACTCTGGCTTATCACCTTAATGCCTCATCCTTGTTTCCAAGAGTTGCTGGTCAGTTAGATTTCCCTGCTTGTGTGTGAGTAAGAAAGGGCAGCCAGGACCACCCCAGCTGCCAGACTCTGCTGATAAGGATGACGGATGAGAGAAAGACTGGCTCCATCAGTGGACCTGATGCTTCCTGGGGTCTTAGTAGAGCCTGGATGGTCCAGAGGCTCAGAGGAATGTTGGACAAGCCGAGAGGAGAAGAAATAATGAGAAAAGAAAGTGAATGACCCTGTGCATAATGTCAGCATATAGCATGTATTTCATACTTCCAAACTTGGTACCATAACACCAGAGTATTTACCAGATGACTGTGATTGAGGAGGGAATTTTTTATTTTTCCTGTGAAGCAAAATTGGTCATAGCTAAAAAAAAAACAGGGTGTTGGTTTTGCTTTGCTATGCAATTAGTAATTAAGCCCAGTCACAAAACTGTCAAATAAACTTTAAAGTAGTTGTAAAGCCTCAAGATTTTTCACCTGAGGTGAAAAACCTTCTGTGCTGCAGCGTCCCCAGGCCCCCCCCCCCCCCTTTTTCCTCCTGGAACCCTATCCGATCCAGTGATGTGCACGAGCGCAGCGGCTCCAGACGCTATCTCTCTCCACATAGAAAAGATTAACCTCCCTGGCGGTATGATTCTTTCTGGAATTATGTACCAAAAGCGGTACAATTATTTTGCATGAAAATTTGGTGATATGTATTATAGGCCTGCGATTCTTAGTAATTACTTACTTAAACCTGACCAAACAAGAGTCTAGTAGACATCCCGGGTATGATAAATATGAAACACAAAATTATAAATTATAATATAATAAATAACTATAAATAATTATAAAAAATAGTAATCTAATTATAATAAAAATTATTCAATAATGTAATCAAATCAAAAACACTGAAATTTGCTCAGTTGCAGAATTGTCGCTGTCATTAGATTTAGTGTTTGTTGACGAATTTCCCCACAAATCGCTATCGCTCAATTCTGCGAGTGATTCTAATTTATTATCGCTGCTTTGTAGCTGGTCTAAAACCACTTTTGACATAAAGGGACACTTTTTAGTTGCTATGGACAATCCCCAGTTTACAGGCAGAAAGAACGATTTTTATTATATAAAAGTGCATGCAGGACACTGGGCAGACCACTAGGGACAAAGGGGATGTGTAATTATTACATACAGTACTGTAATCTGCAAGATTACAGTATACTGTATGTATACTATGTGTTTACCTTTTTGAATTTGCCGCCCAGTTCCGCTCCCTTGCGCCGCTGCGGCTCGCAGGGAACGGAACTAGGAAGTCAGATGGGGTCGAAAGTGCCGACACTCGCCGGAGATCTCGCTGGCGATCACAGCAGAGGACATCATCGCTGGATCGCCAGGAGAAGGTAAGGAAACTCCGCTGCGAGCTCTGCAATGTCTACCCCGAGCGTGACTCGGGGTTACCGATCCTAGCATAAAAAAACAACCCCGAGTCACGCTCGGGATTACCGCTAGGGAGGTTAATAGCCATTGGCTCCCTCTGCTGTCAATCCAATTCTGTGACATGGGAACAGGGACTGAGTCCCGCTGTCTGTGTCAATGGATTTGGGAGCGAGCCAGCACAGGTACCCCCAAGGGAAAGCAGCCTGATGAAGAGGAGGGGCCCGGAGTGCCGACGGGGGACCCCAGAAGAAGAGGATCTGAACTGTTCTGTGCAAAATGAATGGTTTTATCTTTAGGCATGTTTGTTATTTTTATAAAAGAAAATCGAAGGTTTACACACACTTTAACCCAAGAATTTTTTTTTTATATATTGCAGCTTGTGGTGGCTCCTTTATCTTTTTCAGTAACACACTTCCTGTCCTAAAGAAACAACACTCACGGTGCATTGTATCTATGGAGGAATAGCATTGTCATCCTAGTACAGGAAGCTATGTTGGGACTACTGAATTCCTCTCCTTATTCTCTTCTCCATAACATAAAGTGGAGAGTTTTTGTAGTTTACAGACGGAACTGGAAACAATGTAATAGTCAGAAAACTAGATATTTTAATATTATAAATGAATATTGTGTAATATTTTATCCAGCCAGCAGCTGTAAGATAGGTTTCTCTTTAAAGTATAGTTACTTTCATCAGGTTGCATGGTGCTTAGGGGTCCCACCATCAGTGGAGTAGCATATCTGGCACCCAGGGCCGATCATTGTTCAACATCCCCCACACACAGACACACAAAAATAATTAAAGGAAAATAGCATCGCCTGTTGAATTGCGGGTATGGCTAAATTGCACAGTGAGAGGAGCTTAAAGGGCCATGGGTATATAAAACTTGAGTCTACTCACTGTATACACAGCAAACAAGTACCTACACTCTCAGAAGTCCATAAAGCACAGCACGTAGGAATTAGGAGTTCATAAGGCACAGGCCACTGCACAGGATACAACCAAAAATGACCCTCCTCCCTGCCGCGTACAGGTTTTTCCTGTCATGCAAAAAAAAAACAACGTTTTTCTCTACGTGATTCGTCGTGATTCCTCTCAAGCCTGCCTTGCATACACGCGTTCAGGAAAAAAAACTCTTGAGCAAAGCGCGGTGACGTACAACACGTACGACAACACGTACGACGGCACTATAAAGGGGAAGTTCCATTCGAATGGCGCCACCCTTTGGGCTGCTTTTGCTGATCTCGTGTTAATAAAGTTTGGTGAGGGACGATTCGCGCTTTTCAATCTCGTGCTTTTCAGTCCGTTACAGCGTGACGAATGTGCTATCTCCATTACGAATGCTAGTTTTACCAGAACGAGCGCTCACTTGATTCTGATTATGCGCCTTTTTTTTCCCCCTCGGAAAAGCATACACACGAGCGGTTTTCGCGACGAGAAAAAGAACGACGGGAAAAACGACGAGAAAAAATAGAGCAGGTTCTAATTTTTTTGCGGTCAGTTTTCTCGTCGAGAAAACTGCTCTGGAGCCTACACACGACCGTTTTTCACGACCAGTCTAAAAAATGGCAGTTTTCTCGTCATGAAAAACGGTCGTGTGTACGCAGCATGACACTTCAGTACACACTCACCCACTGCAGACCACCCATCCCTTCCAATAAAAAAATAACCTTCAATGCCTCATTACAGACAGTGGATTCAAGATAAGGTTCCATTCACACTTGTATGACTCCAAAGTTGCACCGACTTTGGAGTGCAACTTTGGATGGGTGCACCTTGACTACGACTTTGGCTTTGACCAGTGATAATGGACAACTGTTGCACACAGGTTGCATTGTATAACAGTCAGGTATGACTTTCATGCAGCTTCTGAGGGTTACCATGGCCTTCAAGTTGCATGAAATTCGGACCAAAGTAGTGCATGAACTACTTTGAAGTTGCTGCAACTTTAGTTTGTGCATATATGAATGGTTATCATTGGAAAACTTGGGGAATAACTTTGATTTCCAAAGTTGCATGACAAGTTGCACAAGTATGAATGGAGCCTTAAGAGAATTATGTGCCCATTAAAAATAAGATGCACAGCTACCAGAAAAACAAATAAGGCGTAAAGACATTTTAAAGTATGAGTGCAAGCCTCATCTACCTAGGGGCTGGTGTTGGCTAGCTGGAATGAGGTCTAACTTCTAGGATGTGGTTTAGAGCCTCAATTCCTTTAACCTCAGAACCCTAGCCTGAACCATGAAATATACTGGGCCCTGCAAAAGAGTGTTCACCAGGTGTGAAAAGGGATCAGAGGGAAATGAATGCAGATCAGGTAGATGTAATGTGCTGGGTCTTGGATTCTTTATCCGTGCACATGAGCAGACATTGGAGGTCTGCAGGGGCTTAGGCCAGGTTCACACTGGTCCGACAAACGCTCCGACATTGGGAGCTCATGTCGCATGACGTGTGAAAATCAATGTTTCCCTATGAGAGCCGTCTTAACTGGTCCGACACATGTCGGTCCGACTTTGAAAATGCTCCCTGTACTACTTTGGTCCGACTTTGGTCCTACTTCAGCCCATTGAATATCATTGAAGTCGGATCAAAGTAGGATCCTTGTCCTAACCATCCGACATTTGACATCCGACATGTGATTACAGCAGCAGTAAAAGGAATTTATCTCACCCTGGGATTGTTTTGATTGGTCAAAGGACAAGTCAGACTAGCACAAAGTCGGATCAAAGTAGTATCCTGTTCATGAATGTCGGATGGATGTCGGACCAATGTAGGATCAATGTAGGACTGATGTCGCAGAGCAAAGTAGGATGAAAGTTGTATGACTGTTGTGTCGTACCAGTGTGAACCCAGCCTCAGGGCAGTTTCTGTACAAAGAAGATGGCTCTTGGATAGCCCTGTATTTCTGTAGGCCACTAGCAGAAGGTTTTGGCCATGCTAGGAGGCTGTCAATTTACAACCTGCAGTGAAAAGCAAGTTGTTTAAAAAAACATAATAGTTTAATCCAAGATGTACCTTAATGACTCATCCTTGTTGGACAGCTCTGTCTGATGATTCAGTTAAACCTCAAGGCAGGCTTCTTCTGCTGTACTGTCACTGTAGATAAAACATATTGCACTGGGAATCCTTTGTCTGGCATTGCCTAATTATTTCACCAAACAAATGAGCTTAGGTTAAAGTGGAGTTCCACCCAAAAGTGGAACTTCCGCTTATATGCTTCCTCCCCCCTCCGGTGTCACATTTGGCACCTTTCAGGGAGGAGGGGGGGGAACGGGGAACCATTTATGACAGGTACCCTTCCCCACTTCCGGGAGACAGGCAGCGGCCTGATCTTCCGGCAGTTCGGACCCCCTCCTTCTTCCTCCACCGCGGGGGCAATTAGAAAGCGCAGTGTGCTTCGCACATGCGCAGTAGGGAACCAGCAATGAAGCCGAAAGGCTTCACTTCCTGGTTCCCCTACCAGGAATTGTGGCAGAATGGAGCCGAAGGTCAACTGGGGTGTTGACACCACGGGCTCCCTGGACAGGTAAGTGCCCTAATATTAAAAGTCAGCAGCTACAGTATTTGTAGCTGCTGACTTTTAGGATTATTTTTTCGGGCTGGACTTCTTCTTTAAGATTCTCACTGTTATCATGCAGCCAGGGTCAGTCCCCTGCGTAAAGTGGTTGTAAACTCTGTTACACCACTTGTACCTACAGGTAAGCCTATAATAAGGCTTACCTGTAGGTACTGTAAATATCTCCTAAACTTGCACAGTTTAGGTGAAATTCATCGGCGCATGCACACTGAAGAAACGGCCCACTGGTGCCGTTTCTTCAGATCCCTTGCCCTGACCGGCGTCTCCTGCGCGCAGTGAAAGATGTCGGCCATGTACTCGGTGTGCTGGTGCCGATTCAGGGCATCGTTCTAAGGTAAGTATTTCATAATGAGCAAGTATGCGATGCATACTAGCGCATTATGCTTTTGTCTTGCAGGGTTTTTTTTTTTTTTGGAGGTTTACAACCTCTTTAAGCCGGCAATAGATGGTTCGAATTTCGGCCAGTCCCTGTTGAACTGGGAAGGATTCGAACCATCTATGGTCGGCTTAAGCTGGGCAGGCTCATTGTTGGCTTGTACAACCAGACTGTTGGATTTTTGGGGACGGCTCCCCCTCCCCGCTGAGAGAATACAATAGCTCTGCAGGAGTAATTGGGGATGGGGGAACCAAGTGAATGGAGCAGCGACCGTCTATGCCTGGCTTTAGGCTCCTGTCACCCCTATACACTTGATACTCAAAAAATAAATAAAAATAAAGTCCATACATACAGTAATTCACAGAGTTTATTTATTAATAATCAAATGCTCCTTTATACAGCAGAATCAAACGCATTTCGGTGTACAGAGCCTTACTCATAGCTTTCTGCCTAATTAATTCTATGAATTCTGCAGATTATGTATAGATTTCCAGTGTTTACTTTTTTAAATATTACCGGTACTTTAAATTTGTAAAAAAAGAAAAAAAAAAAAAGAAAAGGAAATTACATTGAAAAATATAAACCTAAAAATTAAGAAAAAAGTTGACACCAAACCATTAGTTTCTTTTAGCACCTGGCTAAAACTTTCTAAAATGCTTTGATTAAAACCTGATGAATGCTAAGTCAAATATATTAAAGGAGTTGTAAACCCTCAAGGTTTTTCCCCTTAATACATTCTATGCATTAAGGCGAAAAACCTTCTGTGCTGCAGGTCCCCCCCCCCCCCCAGACCCCCCAGTTCCAGTGACGAGCATGAGCCCAGCAGCTCCAGCCACTGTCTCTGGTCCTCATTGGATAGATTGATAGCAGCAGGAGCCATTGGCACAGGAGGCGGGGGTGGTTCCTAATTTGGCAGTCTGTGTCAATGGACGCAGCAGTAGGCCTCGGGAGCTCGCCTGCACGGGTGCCCCCATGGAAAGCGTCACTCCGTGGGGGCACCCGATTAAGAGGAAAGGCCAGGAGTGCCGCCAGGACACCCCAGAAAAGGAGGCTCTGGGTCACTCTGTGCAAAACCCTTGCATAGAGCAGGTAAGTATGACATGTTTGTTATTTTACAAAAAATAAATAAAGAACCTTAAGAGCCCATTCACACGACTTTGGATCCAACTTGAAGTCGCCCCAAGTCGCCTCAAGTCGCGCAGCATGAGAAAATCAATGTAAGTGAATGAGAGCCGTCTTAATGCACACTACTGAATTCGCTCCGACTTCAAAAAAGGTTCCTGTACTACTTCAATCCGACTTCTAGGCGACTTGTAGGCAACTTGTACCCATAGATTTCAATGGAAGTTGCCTCCAAGTCGGATCCCCTGTCTTAACTGAAGCAACTTTCCAGGAAGTAAAAATTGTTTTCAGGGCAAACCCCTCCCTCCCCCCTCCCTCCCACAGAGCTGATTATTGTTTGATTGGCCACTGGAAAGTCGCCTGTCCTGGAGGCAACTTGAAGTTGCCTTGTAAGTTGCATGGAGTCGCGCTGTGATTCATACTCAAGTCATGTCCAAGTTGCCTCCCAAAGTCGCGCTGGAAGTTGTGTTGCCCCTGTGTGAATGGGCTCTTACAATCACTTTAAGCTTTTCTAAATCCCACCCATTCCCCAAAATATCCCCCCAAAAAAAAAATAGATTTTGTTTTTATGCAAATTTCACCTAAATTGAGTAAAACTGAGAGTTACTTTTACAAAAGTTTGCTGGAGAATCAATTTATTTCAAATCACTCCGCTTATTCCTAATGATAACTTTCTCTTCTAGACTAGAATTCCAAACTTTTCTTTCTAAGCCTGTTCTACCCAAGCTGGAATATTATGGTGTAATAATATACTGCCGGCTAAAGTCAGCCAGTGACATCAAATTTTCTGGCTGTGAAATTGGTAAAAAAAAATAGATATTTTTTTTAAATCTCACGTAAAACAGTCCATGTGAAAGCTGCGAGGGGATATTAATTGCTTCAAGCTCTTTTGAATCCATGTATAAACATTCGATCAAAGAGGATTGAAATATTGCGTACAGGCGTAATCGCTTGGAGCTTTTATAGTCATTTTTCATAAACCCTCAGAGCCCAGTTTGAGGTTACCAAGCAAAAGAAAATCCTTCCACTTCTCTACAAAAATCACATGTATAATAAATTAGATTAAATGCCGGATTCTAAATATAAACGTACCTTTTCATTTGTACTTCTCCCACCTCTTCAAATAAAAATGTGTGATTTCTAGTGAAGCCATACACTGACCATATTATAAAATCATGAAATTGAAAAAGATGTTAAGCTGGCCATAGATGAGTCTTCTTTTTTTTTTAAACCAGCAGATAGAATGAAAAAAACTGACCCAATTCCCCTATCCACACTTTTGAGATGGATGGGAGAATCCTCCCGCTGTGGTTTTGTATTTTTGTATTCTAAAGGCGGGGAGACTTCCTTGCCATCAGAATACACAGATCAGTGCTGCAGATTATAGCCTGCAGCGCTGATCGAGAGGACATTTTCCAGCAGGCTGGTTGTACTGAAGTTGATCGGTAGTTTTACTTCTGTACAACCGCAGTGTCCGTACATGGGCCAAAATGCGCACAGACCCTGCTGAGTCTAAAGCTTTGACTCAGCTTCTAGGATGAGGTGATTAAAACGTTTCATTTAAAGCGTAACTAAAGGCAAACTTTATTTGAGAAAGAGAAGGAATTGACCACCTGTCCATTTTTAATGCAGTCTGTGTTCCCCTAAGGGGTTAGGGAGACTCACTCTATTTGCCCAGGTTCACACTGGGGCTGCGGGAGTGAAGCCTGCGAGTTCAGCTGAACTCGCACGATTTCACTCCCGCTGGCAGTCCCGATTTCAGCCACGATTTCAAAGACATCTGAAACAGATGTCAATGTAAATCGCGGCTGAAATCGCAAAAAGTAGTACAGAAACTACTTTTTGTAATCGGTGCGGCGCCGCAGATGCGGCGCCGCACCGATTAGGACGGTGCCATTGCCCGCAATTTGCGGCAAATTGCGCCGATTTGACATGTCAAATCGCATGTCAAATCGCACCAGTGTGAACCAGGGCTTTGTCCTTTTTACCGTTATCATCACAAGTGAAAGTAAAAGAAAATCCCAAATTTTTGGTTAACATCAGAACACTAATAGAAGGGAAATCTTCCAACAGGGACACTAGTTCTGGTGACCCTGGTGATACACTGGGATTCCCTCACTTTGGAGGGATTTCCCCGCTCTTCCTGTTTTGGCCATGGGATAGGAACTGATGGTAAATCTCCATATTGGGGCTCAGATGGCAAAAAAAAAACTGACAGGGGTTATAACCCTCCCTTCCAGTAGTCAAGTTATTAACCACTTAAGCCCCGGACCATTTTGCTGGCAAAAACGATTCGACACTGCGTCGCTTTAACTGACAATTGCGTGGTCGTGCGACGTGGCTCCCAAACAAAATTGATGTCCTTTTTTTCCCATAAATAGAGCTTTCTTTTGGTGGTATTTGATCACCTCTGCGGTTTTTATTTTTTGCGCTATAAACTAAAATAGAGCAAAAATTTTGAAAAAAATGCAATATTTTTTACTTTTTGCTACAATAAATATCCCTAAAAATTCTATAAAAAAATTGTGTTTTTTATAGAATTTTTAGGGATATTTATTGTAGCAAAAAGTAAAAAATATTGCATTTTTTTCAAAATTTTTGCTCTATTTTAGTTTATAGCGCAAAAAATAGTTTAGGCCGATATGTATTCTTCTACATATTTTTGGTAAAAAAAATCGCAATAAGCCTATATTGATTGGTTTGCGCAAAAGTTATAGCATCTACAAAATAGGGGTAGTTTTATGGCATTTTTATTATTATTATTTTATTTTTTTTACTAGTAATGGCGGCGATCTGCGATTTTTATCAGGACTGCGACTTTATGGCGGACACATCAGACACTTTTTGACACATTTTTGGGACCATTGTCATTTTCACAGTAATCAGTGCTATAAAAATGCACTGATTACTGTGAAAATGACACTGGCAGTGAAGGGGTTAACCACTAGGTGGCGCTGAAGGGGTTAAGTGTGTCCTAGGGAGTGCTTCTAACTGTAGGGGGGATGGGATGTGTGTGACATGACACTGATCACCGCTTCCGATTACAGGAAGCTGTGATCAGTGTCCTGTCACTAGGAAGACTGGGGAAATGCTTGTTTACAGCAGCATTTCCCCGTTCATCCTCACCGTGAGACGATCGCGGGTATCCCCGCGGACATCGAGTCCGCGGGACCCGCGGTCGGAGTCACGGAGCTCGCGGCGCGCACGTCCACAATGCCGCTTTTTAAAGGGGACGTATATATACATCCATCTGCCTGCCCGTGACATTCTGCCGATGTATATCGATGTATATCGTCGTGCGATGGTTGGCAAGCGGTTAAAGAAGAATTCCAGGTATGAGCTTTTTTTAATTAGTTCCAGCTTGGACCAATGTAACTGTGCATATACCGTACCTGTGGGATCCCTCTAGAGCAATCTACAAACTGTGGCCCAGGGGCCAGATACAGCCATTTGCTTGTTGTTATCTGGCCCTTGGAGCACTATTTTATTCACTGACACCAATGAATGGTACAGTTTCTCCCAAAGACACCAAGGATGGGGCACAATTCCTGCCAACAACATCAATGATGGGGCACAGTTCCTCCCAATGACACCAACAATGGGGCCCAATTACACAAATGATCGGGCACAATTCCTCCCAATGACACCAATGATGGGGCAAAATTCCTACCAATGACACCAATGATGGGGCACAATTCCTCCCACTGACACCACTCATGGGGCACAATTCCTCCCACTGACATCAATCATGGGGGATTGTTTACTCCCACTGGGACATTTTGTTCTACTGATGGCCAGAGTCCAGCCCCTCTAAAGTCTGAAGGACAGTAAACTGGCCCTTTGTTTAGAAAGTTTTGAGACCACTGCTCTAGAGGCTGGAAATCACTGTAGTGTGCACTAGGGTGACCACATTTCCAAACTGCCATTCAGGGACACACCCCCTCTCTCACCTTCCCCAAAAAAAGATGAGGGGGGGGCAGGGCTAAATGTAGTCTCAGGGTTGATGGCGAATTTGCAGACGGGTTATTTGTCAGGTGAATGTGCCACTTGCCACCAGATGCAGTGCCGCTTGCCCCCCATAGCCTGCCACCAGATTCAGTGCTGCTGTCACTCCCTCTGCATGAGCCACGTGCGTAGAAGGAAAGGAGTGGCGTCACTATCTGGAGAGTGAAGATCACACCAGTCCCTGCTGCTTGCCACTGGGTGCCAGAGAAGGAGGAGGTGCCGAGGTGGGTGGGGACAGCAGTGCTGCACTAGGTGCAGGCCTCGCTCCCGGTCTCACTGTCTGAGAGTAAATTGTCACTGGTTGCAAGATGCCAGGCAGCGCTGGCCCCAGCAACCAGTTCCGGAAATGTAGTTATTAGTTAGTAGGGGGTGGCTGTATCCTCTATTTCATTCCGTGACATTGTATTGTCCCGGAATGAAGGTTCCCGGGACCCAGGACAGACATGTTAATTGTGGGACAGTCCCGGGCAATCCGGGACATGTGGGCACCCTAGTGTGCACTGTAGCAGTACTGCAGTGATCTCCACTAGCTCCTGGGTCCCGTGTCCAGCGGTTGCCCTGGTGCATTGTAAACACAGAAGGTCTGTTGGGTGTCATTCAGAGTATGGTTTGCATTTTCTCAAAAAATGAAAAATATTCTCTGATTAAATGAGGTGGAAAGTGTGAGGTCACCACTCCATCTCTACATGTTATCCAATCAGAGAACGCTTTGCATTCATTAGGAAATGTCAAGGTTATCTCTGAATGGTGCCCATGCCAAGCTGGGACTGAGAAAGTAGTAGAGATCACTGTACTAGCAGTGTCACTTACAACAGTGATTTTTAGCTTCTAGAGAGATCCCACAGGTATTGTTTATACATAGTTGCATTGGTCGAAGCTGAAAAAAAAAACCAAAAACATACTTGGAATTCTCCTTTAAACCTTCCACACACTTTAATGGGAGTTCCCTGCGGAAGACAATGTGATATACGGAACACTCAGCACACCCGTGTACGTATTCCCCAGAAGTATCACACTTTTTAGCATTCAACACTTCTGGGGGTGCACTCAGAGGTGTAGCGTGGGGGGGCAAGGGGGGCCGTCGCACCGGGCACAGTATTGGGGGGGGCAAATTCCCGCACCGTTTGTGTGTCACTTTTCATTGTTCGTGTTAAATTCGATTTACTGTGTCACCGGCCCAGCCGCCATGTTGCAGGAGCTGGCGCCCTGTGATTGGGCCAATGTGGTCAGGTGCTCCGGCTGGGCTGGCCAGTCCTTGAACGCGGGTGGCGCATGCGCGAAGGCCCGCCCGGCGCCCACGCTTCTGTAAGCCGCCGCCGTCTTCTCTCCACCCTTCCTCCCTGACCAGATCTGGAAATGCGCAGAGCCTTCATCTGGGACCGGCGAGAAGTGGGAACGGCGAGAAGTGGAACTCGAGTCGGCAGTGTCAGTGTGGCATACCCTAACCTGATTGATGGACAACAGGAGGTGAGTGAGTCACGAGTGAGCCTGTGAGGGAGGCAGAGCAACCGCCGGTCAGCAGCAGTTAGTCAGGGAGAGGAGAGTCACGCCACCGCCATGCCACACCACATGTTAATGCATTGCCACATGCCTGCGGGCAGCGGGCCTAGTACAGACAGAGGCAGTTACATGCCAAAAGCCCCCTCCAAGCCCCCCCCTCAGGAATCGGATTAATGATTTACTAAGCTTCATGTTTTCTTCAGGGCTTTCAGCATCATGTAAGGGGTTAAATGATGAATCCTTATCCTGCTAGGTTTTTGGCATGTCAAATGCCTTGAGGAATGCATTATATAGCAGGATTCATCATTTAACCCCTTACATGCTGAAAGCTCTGAGGGATAAATTATTAATCCGATTCCTGAGGGGGGGGCTTAGACGGGGCTTTTGGCATGTAATTGAGGTGTTACTCGCGGACATGGAAGGTAAAAAATATTCTCATGTTGCAGTATGTTAACTCAAATAAATTTAATATATGAATCCACCGTCTGGAAAGGAAAAACGTGATGACGTCACCAGGGCTCCACCCGTCATCATGTTTTTCCTTTCCAGACGGTGGATTCTTATATTAAATTTATTTGAGTTAACATACTGCACCATGAGAATATTTTTTACCTTCTATGTCCGCGAGTAACACCTCAATTACACTTTGCTGTTCACGGATACCACTTGAGTCTTGGGGAGACCGTTAAATTCCCTATACTTGGTGAGACTGTGTGACTGTCAAGGTCTTCTGGTAAGCAGGCTACTTCTTAATTGGGTGTCAAGCTATTTACCCGGTGGCTGGTGTGAAGATTTGTCACTTATCTGCTATTTTTCACTCATTTGGATGCCAAGCATTGCATAGACTCTTATGAACTTCATTGTGGTTGAGACTCTGCATTAGTTTTTTTTTTTTCACCCACTGAATTTTTCACCACTCATAATTCCTTTATTTTAATTTTGCATAGACCTACATGAACTTTATGAGATTGAGATTCTGCAATAGTTTTCCTTTCTCACTGTTTTTTTCACTTGTTGATATTTTTTTTATCTCATTTGTTTATGTTATTAGTATCTTGCCCAGATATATCAATTTTATGTGATTAGGATTCTGCAATATTTTTCCTCCTTCACTAATTTTTATGTCTTAATTTCATTCAATTGAAAATTACTTAGAATCATATGAATTTAAGAAATTGGAGACTGCATTCGTTTTCCTCTTCACCAATTTTTCACATTACACCTATTGACATTCATTTATTTATTCATTTAGCGCTGTACCTCATTTTATATATTTCAGTGTAGGTGTAAGGTCGGTGGGTCAGTGTATGTGTCAGTCAGTGTAATAGTCAGTGTTGATGTCAGGTGGGTCAGTGTAATGTGAGTAGTGCAGGAAGTAGGTGTCAGGTGGGTTAGTGTGGGTGTCAGGTGGTTTAGTGTAGGTGTCAGGTGGGTCAGTGTGTAGTGTAGTGGTCAGAGTGTAGTGGTCAGAGTGTAGTGGTCAGTGTGTAGTGGTCAGTGTGTAGTGGTCAGAGTGTAGTGGTCAGTGTATAGTGTAGTGTAGTGGTCAGTGTGTAGTGGTCAGTGTGTAGTGGTCAGAGTGTAGTGGTCAGTGTATAGTGTAGTGTAGTGGTCAGTGTGTAGTGGTCACAGTGTAGTGGTCAGTGTATAGTGTAGTGGTCAGAGTGTAGTGGTCAGTGTATAGTGTAGTGTAGTGGTCAGTGTGTAGTGGTCAGTGTGTAGTGGTCAGAGTGTAGTGGTCAGTGTATAGTATAGTGTAGTGGTCAGAGTGTAGTGGTCAGTGTATAGTGTAGTGGTCAGTGTGTAGTGGTCAGTGTGTAGTGGTCAGTGTATAGTGTAGTGTAGTGGTCAGTGTGTAGTGGTCAGAGTGTAGTGGTCAGTGTATAGTGTAGTGGTCAGAGTGTAGTGGTCAGTGTATAGTGTAGTGGTCAGTGTGTAGTGGTCAGTGTGTAGTGGTCAGTGTATAGTGTAGTGTAGTGTTCAGTGTGTAGTGGTCAGAGTGTAGTGGTCAGTGTATAGTGTAGTGGTCAGTGTGTAGTGGTCAGTGTATAGTGTAGTGTAGTGGTCAGTGTGTAGTGGTCAGAGTGTAGTGGTCAGTGTATAGTGTAGTGGTCAGTGTGTAGTGGTCAGTGTGTAGTGGTCAGTGTGTAGTGGTCAGTGTATAGTGTAGTGTAGTGGTCAGTGTGTAGTGGTCAGAGTGTAGTGGTCAGTGTGTAGTGGTCAGTGTATAGTGTAGTGTAGTGGTCAGTGTGTAGTGGTCAGAGTGTAGTGGTCAGTGTATAGTGTAGTGGTCAGAGTGTAGTGGTCAGTGTATAGTGTAGTGGTCAGTGTATAGTGTAGTGGTCAGTGTGTAGTGGTCAGTGTATAGTGTAGTGTACAGTGTGTAGTGGTCAGTGTATAGTGTAGTGGTCAGTGTGTAGTGGTCAGTGTGTAGTGGTCAGTGTATAGTGTAGTGTAGTGGTCAGTGTGTAGTGGTCAGTGTGTAGTGGTCAGTGTATAGTGTAGTGGTCAGAGTGTAGTGGTCAGTGTGTAGTGTAGTGTAGTGGTCAGTGTGTAGTGGTCAGTGTGTAGTGGTCAGAGTGTAGTGGTCAGTGTATAGTATAGTGTAGTGGTCAGAGTGTAGTGGTCAGTGTATAGTGTAGTGGTCAGTGTGTAGTGGTCAGTGTGTAGTGGTCAGTGTGTAGTGGTCAGAGTGTAGTGGTCAGTGTATAGTGTAGTGGTCAGTGTGTAGTGGTCAGTGTGTAGTGGTCAGTGTATAGTGTAGTGTAGTGGTCAGTGTGTAGTGGTCAGAGTGTAGTGGTCAGTGTGTAGTGGTCAGTGTATAGTGAAGTGTAGTGGTCAGTGTGTAGTGGTCAGAGGGTAGTGGTCAGTGTATAGTGTAGTGGTCAGTGTGTAGTGGTCAGTGTATAGTGTAGTGTAGTGGTCAGTGTGTAGTGGTCAGTGTATAGTGTAGTGTAGTGGTCAGAGTGTAGTGGTCAGTGTATAGTGTAGTGTAGTGGTCAGTGTGTAGTGGTCAGTGTATAGTGTAGTGTAGTGGTCAGTGTGTAGTGGTCAGTGTGTAGTGGTCAGTGTGTAGTGGTCAGAGTGTAGTGGTCAGTGTATAGTGGTCAGTGTATAGTGTAGTGTAGTGGTCAGTGTGTAGTGGTCAGTGTATAGTGTAGTGTAGTGGTCAGTGTGTAGTGGTCAGTGTGTAGTGGTCAGAGTGTAGTGGTCAGAGTGTAGTGGTCAGTGTATAGTGTAGTGTAGTGGTCAGTGTGTAGTGGTCAGTGTGTAGTGGTCAGTGTATAGTGTAGTGTAGTGGTCAGTGTGTAGTGGTCAGAGTGTAGTGGTCAGTGTATAGTGTAGTGGTCAGTGTGTAGTGGTCAGTGTATAGTGTAGTGTAGTGGTCAGTGTGTAGTGGTCAGTGTGTAGTGGTCAGTGTGTAGTGGTCAGAGTGTAGTGGTCAGTGTATAGTGTAGTGTAGTGGTCAGAGTGTAGTGGTCAGTGTATAGTGTAGTGTAGTGGTCAATGTATAGTGTAGTGTAGTGGTCAGTGTGTAGTGGTCAGCGTGTAGTGGTCAGTGTATAGTGTAGTGTAGTGGTCAGAGTGTAGTGGTCAGTGTATAGTGTAGTGTAGTGGTCAGTGTATAGTGTAGTGTAGTGGTCAGTGTGTAGTGGTCAGTGTGTAGTGGTCAGTGTATAGTGTAGTGTAGTGGTCAGTGTGTAGTGGTCAGAGTGTAGTGGTCAGTGTATAGTGTAGTGGTCAGTGTGTAGTGGTCAGTGTGTAGTGGTCAGTGTGTAGTGGTCAGTGTATAGTGTAGTGTAGTGGTCAGTGTGTAGTGGTCAGAGTGTAGTGGTCAGTGTATAGTGTAGTGGTCAGTGTGTAGTGGTCAGTGTATAGTGTAGTGTAGTGGTCAGTGTGTAGTGGTCAGTGTGTAGTGGTCAGAGTGTAGTGGTCAGTGTATAGTGTAGTGGTCAGTGTGTAGTGGTCAGTGTATAGTGTAGTGTAGTGGTCAGTGTGTAGTGGTCAGAGTGTAGTGGTCAGTGTATAGTGTAGTGTAGTGGTCAGTGTGTAGTGGTCAGAGGGTAGTGGTCAGTGTATAGTGTAGTGGTCAGTGTGTAGTGGTCAGTGTATAGTGTAGTGTAGTGGTCAGTGTGTAGTAGTCAGTGTATAGTGTAGTGTAGTGGTCAGAGTGTAGTGGTCAGTGTATAGTGTAGTGGTCAGTGTGTAGTGGTCAGTGTATAGTGTAGTGTAGTGGTCAGTGTGTAGTGGTCAGAGTGTAGTGGTCAGTGTATAGTGTAGTGTAGTGGTCAGTGTGTAGTGGTCAGAGTGTAGTGGTCAGTGTATAGTGTAGTGGTCAGTGTGTAGTGGTCAGTGTATAGTGTAGTGTAGTGGTCAGTGTGTAGTGGTCAGTGTATAGTGTAGTGTAGTGGTCAGAGTGTAGTGGTCAGAGTGTAGTGGTCAGTGTATAGTGTAGTGTAGTGGTCAGTGTGTAGTGGTCAGAGTGTAGTGGTCAGTGTATAGTGTAGTGTAGTGGTCAGTGTATAGTGTAGTGTAGTGGTCAGTGTGTAGTGGTCAGTGTATAGTGTAGTGTAGTGGTCAGTGTGTAGTGGTCAGAGTGTAGTGGTCAGAGTATAGTGTAGTGTAGTGGTCAGTGTGTAGTGGTCAGTGTGTAGTGGTCAGTGTATAGTGTAGTGTAGTGGTCAGTGTGTAGTGGTCAGTGTGTAGTGTAGTGGTCAGTGTATAGTGTAGTGTAGTGGTCAGTGTGTAGTGGTCAGAGTGTAGTGGTCAGTGTGTAGTGTAGTGGTCAGTGTATAGTGTAGTGTAGTGGTCAGTGTGTAGTGGTCAGAGTGTAGTGATCAGAGTGTAGTGGTCAGAGTATAGTGTAGTGTAGTGGTCAGTGTGTAGTGGTCAGAGTGTAGTGGTCAGAGTGTAGTGGTCAGTGTATAGTGTAGTGTAGTGGTCAGTGTGTAGTGGTCAGAGTGTAGTGGTCAGAGTATAGTGTAGTGTAGTGGTCAGTGTGTAGTGTAGTGGTCAGTGTATAGTGTAGTGTAGTGGTCAGTGTGTAGTGGTCAGAGTGTAGTGGTCAGAGTATAGTGTAGTGTAGTGGCCAGTGTGTAGTGGTCAGTGTATAGTGTAGTGTAGTGGTCAGTGTGTAGTGTAGTGGTCAGTGTATAGTGTAGTGTAGTGGTCAGTGTGTAGTGGTCAGAGTGTAGTGGTCAGAGTATAGTGTAGTGTAGTGGTCAGTGTGTAGTGGTCAGTGTATAGTGTAGTGTAGTGGTCAGTGTGTAGTGTAGTGGTCAGTGTATAGTGTAGTGGTCAGTGTGTAGTGGTCAGTGTATAGTGTAGTGTAGTGGTCAGTGTGTAGTGTAGTGGTCAGTGTATAGTGTAGTGTAGTGGTCAGTGTGTAGTGGTCAGTGTATAGTGTAGTGTAGTGGTCAGTGTGTAGTGTAGTGGTCAGAGTATAGTGTAGTGTAGTGGTCAGTGTGTAGTGGTCAGTGTATAGTGTAGTGTAGTGGTCAGTGTGTAGTGGTCAGAGTGTAGTGGTCAGTGTATAGTGTAGTGTAGTGGTCAGTGTGTAGTGGTCAGTGTGTAGTGGTCAGTGTATAGTGTAGTGTAGTGGTCAGTGTGTAGTGGTCAGTGTATAGTGTAGTGTAGTGATGAACCGAACACCCCCGGGTTCGGTTCGCACCAGAACCCGCGAACGGACCGAAAGTTCGCACGAACATTAGAACCCTATTGAATACAATGGATGTGAACGTTCGAATTCTAAAGTGCTAATTATAACGACTATTATCCATGTTATTGTCCGAAACAGAGTTTGGGAACCCGGGTTGTGCACCAGGGGACATGTATCAATGCAAAAAGAAGTTTTAAAAACGGCCGTTTTTCGGGAGCAGTCATTTTAATGATGCATAAAGTGAAAAAAAAAAAGTCAAATATTCCTTTAAATATTGTACCTGGGGGGTGTCTAAAGTATGCCTGTGAAGTGCCACGTGTTTCCCGTGTTTAGAACTGTCCCTGCACAAAATTACATTTCTAAAGGAAAAAAAGCCATTTAAAACTGCTTGCGGCTTTAATGTAATGTCTGGTCCCGGTAATATGGATGAAAATCTTTAAGAAAAATGGCATAGCTACCCCATCAACCCCCCCCCCCCCACCCCACCCCAGCCCATTACCAGCCCCTTTGGGTCTTGTTTGGATATTAAGGGGAACCCCGCAACACAAAATAAAAAAGGCCCTATATACTCTGAACAGCAGTATACAGGCGGTGTAAACAAGACCGGTGTAAACAAGACAGGGACTGTAGGTTTGTTCTTATGTAGAATCTGTTTGTCATTTTGAACAGGTACATTGTTTCAGTGTAGCTCCAGCCCAAATACCTATTTTTAAGCTTTTTGGAAAACATAGGGAAGGGTTATCACCCCTGTAACATTTGTTTTGCTGTCTGTGCCCCTGTTCAGAACATTTCACCTCACTTTGCGTCCCAATGACAACTGTTTTTGAAATGTGGTGTTTTTATTGAAACAAGGATTGGTGATAAAGCATCAGTAGAGAGGAGACACCTTTCTCCCATATTTATTCTTACAGGAGAGAATTTTCCTTCCAAGGGGTAGATTTCCTCTCACTTCCTGTTGTCTTCTTCCGTTTGCAAGTAGTAGTCATTTGTAAGTTGGATGTTTGAAAGTAGGGACCTGCCGTATATACTCTGCAGAAATTGGCCCCTTAGGTGTTGGTGTTGGCACAACACTGTAAGCACTCACAGTTACTCTTGGTGGGTGCTGGAACGCCCTGCTGTCAACTATTATATCAGGAATTGTAATAACATATAATTGTTGAACAGTGGTAGTAAAAATTGGGCCTTTGATGGTGGTGCTGGTGCCACAACACTGTAAGGGCTGACAGTTACTCTTGGTGGGCGCAGCAATGGGCCCTGCTGTGAATTATTAGATCAATAATTATAATTGCATGCCCCTGTTGAACAGGGGCTGAAAAATTGGGCCTTTGGTGGTGGTGGTGGTGGTGTTGACACAACACTGTAAGGCCTGACAGTTACTCTTGGTGGGCGCAGCAATGGGCCCTGCTGTGAATTATTAGATCAATAATTATAATTGCATGCCCCTGTTGAACAGGGGCTGAAAAATTGGGCCTTTGGTGGTGGTGGTGGTGGTGGTGTTGACACAACACTGTAAGGCCTGACAGTTACTCTTGGTGGGCGCAGCAATGGGCCCTGCTGTGAATTATTAGATCAATAATTATAATTGCATGCCCCTGTTGAACAGGGGCTGAAAAATTGGGCCTTAGGCACTGGTGGCACAACACTGCAACCCCTCACAGATACTGTACTTGGAGCACAGCAATGACGCCTGTTGCAAAGTATTAAATCAAAAATTGTAATTACACGCCCCTGTTAAACAGGGGCTGAAAAATTGGGCCTTAGCCACTGGTGGCGGCACCCATAAACCAAAATGATCTTCCAAGCTATCATCATTAATCGGATCATTGAGGAGGAGGAGGAGGATAGCCAGTCAACATAACAGCACAGGCACTCAGCATCAGCATCAGTCTTGAAGGGATGTGACATTTTAAAATCAATTAGTCTGTTATATCAGCATCAGGTGTGTGGTAGCTGGTGGTGATCCAAGACTGGTTCATCTTGATGAAAGTCAGTCGATCAACCGAGTCGGTGGACAGGCGCACCCTGTGATCCGTGACAAATCCTCCAGCAGCACTGAATGTGCGTTCTGAAAGAACGCTGGATGCAGGACAGGCCAGTAGCTCAATTGCATACTGTGCAAGCTCTGGCCAGTGATCCATCCTCAAGACCCAGTAAGCCAGAGGATTTTCGGTGGGGAAGGTGTCCAAGTCTGACCTTGCCCCTAGGTATTCCTGCACCATGTATATCAGACGCTGGCGATGGTTGCTGGAACCGATCATATTTTGGGGCTGCGGACTAAAGAATTGTCTGAACGCATCGGTCAGACGGCCACCTTCCCCACCGCTCCTTCTTTGACTGCCCGAAGCCTCAGCAACTCGTTGTCCAGGACCAGGAGTTTGTAACCTCCCAGTCTCTGGGAACGCGTTGCACAGACCTTTCTGCAAGGCCTCCCGGAGTTGTCTCATCCTCTGCTCCCTCTGCGACGGTAACATAAGGTCCGCAACCTTACCCTTGTACCGTGGATCAAGGAGAGTGGCCAGCCAGTAATGGTCCCTCTCCTTGATCCAAAGAATACGAGGATCCTTCCGCAGACTTTGCAGGATCAGGGAGGCCATGCAGCGTAGGTTAGCTGAGGCATTCAGTCCGGAGTCCTCTGGGTCACTAAGGACGACATGATCTGCAGCCACCTCCTCCCAGCCACGTACAAGTCCACTGGTTTCTTGGGACTGTAAATCATCCCTAAAAGACTGCTGCTGATGATGCTGAGTGCCAGCCTCCACCTCCATGCTGACACAATCCTCCTCCTCCTCCTCCTCCTCCTCCTCTTCCTGTGCGATGGGTGGGACAGAAGGAACACTGTCTGGGTAAAGGGGGCCTTGAGAGGCAAGGAAGTCCTCCTCTTCCTGCCTCTGTTCTGCCTCAAGTGCCCTGTCCATTATTCCACGCAGCGTGTGCTCCAACAGGTGGACAAGAGGTACAGTGTCACTGATGCATGCACTGTCACTGCTCACCATCCTCGTGGCCTCCTCAAATGGTGCCAGGACAGTGCATGCATCCCTGATCATGCCCCACTGGCGTGGTGAAAAAAAAAACCGAGCTCCCCTGACCCTGTCCTGGTGCCGTAGTCGCACAGGTACTCATTGATGGCCCTCTGCTGCGTGTGCAGCCGCTGCAGCATGGCCAACGTTGAGTTCCACCTGGTGGGCATGTCACATATAAGGCGGTTCTTGGGCAGGTTCAACTCCTTTTGCAGCTCAGCCAGGCGAGCACTGGCATTATAAGATCTGCGGAAATGCACACAGACTTTCCTGGCCTGCCTCAGGACATCCTGTAAGCCCGGGTACCTGCCCAAGAACCGCTGCACCACCAGGTTAAGGACGTGAGCCATACAGGGCACATGGGTCAGTTGTCCCTGTCGGAGGGCAGAGAGGAGGTTGGTGCCATTGTCGCAAACCACCATTCCTGGCTTAAGCTGGCGTGGCGTCAACCACCTCTCGGCCTGCCCCTGCAGAGCAGACAGGACCTCTGCCCCAGTGTGGCTCCTGTCCCCCAAACACACCAGCGCAAGCACGGCATGGCATCTTTTTGCCTGCGTACTTGCGTAGCCCCTTGAACGCCTACGGAGCACCGCTGGTTCCGAGGACAAACCACAGGAAGAGGCCATGGAGGAAGAAGAAGAGGAGGGGGTGGAGGAGAGAGGTGTGTCACAACCAGTAGTAGCACTTTGGAGGCGTGGCGGTGGAACAACCTCCAACACTACTGCACCTTGTTCTGCATCCTTCCCAGCTGCCAAAAGAGTGACCCAATGGGCCGTGAAAGAAAGGTAACGTCCCTGTCCATGCCTGCTGGACCATGAGTCAGCGGTAATATGCACCTTACCGCTGACAGCCCTGTCCAGCGAGGCCAAGACATTGCCTTCCACATGCCTGTAGAGAGCCGGAATCGCCTTCCGTGAGAAAAAGTGGCGTTTGGGAACCTGCCACTGAGGAACCGCACATTGCACAAACTCACGGAAGGGGGCCGAGTCTACCAACTGAAAAGGCAGCAGTTGAAGCGCTAGCAATTTAGCCAAGCTAGCATTCAACCGCTGGGCATGTGGATGGCTGGGAGTGAACTTCTTTCGACGGTCCAGCAGCTGGGGCAGGGAAATTTGCCTGCTAGAATCGGACGTCGGTGTACTGCTAGCAGAGTGGCCGCAAGTACTTGGCTGTGACACACCTAATTCTACACCTTCATTCCTCTCAGTGCAGGTTTCAGAGAGGACTGAAGGTATAGTGGGGTTGGAGATCCCAGCTGATGCGGTGCAAGGAGAGGTCCGCTTTGTTCTTTGGAGTGGGTCTTTAAGTAAGGCTTGCCAACGAGCTGCATGGCAGGTCAACATATGTCTGATCAAGCATGTGGTGCCCAAGCGGCTGATGTTTTGGCCACGCGATATACGCTTGAGACATATGTTGCAAACAGCAGCTGTGCGATCTGATGCACTCGCCTCAAAAAAGGCCCACACCAAAGAACTTTTTGAATGACGGGCAGAGGCAGCGCCCTGCACAGGCGGAGCTCTGCGGTGTGATTCCGTCGGTGTGCTGCCCATTCGCTGGCCACCCAAGGGCATCCTGCCTCGTTGGAGATGTGCCTCCTCCTCATCCTCCTCCTCCTCCTCTCTCCTATTAGGCACCCACGTGGAGTCAGTGACCTCATCATCCCCTCCCTCCTCATCACTGGAGCCAATCTGGCAGTATGCTGCAGCTGCTGGAGCATGACTGCCAGATTGTTGTCCTTCTTGAGCATCCCCTCTCTCTGCTCTCACGCTACTGCCTTCCTCTAGTTGGGTATCATCATCAGATCCTTCGAAACGCTGGGCATCCTCCTGGAGCATGTACCCAACACTGTGCTCAAACAGTTCGGGTGACTCCTCAGGAGGAGGACATGGTGGGTCTAGAGAAGGAGTGACTAATGATGACATTGATACCAGAGAAGAGGACGCTTTGGCAGCTGCTTTGCCAGTACCCTGAGCCTAGGTGAGAGAGGATGAGGAGGATGAGGTGGGCTTGGTCATCCAATCTACCAAGTCTTCGGCATGATGTGGCTCAACATGTCCAGCTGCCGAAAAGAAGGACAAGCGTGTCCCATGGCCATGTGCTGATGACAATGCACCGCGTCCACGACCAGCACTGTTGGCCCCAGACACAGAGCCTGCTTGCCCTCTTTTTTTGCCTCCTGACTGTCTGCCTCTCCTTGTTTGCCTTCCAGACATTTTAATGGATGGCCTGCAGGGAGATGGGAAAAACAGCAATAAGGGCTACCTTCAGGTGTATACTGTGCAGGAGGCTTAGCAACAAAGACACTGACACTGTCCCCTGCCTATCCTTCTCTGTCCCTAAACACAAGGATTTGCAATATGCTTCAGCAAGATTGGTTTCGCACAGAATAGCACACTGACACTTTCCCTCACTGTCCTTCTCTGTCCCTACAAACAAGATTTAGCACAGAATAGCACACTGATAGTTTCCCCGAGTGTCCTTCTCTGTCCCTAAACTCAAGGATTTCAAATATGGTTCAGCAAGATTGATTTAGCACAGAATAGCCCACTGATAGTTTCCCCGCATGTCCTTCTCTGTCCCTAAACTCAAGGATTTCAAATATGGTTCAGCAAGATTGGTTTAGCACAGAATAGCACACTGATAGTTTCCCTCACTGTCCTTCTCTGTCCCTACAAACAAGATTTAGCACAGAATAGCACACTGATAGTTTCCCCGAGTGTCCTTCTCTGTCCCTAAACTCAAGGATTTCAAATATGGTTCAGCAAGATTGGTTTAGAACAGAATAGCACACTGATAGTTTCCACGAGTGTCCTTCTCTGTCCCTAAACTCAAGGATTTCAAATATGGTTCAGCAAGATTGGTTTAGCACAGAATAGCACACTGATAGTTTCCCTCACTGTCCTTCTCTGTCCCTACAAACAAGATTTAGCACAGAATAGCACACTGATAGTTTCCCCGAGTGTCCTTCTCTGTCCCTAAACTCAAGGATTTCAAATATGGTTCAGCAAGATTGGTTTTGAACAGAATAGCACACTGATAGTTTCCACGAGTGTCCTTCTCTGTCCCTAAACTCAAGGATTTCAAATATGGTTCAGCAAGATTGGTTTAGCACAGAATAGCACACTGACACTTTCCCTCACTGTCCTTCTCTGTCCCTACAAACAAGATTTAGCACAGAATAGCACACTGATAGTTTCCCCGAGTGTCCTTCTCTGTCCCTAAACTCAAGGATTTCAAATATGGTTCAGCAAGATTGGTTTAGAACAGAATAGCACACTGACAGTTTCCCCGAGTGTCCTTCTCTGTCCCTAAACTCAAGGATTTCAAATATGGTTCAGAAAGATTGGTTTAGGACAGAATAGCACACTGACACTTTCCCTCACTGTCCTTCTCTGTCCCTACAAACAAGATTTAGCACAGAATAGCACACTGATAGTTTCCCCAAGTGTCCTTCTCTGTCCCTAAACTCAAGGATTTCAAATATGGTTCAGCAAGATTGGTTTAGAACAGAATAGCACACTGACAGTTTCCCCGAGTGTCCTTCTCTGTCCCTAAACTCAAGGATTTCAAATATGGTTCAGAAAGATTGGTTTAGGACAGAATAGCACACTGACACTTTCCCTCACTGTCCTTCTCTGTCCCTACAAACAAGATTTAGCACAGAATAGCACACTGATAGTTTCCACGAGTGTCCTTCTCTGTCCCTAAACTCAAGAATTTCAAATATGGTTCAGCAAGATTGGTTTAGAACAGAATAGCACACTGACAGTTTCCCCGAGTGTCCTTCTCTGTCCCTAAACTCAAGGATTTCAAATATGGTTCAGAAAGATTGGTTTAGGACAGAATAGCACACTGACACTTTCCCTCACTGTCCTTCTCTGTCCCTACAAACAAGATTTAGCACAGAATAGCACACTGATAGTTTCCCCGAGTGTCCTTCTCTGTCCCTAAACTCAAGGATTTCAAATATGGTTCAGCAAGATTGGTTTAGAACAGAATAGCACACTGACAGTTTCCCAGAGTGTCCTTCTCTGTCCCTAAACTCAAGGATTTCAAATATGGTTCAGAAAGATCGGTTTAGGACAGAATAGCACACTGACACTTTCCCTCACTGTCCTTCTCTGTCCCTACAAACAAGATTTAGCACAGAATAGCACACTGATAGTTTCCCCGAGTGTCCTTCTCTGTCCCTAAACTCAAGGATTTCAAATATGGTTCAGCAACATTGGTTTAGCACAGAATAGCACACTGATAGTTTCCCTCACTGTCCTTCTCTGTCCCTACAAACAAGATTTAGCACAGAATAGCACACTGATAGTTTCCACGAGTGTCCTTCTCTGTCCCTAAACTCAAGGATTTCAAATATGGTTCAGCAAGATTGGTTTAGAACAGAATAGCACACTGACAGTTTCCCTCACTGTCCTTCTCTGTCCCTACAAACAAGGATTAGTACAGAATAGCACACTGACACTTTCCCTCACTGTCCTTCTCTGTCCCTACAAACAAGGTTTAGCACAGAATAGCACACTGACACTTTCCCTCACTGTCCTTCTCTGTCCCTACAAACAAGGTTTAGCACAGAATGACACACTGACACTCTCCCTACCTATCCTTCTCTGTCCCTAAACACAAGGAATCCAGGATTAGTAAAGGAAAAAAATGACACTGTCCCTGCCTATGCTTCTCTTTCCCTGCTCCGGAACACACTACACAAGGCCACCGCGCTGGCGGCCTTTTATAGTGTGGGGCGTGTACTAAACCCCCTCAGCAATAATTGGCCACAGGCATCCTGCCTGTAGCCAATCATTGCTCTCCTCGCTGCCGGCGCTGTGATTGGCCAAGCATGCGGGGTCACAGTGCATGCTTGGCCAATCACAGCGCCTGGATGACACTGCGATGGCGTAGTGCATTGTGGGCCGTTCGCGTCACTCGAATTTGGCGCGAACGGCCCAAATCGTTCGATCTTCGTTGAACGATCGAACTGCCGATGTTCGAGTCGAACGTATGTTCGACTCAAACACGAAGCTCATCCCTAGTGTAGTGTAGTGGTCAGTGTGTAGTGGTCAGAGTGTAGTGGTCAGTGTGTAGTGGTCAGTGTATAGTGTAGTGTAGTGGTCAGTGTATAGTGTAGTGTAGTGGTCAGTGTGTAGTGGTCAGTGTATAGTGTAGTGTAGTGGTCAGTGTGTAGTGGTCAGAGTGTAGTGGTCAGAGTATAGTGTAGTGTAGTGGTCAGTGTGTAGTGGTCAGTGTGTAGTGGTCAGTGTATAGTGTGGTGTAGTGTAGTGGTCAGTGTATAGTGTAGTGTAGTGTAGTGGTCAGTGTGTAGTGGTCAGTGTGTAGTGTAGTGGTCAGTGTATAGTGTAGTGTAGTGGTCAGTGTGTAGTGGTCAGAGTGTAGTGGTCAGTGTGTAGTGTAGTGGTCAGTGTATAGTGTAGTGTAGTGGTCAGTGTGTAGTGGTCAGAGTGTAGTGGTCAGAGTGTAGTGGTCAGAGTATAGTGTAGTGTAGTGGTCAGTGTGTAGTGGTCAGAGTGTAGTGGTCAGAGTGTAGTGTAGTGTAGTGGTCAGTGTGTAGTGTAGTGGTCAGTGTATAGTGTAGTGTAGTGGTCAGTGTGTAGTGGTCAGAGTGTAGTGGTCAGAGTATAGTGTAGTGTAGTGGTCAGTGTGTAGTGGTCAGTGTATAGTGTAGTGTAGTGGTCAGTGTGTAGTGTAGTGGTCAGTGTATAGTGTAGTGTAGTGGTCAGTGTGTAGTGGTCAGAGTGTAGTGGTCAGTGTGTAGTGTAGTGGTCAGTGTATAGTGTAGTGTAGTGGTCAGTGTGTAGTGGTCAGAGTGTAGTGGTCAGAGTGTAGTGGTCAGAGTATAGTGTAGTGTAGTGGTCAGTGTGTAGTGGTCAGAGTGTAGTGGTCAGAGTATAGTGTAGTGTAGTGGTCAGTGTGTAGTGTAGTGGTCAGAGTATAGTGTAGTGTAGTGGTCAGTGTGTAGTGGTCAGTGTATAGTGTAGTGTAGTGTAGTGGTCAGTGTGTAGTGTAGTGGTCAGCAGGGCCGTTTGAAGGAATTTGGGGGCCCCAAGCAAAATGGACATGGAGGCCCCCCCCACCCCCCGCACTCACGCAAAGCCTACAGGAACCACAACATAGCGATACAGTTTAAGCTCACCCACACTTTATATAAATAAAAAAGGTTTACAGTGAGTGCAAATACTGCTGTTGCATATAATCCAACATACTTAAAACACATACACACTCACATTAACATTAAGATGCTGTTTAGGACTGTTTATGGACAGTGGGATGGACAGGGATACCGTGGGATGGACTGGGGGGCCGTGGGATGGACAGGGGGACCATGGAATGGACAGGGGGACAGTGGGATGGACAGGGGGACAGTGGGATAGACAAGGGGACCGTGGGATGGGCAGGGGGACCGTGGGATGGACAGGGGGACCGTGGGATAGACAGGGGGACCGTGGGAAGGACAGGGGGATTGTGGGAAGGACAGGGGGAACGTGGGATGGACAGGGGGACCGTGGGAAGGACAGGGGGACCGTGGGATGGACAGGGGGACCGTGGGATGGACAGGGGGACCGTGGGATGGACAGGGAGACAGTGGGATGGACAGGGGGACAGTGATATGGACAGGGGGACCGTGGGATGGACAGGGAGACTCTGCACTGTAATATCCACATCATCTCCCCCTCTGTAATATCCACATCATCTCCCCCACTGTAATGTCCACGTCTCCCCCACTGTAATGTCCACATCTCCCCCACTGTAATGTCCAAATCTGCCCCCTGTAATATCCACATCTCCCCACTCACCTCGGCCTCTGCCGCTGGTTGTACCAAGATGGCTGCCGCTCCGGAGCTAGGCCGAAGCCGCGGCCTTTCCTATGGCCGCAATCCGCGGATCGGCTCAGGGTGGAAATCCAGGACAGGCAGCAGGCTGGCACCCTAGGCTGGGGCCCCAGGCCAGCTCGGTCCTGTAGTGACAAAGGGGTCAGGATTGAACAACAGCACACATTTAGTGCAAGTACAGTAGGTTGAATGACACTGGGTCCCATATAACTTGGAGGAGGACCAGCTGGGTCCTAAATTTTATTCTTACTAAGAAATTATCTACAAAGACCCTGCATGTCCTGTCTTTATGGGAGTTTTCTCCGGCTGCTGTGGTTTCCAGGATAAGCAGGCTGGTGGATTAATACCCTTCTAATCACACTGGTCCCAATCCCAATGTGTATGTTTCCAGGGCTACAGGTATAATGGCTGACTTTGTCTATACTCTCATATGATGATTTATAATGTGTGGCTGTCCCAGTTGAAAACTGTTTATTATTCATTTTACTTTATATAGTAGCTATAAATGTATGATCACTCTTGTTATTTCAGGCATCACTTCTGTGCAAAACATGCCCAGGCCAGAGCATGAAAACCAGTAGTAGGATTTGGAGGTGACATAAATTCTTGCAGCTTTCTGGCTGCCAGATAAGAGTCCTGCCAAGGAACCTCCGCTCTTAACACATCACATAGCACCCTCTCCTCCTATCGGGGGCCTGTAGACTTATTCATGTCATCACTCTGGTCCCTGAACCTTCACCTGTCAGAGGGCTGCCTGGAACAGGAGATCAGAACACCTTCTCTCTTTACACCTAACAGCTACAGTGGCTAAATATTCTTGTTCTGTTGATCTCCTAATATCCAATACACTGTGGCTGACAAGAGCTGCAATCCTGTTCTTATCAGAATATGTTCATGCTTCCAGCTGAGGATAAAGAGAAACCACAAAGGTAAATAAAATAGTTTCAGTCGTATATTTGATCAAGGGTCCTGCGTCCCAGGGCAAAAATGAAAAATGACAAATTGCCCCCCCCCCCCAAGATATATGAGCATTATGTGTCAGCAAAAATCCCCCCCCCCAAAAAAAATATATCGAGCACTAATCTGCATGCTTACCCCCTAAGAATAAATTCCCCCTCTCAATACAAATCTGCCCCCTGCTGAAATCCCCTTCCAAGCACGAATCTTTGCCCAACCCCCTAGCTCAAATCCTCTTATGCCGTGTACACACGATCGGTTTTACCGATGAAAACAGTCCGATGGACTTTTCTCATCGGACAAACCGATTGTGTATGGGCCCCATCGGTCTTTTTTCCATCGGTGAGAAAAAATAGAACATGTTTTAAATTTATCCGATGGGGAAAAAAACAATAGCAAATTCCGATCGTGTGTGTGGAACTCCATCGGACAAAAAACCCACGCATGCTCAGAATCAAGTCGACGCATGCTCAAAAGCATTGAACTTCATTTTTCTTGGCTTGTCGGAGTGTTTTACGTCACAGCGTTTGGGGCGGTCGGATTTTTGACTGATGGTGTGTAGGCAATGCTGTATTCTGGCCTAGGCCAACAAGGCCCAGGCCTAGGGCAGCACTTTTCAGGGGGGGCAGCACGGAAAGAGTCTCCGCCGGCTTGCGCTACACTGTTAGTGTAGCGCCAGTCTTATGGGAAGGACTGGGCTGAGAGGCAAATTGCCTCCGGTATGCCTCCGGTATGCGGGCGGCCGGCATTCCGCAACTGTGGGGGGGGGGGGGTGCTGCTTCTAATTCTGACTGTCCTATCATCCTGGACCACAAACCTTCCTAACTGTGCTATATGTTTTCTGCTGCACCATTGGCAATTTGGCATGGTTATATCTTCTTAGTCCTCTCCATAAAATTATCAGAAATTTGTGCTTAAATTAGAACTACAGGCAACATTTCATTTTGGATAGAGTAAGGGAGGGTTATAGCCCCTGACAGTTTATTTACCATCCCTGTCCCATTGCAGAGATCTCCCTTCACTTCCTGCCCCATAGCCAAATAGGAAGTGAGAAGAAATCTTTGCAAATTAAGGGAATTCATTGCCCCCCCCAGGCCCTCAGAACTAGTGTCCCCGCTCGAAAATTTCAGGGCGGATCTTAAACAGCAAGGGGTGTGGCCTTGACAGAAAGGGGTGGGTCATATTTAGGGGGTGCACAAGTTTAGTCAGGCCTAGGGCAGCACAAATCCTAAATACACTACTGTGTGTAGGCAAGACTGATGGAAGTCAGCTTCATCAGATTTCCGATGGAAAAATCCATCGGATTAGAATCCATAGGAAATCCGATCGTGTGTACAGGCAACGCCGTATCCTGGCCTAGGCCAACAAGGCCCAGGCCTAGGGCAGCACTTTTCAGGGGGGGCAGCATGGAAAGAGTCCCTACCGGCTTGTTCTACACTGTTAGTGTAACGCAAGCTGCTTCTAATCTTGACTGTCCTATCATCCTGGACCACAAACCTTCCTGGTTATATCTTTTAAGTCCTCTCCATAATATTATCAGAAATTTGTGCTTAATATAGAACTATAGGCAACACTTTTTTCTTTCAATTTTGGATAGAGTAAGGGAGGGTTATAGCCCCTGTCAGTTTATTTTTTACCATCCCTGTCCCATTGCAGAGATTTCCCTTCACTTCCTGCCCCATAGCCAAACAGGAAGTGAGAGGAAATCTATGCAAATTAAGGGAATCCATTGCCCCCCCCAGGCCCTAAGAACTAGTGTCCTCACTCGGAAATTTCAGGGTGAGTCTTAAACAGAAAGGGGTGTGGCATTGACAGGGAAGGGGTGGGTCATATTTAAATCAGGGGGTGCACGAGTTTAGTCAGGCCTAGGGCAGCACAAAACCTAAATACACTACTGTGTACAGGGCTTTATTGTCCTTATGCCCCCAGCACAAATCTACCCCCCCAGAAACCCCCCCCCTGCTAGTTCAATTCCTCTACCCCTCAAATTTTACCTCTGAACACAAATCCTCCCCACCCACTCCAAATCCCCCCTCCCACCACTAATTCTCCCTAGTCACCCACCCTATCACAATTCCCCCTTAAATTCCCCATCCTAGCACAAATACCCCCCAATTATCCCTGCTAGCACAAATACCACTTCCCAAAAAAATCCCCTCCTAGCACAAATCCCCTCCCTCTACCATATTACCTTTTCTAGCACAACCCCCCCCCCCCCCCTCCCAAAAAAAAATTCCCTCTCCTAGCACAAATCTTCTTCCCCCTCCCAACACAAACCGTCTCAAATCACCACCCCTATCACACTTTCCCAAATTTCCTCTCCTAGAACAGTTCTAATCCCCTGCCATCCCCCAAATTTCCCCTCCTAACACAGACTTCCCTCCCCAAGCCTCCTTGTGTTGACCCCCTTACCCCATAGTGCCCAGGACAGCCGCACCTGCTGCCCACCCCTTGTCCCAGCCCTGGCTCAAAGGTAGTCTGTCATAAATAAAAACAAGTCCATTTTCACCATGGCCGCATCTGGCCATCCATAGATCAACCATGGGTCTGGAAAGCTCCAGTTTGTAAATGAACAAAAAACTGAACAGGAATTGATAACACAAAACTGATGCCTGTCCCGTTCTGCTTCAATTTAACATGGGATGGCAAAAAAAAAAAACCCTGCTGATAGGTCCAGGCAGCACCCATGTTCAAGGGGACATAAAGGGAAACTAAAGTGGTTTTGGGTTATCAAGCCCATCTCCAGCTTTTTCATACCCTAACTTACCCCCCACAACAGTTTTTTAAATATCTCCTTATACCTAGCTTAAAGCAGAACTCCAGCTAAAAAATAAAAAGACAAAATGAATAACCCATTAAAAAATAAAATCAACAAAACCAGCTTTTGCTGTAACATTCACCTTCAATTCAGAGATTTCCCTATCAATATCTTCTACATATCTTCAGTCTGATGGTCAGGATCACATAACCCACTTTTTCTAAACCAGGGTCATCCTGGACCCATGCCAGTCTGTGACTGGACAGTGAAAGGAGAAGCAACACAGTGAGAGGCTCATCAGTATGATTCTTGTCAATATTTGAACTGATTGGCTCTTTGTGTTTCTTCTTTCTCTTAGGCCGCGTACACACGACCGGTTTTCTCTGCAAAAAACGACAAAAAAACTGCCGGGAGAGCTTTCTTGCCGAGAAAACCGGCTGTGTGTACGCGGGTTTCAGTTTTGTTGTCAAGAAAACTGGCCAGATTCCCAGACGAGAAAAAAGACGACCTGCGGTCTTTTTTCTCGTCGAGAATCTCGTCGGGCCGGTTTCTCAACGAGAAACCCGAGCGTGTGTACACTTACCTGTCGCCGTGGAAACCCGTGCATGCTCGAAATGACTTTGACGCATGCGCGGTAGCTTCCTAGGCATAGGGCACGCTCGTCATAGTCGATGACGTCACCGCGTGCGTGCCATTCAAAAGAACGGCGGTTCTTTTGAAACGAACGTGTGTACACTCTGCCGGGACAAGTTTCTTGTCAAGATTCTCGTCAGGAAAAACAACGTTTTTTTCCTGACGAGAATCTCGGCCGTGTGTACGAGGCTTCACAGTCTAGCCCTGCTGTATGGGGACAGCAAGAAGCTGATACCAGACCACAGGTACTTTCACTGCTTACATTTAAAAAATACATTTACGTATTAATAGTTACAGAGCTGCGCTAATTTGTGTTTTTACAATTGCCTGGAGTTCACCTTTAAAGCTGAAATGTAGGGGTTTTGTGGGAGGCAAGGGTGATACAGTACTAAACATATTAGGTATGTGCAATGGTGTATATCCCATTACCTGCAGGCGGTTGCTCCTGGTAAAAGTCCTCCTTGCACTGCTATCTTCATAACTGCTGGAGCATGGCTACTGATCCCTGGTGCAATAAAGGTTAACAGCAGCCGCTACTACTCACAAAAGTTGTGCCTCTCGCCCCCTCCACTTCTTCACTCTCCGCGTTATATTGCTCTTAAGCCCTGTACACACGATCGGGTTTCCTATGGATTCTAATCCGATGGATTTTTCCATCGGAAATCCGATGAAGCTGACTTCCATCAGTCTTGCCTACACACCATCAGTCAAAAAAACGATCGTCCCAAACGCCATGACGTACGACGGCACTATAAAGAGGAAGTTCAAATCCAATGGCGCCACCCTTTGGGCTGCTTTTCCATCATACGTAAATGGAAGAAGTTTGTAACCACCAGGACTCTTCCTAGAGCGGGCCGCCTGGCCAAACCGAGTGATAGGGGAGAAGGGCCTTAGTCAGGAAGGTGACCAAGAACCTGATGGTCACTCTGACAGAGCTCCGGCGTTTCTCTGTAAAGAGAGGAGAACCTTCCAGAATAACAACCATCTCTGCAGCACTCCACCAATCAAGCCTGTATGGTAAAGTGGCCAGACGGAAGCCACTCCTCAGTAAAAGGCACATGACAGCCCACCTAGAGTTTGCCAAAAGGCACCTGAAGGACTCTCAGACCATGAGAAACAAAATTCTCTGGTCTGAGGAAACAAAGATTGAACTCTTTGGCCTGAATGGCAAATGTCATGTCCGGAGGAAACCAGGCACCGCTCATCACCTGGCCAATACCATTCCAACAAAGCATGGTGGTGGCAGCATCATGCTGTGGGGATGTTTTTCAGTGGCAGGAACTGGGAGAGTAGTCAGAATCAAGGGAAAGATTAATGCAGCAATGTACAGAGACAAAGCTGCTCCGGGAAGACGTCGTATGATGAAACACATAGGGGGAGGCAAGGGCGCTGACGTCACCACTCTAGCCAGGAGCGTACTGACCGCTCGCGGCATCGTGTAGTGGCCGGAGACGATTGGCAACAATACTAAGCGTTGATTCCCTAGTGTCGGGTGGGACACTTGAAAAATGTGAGTGTGTTATTTTAATGTTTTAATAAAGTCTTTTAAAATATGTTCTCATACTATGGGAGTCTTCCTTCTTCTATTTTTTACCTACGTGGGACCTGTTTGAGATACTTGAAGAGGACAACCTGCAGTGAAACATTGTTGTGTATTAAATCAGGAGATTGTTCAGAGGCGCAGTTGCTGGTTTATAATATTACCAGCCATTAATTCTGGTGAGTTAATTTAGTGTGATTGGTGGAGGATTACACTGGGTGCCACATCCAATAAAGCAAAGAATCACTTTCAACAAGGGAGTCACTGACATTTACAGTTGTGACACTTTTGAACTTCTCTTTTGGATCATTTAATGGTCTATTTTTTCTTTGATATTTTTCTGTTAATGTTTACACATTTGATTTGATCTTTCAGATTATTGCACATATATTTCATGTTATTATGTATTTTTGATTTTGCATATTTTATGAGCACTCTGCACTTTACAATATGTATGTATTATTTTGCACTATATACCATAGAGCAACTTGCACTTTATTTCTGCACAGTTTGCACATTAGAATTTTGTTTAAGAAGTATTTATAAAATAGGTAAAGTTTAAACTATAAGACACAATTATTTATTAGTTTTGGGAGGTTCATGCAGAAGTACTTAAAGCGGGGTTCCACCCGCGATTTTTTTTTTTTTTAAAAAGTCAGAAGCTACAAACACTGTAGCTGCTGACTTTTAATAAGGATACTTACCTGTCCTAGGCACCCGCGATGTCGCCCCCCGAGGCCGATCCCTCGATCGTGGCAGGTCCCGGCGCCGCCATCTTCACTAAGGGAAACAGGCAGTGGAGCCTTGCGGCTTCACTGCCCGTTTCCTACTGCGCATGCGCGAGTCTCGTGGCGCTGTATGAATGGGCGGTTGCTCTCTGGGATACACACAGTTCCCAGAAGGCAGCGCGCCCCATTCCCCAGAAGACAACGCGAGGATGAAGGCCAGCCGCGGACAAGGAAGGGGCAGATTAGGAAGATCCGCCTAGCAACCGCAATTTCTGGTAAGTAAAAAAAATGTTTTTTTCTATTTTTTTTTTCAATTTTTTGGTAGCATTTTGGTGTAATTTTTTTTTTTTTAGGGTGGACCTCCACTTTAAGACCAGCGCTGCTTTTCTTTGCTTTCTAATGTACAGAGCCACCCTTATTGAAAACCTGCTTCAGAGCTCTCCTGATCCTCAGCCGGGACGAGGGTTTATCTTCTAACAGGACAATGACCCTAGGCACACAGCCAAGATAACAAAGGAATGGCTATAGGACAACCCTGTGAATGTCCTTGAGTGGCCCAGCCAAAGCCCAGGCTTGAACCCAATTGAACATCTCTGGAGAGATCTGAAAATGTCTGTGCACTGACGCTCCCCATTCAACCTGATGGAGCTCGAGAGGTCCTGCAAAGAAGAAAGGGAGAAACTGCCCAAAAATCGGTGTGCCAAGCTTGTAGAATCATACTCAAAGAAACTTGAGGCTGTAATTCGTGCCAAAGGTGCTTCCACAAAGTATTGAGCAAAGGCTGCGAATACTTATGTACATGGGGATTTTTTAAATTTCTTTATTCTTAATAAATTTGCAACAATTTCAAACAAACTTCTTTCATGTTGTCATTATGGGGTATTGTTTGTAGAACGGAAAATAATGAATTTAATCCATTTTGGAATAATGCCGCGTACACACGACCGTTTTTAATGTCGTTGAAAAAAACTGCGTTTTTCTCGACATGATTCTTCTAAAGCCTGCCTTGCCTACACACTATCGTGGAAAAAAATGCTTGAGTAAAGCGCGGTGATGTACAACACGTACGACGGCACTATAAAGGGGAAGTTCCATTTGGATGGCGCCACCCTTTGGGCTGCTTTTGCTGATCCTCGTGTTAGTAAAGTTTGTTGAGAGACGATTTGCGCTTTTCAGTTCGTTACAGCGTGACGAATGTGCTATCTCCATTACGAACGCTATTTTTACCAGAACGAGCGCTCCCGTCTCATAACTTGCTTCTGAGCATGCGCATTTTTTTCACATCGTTAAAGCCTACACACGAACGTTTTTCATGACGAGAAAAACGACGACGTGAAAAAGGACGAGAAAAATTAGAGTTTGTTCCAATTTTTGAATGGTCATTTTTCACGTCGTGAAAAATGTTCTGCAGCCCACACACGATTGTTTTTAATATCCAAATAAAAAAAATGACATTTTTCTCGTCATGAAAAACGGTCGTGTGTACGCGGCATAAGGCTGTAACATAAAATGTGGAAAAAGTGAAGCGCTGTGAATACTTTCCGGACGCGCTGTATGTGACAGTAAACACGTATTTAGTTGTTTGCAGAAAGTTCCACTATTAAGCATTTCTTTCCTCTTGTACCCCCACAGACATTGCTTCTGTATGATTTAAAACAATCCCATTTTTTTTGCAGCCCGTGAAATGAAAGGAAACCACACACATGAATTCTGGAAAACAACCTTTATAATGATACAAGTGAACACAGTTTGATCTTGCTGATAAATATGGTTCAAATTCCTTTAGCCTGTTCTGTCTTAGTTTAAGAGTTAAAAGACATTGACAAATACCCTTCTTGGTTTAAATTACTCAGGCACAAAGAGGGGCATTTCTAGTTGACTTTCTACTTTTCTGACCCCTCTACTTTATTCATTTAATCGTTTTCAGTAGGTTGCGTTAAGGTTGCCGTTTAACCCTTTCTGTGCGAACAGGGCAATATTTCGATTTCTGAAAACAAACACTTTCCATAAAAAAAAGATGATAGAGTTAAACAAATATACAATTCTTGGGAGACTGGGTTTAGGCATTTTTGACTTGTAGAGCAATTTAATGGTAGCCATAAAACAAACAAGAATACAGCAAGGCATACTTGTATAATTATGAGCAATGGTATAAGGCAGTGATATTAAGTAGGCAGACATCTACAATTTTAGATTAGAAAGTAAAACTGTAATGGAATGAGGGGAGCCATGTTGCCTCCAGATGGGCAATCTGCAAGTGCAGTCAAAAGCTCAATTATTTGGTGCTTGGATGTTTAGTCAATGGAAAATTTAGACAAGGGATTTACCCAACACAAAGGTTTACAAGACAGAAAGAGGTAAATCTAATTTAATAGTAATAAAAGAAAATCAATGGTTGCTGCAGTAGCATTTTTACAATGCACTATTTTATTATAGCATACCTCCTGCACCGTGCCAATTTATGGAACTGTGTTTGCTGCAGGTTACCGGTTTTGTCTACAGCAAACGTTGACATCCCGGTGAATGAGTATACACTTACCGGTAATTGTAAAACAGTCTCACAAAGAAATATTATTAAATTAAGTCACACCTGTAAAAGAATGGATGTGGACAAGGAGGGTGATTGGTGTGGCAGGGGATGGGTGGTGGGGGGGGGGGGGAGAATTCTTCGAACCAATTCCCTGTATGGTTCTCTCTGCAGCAGCTCAAAGCTGACTTCTTCACCTTCCCCTTTTGTTGGCTTTCAGCTGCTGCAGAGAGAGCCATACAGGGGATAGGTTCCAGTAATTGCCTACTCGCCACATCGATTACTCCCCCTGTGCACCATACATTTTCCCCTCCTGCCCAGGCCCCCCCTGTGCCCCCCTCTACCCCTACAGTGCTGCCAGCTTCCTTACTCTCCTTCCTGCTGGAAGCTGCAAGCACACAATAGCACACAAGATGAAGAGTGGGGATATGTCAAATTTACCAGCCCCTTCCTTTCCTAAATGAACAGAACGAGTGATCGGTACTGATCACTCACTGTGTTCATTCATAACTGAAGCATTGGCTTCATTGGAGGGCTTCATGGTTTCTAACGGGACTTCTTATGACTTTCTTTCAACAGTGGCTTTCCTCTATGACACTCTTCCATAAAGGCCAGATTTGTGGAGTGAAGGACTAATAGTTGTCCTGTGGACAGATTCTCCCACCTAAGCTGTGGATCTCTACAGCTCCTCCAGAGTTACCATGGACCTCTCAGCTGCTTCTCTGATTAATGCTCTCCTTGCCCGGCCTGTCAGTTTAGGTGGACGGCCATGTCTTGGTAGGTTTGCAGTTGTGCAATACTCTTTGCATTTTCGGATTATGGATTGAACAGTGCTCTGTGAGATGTTCATAGCTTGGGATATTTTTTTTCTAACCTAACCCTGCTTTAAACTTCTCCACAACTTTATACCTGACCTGTCTGATGTGTTCCCTTGGCTTTTATGATGCTGTTTATTTACTAAAGTTGTCTAACAAACCTCCAAGGGCTTCACAGAACAGCTGTATTTATACTGAGATTAAAGTACACACAGGTGGACTCTATTTACTAATTAGGTGACTTCTGAAGGCAAATGGTTCCACTAGATTTTAGTTAGGGGTATCGGAGTAATGGGGGCGGAATACAAATGCACGCCACACTTTTTACATATTTAGTTGTAAAAAAAATTTTTTAAAACCATTTATCATTTTCCTTCCACTTCACAATTATGTGCCACTTTGAGTTGGTCTATCACAGTGATGGCGAACCTTGGCACCCCAGATGTTTTCGAACTACATTTCCCATGATGCTCATGCACTCTGCAGTGTAGTGGAGCATCGTGGGAAATGTAGTTCCAAAACATCTGGGGTGCCGAGGTTCACCATTACTGGTCTATCACATAAAATCCCAATAAAATACATTTATGTTTTTGGTTGTAACATGACAAAATGTGGAAAATTTCAAGGGGTATGAATACTTTTTCAAGGCACTGTATATGTTGCACTCCTGTTTGTCAAAAAGCAATACTTTTGTTTATAAAGACACATAAAGTTTATAAAGTGCTTAAATAATGCATTGCAATTTATTTAAAGGCAAATTTAACATAAATAAATAAACATGTTATACTTACTTGCTCTGTGTAGTGGTTTTGCACAGAGCAGCCCCAACCCTCCTATTCTCGGGTCCCCAGCCGCACTCCTGGCCCCTCCCTCCTGCCAAGTGCCCTCAGAGCAAACAGCTTGCTGTAGGGACACCCAAGCTGGCTCACTCCTGTGCCGCTGCTCTGCGTGTCCATTCAGACACAGAATCACGGATCTGTCCTTCCCCCTTCTCATTGGCTCACTGACTGTGATTGCGGAAGCCAATGGTTCAGCCAATGAGGAGGGAGCGTCCCTCTTTTGGCTCTTGTGCACATCACTGGATCACGATGGGGCTCCGGTAAATGTTAGGGTGGGCTGCTGCACACAGAAGTTTTTTTTACCTTCATGCATAGAATGCATGAAGGTAAAAAATCTTGAGCTGTTAGAACCACTTTTAACGTTTACAATTTTAATCAACTAAAATTAAAATCGGTAATGATTTTCGTCATAGTTTTTATCAATTAACTTGATTCTAATTTTATTTTTCGTTTAGTATTCATCACTGAAAGCATGCAGCTGATGAAAACTATGATATAAATATTTTCAGCAATGAAATTAACAGTGTTGTGAGGTCAAGTACCATAGTTGGATGGGAAGACTTTGCATGCAATCGGCATTCCAATTTATCCCAAAAGTGTTCAGTAGGCTTGAGGTCAGGGTAATATGCGGGCCACTTGAGTTTCTCCATAACAAATTCATCAAACATGTCTTTATGAAAATGACTTTTTGCATATGGTCATGATCCAACAGAAAGGCGTCTTACCCAAATTGTTGCTACAAGGTTGGAAGTGCATTTGTCTAAAATGTCCTTGTATGCTGTATCAATAACAGTACCCTTTAATGATATTTGGAGGGATGTGCGCACACTTTTGCATACATAATGTCGGTGTGTCACGGTAGGTGTCCCATACCTCCCAACAGGCACGGATTCCGCGGGTTTCTCCCACACAGGGCCCTTCTTCCCGCATACCCGCGAGAGCTGTGTTTTTCCCGCACATCCATCACAGCAGTAAAATGTCCTTTCCCCCCGCCCCTCCCTCAGCTACTTTCGTTTTATGGTCGGAAAATTTGAAAAAAATTCGATTTTTGTTCTGTGGACGAATGATAAAAATTCGATGCCTCCCCCCACTCAACAACTTTCGCTCTGAAGAAGAAAAAAAAATTCAATATTCCGCGGCACCCCCATCCCCCCCGCTCAACAACCTTCGTTCGGGAGAATAAAAAATATTTCAATGTCCCCCCCCACCCCCCCCCCCCGCTCAACAACTTTCGATTGCAGGGGAGAGGGGAGATCAACAATGTCCCGCAGTGGGACTTCACCAAGTTGGGAGGTATGGGTGTCCACACACTTTTTGTACTGTAATTAGTAAGGGCTGTTTCACATCAGACATATTGGGCTTGGAAGCCTTGCCCAACCCAGTTTCAGTACATACATGGGGCAAAAACCTTTGTTCCCTATCATGGCAGACCACAACAGTTTATTTATGTTACTATGTATAAAGGTTTCCAAGTATCAGAACTCTAGAAGGGCCCACATACTGTGCTGTACCTCACCCACCATGGCTCTGACCCTTTAAGTGAAACATAGCACACAGCAAATACACAACTGCAAACCTGTAATAATTCGGCTCCTTCACAAAACAAGGAGGGAAGATACTGCCTATTTTCATCTAATCAGGAGAGGAGACATAAAACTACTAAGAAATGTGCCTGTCTCTCATAAAGGGAAATTATAGTGTATGAGGTATATTGCTCATGCAGCTGCACAAGAAAAAAAAAACGTACACTCCATTCTCATTGCTTCCAATGAGAAACAGCTGAGCACCTAAGTATAGAGCCCGGCAAAATGAGGCCTCATTAGCACCAGCTCCTTGTGGAAATGACCCAGGCGGATGGAGTCAAGCCCAGCAGATGGGGTGGAGGGCTGAGGGAGCAGGCCAGCTTTTAAACATTCATTAGCTCGGCGCTTTTGGCATCTCTCCTGAATTCCAGACAGGTTAACGTGAAAGTGCTCCACTTGCTGCTTCTGAATTGGATAAATATGTGCATTAAATGTCAGTGGAGAACAGGTCGAGGTAAGGTCTGCTGGAGAAACTGGAAGAAATATGGAGTAAAAAATAGAACAAAACTTGTGGGTATTTGCTTGATGCTAAATGTGGATTCAGGACTCAGTGTTGGTATGGAGGATGCTCTGATGTTTAATAAAATCTGCATCCTATCTATGAGGTTATGTAAACCCTAGCAGTTACCTTCTCTTGTTTGCTGAGAAGACACCTGAAAAAAAAAGGTATGTATATGTTGTTTTAAATTAGAGACAATGGAGGAAGCTCTGTGCCCAACCTAGAGTTTGACTTTTAAGTAAACCTGTTATAGGATTTAAGATAATCAGTTAGGAGAGGTCATGTGTAAGAATCTTAGGCTGTCCATACATGGTTTGAATCTCGGCCAGTCCACCAGGAACCAGCCAAGATTCAAACCGTTAATGGGTAGGCTGTATGTACCAAGTTGAGCTGGATTCTTTTGCAATTATCGCTATTGACTCATATAGCAATAATCATTGTCCTCTTGCTTCCCCTGCCCTCACCACCAGGAGAAGACAATGGCCCAGCAGGAGGCATTACCACATCAACACTGTCTGTGTTGATGGGGAAATCAAGCAAATTATGCTCTGTGTATGGCCGGCCTAAAGCCCCGTACACACGGGCAGAATGTCGGGAGATACCGGTCGACATTCTGCCCGTGTGTATGTCAGATGGCCGGCTTCTGTCAGACGTGCATGCTGGAAAACCAGCAGTTGACCAACTACCGATCAGCGTTCTCAGCCAAAGAGTGTTCTGGCGGGGCGGCTGTCCCCCTGTCAGAACACAACAGCTTAGTACAGCGGCTCCTGACCGGAGCTTTCAGTTTTTTTTCGTGAAACCCGCGGGGTTGCACAATAAAAAACTGTAGTGTGTACCAGGCTTTAGTCTTCGATCTTGTTATCATTTTTATACGCCTAATCACTCCCTACGCATTACGTCACAGCACGTGACTTCAGTCCCCTGATGAAGTCACGCGCTGTGACGTAATGCGTAGGGAGTGGCCGGAATCAGACGTACACCGAAAGTGACATGAGAAGGCGCTGAGAACGCCGTATTATCTGTTTTTCGTTGTTTTTAATGATTTTAAATGTAAGAGTCCACCTATTTGCACCTTAATAAATTATCCCTGAGTTTCTTAAACATACTGCACCATTGGAGGCATTCTTTCTCTCTTTCCCCACCTTGTATTTTAATAATACTGGAGCATACTAGGGCGGCTCTCTGGAGGATCTATACGGTTTGAGGAGTAGTCCAAGACACCAGAATAACCGTGTTAGAGCAGGAAAAGTCCCAATAGGATGCTGTGGAAAGACATCTTTACTCATTGATGTGAATTTCTTCATTATTATGAGGTGAGAGTTCTGTGAGACTACCCCAATTGGATATTAAGGAATCTTTTTCGTAGGCGCTCCGTGGAGTTTATGGACTTACACCGCCATATTCTTGCTGTTTCATGTTTTAAATGCATTTTCTGAACTTTTATTCCCTTTGAAGAACGCTATGTATCTATTGACTTTTTTGGTCTCCTATTTATTTATATATTTTGCACCTTTCTATTATATTTTAGATATTCAGCCCTTTTGGGATATTTACATATTTTACACTTTATTCTTTATATATTTGGCACTTTATTAATCCCTCCGGGATTTCGTTTCAGCGTTTTAGTGATTATACACCACCGCGCGAGATCACTTTATATCATTTTGTGTCTATTTTGTGTACTGTGAACACTTTTAGGCTTTGCTGCTGGTTTTATTCATTTTTTCTGGTACTTGGATACATTTTATCATTCGCCTCTAGTAGCGCGAAGGACACTTTTACACAAATTTGATGTTATCGCTCTCACTCTCTCATACTGGTCACTGGAAGTTCAACATGCCACCTCATGGCAAAGAACTCTCTAAGGATCTGAAAAAGAGAATTGTTGCTCTACATAAAGATGGCCTAGGCTATAAGAAGACCCTGAAACTGACAGGACAGGTTCCACTCAGAACAGGCCTCATCATGGTTGACCAAAGAAGTTGAATGCACGTGCTTAGCGTCATATCCAGAGGTTGTCTTTTGGAAATAGACATATAAGTGCTGCCAGCACTGCTCCAGAGGTTGAAGGTGTGGGGGGGGGGGGGGTCAGCCTGTCAGTGCTAAGACCATACGCCGCACAATGCATCAAATTGGTCTGCATGGCTGTCATTCCAGAAGGAAACCTCTTCTAAAGATGATGCACAAGAAAACCTGCAAACAGTTTGCTGAACACAAGCAGACTAAGGACATGGATTACTGGAACCATGTCCTGTGGTCTTAGGAGACCAGGATAAACTTAGATGGTGTCAAGTGTGTGGCAGCAACCAGGTGAGGAGTACAAGGACAAGTATGTCTTACCTACAGTCAAGCATGGTGGTGGAAGTGTCATGGTCTGGGGTTGCATGAGTGCTGCCGACACTGGGGAGCTACAGTTCATTGAGGGAACCATGAATGCCAACATGTACTGTGTCATACTGAAGCCGAGCATGATCCTCTCCCTTCAGAGACTGGGCCACAGGGCAATAATCCAACATGATAACGACCCCAAACACACCTCCAAGACGACCACTGCCTTGCCAAGAAAGCTGAGGGTAAAGGTGATGGACTGGCCAAGCATGTCTCCAGACCTAAACCCTATTGAGCATCTGTGGGGCATCCTCAAACAGAAGGTGGAGAAGTGCAAGGTCTCTAATATCCACCAGCTCTGTGATGTCATCATGGAGGAGTGGAAGAGGACTCCAGGGGCAACCTGTGAAGCTCTGATCAACTCCATGCCAAAGAGGGGGCAGTGCTGTAAAATAATGGTGGCCACATAAAATATTGAAACTTTGGGCCCAATTTGGACATTGTGGTCACATGAAAAGATATAATAAAATATTTACAAAAATGTTAGGAGTGTACTCACTTTTGTGAGATACATATTTTGGTTAAAAGTGATAAAGGTGCGGACATGGTACAGGAGCTGGCTGTGTGGACATGGTACATGAGGTGGTCATAGGCTATGTGGACATGCTACAGAAGATGTCATAGGCTGTGCGGACATGGTACAGAAGATGTCATTGGCTGTGCGGTCATGGTACAGGAGGTGGTCATAGGCTGTTCAGACATGGTATAGCAGATGGTCATAGGCTGTGCAGACATGGTATAGGAGGTGGTCATAGGCTGTGCAGACATGGTACAGAAGATGTCAGAGGCCGTGCAGACATGGTACAGGAGATGTCAGAGGCTGTGTGGACATGGTACAGAAGGTGGTCATAGGCTGTGTGGACATGGTACAGGAGGTGGTCATAGGCTGTGCAGACATGGTACAGGAGATGTCAGAGGCTGTGCGGACATTGTATAGGAGGTGGTCAAAGGCTATGCAGACATGGCACAGGGGGTGGTCATCGGTACATAATTATTATGTACTGTATATACTAATATGCCTTTACTTTAATATATTAAGTGGTTAAGCATTGAAAGTCCATGAAGGTATAGCTTCTTTAGTTATTCTCGCTAGGGTAGGTAAGGACATCTGGTAGCATTTTAGGAGACGGTGGCTGTTTTTTGTTTCTTTAATCCTCCTAGAAAAAATGTCTGTTTACTGATTTTAAAGACCCAATTTGAGTTTGAATTCTGTGCTCCTTCAATAGTTCTCAGAAGGGGGAGCGTGGTGATTACCCACGAAGATGGCCACAGAATACGAGTGCTCTGCATGCCTGATGGGAATTGAGCCCTTAACCAGAGCCGCTCGCACTCTTACACCGCATCCCACAAGCCCTTCAGGCCTCTGAAGATCCTCGCCATGCTGCACCGCCACTGCTGAGAGCCTCCACAGCAGCAGAAACTGTCGGGTTTCTTTACGTCAGTGAGCCGGTGGCTACAGCAAAAATGACAGCGACTCCCAAACACTGCAGGCTGCTGTTAGACCTCTAGAGGCAGATCGCCATCGCTTTCCAGGATATGAGTCAGTCGCAGCCACAGCTCAATGCGGCCCCAGGGCAGGCGGCCTACCAGGAAATTTCCCACTATCACGGTAGGCCAGTCCAAGCCCTGTCGGTCACTATGGGATTTTCTATTCTCCGAAAAAAACCTGGTTAATTCTGCTGTTCTCTATCTCCCCCTTATGTCCATGTCCCCACTGCAGCTGGGGATTTTGGAATGTGGGCAGCTCGTTACCTTAAACATTTCCTCCCTATTACATCTGAGCAGACCATGTGACTATAGAGTCATACATGTGGGCGTCTACACAGTGGTAAATGACAGCCTCCTCCATGTCCACTAACCACCTAACACAATGGGGGTAGGATATTACATCTTGATTGATGGTGGCTTCACCTTCCTGTTATTCTGAGACACAGGCTGGAGTGGCATGACATGGCAGAAATCCACCCACAGCATGGTATTGCCAAAAATAATAAAGATTTGATTTCAAATATATGTATATTTTATATGACAATTTAAAACAGTTTATTGATAGTAATTATTTATTTTTACTCTGTATTCCAAAGGCTGTTTTTTGTATTTTGAACATGTGACCAGCAGCAGAGGACTAGAAGCTCCTCCTGCCACTTTTTCCCAAGGATAGGCTGAGAGAGCTGGGTCATGTGACAGCTGTATATCGATTAGGAAAAAGGGTACTTAAATTGGGACTTCTACCAATAGGTAAGCCTATAATAAGGCTTACCTATAGGTAGTGTAAATATCTCCTAAACGTGCACAGTTTAGGAGATATTTACTGTACAAGCAGCCAGTGTTATCACTGGCGCATGTGCTCTGAAGAACGGCAACCCGGGCAATTCCTTCAGAGCCCTGTGCCGTAAACTGCTGCTCCTGCACGCATGCGCAGGAGTGACGTCAATTAATAACTAGCTCTTTAGAACAGGGTGCGCTTACAGCATACTTAAGCTGGCCATAGACGATCAATAGTTAAGGAATGGTCACACACTGATTATCGATTCTTGTTGAAGGGACATGCTGGTAAACTTCTGTCGATCAACGGCAAGTACTGATGTCAGAATACAATGTTCCAGTGGGGTGGATTTGTCCATTCATGTTGTTTGTGTGGGGTAATCTATTTTGCCAGCAGCAAGGATGAGTGATTGGTTGTTAAGGAGGTGGAACCCGGCAGCATCCTAACAACCAGTGACTCAGCTCCAATTTCAGCTGGAGATTCCTGGCTGACAGCAGAATGTAAACAAATGGAGCCATCATTATTTTTTTTAAATAACAGCATGGGAGTCCCCCCCCCCCCCCCAACTATCCTTGCCAGGCAATTTGGGTCTGGTATTGATTTTAAGGGGGACCTCATGCAAAAAAATAAAAAAATGGTGAGAGGTCCCTCCCAAATTATATACCAGATATGTATCCAAGAATGCAGGCCACATGCCCTCACCATGGGGGGGGGGGGGATACCCTAGCAATGCACCTTATCCCCAAGTTGATGAGGACAAGGGCATCTTCCCCCACAACACTGACCTAGTGGTTGTAGGGGTCTGCGGGCAGTCAATGACTTCACTAGATGAACCCGCCCCTTATTAAATACAGACATATCCATATAATGTATGGTCAAGTAAGTTATTGGGTAACCCTGCCGCTTTGTTTATTTTATTTTATTATCGGAGTGACAGTTGGTGTTGAGCAAGCAACGAAAGTTGTCAGAGCGGCGTTATTATTTTTTTTCCGGATCTGCGGCCATCATTAGTTGTGACCTAGATCACTGGATGACATGATTGATGATGAATGTACATTGGGGGACATTTAAGAAAAAAAGAAGTAAACTAAGGACTTGTGTTGTGTTTTTATTTTCACTTGATATTTTTTTGTGAATGGGAATTGGGATCTGTTAAAGGGGGCTTCCAGGTTCCGATAAGCCCCTGCCTGTAGACCACTACAACCACCAGACCAGGGTTGTAGGGAAGAGGCCCTTGCCCTCATCAACGTGGGGACAAATGTCCCCCCATGTTGAGGACATGTGGCCTGGTATGGTTTGCGAGGTGGGTGTGGCATGCTCGTCCTCCCCTTTCCTGGCCTGCTGGGCTGCAAGCTTGGTTTTTGGGGGGTTCTCATGCTATTTTTTAAAACATTTTTGGTGCGGCATTCACCTTAAAATCTATACAAGACCTGAAGAGCCTGGTATGGAATTTGGGGAACCCCATGCAGTTTTGTTTTGTTTTGTTTTTTTTCATTGGGTCCCCCTTAAAATCCGTACCAGGCCCCCACGCAGTTTTTTTTTTTTACTGTCCAGCTACTCAGTGTTAAACCAGCACCTTTTTTTTTTTAATTGACATGTGACTCAAAATGTTTTTGGTGTATTTTTGGTGTGCTTTTTACAAAGCTCATCAAAGATGCAGCATGTAGGATTTTTTAAAACACAGTGCACTGATGTGAAGAGTTACACAGGATTTACAGGGGAATAATTTTCATGCGTTTTAGCACAGCAAAAGTGTGAAGGGCCCTTCAATTGCCTTTGTCTGTAGAAGATGTTATGTTTTTAGATACCAAAAATATACAGTATATACTAATACTACATTATCATGTACATAAACATTTTAAAAATATTTATTTTAGTTTTGTAATAGTTTTGGACATAATGGGAAGGATTACTACCCTTGTCTGGTTTGTACTGCTACCGTGTTTCCCCAAAAGTAAGACCTACCCTGAAAGTAAGACCTACCTTGTTTTTCCAGGAGGGCTGCAATATAAGCCCTACCCCGAAAATAAGACCTAGTTTGAAGTGGTTGTATCCTCCTCTTCTCCTGCCTGTCAGTGGGGGATCTCGAACCCCCCTCCCTCTGCAATGCTCGGCTCGTGGAAGAGTGCTCATGTGGGCTATGGAAGTCCAGAGCGGCACTCAGATCTCCTTCTCCTGTCAGTGGGGGATCTCGGCCCCCCTCCCTCTGCAATGCTCGGCTCATGGAAGAGAGCTCAGACAGGCTATGGAAGCCCAGACTGGCGCTATAATAAGGTACCTGACACAATACATTTTACTTTACTTTACACAGGGGATTCCTGTCAGGCAGGGAGGGAGAGGGGTAGAGAAGACCGCATAAATAGCAAGCCCTACCCCGAAAATAAGCCCTACCGTGTTTTTGGTTGCCAAAATTAATATAAAACCTGGGCTTATTTTCGGGGAAATCTTTTAAAAAGATTTTTCCACACTTTATGTAGCATCACAATGGTTTCACCAGACAGGTAAGGGGATTTTGAAACAGGAACACAGATATAAAAAAAAAATCTGACATTTCCGACTTTTATTTAATTTAAAAAATATGTTTAATTTTTGTCCTTACTGCTGTTGGAGAGTTCCCTGCACTTTATGTCTAATAAAACATTGTCAGCAGGAGATGAATTATTGGATATCTAAGGTCACAGCATACACTTTAATTTTATATTATCAGTGCTGCCTGTCTGCTGGCCATCTCTTTCCACATCTTTCTGGATTCCCTGCATGCTTTGCAGCTCCTCTGCTACTTACTTTTAATTTATAAGGACTACATATCCAGGGATGGACTGGCCATCGGGACTACCGGGAGTTTCCCGGTGGGCTGATGGCTCAGTGGGCCGTTTAAAAAAAAAAATAATAATTTTTTGTGGCACGTTTTTTTATGCAGAGTTCGGCAGCAGCGGGAGCGTGGCAGCAAACAGCGGCGGGGATTCGGGGAAGGTGGCCAGCGAGGAGGGCAGTTGTATGTAAAAGCCGAGGAGGGAGAAGAGCTCCACCCCTCCCTGACCACGGAAGAGGCGAACAGGAGCGAGCGCGGCCACCCCGGCGCTCCCAGAACCTCGATTCCTCCACCTCCTCTCTGCTCCAGGAACCATGCGGCCTGAGCCGGAGGGCAGGCTGACTAGGAGCCCGGAGGAAGAGAACATGCGCCACTGTAAGGAGCAGAGCAGCGAGAGCACCCCACGGATCAAGAGGGAGACTCGGCGCTGCTGGCCATCAGGTACCCGGCATCCTACACAAGCATGCCAGAACACTGATACAGCGGTGGGGGGGGGGGTGAGCAGAGGAGGGACTGCAGAAAGGGACAGTGCTATGTGGTCTGTCTCAGCCCTCCCCTCTGTCTCTCTGCCCCCTCTGTCTCTCAGTCCCCCCCTCTGTCTCTCAGTCCCCCCTCTGTCTCTAAGTCCCCGTGCCTCTCAGTCCCCCTTCTTTCAGCCCCCACCTCTGTCTCTCAGCCCCCCACTATCTCTTAGACCCCTCCTCTGTCTCTCAGACCCCCCCTTCTGTCTCTCAGACCCCCCTTCTGTCTCTCAGACCCCCCTTCTGTCTCTCAGACCCCCCCTCTGTCTCTCAGTCCCCCCCTCTTTTAGCCCCTCCTCTGTCTCTCAGCCCCCCTCTATCTCTCAGACCCCCCTCTGTCTCTCAGACCCCCCCTCTGTCTCTCAGACCCCTCCTCCTCTGTCTCTCATCTCTCCTCCTCTGTCTCTCAGCTCCCCCCTCTGTCTCTCAGCTCCCCCCTCTGTCTCTCAGCTCCCCCCTCTGTCTCTCAGAACCCCCTTCTGTCTCTCAGTCCCCCCCTCTGTCTCTCAGTCCCCCCCTCTGTCTCTCAGTCCCCCCCTCTGTCTCTCAGTCCCCCCCCTCTGTCTCTCAGTCCCCCCCTCTGTCTCTCAGTCCCCCCCTCTTTTAGCCCCCTCCTCTGTCTCTCAGCCCCCTTCTATCTCTCAAACCCCCCCTCTGTCTGTCAGACCCCCCCTCTGTCTCTCATCTCTCCTCCTCTGTCTCTCATCTCTCCTCCTCTGTCTCTCAGCTCCCCCCTCTGTCTCTCAGCTCCCCCCTCTGTCTCTCAGACCCCCCTTCTGTCTCTCAGTCCCCCCTCTGTCTCTCAGTCCCCCCCTGTCTCTCAGTCCCCCCCTCTGTCTCTCAGTCCCCCCCCTCTGTCTCTCAGTCCCCCCCCTCTGTCTCTCAGTCCCCCCCTCTGTCTCTCAGTCCCCCCTCTGTCTCTCAGTCCCCCCCTCTTTTAGCCCCCTCCTCTGTCTCTCAGACCCCTTCTATCTCTTAGACCCCCCCTCTGTCTCTCAGACCCCCCCTCTGTCTCTCAGCTCCCCCTCTGTCTCTCAGCTCCCCCTCTGTCTCTCAGCTCCCCCCTCTGTCTCTCAGACCCCTCCTCTGTCTCTCAGACCCCTCCTCTGTCTCTCAGACCCCTCCTCTGTCTCTCAGACCCCTCCTCTGTCTCTCAGACCCCCACTGTCTCTCAGCCCCCTCCTCTATCTCTCAGCTCCCCCCTCTGTCTCTCAGCTCCCTCCCTCTGTCTCTCAGCTCCCTCCCTCTGTCTCTCAGCTCCCTCCCTCTGTCTCTCAGCTCCCTCCCTCTGTCTCTCAGCCCCACTCTGTCTCTCAGCCCCACTCTGTCTCTCAGCCCCCCTCTGTCTCTCAGCCCCCCTCTGTCTTTCAGCTCCCCTCCTGTCTCTCTGTCTCCCCCTCTGTCTCTCAATTCCCGTGTCTCTCAGTCCCCCCTCTTTTAGCCCCTCCTCTGTCTCTCAGCTCCCCTCTATCTTTCAGACCCCTCCTCTGTCTCTCAGACCCCTCCTCTGTCTCTCAGACCCCTCCTCTGTCTCTCAGACCCCTCCTCTGTCTCTCAGACCCCACTGTCTCTCAGCCCCCTCCTCTATCTCTCAGCTCCCACCCTCTGTCTCTCAGCACCCCCCTCTGTCTCTCAGCTCCCTCCCTCTGCCTCTCAGCTTTCCCCTCTGTCTCTCAGACCCCCCCCTCTGTCTCTCAGACCCCCCCCTCTGTCTCTCAGACCCCCCCCCTCTGTCTCTCAGACCTCCCCCCCTCTGTCTCTCAGACCTCCCCCCCTCTGTCTCTCAGACCCCCCCACTCTGTCTCTCAGACCCCCCCACTCTGTCTCTCAGACCCCCCCTCTGTCTCTCAGGCCCCCCCTCTGTCTCTCAGGCCCCCCCTCTGTCTCTCAGGCCCCACTGTCTCTCAGCCCCCTCCTCTGTCTCTCAGCTCCCCCCTCTGTCTCTCAGCTCCCCCTCTGTCTCTCAGCTCCCCCTCTGTCTCTCAGCTCCCCCTTTGTCTCTCAGCTCCCCCTTTGTCTCTCAGCAGCCCCCTCTGTCTCTCAGCCCCCTCCTCTGTCTCTCAGCCCCCCACTGTCTCTCAGCTCTCCTCCTCTGTCTCTCAGCTCCCCCCTCTGTCTCTCAGCTCCCCCCTCTGTCTCTCAGCTCCCCCCTCTGTCTCTCAGCTCCCCCCTCTGTCTCTCAGCTTCCCCCTCTGTCTCTCAGCTTCCCCCTCTGTCTCTCAGCTTCCCCCTCTGTCTCTCAGCTTCCCCCTCTGTCTCTCAGCTCCCCCCTCTGTCTCTCAGCACCCCCCCTCTGTCTCTCAGCACCCCCCCCTGTCTCTCAGACCCCTCCTCTGTCTCTCAGCCCCCACTGTCTCTCAGCTCTCCTCCTCTATCTCTCAGCTCCCCCCTCTGTCTCTCAGCTCCCCCCTCTGTCTCTCAGCTTCCCCTCTGTCTCTCAGCTTCCCCCTCTGTCTCTCAGCTCCCCCCTCTGTCTCTCAGCTCCCCCCTCTGTCTCTCAGCTCCCCCCTCTGTCTCTCAGCTCCCCCCTCTGTCTCTCAGCCCCCCACTGTCTCTCAGCTCTCCTCCTCTGTCTCTCAGCTCTCCTCCTCTGTCTCTCAGCTCCCCCTTTGTCTCTCAGCAGCCCCCTCTGTCTCTCAGCCCCCTCCTCTGTCTCTCAGCCCCCCACTGTCTCTCAGCTCTCCTCCTCTGTCTCTCAGCTCCCCCCTCTGTCTCTCAGCTTCCCCCTCTGTCTCTCAGCTTCCCCCTCTGTCTCTCAGCTCCCCCCTCTGTCTCTCAGTCCCCCCCTCTGTCTCTCAGTCCCCCCCCCTCTGTCTCTCAGTCCCCCCCCTCTGTCTCTCAGTCCCCCCCCTCTGTCTCTCAGTCCCCCCTCTGTCTCTCAGTCCCCCCCTCTTTTAGCCCCCTCCTCTGTCTCTCAGACCCCTTCTATCTCTCAGACCCCCCCTCTGTCTCTCAGACCCCCCCTCTGTCTCTCAGACCCCCCCTCTGTCTCTCAGCTCCCCCTCTGTCTCTCAGCTCCCCCCTCTGTCTCTCAGACCCCCCTCTGTCTCTCAGACCCCTCCTCTGTCTCTCAGACCCCTCCTCTGTCTCTCAGACCCCTCCTCTGTCTCTCAGACCCCCACTGTCTCTCAGCCCCCTCCTCTATCTCTCAGCTCTCCTCCTCTATCTCTCAGCTCCCCCCTCTGTCTCTCAGCTCCCTCCCTCTGTCTCTCAGCTCCCTCCCTCTGTCTCTCAGCTCCCTCCCTCTGTCTCTCAGCTCCCTCCCTCTGTCTCTCAGCCCCACTCTGTCTCTCAGCCCCCCTCTGTCTCTCAGCCCCCCTCTGTCTTTCAGCTCCCCTCCTGTCTCTCTGTCTCCCCCTCTGTCTCTCAATTCCCGTGTCTCTCAGTCCCCCCTCTTTTAGCCCCTCCTCTGTCTCTCAGCTCCCCTCTATCTTTCAGACCCCTCCTCTGTCTCTCAGACCCCTCCTCTGTCTCTCAGACCCCTCCTCTGTCTCTCAGACCCCACTGTCTCTCAGCCCCCTCCTCTATCTCTCAGCTCCCACCCTCTGTCTCTCAGCACCCCCCTCTGTCTCTCAGCTCCCTCCCTCTGCCTCTCAGCTTTCCCCTCTGTCTCTCAGACCCCCCCCCTCTGTCTCTCAGACCCCCCCCTCTGTCTCTCAGACCCCCCCTCTGTCTCTCAGACCTCCCCCCCTCTGTCTCTCAGACCTCCCCCCCTCTGTCTCTCAGACCCCCCCCACTCTGTCTCTCAGACCCCCCCACTCTGTCTCTCAGACCCCCCCTCTGTCTCTCAGGCCCCCCTCTGTCTCTCAGGCCCCCCCTCTGTCTCTCAGACCCCACTGTCTCTCAGCCCCCTCCTCTGTCTCTCAGCTCCCCCCTCTGTCTCTCAGCTCCCCCTCTGTCTCTCAGCTCCCCCTCTGTCTCTCAGCTCCCCCTTTGTCTCTCAGCTCCCCCTTTGTCTCTCAGCAGCCCCCTCTGTCTCTCAGCCCCCTCCTCTGTCTCTCAGCCCCCCACTGTCTCTCAGCTCTCCTCCTCTGTCTCTCAGCTCCCCCCTCTGTCTCTCAGCTCCCCCCTCTGTCTCTCAGCTCCCCCCTCTGTCTCTCAGCTCCCCCCTCTGTCTCTCAGCTTCCCCCTCTGTCTCTCAGCTTCCCCCTCTGTCTCTCAGCTTCCCCCTCTGTCTCTCAGCTCCCCCCTCTGTCTCTCAGCACCCCCCCTCTGTCTCTCAGCGCCCCCCTCTGTCTCTCAGACCCCTCCTCTGTCTCTCAGCCCCCACTGTCTCTCAGCTCTCCTCCTCTATCTCTCAGCTCCCCCCTCTGTCTCTCAGCTCCCCCCTCTGTCTCTCAGCTTCCCCTCTGTCTCTCAGCTTCCCCCTCTGTCTCTCAGCTCCCCCCTCTGTCTCTCAGCTCCCCCCTCTGTCTCTCAGCTCCCCCCTCTGTCTCTGAGCTCCCCCCTCTGTCTCTCAGCTCCCCCCTCTGTCTCTCAGCTCCCCCCTCTGTCTCTCAGCCCCCCACTGTCTCTCAGCTCTCCTCCTCTGTCTCTCAGCTCTCCTCCTCTGTCTCTCAGCTCCCCCTTTGTCTCTCAGCAGCCCCCTCTGTCTCTCAGCCCCCTCCTCTGTCTCTCAGCCCCCCACTGTCTCTCAGCTCTCCTCCTCTGTCTCTCAGCTCCCCCCTCTGTCTCTCAGCTCCCCCCTCTGTCTCTCAGCTTCCCCCTCTGTCTCTCAGCTTCCCCCTCTGTCTCTCAGCTCCCCCCTCTGTCTCTCAGCACCCCACTCTGTCTCTCAGACCCCTCCTCTGTCTCTCAGACCCCTCCTCTGTCTCTCAGACCCCTCCTCTGTCTCTCAGCTCTCCTCCTCTATCTCTCAGCTCCCCCCTCTGTCTCTCAGCACCCCCCTTTGTCTCTCAGCACCCCCCTCTGTCTCTCTGCCCCCTCCTCTGTCTCATTCACTCCCTGACTCTTAGGCTGCTTTCACACTTGGGCGGGCATTGACGGTAAAACGCTGCTAGTTTTAGCAGCACTTTACTGTCGTTTTAGCTGCACTATTCGGCTTCTAGCAGGCACTTTTAACCCCCGCTAGCAGCCAAATTAAAGGTTAAATGCGCCCGTGTAGCGCTGCTGCCAAAGTGCTTTGCAGGCGCTTCAGCAGTGGTGGCCATTCATTTCAATGGGCAGGAGCGGTACACACCGCTCCTCCACCGCCCCAAAGATGCTGCTTGGAGGACTTTTTTTAACGCCCTGGCAGCACCCCAGTGTGAAAGCACTCGGCTTTCACACTGGGACTGCAGCGGAGACGTATTTCAGGCGCTTTACAGGCGCTATTTTTAGCCCAAAAGTGCCTGAAAAAAGTCTCAGTGTGAAAGGGGTCCTACACTCACCCCCTCTCTTTTACACTCACTCCCTCTCTCTTACACTCACCCCCCTCTCTCACCCACCCCCTCTCACCCCCTTTTCCTCAACCCTTCCTCTCTCTTTCTATCTCTCTCTCTCTCATTCCCCTCTCTCTCACCCTCTCATGATATACAATAATGGATGTAGGGGCCTTTTGGTGGGTGTGATTTTCTGGGGGGGTGGGGGGCAGCATTTTATTGAATTAAAGTGGGCCGGTCTGGGTGAAGTCCAGGGCCAAATTTTTGTCCCTGTCCAGCCCTGTACATATCCCATGTTACCTTGTTGCCTGCAAGCTTTGATTCCTGTACTGGCTAGAATAGTAATAATTGTAGCAACGTACCATCATCCAGGTTATAGTGGAAAAACGGGGGGGTGGGGGGCAAGGGAATAGTTGCTGAGGCTAAACCTAGAGTATACCCACCCAAATAATTTGTGGACTGTCTCGGTACTGATGAAACACAATAAACATTATTATATTAAAAAGTTTATTACAAATAAAAATTACAAAACAAACAATAATACACATCAAAGATTGTGATCTACTAGTTTTGCAGGAATATACCACTTCTTTAGGAGAGCCAATCTAGAGAATAAATAATACAATGAAATACATATAATACAGTTCAGCAGCTGAACTGTATTATATGTATTTCATTGTATTATTTATATAATTATAAAATAATAAAAATAAAGCACAAACTGGTATTCCCGCGAAACTAGTAGAGACCCCGACCAATCTTTGATGTATATTATTGTTTGTGCTTTGTAATAAACTTTTAAATATAATAATGTTTATTGTGTTTCATTCCCTTGCCCCCACCCCAAATTTTTTTTTTACTAAAACAGCAATAAAGGGGAAAACTTCCCGTGGGGACAATTGCAAATCTTCCAATGGGGACACCTATTATAATTGCAATTGTCTAAAGCCCCATACACACGGTCAGACTTTTTGCCAACAAACTTCATTTTGAAAAAGTTTGACAAAAAATCCGACCGCGAGTACGCTCCATCGGACAAACTTTTTTGGTTTTCATCGGACAAATGTTCGGTCTGCAAACGGACAAACTTTTCGCCAACAGAAGTCCGATGGAGCAATGTCCGACCGTGTGTGCAGAAAACCATTGGACTTTTATCCGATGGACAAAACAAATAATGTTAAAATCAACCAACAATAGCAGAAGTTGACCAAAGGGTGGCGGTAAAGAGCAGAAAAGAGCAGAAAAACCACGTGATGTTGGAAAAACTTTTGGGAAAGTTTGCAGAAAAGTCCTGTGGTGTGTATGTTATGGGTGTGCCAGGCCAACTCCGTTTGGACAAAAATCCACGGAAAAGTCCAATGGAGGTCCGACCGTGTGTAAGAGGCTTAAGAGGGGATTTCCCTTTGCTTAGAAAAACACAATAGAAAGGTAAAGGAAATCTTTTCAAAGTACAGGACAATGACAAAATGAAATGGGTTTTAACCATTTCCCACACTTTTCAAAATTGCAAAAATGATTAAAAAATAAATAATCTGTTTAAAAAAAAAAACGTTTAGTAACTTTAAATCAATTTTTAACCTTTAGTGGTCCGTTGCAATTGAAATGTACTGTATTAATTAAAAAGACACTATCTGTATCAAGACAAGAGGAAAAGCACTGTTTGTTTTGCAGTCCCAAAAGGCCAAGTAGGAGTGTGCCACTCTCTCCCCATGGGTAGACAGAACCGGTGATGTGTGACTTCTTCCTTCACTAGCAAAACTGCTAGTGAAGATCATAAATTACCCCAAACTGTGTTCTTTGTTTGTTCTGTTTACTGTGATTGCTTAACCTGAGTGATGCTGGGGTATAAATCACAGCCGGGGCCATTAATCTACAGAGCGGTCATGCTTGCCGTTACTGCCCCCCATGTCATCATATATACACTGTGACACTTTCCTGATAAATTCACTGCTCACAGCATAACCTACATTTAGCTGATTAAACAATTATTAACAATAAAATGTGGATTTTTTAACAGTAATAAAAAATAAATACATTTTTAACAGTAAAAAAATGTAGAGTAAAATTAACAGTAACATATCAAAAGTATATGAACAGTCCTACAAATTATTGCTACATCTTACAAACATTTATTTATTACAGTTGCTTGTATAGCTCCATCAATTTACACAGCGTTTTACATATATATTATACATTCACATCAGTCCCTGCCCTCAAGGCTCTTACAAACTAAGATCCCTAACTCACATTCATACTCACACACTAGTGCCAATTTTAGACAGAAGCCAATTAACCTAACAGCGTGTCTTTGGAGTGTGGAAGGAAACCCACACAGGCACAGGGAGAACATGCAAACTCCAGGCAGGAATTGTCGTGATTGGGATTTGAACCAGCGACCCTGATGCTACTAGGCAGAAGTGCTACCCACTTCGCAACTGTGTTGCCCATGTCAAAAGCTAGGTTCACCCCATGGAAATGATTAACGTTTTTGAAATAGTTCAACAGGAAACCTCAAACATTAATGCCTACAGACAGGGCTGCTGATAAGGCAATACAGCCAGTCCTGTTGTACGGGGCCCGGTGTTCTGTCGAGAAGTGCCCCTCATCGAATAGCACAGGGGGAAGCCGCACTCCAGCTGAGTTGCCGATCAGCTGGAGTGACGTGACCAGTGCGCAAGCGCACATCGTAGGAGGTATCTCTCGATGGGAAATACCATTTCACGGGCACAATTGAAACCTATACAAACAGCAGGGGGAGACCATAGTTCTCACAATGTGCCTCGCTGTTGCGGGGTGGCTTTACAGTGTGCTGATGGTCCGGTTTCCCAGCTGTTTGTATAGGTTGAAGTTGTGGCTGTGAAATGGTATCTCCCATCGAGAGATACATCCTACGATGTGCGCATGCGCCATGGTTATGTCAGCCCAGCTGATCGCCAAATCAGCAGTTGTGCTATGACGTACAGTGCATTCGCCGTTTGTCCCGGGCACTATTTGATGGGGGGGGGCACTTCTCGACAGAACACTGGCCCTATCAGCTCAACAGGGGGGCCCTGGCACCTTTACAGCTCATTTCTGCAAAATAAAAAACAGGGCTTTCTCAGTTGATCAGATGTTTTGGGGGCTAGAGGAGAAATATGGGGTCTAACAGATCCCAGAGCTCTCCATAAAGGGAACCTGTCATGGCCCATGCTATTACATGTTTGAAGTCAGGTCAGGGGAGGGGCCAGGGGTGGTGTTGAGGGAATCAAAGGGGGCCCATCAGGTAGGCTGTACGGGGCCCCATGATTTCTAACAACGGCCCTGCCTACAGATGCAATGATATACCTAAATAAGAAAATGTTCCCTTTTCAAAATCTTTCAACAAAATTTTAATGGGAATCAAATCAGGGCTGTGACTTGGGCAGTGCATAATCCTCTATTCTTTTTTATTGATGGATTTGCTAGTGTGCTTTTGGATCATTATTGGGTTGAAAAACAAATTTCTGGTATAACCTCAACTTTTGGACAGGTGACGACATATTCCCTTCAAGCACACTTTTATATGGCGCTGAATGTATAGTTAATGCAATGACTGCGAGTTGCCCAGGTCCTGAAGTAGTAAAGCAACGCCACACCATAACAATTCCACAACTATGCTTTACAATTTTTATGAGGTTCTTTTCCTAAAATGCTCTCTTTAGTTTGCAGAAAACATGTCTACTGTTTCTCTGACCACACAATTTTGATTAATCTCTTTGATTAATCTTCAGTACATTGTTCTTTGCCTATATGTTCAATAACAAACTGTAGTCGTCCCCTCAAGTTCTTTTTGGACAACAAAGGATTTTTCTTAACATGCCTTTCATGCAGTTTGAATTTGTGCATTCTCTTTCTGATTTAGATGAATGCACTTTGCAAGAATTAAGTGAAGACCCCCACAATAAAGTTATGGGCTTCTTGGAAAATCGTCAGCAAGTGGGTTGAATTAACTGGGTTGGCCAGTCCTGGACAAATTAGCAGTTGTTTGAAATCGACGCCACTTGTATATTATCTTCCTTACAGTGGAATTACTGATTTCAACTCACGTGGTGACCTTTTTAAATCCCTTGTCAGACATACACAACTTTCTTTCTGAGGGTCTTAGAGAGCTCAATTGATCTTGACAGGATGATGCCACACATGTCAATGGCAAAGAGTACACTAAACTCTAAGGCTGCATTCACACCTGAGCGTTTTGTAGCCTGAAGCCTGAAGCTACAAAACGCTAGAGGGGGAAAAAAACATTATTCTTTATGGAGATGGTTCACATCTCCACTCCAAAACACCTGAAGCCGAACGCCTGAAGCTCAAACAAGTTCCGGACCCTTTTTTGTCGTGCGAATTGGGCAGATTTGGGTGTTTTAGGAGTCATAGAATGTAATGGAAACGCTCGATTCAAGCGTTTAGCGCGACAACGAGCGTTTCGACGGGCGTAAATTCACGCGACAAAACGTCGGTAAAAACGCTTGAATCGCTACGCTTAGGTGTGAATGCAGTCTAAATGTCTTTGCTTTAAGGAGGTTCTTATAATTCAGAATACAAAAATAATTTTTTATTTTATTTACGTTTTACATATGACAAATCTGTAATTCTGTTCATTTAGATCAGTGGTCTCCAAATTGTGGCCCGGGGTTACCACTTTGAGGCATTATTCCCCCACTGTCAGCCACAGTGGGCCATAGTTCCTGCCACTCTGTGCAATACCACTGCACAGAGCAGGTAAGTATAACATGTTTGTTATTTAAAAAAAAAATATTTAACTGACTTTAGTAACACTTTAAGTATATCACCTTTATCCATAATGACTATTTAAATCAAGATCTAATGTTTGCCTATTTGAATATTTTTAAAAAGTAACCAATTTCCGAGGCATATGTACTTTTTTCACATGACTGAAAATGTTTTAGTTGTGGTAACAGTTTGCGTTTTGTGTGCATAAAGACAAAATGTTGCCAGTTTCGTATTGAGGAACTTGAGGGACATGCACAGAGCCCAGACCTCAACCCTACTGAAAACATTGATATGAATTGAAACTCTGATTGCAAGGCAGGTCTTTTCACCCTAACATAAGCACCTGTTATCGTTAGGAGCACCCTCTTAAATTGACAGGACTAATCTGTCTACCACATGAGCACACACTGTAGCCAGTCTGTGGAAGCCAGAATTATGGTTGGTTGATAGGGGATCAAATACTTGTTTTACTCACTGAACTACAACTTAATTTATAACATTTGTATTGTATGTTTTTTTCTGGATTTTTGGTTGATATTCTGTCTCTATCATTTAAAAAAATGTATACGTTTCGTAGCCATCTTCACCACAGCGTGTCAACTCTTTTAATAAAATACCAGCTTGCCAGAGAGACTAGTCACATGACACTCTCAGACGCGACCAATTACTTACTACTCCTGCCGCCCTCATCGTTTTCAACAAAAATATAAAAATGTGGAAATTTTTTGAAAACTATATATATATATATACATACATACATACATACACACAAACATACCTACATACACACATATATATATATATATATATATATATATATATTGTGACAGCAGGAAGGTAAAGTCACCTGGTTGCATCCAGGGGGGTAGATATATTTCTCCCAGATTCAGGCTTTATGCCGACTTATACAACTAGGGAGTTGATGAAGCCCAGCTGAGGCTAGTGGGCTCATGGATGACTCATACCTCTAGAGAGAGGGCTGGGCGTCGTGCAGGCAGGGAGTTGATGAGACCAGCTGAAGCTTGTCAGCTCATTTAAGGCCTTTATAAAAACTCCCAGCTTCATTAGATGTTAGCTCATGCCTGGACCCAGACCTGTGTGGACTGTCTAGGGAGAGTGAACCCCTGTGCGGTGAGGCAAAGCCTGTGTGGCTATTTGTTTGGACTTTTACTAAACCAGGGACTTAGGGACTAGGACAGCACCAGGCTGATCCCAGTTGTTAGTTTAGGAAACCTGCATGTTTAGTCAGAGGTCAAACTGACCAGGATTTATTTTGTTTATGTTTCTTTTTGGCTTTGCTGTGTTTTTGTCACTGTACATAGAGAAATAAACCGCACCTTTTGATTTTGAAAACCACAACCTCCGTCTGCTGGCCCTGTTTTTGTGTGGGGAGCCCAACCAGGGGGTCACACACACCCGCTACCGAGTTAACCCCCTCACAGTTGGTGGAGAACCAGTGGCAGTTTTTTTTAAGCCAGCATGGAGGAGATACTGAAACAGCTGGCTCTAGCAAATGCCAATCAACAGCAGACAAATGCAGGTTTGCAAAGGAGCCTTGCAGCCCAGCAGCAAGCTCATCAACAAGCCCAGCAGCAATCTGAGGCCCGCTTCATAGACCTGTTACAGAAGCAAGAGCAGAGACTACAACAAATGGAAGCAGTAATGCAGCAACGTCCGCAGACCAGTGAGGAAAGCCGTCCCACTAATACCGCGTCCTTTGGGGTGAGTCGTTTATTGACAAAAATGACTGGAGAGGATGATCCAGAGGTATTTTTGACCACATTTGAAAGGACTGCTGAAAGAGAAAAGTGGCCTGAGGAGCAGTGGGCTGGACTGGTGGCTCCTCTGTTAACTGGTGAATCGCAGAAGGCTTACTATGACCTAGAGCCTGACCAAGCAAAAGACTATGTGATGCTAAAAGCTGAAATATTGGCAAGGCTGGGTGTCACCCTGGCTGTCCGGGCTCAGCGTGTGCATAACTGGACTTTCCAGCTTGGAAAACCCCCCAGGTCTCAAATGTATGATCTCATTCACCTGAGCAGGAAGTGGCTACAGCCAGAGACTTTGTCCGCACCGGAGATTGTGGAACGTGTTGTGATGGATCGTTTCTTGAGAGCTCTTCCTACCGCCATTCAAAAGTGGGTAAGCCATGGAGACCCAGAAACGGCCGGTAAACTTGTGGATCGTGTAGAGAGATACTTGGCTACAGAGAACCTGACGGCCTCTTCCAGAGACTCTCGGACTTTCCACCCTAAGACCAGACCATCCCCAGGGGCGGATAAGAGGATTCCAAGGGGTGAGGGTGGAGAGAGTGAGAGGGTGGGAGCTCTACCCAAAGTTTGGCGAGAACAGCCTGGGAAGTCAGGGGCTCAAGAGGCAGCCAAATGGATTGTTTGCTACCGCTGCCGGCAAGCGGGACATATTGCAGCAAATTGCCCGGTTGTGGAGGAACCCATGCAATGTGACTTTCTGATGGACAGACGTCAGTCGCTGTGTGCGACAGTCGCATGCACTGCCATTCGGGGAACTGAGAAACATTTATGCAAAATGTGTATTAATGGTAGAAATGTTGTGGTATTACTGGATTCAGGTAGCCTTGTGACCCTGATAAAGGCTGAATTAGTTAAAACAGAGGTCTCTGGGAATAGCAAGGTAGCTGTTATTTGTGTGCATGGGGACACCCGAGAGTATCCAGTGACTACAGTGTGTTTCGAGACCCCCAAAGGTACCCTCTCTCATCCAGTGGGGTTAGTATCTCAATTACCGCATGATGCCATTGTGGGAAGGGATTTTCCGAAGTTCTGGGAACTGTGGGATGATCCTGAGCCCCCCACTGGTGCCCCTATGTACCAGGAATGTGATAGCCAGAACTCCTCTGAGAGTGGTGAGGACTCTCCAGAATTTCCCTTGTCAGTATTGGCAGGGGAGACTCAAGAAACTGGAGAGGAGCCCACCTCCTCAGACGAAAACCTACCGTCTGTGGAGTTTTCTGATCTGGAGGTTCACAGGGAAAATTTTGCCACAGAACAGTTGAAAGACCCCGCCCTAATAAAGGCACGGGAAAACGTAGTGGAAATAGATGGCGAGTTAGTGAACCCAGATAATACCTGCACTTACCCATACTTCAGCGTAGAGAAGGACCTACTGTATCGGGTGGCAAAAAGGGCAGAAGAAACCGTTGAGCAGCTTGTGGTGCCCAAACCTTACAGGAAGTTGGTGTTGGAGTTGGCCCATGGGCACATTCTTGGAGGTCATCTGGGGACAGAGAAAACCCGAGAGAGGGTATTACAGAGATTCTATTGGCCTGGGGTGATGAAGGACATAGAAAATTATTGTTCCTCCTGCCCTGTGTGTCAGAGGTCGGCCCCGATGCCACATTTCCGTAGCCCGCTGGTCCCTCTACCCATCATTGAGGTCCCGTTTGAGAGAATCGCAATGGATTTGGTAGGTCCTATAATCAAGTCCGCTAGGGGGCACCAGTACATATTGGTTATAATGGACTATGCCACCCGTTATCCAGAAGCGATCCCTCTCAGAAATACCTCGGCCAAAACCATAGCCAAAGAGCTATCTCTTGTTTTTAGCCGGGTGGGTATTTGTAAAGAACTGCTTACGGACCAAGGTACACCCTTTATGTCCCGGGTTATGAAAGAGCTGTGTAAATTGTTCAAAGTGACGCAATTGCGTACATCTGTGTATCACCCCCAAACCGATGGGCTGGTTGAAAGATTCAACAAAACCCTAAAACAAATGTTGAAGAAAGTGGTGGATAGAGATGGAAAGGATTGGGACTGTCTACTTCCTTATTTGATGTTTGCTATTAGGGAGGTGCCCCAATCCTCTACGGGATTCTCCCCCTTTGAGTTACTGTATGGGAGACACCCAAGAGGGCTGTTGGATATTGCCAAGGAAACTTGGGAAAGTGAGAGTTCTCCCCACAGGAGTGTGATTGAGCATGTCGCCCTGATGCAAGATCGAATTGCACAGGTAATGCCCATCGTGAAGGAACATTTGGCCCAAGCGCAGTTGGCACAGCAGAGAGTGTACAACCGTGGAGCAAAGACCCGTACCTTTTCCCCGGGGGATAGGATATTGGTACTTGTCCCTACGGTTGAAAGTAAATTCCTTGCCAAATGGCAAGGCCCCTACGAGATAATGGAAAAAGTGAGCGAAGTGAATTACAAGGTCAGACAACCAGGAAGGCGAAAGCCCGAACAGATATATCACGTTAATCTGTTGAAAGCCTGGAGGGATAGAGAGTCCCTAGTCGCAGAAACTTGGTCACCAGCTCAAACTGGTTGCGTGATTCCGGAGGTTGGAATAGCAGCCACCTTGTCACAACCCCAACAACAGGAGGTTAAGGAGTTTGTGCTTCGCAACAAGGAGGTGTTCTCTGAGCTGCCGGGACAAACATCTGGGGTAGAGCATGATATTATTACCCCGCCCGGTGAAAGGGTGAAGTTAAAACCCTATCGGATCCCAGAGGCCCGACGGGAGGCAATACGGGAGGAAGTACAGAAAATGCTGAACTTAGGGGTGATAGAGGAGTCCCAAAGTGATTGGTCTAGTCCCATTGTGTTGGTGCCTAAACCGGATGGGAGCTGGCGATTTTGTAACGATTTTCGTCAGTTGAACAAAGTTACAAAATTTGACACCTACCCCATGCCACGTATAGATGAGTTGATCGATCGGCTGGGAACAGCCCGATACATGACGACTCTTGACCTCACAAAAGGGTATTGGCAAATTCCCCTGGCCAAGTCGGCCAAAGAGAAAACCGCATTTGTAACCCCAGACGGGGCGTTCCAATATAAGAGAATGCCGTTCGGGTTACAGAATGCGCCGGCCACATTCCAGCGGAAAATGGACCAGATATTGAGGCCCCATCGGAAGTATGCTGCGGCTTACCTGGATGACGTAATTGTCCATAGCCCAGATTGGGCCTCACATCTGCCAAAAGTGCAAGCAGTCCTAGACTCTATCCGGGAAGCGGGGTTTACGGCTAACCCCAAGAAGTGTACCATTGGGCAGGAGGAGGCCAAATATCTTGGGTACACCATTGGCAGGGGAGTGATAAAACCCCAACTCAACAAAGTCGAGGCCATCCAGAGTTGGCCACGTCCCAACAGCAAGAAGCAGGTACGGGCCTTTCTGGGAATCGCGGGTTATTATCGGCGCTTCATTCCCCACTTTGCTTCTAAGGCTGTGCCCCTAACCAACCTGACGAAAGGGAAAGGGTCGGTCATGATTAAATGGACCCCCGAGGCTGAGGCAGCATTCCAATTCTTGAAACAAGCCTTATGTAGCCAGCCAGTGTTGTACTCACCCGACTTCTCTAAAGACTTTGTCGTACAAAGTGATGCGTCAGATGTGGGGTTAGGAGCAGTATTGTCCCAGGTCTGGAACGGGGAAGAGCACCCAGTCATTTACCTCAGCAGGAAGTTGAAGTCCCATGAGGTAAATTACGCCACGGTTGAAAAGGAGTGTTTAGCGGTGAAGTGGGCTCTAGATTCCCTTCGGTACTATCTGCTAGGTAGGCACATTGACATGGTTACGGATCACGCTCCGTTAAAGTGGATGGCTCAAAACAAGGAGACAAATAGAAGAGTGAATAGGTGGTTCCTGGCCCTACAGGAATTCAACTTCACAGTAAAGCATCGCCCTGGCGTTCAAATGGGGAATGTGGATGCTTTGTCTCGAGTACATGAATGCCTGATTGCTGGTGTTCCAACCCCAAGGTTAAAACAAGAGGGGGGGTATGTGACAGCAGGAAGGTAAAGTCACCTGGTTGCATCCAGGGGGGTAGATATATTTCTCCCAGATTCAGGCTTTATGCCGACTTATACAACTAGGGAGTTGATGAAGCCCAGCTGAGGCTAGTGGGCTCATGGATGACTCATACCTCTAGAGAGAGGGCTGGGCGTCGTGCAGGCAGGGAGTTGATGAGACCAGCTGAAGCTTGTCAGCTCATTTAAGGCCTTTATAAAAACTCCCAGCTTCATTAGATGTTAGCTCATGCCTGGACCCAGACCTGTGTGGACTGTCTAGGGAGAGTGAACCCCTGTGCGGTGAGGCAAAGCCTGTGTGGCTATTTGTTTGGACTTTTACTAAACCAGGGACTTAGGGACTAGGACAGCACCAGGCTGATCCCAGTTGTTAGTTTAGGAAACCTGCATGTTTAGTCAGAGGTCAAACTGACCAGGATTTATTTTGTTTATGTTTCTTTTTGGCTTTGCTGTGTTTTTGTCACTGTACATAGAGAAATAAACCGCACCTTTTGATTTTGAAAACCACAACCTCCGTCTGCTGGCCCTGTTTTTGTGTGGGGAGCCCAACCAGGGGGTCACACACACCCGCTACCGAGTTAACCCCCTCACAATATATATATATATATACTGTAATAGGTCATATATACCTGACTTAAAAAAATAAACTTTTATTTTTTAGCCCTAAACATAATTGATAAATAAAATCAATATACATTTCCTTAAGAAAGCCCTTTGACGTCCGTGTATGGGGCTGAGAACTTTATTTTACCAGAGGTTATGAATTATTTATCTCTGACAAATTCCACAATGCTATATAAGGTAAATTGTCCTTAGTCCCTGTGCTTAGAACCAAAAAACAATGACTATTAGAATTTCATTGCTCAGAAAGTGAAATGGTTGAAGTCTCTGCCGTAATCTTTGGTGATCTGGAGATTTTTATTCCTCGTAAAATTACTGCGACGTGTCTCCCGGTTTGACAGCTACATTGCTGTAGTTCATGGTTCCATTATCCAATCTCATAAACCTATTTAATTGTGCCGTAGTCAAAGAGGACAATTTATGGATGTGGAAATAGCTTCTAAACTAATAGATTTCCTTTCCATCTACTTAGGACTTTATTTTAGTAGCTAACTTTTTAAAGCCTCACTAATGTAAGATGTACTGTATTCTGATAACTAGGGATGAGTAGAGCGATATTGGAACGGATTTCACTTTTGGAAAAGTGTCACTAAAACTCTTAATTTTGCTTATTGAGCTGCCTAGAAAAAAATTTGATTTTTTTATTTTATTTAGGAGGTTGTGTTATTCATATTTAAGTTAGTCCAATTTATATAATTTAGTGTTATTTATATGTGTTAATTTTCTTTTTGTGTGTATGTAATTGTTATTTTCATACTGTTTCTTTACTTTTTTTATTTTTATTTTTTGGAACAGTTGTAAAATAATGTGGCTAATAAAGAGCCATTTTTTGACAAAACAGATCCAGGATAGTTAGAAGGGGCTTCTGTAGACCTCGGGAACCATTTAAAGCCCACTGCACCCTTCAAACCAACCCAATGAGTGTAATGAATTTTGAGTCTTCGGGCACTTTTATAGGACCACACTATACAAAGCAGCATTTGGCTTTCACATCAATTCATAAGCCATGGTGGATAAAGTAAGCAAAGGGACCATAAACATAATTCATTTTTAGACCCTACCATTCGACTACTACCCAAGTACCAACGCTTGTTTTCTATATATAGATAGGTAGATGCAGATGAAGAGTAGACTGTGCAATACCCTAAACTCACTAATGGTTTATAATATGCAAGTGGAAGCAGACATTAACAATTCCTTCAATTACAGTTCAAATGGTACCAAGAGGTAACAAGAGAAGAGTTTAGGGAGTGAAGGAGGTGCTTGCTGTCCAATACCATTTGAATATTACAAACCATAAGCACAGTTAGGGCGCCTGAAATGCTAAAAAACATAAAAACTGTGACCTTATTTTACCATTTGATTAGCACGATTTATCCAGAGCCAGATAATCTACAAGGCAAACTAAGCAGGAATGTAGAGCCAAGTGATTATCCAGGGAATCCAGCAACAATATTCATTCTCCTGAAGTAAACCGGGAGGGGAATAGTGCAGCTGGTCAAAATTCCTTATCTGCCAGTTACATCACAAGGATGAGAATGAGATGAGAATGTACTTGTAGATAGTTGGTGTTTCATGGGCCATGCCAGTACAGACAATGTAAATAGGCTTCTACTGTATGCGCCTATTGCAATCCTTAACAATGTCAATGAAGGGTACTGGCATGGCAGGGACAAGGAGGGGGGGGGGGTAGAAGGGACAGGAGCATCAGTTCAATAATGGGGGGGTGCAGGTGGAGTGGCGTGAGTCCAGTGCTACCGCAAAAGTCTGCCTGAAGGGGGTTGAAGATGCTCTGCGTAGACACTGCCCAAAACAGAGCACCTTGTAACCTTGTACTTACAGAGTCGCTGTGGGATGCCAAGTGCTGGAGCGCTCCTTGTGCTAATACTGGGGGTCATTACTGCAGAATATGGTACTAATGTTGGTGGTTATTATTGTGGGAACTGACACCAATGCTGGGGTTTATTATAGTTGGAAATTGGCAAAAACAGCAAATAGTAGTTTTCCATTTTTCGCACCTGGTACCAGATGATCTTTTCCCGCCACTATTCGGGGGGGGGGGTCGCAAAACTGCTGCCTCGACTGGGGCCCTATTGACAGACAATCTGGGCAAACATGGCAATTTTTAGGGTTACTTTAGTAGCACAATTGCACTACTAAAAATTACTAATGTAAGCCCAGCCTACGGGTTAAAACCTAATAAACTCCAGCCTATGTCATGTTCACAGTACAGTACTCTCTAGCAACCAAATTGATTTTATATTAACATATTCAGATCTCCTAAAGATGCTTTCCAATTGGTTGATATGGGTTAGTGCATTTATAATGTTATTTGCCTTATTAATTAATAAATCCACAAATCATTCCCCATTGAATGATTTATATTTAGGTGTATGTGTTAGGTGGAATATGCCCTTCGGTAGCTGAAGTGAAAATATTTTGACATGCACACACTAATAAGCTTAAAAATGACATAAACATCTGCACTTGGATAATCTCTTGGTCGCATGTAGCAAAAAAAATTTATGTCACACCGTAAAACATTCCAGGCATTAAATAAACAAACACTGAAACAATAGAAATACTTAACTTGCAATAGAAGTTATAGAGAGTAATCGTTCTGCAGCCTTTTAAGGTGGACGATTTAAAATAAAAGTGTGACCAAAGTTTTTTAGGCATTCTTCTTTTTTGGGTAAAATGAGCGCACTTACTTTTGCATTCCTGTGACCCGGAATCAGCTAGCAGCGGGCTAAAGCCTGCCGCCAGCTGACCTCAGAGCCGATCCAGGCTCCAAGCTCTGAAAGGATCCCATCAATAATGTCAGAATCCACCCTGATATATCTGACTGGCAGCTGGCTCAGCCTTTCAGAGCATCACTGAGAGCCTGAGCTCCTGTCCTATCTGCTGTCCAGCACTCCAGTGAGCGCTGGAGGGGCAGAGCAGAGACTCAGTGACTGACAGCCACTGCAGTCTGCTCAGAACAGAAAAAGAACTCCATGTTTAGTGGTCATATGATCGCTCCGTTCTCAGTCTTAGAGCTGGCAGGGGACAACCTGCAGCATCACAGAGATAATGCAGCCATAGAGGTATGTATTTTTTTTTATTATTATTCCTAAACTTCTCTTTTAGGGAGAACCTTTTATATACTAAGCTCACTCAAAGCAGAAATATAAATTTTTAGTGGATGCCCACAGGTAGAAAATCTTCTGACACCTCAAAACTCCTAATGACTAACCATATACGGCCATATAACCATATATATATATATATATATATATATATATATAACCAATAACCATATATATCCCAGCTCCACAAAAGTAAAAAAAAAAAAAAAGCTAGGTGGAAAATTGTTGACTGAACAGTGACAGAATTCAATCCGATTCAGTTGCAGGTTCTGCAGCTTTCTGAATACAATAGCCAACAGTGCAGATTCCTCTATCTACACTCCTTAGCATGGATGGGGGAATTGATTGATTTCTCTCATTCAGCCAGTGGGGCTGAAAAAGAGACATCTAAGCATCTTTTCCTAGCCTTATAAACTATAAAACGTAGGATATCTACAGTACATCTGTCTACTGAGATCTCAGATTCAGTGATTCAGTGGATCTGGCCACTAGAGGGCATCTTTTGCTTCTGTATTATGTGCTACAGAAGATGCATTTGCCAGCTTGCAATGACCTTAAGTTGTCCAATGTCCATACTCATGAGAAAACTGTTTTCTGATCCTCAGTGTTTAGGCTACATTGAGTGATGATCTCACCGCTAAAGCTGGCCACGCATGTTGCAATCTGATTGCATGATCTCTTTTAGATTTAACAATAACTATGTAGTGTGAGAGTGTATCTAAACAATGCTAAACAGGACCAGGGTAGTTTAAGCAGTTTAAGTAACCCTCAGGATTTTTGCATCCTTAAAATCCCCCTATAAATACCCTAATTTCACCTCCCTCGTTGAAGACCACGCATTTCGCCAAAAATTTAGAATATTCAGAGAAATCTAAAGTTGTTTTTTTTGCTGAAATCCAGGATAATGAAAACTCATTTTTATTCATCCCTAATAATAGTGGTAATAGTATTCAGTATGTGAATCTCTTTTTTTTTTTTTTTTTTACATATATTTTTCCACATTTATATACAGTTCAAGCCAACCTGTAATGGAAAGTTACAAAACAGGCACTTATAACTAAAACACAAATCTCTGCCTATAATGTTCACCCTTAGAAATATCCTGAGAGTATTTTTATCTTTGGGATACTCAACCCCTCAATCCTTCTTTAATTAAGTTTTAGGAAGTTTTTAAAGGAAGTGTGTTTTTTTGTTTTGTTTTACAAAAACAAGTACTAGAGACCAACTTGATAAAAATAAGATCAACTTTGTTCTGATGCAAAATTTGTAATTGTATGTGCTTTAAGGCCTCTTTCACACGGGCGGACCGTATGTCCGCTTTTTCATCCGATCCGTCCATTTACGGATGAAAAAGGGACATACATTGGTCCCTATGAGATCGCGGGTGTTGGCGGATGAACACCCGCTGACACCCGATCTCCTCCGTGTCCGCAATCCCCCGATTCTGCAGACGGAGGAAAATCCTATTTTTCAATCCGTCTGCAGAGCGGATCGGATGAACACGGACAGGCGGTCCATGTTCATCCGATCCCCCCATAGGGGAGAGCGGAGATCTGACAGGGCGGTCCCTGCACAGTGTGCAGGGACCACCCTGTCATCCGCCGGCTCAGCGGGGATCAGCGGAGTGATCCCCGCTGAGCAAGCGGAGGTTCACGGGGCGGATCCTCACGAATCCGTCCCGTGTGAAAGGGGCCTAAGGGAATCATGTTCGTTCATTACTTATGCAGGCTCTAGCTACTGCTTTGTGACACTGACCAATGGTTGTGCTTTACTGCTAATTCTCCCACTTCAAGGCACACTTCAAAATGCAGGGCACTGCAACAGGTTATCTTTAACAAGCCTTTTCCTAGCAGCACATACTCACATTTCTATGGCTCCCCTACCACTCTGTTAAGTCAGCAGCAGCAAGAAAACGTATCCCTGTGTAAGCTCAGACTATAGCAAATCAGAGCTTATACAAGGATTCTCTGCTCCCTCCCAGTGGTGGAACATAGCAGATATGTTAGAAGGAGCAGTAAAGTACAACCACAGATTGTCATCTATCTACCCCCATGTGACAGAGTTATGCCAATCATCGTGTAGCAGGGCTGTCACACAGATGGAGGAAGAGTGAGTCATATGTCCTTCTATATGCAGAAGTAATGATATTTCCTTTGTTTCCAGCTGTTGAATGGAGCAGGGCAAGGGGGTGATGAGTATGTGCTTTTTATGCCCGTAAAGGCGAAAAAAGCACAGGTTTCAGATTCAGATTCAGAATACTTTATTAATCCTAAAGGGAAATTATTGCGACACAACCACCCTCAACAGACACAGATCACAACAATGAACAGAACAAGAAACAATGACACAACAAAATTACCAATAACAGCAATTAGCACCAAATAAAACAAATTAAAACTATAATCTAATCAACCAACCAACAATTAAAATACAACATAGAATAAATAACACAGATTTAAAAATCACAGAAAATCAAACTACCAAAAAGCAAATAATACACCACTTTCTTTAGCATTACCCCAAATAATAATTTAGATAATACCAACATACTATAAAAACTACATAAAAATCTTGATTGTAAATCAGTATTTACTCAAAGTCCATAGCACAAATGCCATAAGGCAAACAATGAATCCAGACCGTGTCACAACCAGATGGGATATTAAAAGGGAAACCCAACAGTTTAACACTGTCCCAATCATGGAACCTGCTGTCTTATAGGCCAGTCTTAAATTAAATATAATCACATGTATACATAAAGACACAATAAGGATTGGTTGTGGAGGGACATGGGTAATTTCAAAATGGATATAACAAAGTATTAACACTAAGCCCGGGTTCACACTAGCGCAATCTCAGAGATCGTATGTGATTCGGACCCGCACTGCAGATGCCAATCACATGCGTTCTCTGAGCAATGCCAGTTCAGCCATACTGTTGTATGGCTGAACTGGCATTGGATTCGCACAGAAAATAGTGCAGGGACTTGTTTTTCCCTGCACTAGAATCGGATCGCATGGGTGTTCTCACCTATGCAATCCAATTCCTGTGCGAGTTCAGAAAAACTTTGTTAATGACACCCGCAGTGGTTTGCACAAGGCAGTGTGAACTGCCTGCGGGAGAGGAGCGATGTGATGCAGGAATCAGCATTGTAATGGCGCTGGTTCCCGCATTGCATCAGTGTGAACCCAAGGTTAAGAGTTATTGAAAGGAGTGGCCTATTAATAGTGAGATCACACGGTTACAAAGACGAGACAACTCATAGAAATGTAGACTTACGAAAAAAGTTGTGAGCGGACTATCAGTACAATACTGCTAAAGGGGTAATGGGCAAGAAAAAGACAGGGTCCCATTCCATGCACGGTGGAAGAAAAAATGGGGAACGTATAAAGAACAGTAAAGGAAAGAGGGAGGAGAAATAGAGGTATTTTTTAAGATTTTTCACCTATTGACAAACAGTGTAGGAGATAGCAGGTTGGAGAAAGGAGTTCCAGAGGATGGGAGTAGCTCTGAAGAAGTCTTTAAGGCGAGCATGGGATGAGGTGACAAGGCAGCTAGACTGCAGGAGGTCTAGGAAGGAGCGATGTGAAAGGTTTGGATGATATTTTGAGTTGAGGTTGGTCTTGTAGCTGGTAGCAGAGTTGTGAATAGCTATGTACGATTTTACTAATATTTTGAATTTTATTCATTGATTGTTTGGAAGCCAGTGGAGTGACAGGCAGAGGAGTGGCAGACAAGGCGCATTTGGTAAGGTGGATGAGTCTGGCAGCAGCATTCATGTTAAGATTTTGTGGAAAGAGTTTACATTTTAAGCAGGCTTTAGCTTTGGGGCAATGGATCCAGTGGCAGCTGGTGTTATTTTGGGGGGGGGGGCGGTAAACAAGCCACCCACCCCCTGAACGGCAAACACAACCCCCAGTCTAACACCCCCCCCCCCCCGCTGTTTGTCTGTCGGTCCGGCACTTACCCCGTCAGCGGTGGCGGGCAGTGTGGTGCAGAAGCTCTGTGTCCTCTCCTTCATGACGGCTTCCAGCTCCTCCCCTCCTCCTTCTAGGCGGGTGACCAATCGGGTGACCAGTCTCAAAACCAGCTTCCTGATTGGCCGGGAGAAGGATCGGTGTTACAACAGCAAATCTTCATTGGCAGTTGTAACACACCTGGGTGAGATCGGAGCGCACTCTCTGCGACCCGAGCCCATCCTATAGATCCTATAGATGCCTCTGGCTCTAATCGGTGCTTCAAAAAAACAAGGACAGATCGGCTAAACTCGGAAACCCTCGGAAAGGCTCGGAAACACTCGGGAACGGAGTATTTCCGAGTGATTCCAAGTATTTACGAACGGCTCCAAACGTCACCGGCGCCCCCGCACCTCTGGCCAAATGCGGTACTGCACACCCCATTGGTTTGAATCTTACTCGTTTTGCGAGACAACATTGCAAACCGAGTCAGAATAAATAAAAAAAAGTTGCTCTTCTTTCAAAACGCTTGTTAATCGCGTTAATCGTAAACCAAGGTTCCACTGTATATCTCTTAAATGTCCCTGGTGCTCTCCAAACCATTCCCTTGTTTTCTTCAATTCAATTTTTTATTAAACTGCATTGAAGCTTTGAAGTTGTGGGTGGAGTATTGCTTAGTTTCTGACAATTACTTGCAATCATGCAATTCCAAGGGTTCAACTGAAGGCAACTGAAAATGTGTTTGGCCATCATAAAGCGGATGTTTGCTTTGTTTATATTCTGTTTTTCCAGGTTCCTCCATCTCCCCTCATCAACAGGATATTGACATTTTAAAATAAAATCTTTCCATTTTCATTACCTAATTTCAGATCCAGCGATGTCATCACTGGGTCTCTGTGCTTCTCTATGCAATGCAGGCAGGTCATGGCTGGTGGGAGCAGATGGTAGGGTGCTGTACATAGCTTCCTGAAAACATAACAGCATCCTACAGCAGTACTCCTCCCCTTTGAACCTGATGCCAGCAGCGGGCTTGCTCTTGGGAGGGTATATGCGAATATCAAACTGCCTTAATCGGTCGGTGTCAGTCTGGAGGAGTGTGCGTTTCTAGGCAGTGTATTTCCATGCAGACTACCTCCATGTGATGCTGAGCCTTTGTTATTGAAAAAACTGAAATCCGAATAATGAAAGGGTCGGGACAGGGACAGTAAGGCTGGGAAGAAAAATACTAGATGATGCTGAGCATCCTTCAGCCAGGAAATGAAGTAGACTCTATCTGACTTGCTGTAGCTTCTAATGCACAATGTGAGACCCTCACAAGGTGCAGTGAAATCAGCAGGGCTTTTTTTCTTGGAAAATAAGTACAGGAACTCAATAATGACCCCCCGTGTCCCCCCCCCCTTACACACACCCTCCAAACCGCATCAAATAGTGGGTGTGGTCAAATTTCACTAACAGTGGGAGGGTCTTAACAGGGTCATTAAATACCAGGAGTGCAATAAGTACAGAGTGCAGAGTTCAGGGAGGGGGTTACACACAGACTCCAGAGTTCAGGGTGTGCTACACACAGACTGCAGAGTTCAGGGTGTGCTACACACAGACTGCAGAGTTCAGGGTGTGCTACACACAGACTGCAGAGTTCAGGGTGTGCTACACACAGACTCCAGAGTTCAGGGTGTGCTACACACAGACTCCAGAGTTCAGGGTGTGCTACACACAGACTGCAGAGTTCAGGGTGTGCTACACACAGACTGCAGAGTTCAGGGTGTGCTACACACAGACTGCAGAGTTCAGGGTGTGCTACACACAGACTCCAGTGTTCAGGGTGTGCTACACACAGACTCCAGAGTTCAGGGTGTGCTACACACAGACTCCAGAGTTCAGGGTGTGCTACACACAGACTCCAGAGTTCAGGGTGTGCTACACACAGACTCCAGAGTTCAGGGTGTGCTACACACAGACTGCAGAGTTCAGGGTGTGCTACACACAGACTGCAGAGTTCAGGGTGTGCTACACACAGACTCCAGTGTTCAGGGTGTGCTACACACAGACTCCAGTGTTCAGGGTGTGCTACACACAGACTCCAGAGTTCAGGGTGTGCTACACACAGACTCCAGAGTTCAGGGTGTGCTACACACAGACTCCAGAGTTCAGGGTGTGCTACACACAGACTCCAGAGTTCAGGGTGTGCTACACACAGACTGCAGAGTTCAGGGTGTGCTACACACAGACTGCAGAGTTCAGGGTGTGCTACACACAGACTGCAGAGTTCAGGGTGTGCTACACACAGACTGCAGAGTTCAGGGTGTGCTACACACAGACTCCAGAGTTCAGGGTGTGCTACACACAGACTCCAGAGTTCAGGGTGTGCTACACACAGACTCCAGAGTTCAGGGTGTGCTACACACAGACTCCAGTGTTCAGGGTGTGCTACACACAGACTCCAGTGTTCAGGGTGTGCTACACACAGACTCCAGTGTTCAGGGTGTGCTACACACAGACTCCAGAGTTCAGGGTGTGCTACACACAGACTCCAGAGTTCAGGGTGTGCTACACACAGACTCCAGAGTTCAGGGTGTGCTACACACAGACTGCAGAGTTCAGGGTGTGCTACACACAGACTGCAGAGTTCAGGGTGTGCTACACACAGACTCCAGAGTTCAGCCTTCTTCCACAACTGCTTACCTCTGCATCCCCCATCCACATCTCACAATTATCCCTCTCCAGCTCTGACCTCTGCATACAACCCCCCTCTACTGCTCCATCTTCTCCCTATCTCCTTAAAAGCTCCACAATCTTCCACATGTCTTATTTTTTATTTTTTGCTGTATTGAGCTAAAGCACCCAGCCAGCTCTAGTACCTCCCCGTATACTGTAGTTGGCTCCACCTCTCTCATTTGCGGGGAGATCATCCAGTGGGGATGTTGGCATTTGAGTGAAGTGAGTGAGTGAATAACTTGTATAGCACTACAAATGCGAACTAAATCGCCTCAAGGCGCTTTGCATCCAGTGTCGTCCTGATCCTTCAGAAGAGGTGGGTCTTAAGTTTTTTCCCGAAGGCCCGATGGTTTTCTTCCATACGGATGTCCGTGGGTAGAGCGTTCCATAGCCACGGTCCTTGGACTGCAAATCATTGTTCTCCCTTCGATTTGTAGTGGGACATGGGGATGTGGAGGAGGTTTTGGTTGGTTGATCGGAGAATGCGATTGGGGGTGTAGTGTTTTATTTTCTTGCATAAGTATTGAGGAGCATTTCCTTGTGTGCACTTGTGGGTGAGACAGAGGGTCTTGACCCGATCCTTTACGGTTAGCCAATGAAGAGTCCTCAGTGAAGGGGTGATGGATTCCCAGGGTTTTTTCCCTGTTACCAGTTTGGCTGCCGTGTTCTGGACGATTTGTAGGCGCGAAATCTGGTATTTAGGTAGTCTTATGTAGAGGGAGTTTGTGTAGTCGAGTCAGGAATTGATGATTGTTCCAACTACTACTGCTATGTCCTCTTCTGGGATGAAGGGGATAAGTCTACGCAGCAGGCGGAGGAGATGGTGCGATCCGCTGACTACTGATCCTATTTGTGCATCCATCGTCATCTCCGAGTCAAAGATGACTCCGAGACTTTTAACTTTGGTGCTTGGGGTAATGGTCTGTCCAAGGATGGTGGGTGGTGTCCATGAAGTCTTAGCTTTTGTCTTTCGGTTTGCGTGGAGGAGAAGTTCTGTTTTGGATCCATTGAGTTTGAGGGAGCTCTCAGTCATCCAATCATCGATCAATGTGAGGCATTTTTCCAGTCCGTGATATTGGTCTTTTTTTCCGGTGACAGGGGTGATCCTTGAGGGACTCCGCAAGAAATTTTGCGAATTTCAGAGGTGAAGGCTCCTAGTTTCACTGTCTGGGAATGATTTTCTAGGAAGGATGCGAACCAGGGTAGGTTAGAGTCTGCGACTCCAGCTACTTCTTTAAGGCGAATGAGTAGAGTTTTGTGGTCTACTGTGTCGAACGCTGCACTGAGATCGAGCAGCACCAGGAGACATGATTCTCCGTCATTTGCTGCTTCGAGGGCGTCATCCCATATTTTGAGAAGTGCTGTTTCTGTGCCATGGCCTGGACGGAAGCCTGATTGTAGTGGGTCCAAGAGTTTGTGGGAGTCCAAATGGAGTTCTAGCTGTTGTACTACTGCTTTCTCCATGATCTTTGAGATGGTGTTAAGACTTGTTACCGGTCTGCGGTAGTTTGGGTCTTTGAGTCGAGGTTGGGTTTCTTTAGGGAGATCGGAACAATACCTTCTTGGTGTACCTTGGTGTACCTGCATCTGCCTTGTCCCCATCCTTCACTCGGTGGGAGCCACTTGGGAGATCTGATCTGTGGGAGCTGTTGGGGAACAAGCCGTCACTTGTAAGCATAGAAGCCAGACTTTTGTGTTTTCAAGTAATAGTGGTCAGAAGGGAGCAGAGGGCCTGAGCCAAAGGTGGTGGAAGCAGAGGCGTACTAAGTGGGGGGCGGAGGGGGCGGGCCGCACCGGGGTGCCACACACTGGGGGGTGTCAGGCCGGCGCCCCCCCCCGTGACTTAAGCGGTGATAGCGCCGGCGCCGCTCCGTCAAGTAAGAGCTGCCTGCAGTGAGACTCCAGGCAGGCACAGGCAGATATATCACAATACGAAGGGAGGGGGGTGACATTGCTGCACCATCCATCCCCTCCTCACGGCCGCGGCTGAGCTATCCCGATGTTCGGCACTTCTCACAGAACACAGGCACAGCCGTGTGAAGTCGCCTCCCCCTCCTTTCTGTTTATGTGTACAGAGGGGGAGGGGACCTTCTGTGCATGTGCTGCCTCACGCTGATCTAAGGTACTGAATGGGAGGGGGGTTTGCACGGGGGTCTGCATTGAGGGGGGGTTTGCATGAGGGGGGGTGTCTGCATTAAAGGGGGTTTGCACTGAGGGGTCTGCACTGAGGGGGGAGGTTTGCACTGAGGGGGGGTTTGCACGAGGGTCTGCATTAATGGGGGGAGGTTTGCACTGAGGGGGGGGTGTCTGCATTGAGGGGGGGTTTGCATGAGGGGGGGTGTCTGCATTAAAGGGGGTTTGCACTGAGGGGTCTGCACTGAGGGGGGGGAGGTTTGCACTGAGGGGGGGTTTGCACGAGGGTCTGCATTAATGGGGGGAGGTTTGCACTGAGGGGGGGTGTCTGCATTGAGGGGGGGTTGCACTGGGGAGGTTTGCACTGAGGGGGGTTTGCACGGGGGTCTGCATTAAGGGGGGAGGTTTGCACTGTGGGGGGGGTTTGCACGGGGGTCTGCATTAAGGGGGGGAGGTTTGCACTGAGGGGGGGTGTCTGCATTGAGGGGGGGTTTGCATTGAGGGGGGGGTTTGCATGGGGGGAGGTTTGCACTGAGGGGGGGGTGTCTGCATTAAGGGGGGTTTGCACTGAGGGGAAGGGGGGGTTGCACTGGGGGGTCTGCACTGAGGGGGGGAGGTTTGCACTGAGGGGGGGTTTGCACGAGGGTCTGCATTAAGGGGGGGAGGTTTGCACTGAGGGGGGGTGTCTGCATTGAGGGGGGGTTGCACTGGGGAGGTTTGCACTGAGGGGGATTTGCACGGGGGTCTGCATTAAGGGGGGAGGTTTGCACTGTGGTGGGGTTTGCACGGGGGTCTGCATTAAGGGGGGGAAGGTTTGCATTGAGGGGGGTTTGCATTGAGGGGGGGGGTTTGCATGGGGGGAGGTTTGCACTGAGGGGGGGTGTCTGCATTAAGGGGGGTTTGCACTGAGGGGGAGGGGGGGTTGTACTGGGGGGGTCTGCACTGAGGGGGGGAGGTTTGCACGGGGGTCTGCATTAAGGGGGGAAGTTTGCACTGAGGGGGGGTTGCACTGGGGAGGTTTGCACGGGGGGGTCTGCATTAAGGGGGGGTCTGCACTGAGGGGGGGAGGTTTGCACTGAGGGAGGTCTGTGTAACATGCAGGGGGTCCAGAGCTGTGAGGTGCTGTGTAATGTAAAATGGTCCAGAGGTGCGGTGCTGTGTAATGTAAAGGGGTCCAGAGTGCTGTGTACTGTCAAGGGGTCCAGAAGTGCGGGGGGCTGTGTAATGTCAAGGCATCCAGAGGTGCAGGGTGCTGTGTAATGTAAAGGGGTCCAGAGGTGCAGGGGGCTGTGTAATGTAAAGGGGTGCAGAGGTGCAGGGTGCTGTGTAATGTAAAGAGGTGCAGAGGTGCAGAGTGCTGTGTAATGTAATGGGGTCCAGAGGTGCAGGGTGCTGTGTAATGTAAAGGGGTGCAGGGTGCTGTGTAATGTGAAGGGTGCTGTGTAATGTAAAGGGGTGCAGGGTGCTGTGTAATGTAAAGGGGTGCAGAGTGCTGTGTAATGTAATGTGGTCCAGGGGTGCAGGGTGCTGTGTAATGTAAAGGGGTGCAGGGGGCTGTGTAATGTAAAGGGGTGCAGGGGGCTGTGTAATGTAAAGGGGTGCAGAGGTGCAGGGGGCTGTGTAATGTAAAGGGGTGCAGAGGTGCAGGGGGCTGTGTAATGTAAAGGGGTGCAGAGGTGCAGGGTGCTATGTAATGGGGTCCAGAGGTGCAGGGGGCTGTGTAATGTAAAGGGGTGCAGAGGTGCAGGGGGCTGTGTAATGTAAAGAGGTGCAGGGGGCTGTGTAATGTAAAGGGGTCCAGAGGTGCAGGGGGCTGTGTAATGTAAAGCGACGCAGAGGTGCAGGATGCTGTGTAATGTAAAGGGGTCCAGAGGTGCAGTTGTGTAGAGGGGCTACACAGTAGTAACAAAGAGATATTGAAGGATGCAGAGGTATGCAGGGGACACAGAGGGGTGTTTTTACATTTTAACGTGGGGGGGGTGCCAGATATTGGATCCGCCCCGGGTGCCAAATGCTCTAGGTACGCCCCTGGGTGGAAGTTCCACCAAGTTCCAGCTGAAAAAAAGCCCTGGAAATCAGAGTAAACAATTTCAGTACAGCTGTGCAGGACTGAAGGGAAGGATGGGGGTCAGATTTAGAACTGCTCATAAAGCATGGCATATGCCACTCCTTCTTCCACATTGATACCTACCTCTCCCCAGTTTTACTTGATGTGGCCCCTCCTCTTTCCTGTAGGTGTTATCTAAAGCCATAGAGACAATTGTAGCCATGATTAACAGATGACAAATTCTGATCATGAACTTTTAATGCACTTGAAATTTTAAATTACAAAAATGTATACAGGTAATCATTTTAAATGGAGCATTACCTTCAAAAAAATCAAGTTTAATTATGAAGGCAATTACATTTTTCGAACAAATCCAAAACACCCGGATAACTTCTTATTTAAGGATAATTGGTGGAATGCTTAATATTGCTTTTTGATGGGACTGTAGGCCACACTCGCCCCTTACCTATACCCCAGATACAACCCCACAAACCAACACTACAACATGCTTATTTTGGCATAAAAAAGGCCGCAACACTTTATTGGTTTACCACAATTTTCAACACAACCATTATAATTGAAACTTGTATAATAATACAAAACCATAAATCATTCACATAAACTCTGCCCAGTTTTTGGAACTCGGGCAGCATCACTGTAACATCACCAAAAATGTCCCCCCCGCTTCCGGGGTGACCCTACCACATAAAATGTCGTGACGGGAGGGGGGGGGGGTGGGAGCTCTTCTTCCTTCTTTCCGGGCCGCTGCAGAGGACGCCCAGGACCCTCTGCGGCCCGTAAATAGCCTCCTGGGGAAACCAGAACCTTCTCTGGACCACTATTGGCTTGCCCACACCTGTAATATAAATTAATTAAAGGGACAGTACCACCCCTCCCCTGACCTATCATTCCTTAACCCCTTACTAAACAGAGAGGGGACAGGTGGCCCCAGTCCCAAGAAAGCGGGCCCCAATGCTTTTGCCCACTTTTACATGGGACTGTAGGCCACACTCGCCCCTTACCTATACCCCAGATACAACCCCACAAACCAACACTACAACATGCTTATTTTGGCATAAAAAAGGCCGCGACACTTTATTGGTTTACCACAATTTTCAACACAACCATTATAATTGAAACGTGTATAATAATACAAAACCATAGATCATTCACATAAACTCTGCCCAGTTTTTGGAACTCGGGCAGCATCACTGTAACATCACCAAAAATGTCCCCACCAGCCGGACTTGAGCAACAAGCCCGGCCTACCCCACATACGCGGCCCTCTCAATACAGTATTGTAAACCGAGGTTAAATATATCGGAACCCACATCTGAAAGATGGACCCCATCCTGCCGGTACAAGCCTGGGATCCCCCCCTCCAGATCCACGTGCCGATACGCAAAACCTCCCAAGGACGGCATAAATTTAGCCATTGCCCGATTAATCCTCTTCCTCATTTTTTCCATCGCCCTATGCAACGGAGAAGATAGCCAACACATGCGCGGCACTATCTCCGAGAATACGATGGTTGTACCTGGGGAAGTTAAATGAAAACGATAAAGATCACTTTTAACTGAGGCCAACAACTCCAATGTTCGGGGAGGGACCACACCTGAAATAATCGTGATAAATGACAGTACAGCTGGTGCCATCTCATGCCACGCACACCTTTCCAGTATAGAGTGAAGGATTCCGGCTGTAAGGACAGATTAGTTGAATACCTACGCTGAGCCGCACGCTTTTGTGCCCAGACGATATAGGAATGGCCCAGAATCCATACATAATGATGAAACCTATGGATTAAAAAGAGAGATTAGGTCTGACATAACGCTTGAAACAATTGGACAACCATCTACCCAAACCCATAATGGCCGAAGCCGGGAGACCCTGATCAGCTGCGTCAGACGCAGCCCCTATCCTAAAAGAATGAGAGGAAAACTTTAATTTTTCCAGACCTAAATGTGCCATGCAGCGCTGCAGTACATATGCAAATTGATACTTAGTGACCAGGGACCGATCCCTATGTATCAGAAAATGGCCATCCCCACGAGGACGAACCACCAAAAAATGGCTAACCACCACCACCGGGCACAGCGAGCTATCCTCGCCTGCTGATAACGACACCCATTCCCCACGACCCATCTGGTCCCTTTTAGACTGCCGCAGGAAAAGGTACACCCTCCCATCCTCTACTAGCACATGCTCAGCTAACATGCCCGCGAACACCTCTTGGAACCTGGAAGCAATTCCGAGACCCGAAAAGCTCCAAAATAGGCCAACACAAAGGCAGTTTGGAATAATAATGCCTCATACTCCGTGAAACACACCACCAATGTCGCCTCGCAAATCCGCCTTAGTAACAACCGACCAATGGGCCTCCGCCCATCCGGGGTAAAATTGTGTTTTTTGTAACCCTTCAAAGCCTGCTTTACTGAGAAAAAACTAGAGCAAGGCGGGAGCTGCCGCAGACGCAAGAAAAAGGATACCCCAGCCAGCGTCTTTGCAATGTAACTGTGCGACAACCGCCGTTCCATCAAAGAAACCAGAAAAGCCAAAATAGCAGATTCTGAGGGTGCATCCCAGGCAAATCCCGTACAGCCGGCAAACGCCACCCATTTCCTCCATGCAGCAGAATAATCCACCCATGTATGCGGGGCGACTGATTGCCTAATAACCTCCAAAACCGGTGTTAGATCAACTCCAACAGGTAATCCGGGCACGGTGTGCCTTCCTCGTCCGCCTCCGGCAGCAACCGTCGAAAACGCCGCATCTGGAAACGGGAAAGAGAATCCGCAATCACATTCAGCACTCCTGGCGTATACCATGCCTTAATCCATATATTAAACTTCAGGCATAAAAAAAAAACAAATGACGCAGGATTTTGACTACAAACAGAGAACCTGAAGAAAGACAGTTGATCGTGAAAAGGACCCCTTTGTCGGTTTCCACCAAAATCCGCTTATTGGCAAAGAACCGGCCCCACAGCGAGACTGCCACCAGCACCGGGAATAGCTCAAGGAGCACAATGTTCCTTGTAGCCTTCTTGTGGACCCATGCCTCCGGCCAGGCACCACAACTCCAATGTGACCCCCAAACAGCCCCAAAACCCTTGGAACCCGCCGCGTCGGTAAATAAACGAAAATCTGGAGCAAAAATAAAATCAGACTGAAAAAAGGATCTACCATTGAAATCCGCCAAGAAATCGGCCCATACCAGCAAGTCGTCCTTAAGCGTTCCCGTCAACCGGATGTGTGCGGACGGGGACTTCAAGCCCGAAGTAGCGAGATACAACCATTGCGAAAAGATCCTACCCACCGGCATGATCTTGCAAGCGAAAGCCAGAAGGCCTAGTAACGATTGAATTTCCTTCAAAAGCACCTTCCGGCGTCTCAAGAAAAAGGCGATAAGAATCCGCGTCCTTACCACCTTTGCCATAGGCAGACTAAATTCCATAGCCTCCGTGTCCAATTGAATTCCTAGGAATTCCATCTGCGTTGTCGGCAGACAAGTCTTCTCGCTCACCAGAGGAACACCAAAATGGCCTGCCATCACTGTGAATAAATTCAATAGACGGGAACAAAGCGTAGATTCTGCTGGGCAGACAAACAAAAAATCGTCTAAATAATGTACCACCGTGTCCTGACCTGCCTCAAAACTCACGACCCAATGCAGGAACGTGGAAAATGACTCAAAATATGTACAAGACAGGGAGCACCCCATTGGGAGGCATTTGTCGAAAAAATAAGCACCCTCAAAACAAAAGCCCAACGAACTGAACGCCGCCGGAGCAATGGGCAAGAGCCGAAAAGCCGACTTGATGTCCGCTTTTGCCACAAGCGCCCCCCGGCCTTGTGCCTTAACCTTGACAATGGCTTCTTCAAATGTCGCATAAACCACTGAGCATGAATTAACGTCAATGTCGTCATTCAACGAACCCCCCTTAGGGAAAGAGAGGTGCTGAATCAAACGGAAGGCGTTCGGCTCCTTTTTAGGCACTACCCCAATTGGTGAGATCCGGAAATTAGGGAAAGGCGGCGCAGAAAAAGGCCCTGCCATCCACCCCTCCGCTATTTCTTTCAAAACCTTTTCCCGTACCACCTCCGGAAAGCGCCGAACAGACTTCAAATTCTCAATTACCGTACAGCCCTTGCCTGAAAACACCGGAAGGGGAAAACCAAATGAAAAACCGTCAATTAATAAAAGCGCCTTCTCCCTGTTTGGGTACAGATCCAACCAGGGGCGCATGTTTTCCAGCCTCACTGGCATGCAGGCTCTTTGGAAAAGTATCCCGGGAAGACAGCGGCGCTGTCTTCCGAAAACATTTCACCATCGGGTGGGACCCTGCACAGACCGAGCACTCGTGCCTATACTTGCATGTCGCGTTAAAACGGCAAGAACTTTCGTTAAAAGCGAAGCAACAACCTCTGCGGTACCCAGGGGTACCCTGGCTCAACTTACCCAAAGGTGCTTTCTGAGGAGTGATCAGGTTAAGCCATAGGCCCACGTCCTTCATCCCCCACCTCAAAGACGGATGTACCGCCAGTTTCTGGCGGAAGGATTCGTCGTAGAAGTACCAGCCCAAACCGCCAAAACATTTATAGGCCTCCAACACATGATCCATATGTTGAAAAAGGCCCCCGCTCAACTCCGGCTGTCTCTCAACCAATACACTGGCAAAAACAAAAAATGCCTGTAACCAGTTATTAAAAGAGCGAGCCACCGGCCTGCGCCTATCCTCCTCCTGCCTATCCTCCCCCCTCTTCTCAGTTTTAAAAATAAAATCCTTAGCAGCCGGAAGGAGGGATAGCATATCAACAAACTCCCCAGCCCAAATTTTATCCTTCACTGACCCCGGCAAGTGATAACCTAACGGGGACATCTCACATGGCAATACTTCTTTCATACTCACCTCCGCGACTGACCTTCTAGCCGTCTCCCTAGGCGAGCGCAAATCAGGGCTGTATATAGCGCAACCTGGCAAACTATCTGACACTGGGTTAGTAACAGGAGAGGTATGAAAAGAACCGGCAGTAGAAACCAGTGTAGGCGCAGCAGCAGGGAAAGCAGGAATAGGGATACCAGCAGAAGAAAGAGCAGCAGAGATAGCAGACAGGTAAACCATTACATCAGGTGTTACATTATTACTTAACTCACCCTGCGCCGCTGGAGCTGGTACTGGTGCTGGACCTGGTACTGGACCAGATATCAGAGCTGCCACCTGAGCTGCCACGGGACCTGAAAGCAAGGATGGTGATGGGACGGGCAGTGGAAATTGCACCGTAGCTGGTACAGTAACTTGTCCTTGACTCGCTGGAACAGAGGCTGACCCTTGACCTGTCAGCACCATAGGTGTTGTTGTAGCATGTGCCGACGCCTCCAGTCCTGGCTGCACCATGCCGAATAAGGTGCCTGGGACCAGGCCATCCTGCAGAGCCAGCAGCTGAGTGGGAGCTGCAGCCTGATGTCCGGCACCCGCTGAGGTAGGCGGCACCATCTTCTTGCGTCTTCCCCCCTGAGGCACAGAGCTCCCGCCCCGCCTTCTCGCAGAGGACTGCGACTGACATCTCTTCTTCTGCCCAGGCCGTCGCCCCGGGCTCCGCTTCTTCACCGACTGCCCCCGCACTGGCCGCGGGGTCACGGCACTCGTCCTCCCTCGTCTGCCGCTCCGGGGGTACACTCCGCCATGTGAGTCGCCTAGGGGAAGGCACCGCCGCACCGCCGTCATGCTGCTGTGCCGCTTCCTCCACCACCGATGGCACGTCTTCCTCCAGGGACATCTTCAGGCACCGCCGCAGCCAGGCCTCTCCCCCTCGGCTCTCTGCTCTCTCCACGAATCCGCGGATCAGGTCCTCCATTTACAGGCAAGTTCAGCTCTTCTTCCTTCTTTCCGGGCCGCTGCAGAGGACGCCCAGGACCCTCTGCGGCCCTTAAATAGCCTCCTGGGGGAACCAGAACCTTCTCTGGACCACTATTGGCTTGCCCACACCTGTAATATAATCTATTAAAGGGACAGTACCGCCCCTCCCCTGGCCTATCATCCCTTACTAAACAGAGAGGGGACAGGTGGCCCCAGTCCCAAGAAAGCGGGCCCCAATGCTTTTGCCCGCTTTTACATTCCTTAACACGCAGAAGGTTTTTAATAAACTATATTAAATCTATCAATTTATTGTTTTAAGTTGTGGGTGGTACAGTACATTAATTTATGACACACACAGAATCCAAACATTGAACTAATTATCTGACTTACATTCAGCTGTTTCAAGCATGTTATCTCTTATTGGTATAAGATATGGAAGCCAAGCCATCCACAGATTGATATTGATTGTTCAGATTTGATTTGATAGATTTGATGGTTCAATCTAACTGATTTTGCTGTCAGATAATTTTCTTCAAGGTTAAAGCTCTCAATTTCACTCATTGAGCTGCTTAGGTGAAATTTAATTGATAAACAGTAGCTAAGTGCTTCGCACTTCTGCCTAGCAGCATTAGGGTTGTCAATTCATAATCCCAACCATGGCACTACCTGCCTGGAGTTTGCATATTCTCCCTGTGCCTGTGTGGGTTTCCTCCCACACTCCAAAGACATGCGGATAGGTTAATTACCAATAATAACTGTATTGAATAATTGTAATAAATAATCATAAATATATGTACAATCAGAAAGATGCATGTGCTAATTATTATAGCCAACACTGCAAACAGCCAAAAATCAGTCCCATTAATCCATCCAAAAAAATCCTAATGTGGAGTGTCTTCATTGAGTCCCATCACCAAGTAACCACACAGCCTCTTACCAGATCACAAGACCCCAAATTATAGGTGGTCTATAAGGGCTCAGAGGTCATCGATACACATGGAAATGCAGGGCACATCAGCAGAAAATCAAACTTCTCTCACTCCAGGAATAGCAATCTGATAAAAGAGGCACATAACCTCAAATAGTGTAAAACTGTGTGATCTATTTAAAAAAATTCCACAATATATGTACTCCCAATCTCTGTAGTAAAGTGAGCATGGCAAACAGTGTATTGCGCCGATAGTTCCAGTTCTAGCATGCGGGATGACATCAGCACAGGCTCTGCCTCAACGTACTTTTTCTTACCTACAATGCACTGAATTGATTTTTATATATTATCTCTCCCTGCTTCCATTTCATACATTGGGCACCTTCACTGGACTTTGTTATTATTTTATTTATGTATATTGTTTTATATACACGGGTTATTATGCACATGTGATGATATTTTTGAATTTGGACTAGTGTGTTCATACCTAGGTCTATTCATTTAGGCCTTCCGTGGCCGCATATCTTTACATATCACTATATGCCCAGATTCATATATGTTTTTGGGCCTTTTCATTTTGTTTTGTTTTTTAGGCGCTGCATTTTTTTACCTGAGCCTGATATGATCCAGCAATGTGCACAAGAGCATCAGCTCTCGCCGCCGTCTCCCTCCTCATTGGACAGATTGACAGCAGGAGCTATTGGCTCCCGCTGCCGTCAATCAAATGATGTGACGAGGGAGTGGGGGGGCAGGGCTGAGCCACCCACTCTGTGTCAATAGATGCAGACAGGGTGGCTCGGGAGCCAGCACACATGGGTGCCCCCATGGAAAGCGGGTTTCTGTGGGGCACTCGTCAAAGAGGAGGGACCTGGAGCGCCGGCGGGGGACCTTAGATGAATAGTAGGATCGAGGTTGCTCTGTGCCAAATCATTGCACAGCAGAGGCATAACATGTTTGTTCTTTTAATAATAAAAAAAAGAAGGTTTAATATCACTATTTTTTTTATTTTACTTTTTTTTTCCAGGGAAGAAAACATTTTAAAATAGTGAGGCTAATAGGGGGCCTGTTTCTTGGAATAATACCAGGTCCAGAATTGTTAAAAGGAACATTTTTAACCCTCAAGAACCATTTAAAGTCCATTGCTCTCCTAAAAAAAATAACTACCCATATGCAGTTTGCCGAAATGGAGAAGTTTAACCAAAATCTCATTATTTTGGCAGGAATTTCAAAAGAAATGAAAACTTTAAATTTCGCTTAAACATGCTTAGAGCAAGACAATAAAGCCATTCAGGTTATAGGGAAGTGGGCTAGAGTTTGAAGTGTTTACCTTTCTTTACATTGGTCGGAATAAATAATTCATATGTAAAATTAGATCACTCTCATTGTCGCTCTTGGGAAACCTTCCCGATATTTAAGAGATTTTTCCCTCTCTGCCAGTGCAAATACCAAAAGTTGAAACCCTTTTCCGTTTTTCATGAAACCATAATATAAAAATGAATTCTAGGTTAAAAGAGCTGAATAATTTGAGACGAATGCAGTTTTTTTTATTAAACTTGCGATGAAGGGACTGCACAGATAATTGCATATTCCTTTCAGTTCTTTTCCAGCGGTAATGGAGTTTTTTTTGCCTGTCACTTCGGATTTCATTCTAAGGTTTGATGCTAACCATCTTCTTCCCAAACCTATTGAGTGTGTCATGCCATCTAGCTGTAGTGGGGCCATGTGACAGGCCTGAGAGTGACTGCAGCAGGCCTGGGACCACTGAACACAGAGAAGGAGGCACTTAGCTGTTTAGTCTACCAATCAGAATGGTGACAAGAAGTCTAGAGTTGGACAGGAGAACTGGGCTGGGAGATGCAGTCTCTCCCATAGTCTGGGAATAAGTAGGGGAGACTGGTACCACTTCATTCCCATCATTAACCCTTCCATACTGGAATTCTCCATCCTGATCATTTGCCTCTCGAATACTTCATAAATCCATCATTCCGCCAATACTTATGCGCTAAGGAACTCGAAATTATAAAATGTAACCTGTACCAAAGGAAGGACTGTCTAGGAATGCAACAGCCCATCAATTCAATGGTTCTTTGGGGGAATATTAGTGTCCAGATTAATGATGCCGTTTAAAATGGAAGAATGTTGCTTTTCAAATGTTCGACACATAAAAATGAACAGCTTTGTATAAATAATATAATAAATGTCATGCCGTGTACACACGATCGAGTTTCACGGCGGTGAAAACACCGCCGTGAAACCCGACGGGAAAAACGAGGACCGGCTTGGTCCCCTACACACGGCCGTTTTTCACGACATGTTTTCTCTTGGTCGAGAAAACCGGCCGTGTGTAGGCTCCCTAGCAGTGTTTCCCTATGGAAAAACTGCCGAGGAAAAAAATGCCGTGATTCGCGACGAGAAAAATTAGTGCATGTTCTAATTTTTCTCGTCGTGATTCTCGCCGTTTTCCTCGTCGGGAAAAATGCTGGAGAGCCTACACACGGCCGTTTTTCTCGTCCAAGAGAAAAAAATTAATTTTTCCCGACGAGAAAAGTGATCGTGTGTACGCGGCATCAGTCCACTTAATATTTTAATTATAGGTGGGGACTAGTTGCTGTTTATCTTAGATGGATCCAGCAGTGAGATCTCCCCGTCCTATTTCCCAAATCTAATGCAACGTAAGACAAAAGTCCGATGTGAGCCTTCGGTCGGAAATTCCGACCGTGTGTATGCTCCATCAGACTTTTGCTGGCAGAATTTCTGCCAGCAAAAGATTGGGAGCAGGTTCTCTATTTTTCAGACGGAAAAATTTCCGATTGGAATATCCGATCGTCTGTAGCAATTCCGACGTGCAAAATTCCGACGCATGCTCAGAAACAATTCGACTCCTGCTCGGAAGCATTGAACTTCATTTTCTCGGCTCGTCGTAGTGTTATACGTCACCGTGTTCTTGACAGTCGAAAGTTCAGAGAACTTTTCTGTGACCATGTATATGCAAGACAGGCTTGAGCAGAATTCCGCCGGAAAAAACATCCAAGTTTTTTACGACGGAAAATCCAATCGTGTGTACGCGGCATTACCCTGTCCAATTGGGAAATTTGGAAGTTCTCATCTTCCTTTGTGTGTTCCAGATCCTCCTGTTACAGCCTCAATAATATAATATACAGTGGGCATGGGTGTCCGCTCCATAAGGCAAGGGAGGTCAATTGCCCCCCCCTGGAAGTCAGAGTGAAGACACACTGACCCCTGTGTTGCAATGGCCGCCGCGGCCACCTCCGCGGCAGCCGTGGACTTTTTTTTCTAAGTCTGCAGACCGCTGCTGGCCTGGGGGCTGGGGCTGCTCTCAGTCTTTTCCGACTATCTGTCCCTCCCTCCATCAGATTGGCTCTGCCGCTCGGGCCTCTGCTTAACATCACCATGACCCTGACCCTGCTGTTCCGTGATTGGCTGCTGCCTCAGCCTGCCTCTGCCTGTGTAAATGTGCCTATGCCGATCCGGCCGGCACGGCGACGGCTCCTCCCACAGGTGCGTGGCGTGCAGTGGCCAAGATGAGAGACTGAATACGCTGCCATTGCCTGCCCTATCGCTGAAGAACTACAGGTAACAGCAGTGCCTGTGCCACGACACCACTGTGTACATCTTTTTGTATTGCAATGTATTGCAATACATCTGTGTTGTGGCTACAGTATACAGTATAGGACAGTGATGGCGAACCTTGGCACCCCAGATGTTTTGGAACTACATTTCCCATAATGCTCAAATACACTGCAGAGTGTATGAGCATCATGGGAAATGTAGTTCCAAAAACATCTGGAGTGCCAAGGTTCGCCATCACTGGTATAGGCTGTTTTCATCAAGTTCAAAATATGGCCACAACAGATGTATTGCAATACATTGCAATATAGAAAGATGTACATTCTCTAGGCTATATTTATATGGGCATGGAGTGAACCAGATTTATCCTCAAGAATGATGCCCCCCCCCTGAAAAAAGTTCAGCGGACGCCCATGACAGTGGGTATAGCAAAGAATCACCCCCCTTTAAAATACTTACATTTTGTTGCGTTGCAGCCTGAAATGAAGACAGACACGGTTTATGTTTTATCCAGCTGTATTTACTCAGTGCAACTTTTAACATCCAAGTGAAAGATATAACACCAACCTTTTTGACAAAAATAAGAACATTTTAAAAACAGAATCACTGAGTTGGAAAAAGGATCACCCGCTTGTGTCAATATTTTGTTGGACCACCTTTTGCTTTTAATTACAGCCTGTAGTCTGTTGGGATATGTCTCTACTAACTTTGCACATCTAGACGTTGCAATATTTTCCCACTCTTCAAGTTTAGTTAATTTTAATGGTGACCTTTTGTCGTCTGCAGTCTTCAAGTCATTCCACAGATTTTCAATGGGGTTTAAGTCTGGGCTCTGAAAAGGCCATGTAAGGACATTCACTTTTTCTCCTTCAATCACTGTGTGGTCATTTTTGCTGTGTGCTTTTGGTCATTGTCATGTTGGAAGGTAAACCTTCCCATTGACATCTCTCTGGCAGAGGTCAGCAAATTTTCCTCAAGAATTGATGGTATTTTGCCCCATCCATTTTTCCTTTTATCCTGACAAGTGCTCCAGTCCCTGCTGCAGAGAGCCCCATAACAGGATATTACCACCTCCATGCTTTACTGTAGGAATTATGTTATTTGGATGGTGAGCTGTTATTGGATTTCCACCAGACATATCATTTGGTGTTGAGGCCAAATGATTCAATTTTAGTCTCATCTGACCATAACCCATTTTTCCATGTGGCCTCAGAATCTTCAAGGTGCGTTTTTGCAAAGCTCAGTCGTGACTGCATGTGGTCTTTTCTTGAGGAGTGGCTCTTCTCTTGCAACCCTTCCATACAAGTCACATTTGTGGAGAATTTGTGATATTGTTGTCACATGCACACAATGACCAGGGTGCGCTTAGCTGACTGCTTGTTGTAGGCCTCTTGGTTTCCTCCTGGGTCTCTGATCCAGGAAGGGTCAGTGTTGTACCAAAAAATGGAAAAATTGAAGGATTCCCCCAAGGGTTTTTTAGCAGCTAGGTATTCTAATCAAGAAAGTTTATATAGTTTATAATATTGTAAAACCTTTATTGGACAAAATTAGTACAAAAATGGGAATAGGATTTCAAATTTGAGTTCTGGCTACAGGTGTGTACAATCATGTTCCATTACAGCTGTTAATTATTAAACAGTACAACTATCTATTGACAGTACATTACAAGAATGATATCCACACGAACACTTCCAACACGTTTCAACTTATTCGGTCATAGTCTTCTTCAGGGGTTTGGACAAAATTAGTACAAAAATGGGAATAGGATGTAAAATTTTAGTTCTGGCTACAGGTGTGTACAATCATGTTCCATTACAGCTGTCAATTAACAGTACATTACAAGAATGATATCCACACGAACACCCCAACGTGTTTCAACTTATTCGGTCATAGTCTTCTTCAGGGAGGGTTTTTGACTCTAAATAGATAATTACCACTCAGGAAATGGAACTCTACCCTATAGCCATACATTTTTTAAAAGATCCCAGCGGATAAATAATTTATGGCTATAGGGTAGAGTTCCATTTCCTGAGCGGTAATTATCAATTTACTAATATATCACACACACAAATGCTCACAGAATATGAGGTATTGAACATACGGATGTTTTGATATATCTTTTTAAAGCCAAAAAAACTCCCTGAAGAAGACTATGACCGAATAAGTTGAAACGCATTGGGGTGTTTGTGTGGATATCATTCTTGTAATGTACTGTCAATTGACAGCTATAATGGAACATGATTGGACACCAGAACTCAAATTTTAAATCCTATTCCCATTTTTGTACTAATTTTGTCCAATAAAGATTTTACAATATTTTAAACTATATAAACTTTCTTGATTAGAATACCTACCTGCTAAAAAAAAAAAAAACCTTGGGGGAATCCTTCAATTTTTTTCAATTATTTTGGGGTGTGCAGCCCTTCAGACACTCCGATATGCATTTTTCGATTCTATAGTGTTGTACCAAATACCTTTTAATTCTTAAAAATAGACTTCACTGTGCCTCTAGGCATTGATAAAGCCTTTGACATTCTTTGGTATCCATCTCATGACTTGTGCCTGTCCACAACTTTATCCATGACATCTTTTGACAGGGCCTTGCCACCCATAGTTGATTATTTGCTTCATTTGCACTATCAGGGACTGCAATGCTCCAGGAAAGCTCTTTTCATGCTGACCTAATTAAAATGATCACAGCTGATCACAGTTGAAAGTCAAATGGCTTTGTGTGCCATTCAGAAGGTGATTGGCTCCGTCTGATTGAGTTTACACATCATTTTTAAGGGGGGGGGGGGGGTGATCCTTCTTCCAATTCTGTTTTTTATTTATTTTTATTTTTTCCGATACATTGGTGTTATATCTTTCACTTGGATCACTTGGATCTTTCACTTGGTCACAGTCACATGCTCCGGGGCCATGTGCCCCGGAACATGTGACTGTGACGTCATGAGAAGCCTATATTAATGCGGAGCGGAGCGGAGAGCCAGTATTACAGCGGGAGGAGGCGACGCATCAACATCGAGGAGGAGAAGAGGGAAGAAGACGCCGACGGCAACGGGAAGACCGGCTCCTCCACTAGTGAAAGAGCTAAAGAAGTTAGTGGAGGGGCCGGCAGAAGAAATAACCGGAGAGCGGGAGAAGAAGAAGGCGACGGAGAAGACCGGGCCTCCGTTAGCAAAAGAGCTAAAAAGAAGTTAGCGGAGGCCCGGCGGAAGAAAGAACCGGAGAGCGCAGCGACGACACCGGAGACCCCCGAAGTCGGAAGAAGACCCCCGGAGCTGTGCAATAAAATACTTTAAAAAGCTGTGTGGTTTTTTTATTGCAATTTTTTGTCCACCAGGTGAATGGGTAGGGGTACGATGTACCCCATACTCATTCACATAGGGTGGGGGGGCCGGGATCCGGGGGCCCCCTTATTGAAGGGGGCTCCCGGATTCCGATAAGCCCCCCCGCAGACCCCGACAACCAACGGCCAGGGTTGTCGGGAAGAGGCCCTGTCCTCATCAACATGGGGGCAGGGTGCTCTGGGGTGGGGGGGCCGCAGGTCGCCCCCCTGCCCCAGAGCACCAAACCCCCCCATGTTGAGGGCATGCGGCCTGGTACGGTTCAGGAGGGAGGGGGGGCCGCTCTCTCGTCCCCCCCTCTTCCCCTGCGGCCTGCCAGGTTGTGTGCTCGGATAAGGGTCTGGTTTGGATTTTGGGGGGACCCCCACGCCGTTTTTTCGGCGTAGGGGCACCCGTTCAAATCCAGACCAGACCCAAGGGCTTGGTATGCCTCTGGAGGGGAACCCACGCCGGTTTTTTTATTTAAAATTTGGCCTGGAGTTCCCCCTCAAGATTCATACCAAACACAGTGCCTGATATTGGCGGGGATCCAAGTCGGATCCCCGTTCATTGAAAGTCGGACATATGTCGGCTTCATGTCGCAGGGCAAAGTCGGATCCAAAGTAGGACAGATGTCGTGTCGCACTAGTGTGAACCCAGCCTGAATCAGATAAATCTTCCTGGTGCATGTGTTTCAAATGGCATTGATTGATTCACAACCAGTAAATGCTTGGTGAAAGTCACATTTGCTGCATCTAGTGTCATCTAATTAGGGCTTACATCTACTTTACATCTTTAGTATCTACCAAAAGCAAAACGTGAGTAATGGGTAGACCAGCCTTTTGGTGGCCTAATCACACCTGTTTATTCTAATGTGTGTACCTGCAAAGCACCACACGAAAAGCTGTGTATGAACTAATGTTTTAAAAAGGCTTGTTTTTATGTTTAGCCCAGGTTCACACTGCCCCCGACTTCCGCGCGACTTTGAAGTCGGACCCCAGCGCGACTTTGGCACAACTTGCATGCAACTTCTTTAACAGAAGTCAATGCAAGACGTACCAAAGTTGGACCAAAAATAGTGCAGGAACTTTTTTCTAAGTTGGAGCGACTCAAGTCGCACCGACTAGAACGGTTCTATTGCACAGAATGGGGTCTGACTGGGGTCCAACTTCTGATGCAGCAAGTGCTTAAAAGTGAGAGCGATTGTCGCATCGGTGTGAACCGGGCCTTATTCTGTCATTTTATACACACATGAGGCTTACCATTATGGTTGTGCCTAGCTGTTATCTTACTGTGCATCAACCAGACAGAGTCCATCCGATAACTTTCTGCAGCCTTTAAAGTATGACTAAAGGAATGTTTTTCTAGTTTTGGAGACAGTGGAGAGGAATTAGTTCACATGTCAAGTTTTTATTGCTAGCTGTGTCCCCATTAAGGGAGAGTCCCCCTCTCTTTTTCCTGTTTATTTTTATCACCTAGAGTGAAAGTGAAAGAAAATGCTAAATTTTGTGCTGCCACCAAAACAGAAATAGAGGCGGAAATTTTCCAATGGGGACACTAGTTCTGGTGAGATATAAAGAGAAAACAAATCAGCGCAATGGAAAAACAAAATGACCCTAAGGCCCCTTTCACACTGGGGCGGGCAGGTGCGGTGGCGGTATAGCGGCGCGATTTTCAGCGGCGCTATATTGTCGTTATCACCGCGGTATGCAGCCGCTAGCGGGGTGAATTTAACCCCCGCTAGCGGCCGAAAAAGGGTTAATACCGCCCGCAAACTGCAGCTATTGCCGCGGTTTGCGGGCGGTATTACCGCAGTGTCCCATTGATTTCAATGGGCAGCCGCGGTAAAGGAGCGGTGAACACACCGCTCCTTCACTGCTGTAAAGATGCGGCTAGCAGGACTTTTGGAGCGGTCCTGCTAGCGCCTTCGGGCTTTCACATTGAAGAATACAGGGCACGATTTTTTCAGGCGGTATAACAGCGCTAATATTAGCGCTAAACCGCCTGAAAAACGTGCCAGTGTGAAAGAGGCCTAAAGGAAGCAGCTGAACATCAGGGTCAATAATCAAAAAATCCCTAAGATAAATGTATAACAGATGATTCAGCGCTAATAAAGTCCATATAAATATAGAACAACATCCGTGAGGTATTTCAGTGAACAAATATTGAGGACATGCAAGTGACTCCGCGGGTGCGATAAACCTCCACCAACAGTAAACAATGTGGACCCTTTTTTATGGAGGGTCATATTGCACATATCACCAGCGGATACTAATGAAGATCCAAATATGCTCAGGAACCAGAGCCAATGGAAATAACTGTCCAAATGCCAATCGATCATACCAGACAATCATAAAAAGATAAAGGCAGATGCATAGTGCTCTCCGTATAAACAATGATGATTTATTAAAATAGTTAAAACAACTTACAAGTAAAGCACCTATTCCGGTGCTAGAAGTTGCAGCGTGTGTACAGATAAAAACAGCATGATGGCCGCGGATGACGTGGATCTTCATTAGTATGTCTGGTGACAACTGGGATTCCTTCGTAGATAGCAAGGATAACTTGCCACAAATTTGTGGCAGTGTTGAACTGTAAGTCTTGTTAACTTGCTGCACATTTTCACTGGCAAGTTGTAGACTTGCAGAGCACTCGAAGCACAAGTTCTAGTTAACACTTTTCCAATTTGTAGCAACTTTGCGTGGCAAGTCTCTAGCAAGAGCAAAGTTGCAGTGGTAAGTCTACAGCAAGAGCTCTGTAAGTCTACAGCATTAAAATTCAGCCACAGTGACCCCTGTGGTGGGATGACTATTGTATAACATAACAGAACCAGAACTTGCAGCAGACTTTCAGAATGTTTGCAAAGAAAGTTAATCTGGAGTCATGCAATGTGGACTTCAATTTTGCAACAAACTTGTGAAGCCCGGCAAGTCTATCAATAGATTAGCAAGTCATTTTCAAACTTTCAGCACAATTGCTTGCTGTCTGAGTTCACTTTGGTGGGATTTCCTCTCACTTCCTGTTTTGACTGTGAGACAGGAAGTGTGATCTCCCCAATAGGACAAAGATGGAAAAAAAAAGAGATTATTATAACCCCCCCCCTTACTATATCCAAAATTGATTTTTTTTATCGATAGTTCTACTTTAACAACATGAAATATCTGTAATGTTTCTGTTTGCCATTGACCGTGCACTTTCAACCTAGGCACACAGAAACAGTGGTCTTAAATTCATGCTAACAATAATATATATATATATATATATATATATATATATATATATGTAGTGCTACCCCCAGTTAAGAGAGCCGCTGGTATTGATTTGGGCCCTGTAGTGCACCGCTGTCAACCCCTGGCAATCGGCTCTAACCTCCCGTGGCACAGCTAGTAAGGGGAGATAGGACCGCGTGACCGCAACTCTAGGTGACGCAGTCCTATGGCAAACACACACAGTGATATACTTTAAAACTTCTATTAAAGTAAGTGAAACTGACACCAATGTACTTGACCCAGATATTTTACTGAGGCTAATGGGCAAGTAATAAACAACAGTATAACAAGTTGCAGATCCCTGCAACAAACAGTAATAAAGATAAACAGAGTAATCAGAATAATAAAGTATTGCTATGCAACTCTAGCGCTGCCCTTTTACAGCTACTTCCCCTCATGGGTAGACTAACACCCAGCAATGTCTACCTATGCAGTCAGGCCTGACTGATCTAAATGGAAGTTCAGTGAAACAATATTCGCTAGCAATCTTTTCGGTGGTGCACTTGAAGAACAACTTTGTAATCCCAACGAATAGTAAAGATAAAGGTATCTGTCTTTAAACAGCTCTCACCACCCGGGCAAGTCAAAGTCCGTTTCCTCCATCGATTCGTCTAGGAACAGGAATCCACCGACATCCAAGTCTTCAATCCTTCTGGTGTACTGCAGCAAGGAGGATTAGATGTCTCTAAGGCTCTGCTAGGCTGGCAGAGGGCTCTTTGGAAAGGAGCACACGGCCCAGGCTTCAGGCCTTGTGCACACAGCAGTTCAGCACAGAGATCCTCTTGCTAGGAGAGGGGTGTCCAAAGAGACCGACCTAAAACTCCGCCTCCCCTTTATAAAGTCTGCCCCAGCAGTCTCTGTTCTGGAGCAATGCACCCTGGGTGCTGCAAGATGTACTGGGAGATGTAGTCTCTCTGTATTAAAGGGGAATACCCCGCTACATATATATATATATATATATATATATATATATATATATATATGGAATGACACAGGAAAAAGTATTTAACACACTAACTGAAATTAATTAAATTCTTCATACAAAATCCTTTGTTGCTAATGACAGGTTCAGGGCGCCTCCTGTATGGAGAAACTAGTTGTATGCATTGCTCAGTTGTGATTTTGACCCATTCTTCCACACATACAGTCTTCAAATCTTGAAGGTTCCGTTGACCTCTTCTATGAACTCTGATCTTTAGTTCTTTCTATAGATTTTCTATTGGATTCAAGTCAGGTGATTGGCTGGGCCATTCTAGCAGCTTTTTTTTCTTTCTAAAACCAATTGAGAGTTTCCTTGGCTTTGTGTTTGGGATCATTGTCTTGCTGAAATGTTCATCCTCGTTGCATCTTCATCATCCTGGTAGATGGCAGCAGCTTTTTATCAAGAATGTCTTGGTACATTTTTCCATTCATCGTTCCTTCAAAGATATGAAGTTTGCCAGTACCAAATTCTGAAAAACAGTCCCATACCATGAGGTTCCCACCTCCAATCTTCACGGTTGGTATAAGGGGGTGTTTTTTGGGGTGATGTGCAGTGTCATTTGACCTTCAAACATGGTGTGTATTATGGCATCCAAAGAATTACATTTTGGTCTTTCTGAAGCTCTCCACAAGTGGTTCTTGGCTCTTGGACAACTCCTTTGATAATTCTTTTCACTCCTCTGTCAGAAATCTTGCAAGGAGCATCTGGTCCTGGTCGGTTTATGGAGAAACTATGTTCTTTCCATTTCCTGATTATGGCTCCATCAGTGTTCACTGGAACATTTAGAAGATTAGAAATCCTTCTGTAACTAATGCTGTCAGTATGTTTTGGAACAATAAGGTTGTGAAGGTCTTGAGAGAGCTCTTTACTTTTACTCATCATGAGATGTTTCTTGTGTGACACCTTGATAATGGGACACCTTTTTATTGGCCATCAGTTGAGTATTTGTTTTGATTTCATTGTATGTATGGATTGCATGGGTTGTTACCGACATGTGGTGAAAATTTCATGTCAATTGAACTTTCAGAAATATATTTACCTAGAAAAATGGTGACATGTTCAATTCTGATTTTACACACTATATATATATATTTATAGTATATAATAACAATGTGATTTGGGTGTGCAGGAGCTTGTGTCTGTCTTCACTACACTAAACATGAACATTAAGTTTGTCAGAGCATTCATGTTTAGCCTATGAGAAGGAGAGTGGGGAAATGCACATAGAAAGTGCAGGCTTAAGCCAGCCATAGATTGTTTTGAGTCTCGGGCGGTTCAGCAGGACTTGGCCAAGATTTGAACCATGTTTGGGCAGCCTGTCGGATTTTACATACGATTATTGCTAGCGGTTACTTTAGCCGCTAGCAATAATCACCACTGTGTTCTCCAGGCAGTAACCACTTACCGCCCCCCCCCCCCACACACACACCGGGAGAGCACAGTTGGGGGAATAACTATTGTATTCCTGGGGGGAAAAAAGCGACTTTCTTGAAAATCACTCCGTCTATAGCTGGCTTTAGGCAGCACATACATGATTGTTTGAACAAAAAAAAATGAACCAATTCCCCCATCCACACATTTGATATGAATGGACGAATCACTTCCTCTGAACTATTGTATTCTGCTGGTGGCACCGATCGTTCAGGTGAAACCCAACAAGCCAGTTTTACACAAGTTGATCAATAACCAGGTAGTCCATAAATTGATGGAACTGTGTCTAGTCCCTGCTTAACTGGCAAAATTTCGATCCATGTATGGCTGGCTGGCTTTAGCAAGGAAAACCCATCTCAGTCACACTGCTATTTACCTCAGCAGCCCCAGAGTCTTCAGGTGACTCAAAAACATAACATCATCGACAATTCACCAGTTTTCATGTTAAGTCTGTGGACACCTAAATACTAATGCACTATGGATATGGCAACTTCCAATAACTATGTAAGTCACAAAATTCCCAGCACCATGTAGCTTTCCTAGGACAAACAGACCAGCTCCAAAACTGCTGAACTTCCACTGCTGACTTGCAATGGCAAATTGGATGTAAAAAGTAGCAAGGATTACCTGACTGGATGATAATAACAAGTAGCCCTCCGCTCCAGGTGCTGGAGGTAGGCCAAGCCGTCAATGCAGAAAGAAAGCATTGCTGCACACCGGAAAAATTACTATCATTCATGTTCCTGTTTGTAGAAGACATCCACATGCACAGTAATGACAGCCCCTAGAAATTTCCTCTATATCAGTCTATCAAAGTATCCCCCCATCAAGCTGTTTTCCTTTATTGTGGAAAACTGTGACTGTTTTAAAATGATATCTTTGGGGCATATTTATAAACCCAACGGGGAAACCAGGAACATTCGCCAGCATTTGCCACACATTTGCAAGCAAATCCCAATGATCATGCAAATGTGTTGCTTGAAAATGTTTGGACAGGTAGACAGAGCATAGTGTGCATCTCAATTCTCGTTTGCTGCTGCTGGTGGGAAGGCACACCGAGGTGGAGATTAGTTCTGTGAAGGGGCTGATGAACAGTGACAGGCATTTCACTGTTGCCCAGTGCAAACAGTAGAGGCAGGTAAACAATAAATTCAACCGATTCAGCAGGGACCGGAGGAATTTCAATCCACGTATGGGCAGGCTGATTGTACTATCTATCGATCAACTTGTGTACAACCAGCATGTCAGATTTTTCTACATACGGTTACTGTCAGGTGGCTATAGCCGCTAGCCACTAGTAACCATTGTATTCTGCCAGCCGGGAATGCCCCCCAGGCAGAATACAATAGCGCAGTTGGAGGCATTCCCCCATCAATACTGACTGTGTTGAAGGGGGAATTGAGCGATTTTCTTACCGTCTACCCGTGGTGGAAGGAAAGAAAAATCGTATCATCTATGGCCAGCATAACTCCAACCAAATTTTTTTTTTTTTTAAATAAGGTGTGGAAAAGTTAGAACCTCTATTAGGCTTTTCATGCTGCATCTGACCCCACTAGGAGAGACGTCCCTTGCTATGTATATTGGGGACACCGCTGTGACCTAAGGTCATGAAATGTCAACACACCAGAATAGGAAGGCACGCACCAATAAAATCTATGCTTGCCACTGAAGTTTGCAACCATTCAGATGTGACCTTTTTTTTCCACTAGATGTATGTGCATTGGAATCTGATTGGTTATTGTTGTAAAACAGATGCACTTCTCCAGATCTCGAACATCTACCACATTTTCACACTTTTAAAAAATGAAACTTTGTAGTCTGCCATGCACATTTGATAGGCGTCGCTTCTTTGGGTGACAAACAAAAAAAGTTGATAAAATGCCAGAAATAAATTTTAACTTTGTCACCAGCGATGATAAATCAGTGCCAGGACTCACATATCTGAAGTCACAATCCATAGAAAAGAGGGACATTAATCCAGCATGGTGTACCTTATCCAATATTCAAAAGAAAAGCCAGATTAGGCTGTCTCCAAAGTGGAACCCTTATCTATGGAATGGCAGGGGGCTGCAATCAAAGTGCTCTGTTAGGCCAAAAGAGATTAACCCCGGGATACAGAGTGCACTTCTCAGCTGGGCCCCACTTAACACAACAGACGTCATCCATTATACACTTACTGTATCTGGGCACCTAAATAAATGTATATACAAGCACTGTGTGTTTATACACTGCCGAGCTGAGCAGCATTTTGGGAAATTTCCGCCATTGATCAATAATCATTTCTTTTTTCATTATTTAGCACAACATTCTGGTCAGCACTTGGAGAAATACTAGTGTTCATGCAGTGCAGCAGTCCCTAATACCCAGCTTTAGGATTTTCTCCTTGCGCTCTCTCTTTAAAGCCAGCACCCACATCCCCACTGCGCCTATTTTTTAAAAATTCACTTTACACGTCCCTTAAAGCGGAGTGTCACCCAAAAGTGGAACTTTCGCTTAAAGCACACCCTTATATGCCTCATTTGGCATTTAATTTTTTTTTTGAGGGGAAGTGGGTATCTTCTTTTCAGTGGGACCTGTCCCACTTCCTCCTTCCTCTTCTCGGCCGCCTAGGCCAGTGGTCATTTACCCTGTCCTCAGGGCCCACTAACAGGCCAGGTTTTATGTATTACCTTGGGGAAATGCCGACTAGAATATTGCAATCACTGAGCAGCAAATGATATCACCTGTGATGTATTTCAGTTATCTTGCAAACCTGGCCTGTTAGTGGGCCCTGAGGACAGGGTTGATGACAACTGGCCTAGGCGACTCCTCCTCTCGCCCTAGGCGGCCCCTCCCTGCCAGCAATCTTCTGGGACACGTCACAGTTTCCAAAAGATTGCCTGGCTAATAGCAGAGCGCAGCATGACTCGCACATGCGCAGTGCACGCCCGGCCGTGAAGCCATAAGCTGTCATGGCCGGGTGCCCACAGTTGCTATGATGGTGCCGCAGAGAGAAGGGGGAGAGGAGCGAGCTTCCAGGAGCCCGCATCGCTGGACCGTTTTTAAAAAAAATGTCGAACTCCACTTTAAATCTAGGGTAGTCCCTACTACTGCCTACAGCAGAATTTATGTAATGACATAATAGCGCGATTCTGCGCTACCCCTACACATTTTACCTCTGCTGTACTTTTATCTCTAAATAAAGATACAATACAATAAATTTGGACTGATTTAAAGAGCATGTATGGAGTTGCGGATTGTCCTTTATCCATTCTGCGTAGGTGTAATAAGAGTCCATGCTGACGCACCCCCAGTGGTTGTGCCTTTGACAGCCTCTTCTCACCTGAAGTGGGTAGAATGATGCTGGGTGTCATTCAATACTCTACCCAAGTAAAAATGTTATAATTTTTAGCATTTTTTTTCACACAAATAGAGTTTTTTTTATTAAAGCAGGGTTCCACTCGCGATTTTATTTTTTTAAAAGTCATCAGCTACAAACACTGTAGCTGCTGACTTTTAATAAGGACACTTACCTGTCCTAGGCGCCCGTGAAGTTGCCCCCCCCCCCCAGGCCGATCGCTCGATCCTGGCAGCTCCCAGTGCCTCCATCCTTACTGAGGGAAACAGGCAGTGGAGCCTTGCGGCTTCACTGCCCGTTTCCTACTGCACATGCGCGATTCGCGCGGCGCTTTGTGAATGGGCCGGCTGCTCTCTGGGATACACACAGTTCCCAGAAGGCAGCGCGCCCCATTCCCCAGAAGACAACGCAAGGAGGACGAGGAAGAAGACCTGCCGCGGTGGATGAAGAGGCAGATTAGGAACTTCTGCATAGCAACCGCCTTTTCTGGTGATTACATTTTTTTTTTAGGGTGGAACTCCACTTTAAAGCTCTATTGGTTAAAGCCTAACACCACTTCAATGCAGGACACTTTTACCCACTTCCTGCCCAGGTCAATTTTCACCTTTCAGCGCTATCACACTTTGAATGAATATTGCGCTGTCATGCAACACTGAACCCAAACTAAATTTTTATCATTTTGTTCACACAACTAGAGCTTTCTTTGGTGGTATTTAATCACACAGTTTTTATTTTTTATTTTTTGCTAAATAAACAAAAAAGGACTAAAAAAAAAAAAAAAAAGTGTTTTTCTTTGTTTCTGTTATAAAATTTTGCAATAAATAATCGTTCTTCATGAATTTAGCCCCAAAAGGTATTCTGTTACATTTCTTCGGAGAAAATCACCCAAATCAGTGTATATTATTTAGTCTGTAGGAAAGACCCCTTTCACACTGAGGCAGTTTTCAGGCGTTTTAGCGCTAGAAATAGCACCTGAAAACTGCCTCCCATGCTGCCCGAATGTGAAAGCCCGGGTGTATTCACACTGGGGCGGTGCGCTTGCGGGACATTAGAAAAAGTCCTGTAAGTAGCATCTTTGTGGCCGAAAAGTGCTTCGGAAACACCACAACGCAGGCATTTTTAACCCCTTCTTCTGCTGCTAGCGGGGGTTAAAAGTGCCCCGCTGGAAGGTGAACCTCTGCCCCAGTCTCAAATCTTTTGCAGACTCTAACAGGTTTTCTTCTAAGATTGCCCTGTATTTGGCTCCATCCATCTTTCCATCAACTCTGACGAGCTTCCCTGTCCCTGCTGAAGAAAAGCATCCCCACAACATGATACTGCCACCACCATGTATCACAGTGGGGATGGTGTGTTCATGGTGATGTGCAGTGTTAGTTTTCAGCCACACATAGCGTTTTGCTTTTAGGCCAAAAAGTTCAATTTCACTCTCACCTGACCAGAGCACCTTATTCCACATGTTTGCTCTATCCCCCACATGGCTTCTTGCAAACTGCAAATGGGACTATTTATGGCTTTCTTTTAACTAAGGCTTTCTTCTTGCCACTTTTCCATAGAGACCAGATTTGTGGAGTTCATGACTAATAGTTGTCCTGTGGACAGATTCTCCCACCTGAGCTGTGCATCTCTGCAGCTCCTCCAGAGTTACCATGGGCCTCTTCTCTGCTTCTCTGATCAATGCTCTCCTTGCCCGGCCTGTCAGTTTAGGTGGACAGCCATGTCTTGGTAGGTTTGCAGTTGTGCCATACTCTTTCCATTTTCGGATGATGGATTGAATAGTGCTCTGTAAGATGTTCAAAGATGGGGATATTTTTTTATAACCTAACCCTGCTTTAAACTTCTCCAAAACTTTATCCCTGACCTGTCTGGTATGTTTCTTGGCCTTCATGATGATGTTTGTTCACTTTAACAAACATCTAAGGGCTTCACAGAACAGCTGTATTTGTACTGAGATTTAGAGCCCATTCACACAGGGGCGTCTTTGGATCCGACTCCAAATCGCCCCAGGTCGCCCCTAGTCGCCTCAGGTCGCGCTGGCTGAAGAAATCAATGTAAGTTAATGGAGCCGTCCTTATGCACACTACTGCAGTCGCTCCGACTTCAAAAAAGGTCCCTGTACTACTTCAATCCGACTCCTAGGTGACCTGTAACCATTCATTTCAATGGGAGTCGCCTCTCACTGTCTTAATAGGAGCAACTCTCCAGGAAGAAAACATACATTTCTCCTGCAAACCTCTCCCTCCCCCCTCCCTCCCAGAGCTGATTCTTGTTTGATTGGCCACTGGAATGTCTCCTGTCCTGCAGGCAGCTTGGAGTTGCCTTGTAAGTAGCTTCAGGTCGCGCTGTGATTCATTCTCAAGTTGTGTCAGAGTTGCCTCATAAAATCGCGCTGGAAGTCGTGTTGCCCCTGTGTAAATGGGCTCTTAAATACATACAGGTGGACTCTATTTACTAATTAGGTGACTTCTGAAGGCAATTGGTTCCACTAGTTTTTAGTTAGGGGTATCAGAGTAAAGGGGGCTGAATACAAATGCACGCCATACTTTTCAGAAATGTATTTGTAAAAAAAAATTCAAAAAACATTTATTATTTTCCTTCCACTTCACAATTATGTGCCACTTTGTATTTGACTATCACATACAATCAAAAAAATTAATGTGTTTTATTGGGATTTTAACATGACAAAATGTGGAAAATTTCAAGGGATATTAATAATTTTTCAAGGCACTGTACTTGGCCTGAACAATGTCACATGAGGAGAAAGAGGACATTATCAACAATGTGTAAGTTTCAACACCATACAACATGGAGATTTCACAAGTTTCACTCCCAAAGCAACTGGAAGGAGGTTGGGAAGATGAGTATAAAGCCCTGTACACACGATCGGATTTCCTATGGATTCTAATCCGATGGTTTTGTCCATCGGAAATCCGATGAAGCTGACTTCCATCAGTCTTGCCTACACACCATCAGTCAAAAATCCGACCATCCCAAACGCCGTGACGTAAAACACTCCGACAAGCCGAGAAAAATGAAGTTCAATGCTTCCGAGCATGCGTCGACTTGATTCTGAGCATGTGTGGGTTTTTTGTCCAATGGAGTTCCACACAGACGATCGGAATTTGTTATCGTTTTTTTTTCTCCCATCGGATAAATTTAAAACATGTTCTATTTTTTCTCACCGATGGAAAAAAGACCGATGTGGCCCATACACGATCGGTTTGTCCGATGAGAAAAGTCCATCGGACTGTTTTCATCTGTAAAACCGATCGTGTGTTCACGGCATAAGAGAGCCAGGGGGTGGGCTTTAGAGAAACTTTGTCAATTTGCCCTATATTCCTATTCACTTTATGTCCCAGAAGCGCAACAGGATATTGCCTCTGGAACTGGTCTCTCCATTGGAAAATAAATTTTCACCTCTTCTTCTGGAGACAACTCAAAAATGTTAGATTATTTCCTCACTTTCTCTCTAGATGACAATAATCACCAGTACTAATAAAGGGTGAAATTCCCCTAATGGGGACACAGACAGCAATAAATACTTGACTTGGTCTAACCCTTCTCTACTCTATCCAAAAACAAAAAACTAAGCTTTTGCCAAAATATACACTTTAATGAGGACTGATAAAACCCCAAATTATATTTTTCCAGCCAAATCTGGGTCATTTGGAAGGTTTGCCACATTTTTTTCACCTTTTATAAAATAATAATTATGATATAAGCCGTCTCAGAATTGTATAAAGAAGTTACTTTGCTCCTCGGTTTACCAAATCAGAGGACTATAGTGGAGGATTAGGGCCACGTGTGAGGAATTATATACAGCAGAACATTCACTGTATCCATTTGGCACACTTTTTCCAGCACATCTGTGGAAGTTTATCTCCATCTAAAATGTTACACTGTAATTTAAAAGAGAATGTATCAAAACGTAACATCATTAAAAAGCCTTTAAATGTAACCAAGTACCTTAGCTCCACTGCCTGGGGTGACTTCATGTACCTGGACTTTTATTTTCTCCTCAGATCGGCGTTCAAAAAGCCTGACACCATAAACACATGTCCAATAATTCTCTTTCACTCCTTTAAATCTTTCCTGGACGGGAGGACTTTCTCTTGTTGCCTGTAGAGGCTAGAGTAGAGGATGAGAACAGTAAACAGAACTTGTTACAGGCGAAGATAGATATCGCTATTTTTATTCAGGAGAAAACAAGGTTGCTTTTTAAAGCGGAAGTAAAGCCATTAATAAAACAGTTTCATTTCCGGCACGTGCCGCAAATGTAACACTCCCATTGGTTGTGCTCTCAACCACACTGTCAAACCATCCAATGGCTGGTGTCATAACTGATCACATGTGCAGCATCATGGCAGTTGTAGATTAAACAGAGGCAAAGATGGCAGCTTCCTTGGCTGAAAACGATAGGGGGGTTTACTTACACTTTAATATTCATGTAGCTACTGCCAAGTAATCTTCAGTGGATAAAAAAAAACTTTTTGGCCCTTTCTGTTAAAGCGGAGGTCCGCCTAAATTTTTTTAATTAAAAGCCAGCAGCTACAAATACTGCAGCTGCTGACTTTTAATAAATGGACACTTACCTGTCCAGGGTTGCCCACAATGTCGGCAGCCGAAGCCGAGCAATCGCTCAAGTCTCGGCTGCCCCTGCCGCCATCCTCGGTGAGGGAATCAGGAAATAAAGCGTTGCTGCTTCACTTCCCGGTTCCCTACTGCGCATGCGCGAGTCACACAGCGAGTCCTAATTGGTCCCCGCTATCTTCTGGGACCTGTGTGTTTCCCAGAAGACAGTGGGGGGGAGGGGCATGACTCCCGCGGGAGTCTATGCCCGGAAGTTGGTGAAAATACCTGTATTATACAGGTATCTGCACCCCCTCCCCCCTGAAAGGTGCCAAATGTGACATCGGAGGGGGGGGGGGGGGGGTTCTGAAAAGCGGAGGTTCCATTTTTGTGTGGACCTCTGCTTTAATATCTCAAACTTCAAAACAGAAAGCGGCATGGAGGCGGAATCTCTTTACACCGCTCTGTGCCTGAACGTAGTAGATAATAATTCATATTGGCCATGCTCATGGTTTAATCGGAGTTCCACCTACTTTTACAACTTTATCTTAAAGGAAAGACCACCCCTCCACTAGTATTTGGATAATTATTTTATAAAATGTTTTTTGTTTCTTACCTTTTATGAAGTACTGAGTGTACTTCCGTCCTACCTCGGCCACGGCCCAAGGCGTCATTTCCTCCTGCTCCCCCGCTGCCTTCTGGAACCTGTGTGGAGGGTACCCAGAAGACGACCGAGCCATTCAGAAAGCACCAACCAGTAGGAAACCGGGCGTGAAGCCTGAAGGCTCCACGACCAGTTTACCTTAGTAAAAATGGTGGCGCCTCCACCCGAGCTGATGCCTTGGGGGGCCAACATTGTGGGCCCCCCAGGACAGGTAAGTAACCTTATTAAAAGTCAGCGGCTACAGTGTTTGTAGCTGCTGACCTTGAAAAAATAATTTGCGGCTGGAACACCACTTTAATTTTGAAACCACAGCACTTACTGTAGTTACCACAATAGTAATTGTGATTGACAGGAAGAAAGAGAATTTTGGATTGAACTAAACTGTATCCGAACACCCCAAACTGAAAACATTATTTATTTCAATTTAATTATTCAAAGCAAACTCGCCCATCCATTCATGTCTCCATGCTTTATTTTGTTGAGAAATAACTTAGCAAACAACACCTTAACTTTTCTAGCCACAGCCATCTAAAAGCAAAACTTCACCCAAAAAGGGATGTTCCGCTTTTACGCCGCCTCCCCCAATCTACCACTTTTAGAACCATTTAGTTTGTGGGGGATAGTGGATAACTGGTTTTGATAGGCGATCCAAGTAAAAGTTCACCCTGCCCTCCCCCCCCCCCGCACTATTCTTTCCCTGCAGTCTTCTGGGAACACGCCACAGGTCCCAGAAGGCTTCGGGACCATTCACAAAGCGTAATGTGGCTCGCACATGCAAAGTGAGAAGCTGGTTGTGAAGCCACAAGGAGTCACAGACAGATTCCCGGGCCCGGGACCCAAAGACCGGTGAAGAAGAGCCAGCCCGGGTGAAGACAGCACTGGATACCTGGGGATGGTTAGTATCTTTTTATTAAGTCAGCAGCTACAGTATTTGAACTTTTTTGGAGGGACTGAGGATCCTCTTTATGCAAGGGCATATAGCATTTACTTCCTAGAATCTGTCTACCCTTAGCTCAGATATGCAGGCAGGAGGATGTGCTTAGCTGAGAAAGCCCCTCCTCCCCTCCTGCAAATAAAAGATCTATTTACTACTAGTAGAAAAACAAATAGTTAATGTTGATTGAGAGAGTTTCGTTCCCCTTTAAGACAAAACTTCACCTAGCAGCTAAATATACGCTTAAAAAACATGTTTGGGACAGTGGCGGCCCATTCATAGGGGGCGCACAGGCTCCGTCCCCCCATCCAAGCGTCCGGCCCTCTAATCTACTTGCGGCTCACCAGAAGCATTGATTTCTAATGTTTTTTTTTTAAGCACATGATTAGAGCCTGAGGCTTTAATTGGCTTAAAAAAAGGGTGGGCTCGGGGCACAGTGCTCTGTGCCACACCCACTTCCTGTGTCTTCCCGATTCTCCTCCTGGCCAATCAGGAAGCAGTTTCTGGGACCCGATTGGCAGCCAATCGGGTCTCAGTCAGGAGCCACTTTGTGTTCGGCCTGGAGGAGAAGCGATGACCCCGGAGCGAGGAGGTGCAGCCTGGATCCAAGGTCTGCCTCGTCTGCCTCTAAGGCCTCTGATCACCACTGCATTCCCGTCCATCTCCAATGAGGGGGGGGGTCACCATATTCCTGTCCGTCTCCCATGGGGGGTGGGATCGCTGCATTCCTGTCCATCTCCCATGGGGGGAATCACCATATTCCTGTCTGTCTCCCACGGGGGTGGGATCACCGCGTCCATCTCCCATGGGGGGGTTGGCGTTTGGGTACCTAAAAACAAAGCCCTCCAGAGTTGCACTGTCACTGCTAAGAGGGCTTCCATCTTCCTCCCAGGATTGGGGACACCGGCTGTGTAAGTGGCTGGAGCCGCAATGCCGTCACTCCCGCGCATGCGCGCGGAAGCACCCACTTACAACACAGGCCATTCCTTCAGAGCGCATGCACCAGTGGTGTCATCAGCTGCATGTACAGTAAATATCTCCTAAATGTTGCATGTATAGGAGATATATACAGTACCTATAGGTAAGCCTTATTATAGGCTTACCTATAGCTACAAGTCAGAGATGGGAGTTTACTCCCACTTTAAGCAATAAAGATTGGTCACCTCCCTGATTTTCAACCTGTGAATTGACAGAATATTCCTTGCTAGTTCTTATGGGTGTACATAAGCACACTTATAGTTCCTAGCACTGCCCCTATCCCCTTCCAGTGATGCAGTACACTGATTATAAAAGGCTGAGAACAAGTCAAAATCAGGCACTAAAGACCCGTCCGTACACACGATCAGAAAGTCGTACATGAAATACCGATTTCGGAGAGATCGTATGATAATCTGATCATTAGTACACACCTTTCGAGAGCCGATCAGGACAGTTTATCAGATATTATTTGATCGGACATGCACGAAAATTTATTTCGTACTATGCCAGATTGTACGATTTTTGTTATATCAGTACAGTTGTCATTCAAACATGTAATACAAATACATTACACATGACATCACTTCCCCATTTTTTTATTCTGTCGTACGAGAATTTTCGTGACTTTAGTAAACTCTGGATTAGCATGCAAAAAAACGATAATCTCATCGTGTGTATCAGGCTTAACACTGGTTGTATTTAAAAATGCATTACATTTATTTTAATGAACAAAGCAAAATAAATTGGTGTTTTTAAACCCAGTGTTTATTTTAAATAATAGAACTGTCCTCCCTGCAACTACTTTTTGATTGGAGGTCAGAGAGTACACAAAAAAGAATAAATCCTTACATAAGCCCACTGAAGTGACCAGCCTCAGGGGATTCACAGTGATTAATTAAATCCTCCTACATAAATTGCACCTGTTTATCTGCAGCCTTCTCTCCAAAATGCAATGTTTAGATTTATTTATTACAGGTACCTTATATAGCACTATTATTAAACACAAAAAGTTGCGCAAATATGAATGTGAATATGAATGTGAACATATGTGTGTAAAAATCCTGTGATAATATGATACTAGTAACAATCGTGATGAACCTATTAATATGGTGATTAATAATGAGAAAATGATATAGTGATTAAAAAGGTGAAAAATGTGTGATATCTACTGTAGATATCACACATTTTTCACCTTTTTTTCAATGTTTTAATCACTATATCATTTTCTCATTATTAATCACCATATTAACCACTTAAGCCCCGGACCATTTGGTAGCTAAAGGACCAGAGGTGATTTCAGAATTTTGCACTGCGCTGCTTTAACTGTAAATTGTGCGGACATGCAATGTTGTACCCAAAGAAATTTGCGTCCTTTTCTTCCCACAAATAGAGCTTTCTTTTAATGGTATTTGATTGCCTCTGCGATTTTTATTTTTTGCGATATAAACGGAAAAAGACCGAAAATTTTGAAAAAAAATGATATTTTCTACTTTTTGTTATAAGAAAAATCGAATAAACTCAATTTAAGTCATACATTTAGGCCAAAATGTATTCAGCCACATGTCTTTAGTAAAAAAAATGTCAATAAGCGTATATTTATTGGTTTGCGCAAAAGTTATAGCGTTTACAAACTAGGGTACATTTTCTGGAATTTACACAGCTTTAAATTTATGACTGCCTATCTCATTTCTTGAGGTGCTAAAATGGCAGGGCAGTACAAAACCCCCCCAAATGACCCCATTTTGGAAAGTAGACACCCCAAGGAAATTGCTGAGAGGCATGTTGAGCCCATTGAATATTTTTTTTTTGTCCCAAGTGATTGAATAATGACAAAAAAATAAATAAAAATTACAAAAAGTTGTCACTAAATGATATATTGCTCACACATGCCATGGTTATATGTGGAATTTCACCCCAAAATACATTTTGCTGCTTCTCCTGAGTACGGGGATACCACATGTGTGGGACTTTTTAGGAGCCTAGCCACGTACGGGACCCCGAAAACCAAGCACCGCCTTCAGGATTTCTAAGGACGCAAATTTTTGATTTCACTCCTCACTACCTATCACAGTTTCGAAGGCCATAAAATGCCAAAATAGCACAAAACCCCCCCAAATGACCCCATTTTGGAAAGTAGACACCCCAAGCTATTTACTGAGAGGCATGTACAGTCCATGGAATATTTTATATTTTGCCACAAGTTGCGGGAATATGACAAACTTTTTTTTTTTTGCACAAAGTTGTCACTAAATGATATATTGCTCACACATGCCATGGACATATGTGAAATTACACCCCAAAATACATTCTGCTGCTTCTCCTGAGTACGGGGATACCACATGTGTGGGACTTTTTGGGAGCCTAGTCGCGTACGGGACCCCAAAAACCAAGCACCGCCTTCAAGGTTTCTAAGGGCATACATTTTTGATTTCACTCCTCACTACCTATCACAGTTTTGAAGGCCATAAAATGCCAAAATAGCACAAAACCCCCCCCAATAACCCCATTTTGGAAAGTAGACACCCCAAGCTATTTGCTGAGAGGCATGTTGAGCCCATTGAATATTTTTTTTTTGTCCCAAGTGATTGAATAATGACAAAAAGAAAAAAAAAAGAAAAATGTACAAAAAGTTGTCACTAAATGATATATTGCTCACACATGCCATGGTTATATGCGGAATTGCACCCCAAAATACATTTGGCTGCTTCTCCTGAGTACGGGGATACCACATGTGTGAACTTTTTGAGAGCCTAGCCGCGTACGGGGCCCTGAAAACCAAGCACCGCCTTCAGGATTTCTAAGGCCACAAATTTTTGATTTCACTCCTCACTACCTATCACAGTTTTGTAGGCCATAAAATGCCAAGATAGCTCAAAACCCCCACAAATGACCCCATTTTGGAAAGTAGACACCCCAAGCTATTTGCTGAGAGGCATGGTGAGTATTTTACAGCTCTCATTTGTTTTTGAAAATGAAGAAAGACATTTTTTTTTTTCTTTTTTCAATTTTCAAAACTTTGTGACAAAAAGCGAGATCTGCAAAATACTCAACATACCTCTCAGCAAATAGCTTGGGGTGTCTACTTTCCAAAATGGGGTCATTTGGGGGGGGGTTTTGTGCCATCTGGGCATTCCATGGCCTCCGAAACTGTGATAAGCAGTGAGGAGTGAAATCAAAAATTTACACCCATAGAAATCCTGAAGGCGGTGCTTGGTTTTCGGGGTCCTGTACGCGGCTAGGCTCCCAAAATGTCTCACACATGTGGTATCCCCGTACTCAGGAGAAGAAACAGAATGTATTTTGGGGTGCAATTCCACATATAATCATGGCATGTTTGAGCAATATATAATTTAGTGACAACTTTTTGTACATTTTTTTTTTTTTTGTCATTATTCAATCACTTGGGACAAAAAAAAAAAAAATATTCAATGGGCTCAACATGCCTCTCAGCAAATAGCTTGGGGTGTCTACTTTCCAAAATGGGGTCATTTGGGGGGGTTTTGAACTGTCCTGGCATTTTATGCACAACATTAGGAAGCTTATGTCACACATCCACTCTTCTAACCACTTGAAGACAAAGCCCTTTCTGACACTTTTTGTTTACATGAAAACATTTTATTTTTTTGCAAGAAAATTATGTTGAACCCCCAAACATTATATATTTTTTTAAAGCAAAGGCCCTACAGATTAAAATAGTGGGTGTTGCATTTTTTTTTTCCACACAGTATTTGCGCAGCGATTTTTCAAACGCATTTTTTGGGGGAAAAACACGCTTTTTTTATTTTTAATGCACTAAAAAACACTATATTGCCCAAATGTTTGATGAAATAAAAAAGATGATCTTAGGCCGAGTACATGGATACCAAACACGACATGCTTTAAAATTGCGCACAAACACGCAGCGGCGACAAACTACATTCATTTTTAAAAGCATTTAAAAGCCTTTACAGGTTACCACGTTAGATTTACAGAGGAGGTCTACTGCTAAAATTACTGCCCTCAATCTGACCTTCGCAGTGATACCTCACATGCATGATGCAATTGCTGTTTACATATGACGCTAGACCGACGCTTGCGTTCGCCTTTGCGCAAGAGCAGGGGGGGACAGCGGTGCTTTTTTTTTTTTTTATTATTTATTTTGCTTTTTTTTTTTTTTTTAAACTGTTCCTTCCATATTTTTTTTTTTTTTACCATTTTTATTGTTATCTTAGGGAATGTAAATATCCCCTATGATAGCAATAAGTAGTGACAGGTACTCTTTTTTTGAAAAAAATTGGGGGGTTAGACCCTAGATCTTTCCTCTGCCCTCAAAGCATCTGACCACACCAAGATCGGTGTGATAAAATGCTTTCCCAATGGCGCTGTTTATATCCGGGGGGGGGCATTCCCTCCCACTGCTTGTAAAAGCAGTCTAGAGGCTAATTATCTGCTAGAATTGCTTTTACATGAAAGCCGGCCACTGGCTGAAAAGAATGATACCAAGATGATACCTAAACCTGCAGCCATCATTCTGGTATAAACATTCAAAGTCCAGCAACATACCAGTACGTTGCTGGTCCTTGTTGGACATGTATTGTAATCTTTTTTTTCATGCAGCCTGTTGGCTGAACGAAAAAAAGAGATTGATTGGGTATGCCCACCATTAGAATACCTCCCTTCATCCACCCACTTCTAATGATGGGCATACATGCACCATTTATATATGCCGAAGCATGGGGGCATCCTCCCGCAAAAAAGTTATGTCGCGTACACAGGGTCGGACTTTTCCACGGGCAAGCCTTCGTCGTAATTTCGACCGTATGCACGCGGCATAAAAGGTTATGCCGCGTACACACGGTCTGACTTTTCCACGGGCAAGCCTCCGTCGGAATTTCGACCGTATATACGCGGCATTAGGAGCAAAATCGCTCCTCCGCCCCTATGCTTCGGCATATATGCTCTTTTTTTTAACTGTGGTGGTGAAATCACCTCCTACAGCGTTGGAGTCACGGCTTTATGTATCGTGGGAGCAGACGCTGTTGCTGTCAAGATAAATAGATCCGCGCTGCAACTGAATGGCGTACCTGCTAAGCAAATGATGGTTAACATTAAAACAAAGTAACATTACAGTATAACAGTAAGACCTTACCATACCATACCTGCAAAGCAAATACCAAAACAAAACCTAGTAAAAAATAAAACATTTTTTTAACGCAACCTGTGCCTAAAATATATATATGCCGAAGCATGGGGGCATCCTCCCGCAAAAAAGTTATGTCGCGTACACACGTTCGGACTTTTCCACGGGCAAGCCTCCGTCGGAATTTCGACCGTATGTACGCGGCATTAGGAGCAAAATCGCTCCTCCGCCCCTGCTGCCCCCATGCTTCGGCATATATGTTCTTTTATTTTAACTGTGGTGGTAAAATCACCTCCTACAGCACTGGAGTCACGGCTTTATGTATTGTGGGAGCAAACGCTGTTGCTGTCAAGATAAATAATTCCGCGCTGCAGTTGAATGGCGCACCTGAAAACAAAAAATTACATACCTGAAAAGCAAGCATGATAAAACATTGCAGAATAGAATACAGTAAAAAAGAACAGAACAATAGAGAGAAAATAGAGAGAGAGAGAGAACAATAAAACGACAACTATTTTTGGTTTTTTTATTTTATATTTTTTTTGTGTTTTGTTTTTTACGTTTTTTTTTTCTTTTTTACACTTTTTTTGTAACTTTAACAACTGTAATGGTTCGGGTCTCTCAAAATGTAATGGCATCTTGGGAGACCCTGTGTAAGTGTGTCCTAGTCTGTGAAATGCTGTACCCTACGCTAAAACTTCACTTTTGAGCGGTAGCGTTCAAAACATTCACCAAGGCAAAGACCAGGTTTGTCAGGACAGAGTGGACAAAAAACACGGGTGTCACGCCTAAATCCACGCTTGCTACAGACACGACATCTTTTTTGGGGGGTTCGTTGGGTAGGGGTACTCTCGAGGGCATACGGATAATGCCTCTCATGCAGCCGGCTTACTGCATTTGGTTGGGGATGGTGAGGTGCAGAACCGCCTGGATACAGGAGTTCTGTGACTATCTCATTCTGGAATTTTAGAAGAGATAACGTCCCGCCTGAAGCTCTGTATAGCACATGAGCGTTCAGCAAAGCCAATTGGAATAAGGATAGAGACACTTTTTTGTACCAGCGTCTCGCCTTACGGTCAATTAGATACGGCGCCAACAACTGGTCGTTGAGGTCCACCACTCCCATATTTTTGTTATATTCGTGGACACAGAGGGGTTTCTCCACAACACCAGTCGCCGTACGAATTTGGACTGTCGTGTCTGCATGAAGGGAGGTAAGAAGGAAAACATTCTTATTGTCCCTCCACTTCATAGCGAGCAAGTTATTACACTTCAAGCAGGCTCTCTCCCCTAGCCTAAGACGGGCATCTACAAGCCGCTGGGGAAAGCCCCGGCGATTAGGTCGCACGGTGCCACATGCTCCAATCTGATGATCAAACAAGTGACTAAACAGTGGCACGCTCGTGTAATAATTGTCCACATACAAGTGGTACCCCTTTCCGAATAAGGGTGACACCAAGTTCCACACTATCTTGCCAGCGCTCCCTATGTAATCCGGGCAGTTGACCGGCTCAACCTGACTATCTTTTCCCTCATAAACCATAAAGCTCCATACATAGCCTGTTGCCCTGTCACAGAACTTATAGAGCTTGACCCCGTATCTGGCACGCTTGCTGGGAAGGTACTGCTTGAAAGCTAAGCGGCCAGAAAATGTAATCAGGGACTCATCAACGCAGACAGCTTGATCGGGAATAAACAAGGCTGCAAAACGTTCGTTGAAGTGGTTTATGAGGGGCCGAATTTTATAGAGCCGGTCGTATTCAGGGTCTCCACGTGGACGACAAAGTTCATTGTCGTTGAAGTGCATGAACCGCAAAATCTGCTCGTATCGTTTCCTGGGCATGGAGGCAGAGAACACGGGCATGTGGTCAATTGGGTGAGTGGACCAATAAGCACGCAATGACGGGAATTTATGTGTGCCCATGTTGAGGGAAAGGCCCAGAAAGGTCTTAAATTCGGAAACCGTAATTGGTTTCCAATCTTTGGCAATGGAAGGCAACTGGGGGTTAGCGACGATGAATTGACCAGCATATAAATTACTCTGGTCCACAATAGATCTATAGAGATCTTCCGTGAAAAACAGCGAATAAAAATCAATTGGCATAAAATCAGCTGTTTCCACCTGAATACCGGGTTGGGAAGTGAATGGGGGAAGTACGGGTTCTGCAGAAGTGGTGGGGACCAATCAGGATAGGCGAATTCTGCAGGAAGGGCACTATGGGCACGACGGGCCTGCCTTTGTCTTCTTGGTGGCAGCGGGACACTACTTGTGCTTGCCACCTCGCCAGCTTGAACTGCACTTATGGGACTCGCCACGTCACCACGTGATACTGCAGTGCTGGATGTACGCCCAGGCTGTACTAGGCCGCTGGTGCTTGCCAATTCACCAGAAGGAATAGCGGCGCTAGTACTACTCTGCTCCATGATACGAGAGCCCTGCGGTTCTTGCTCCTCAACAACCTCAGAAGATCGGGATCGGGTACGCCTGACCTTAGCAGGGACCTCAACTTCGTCGTCAGAGCTATCTGACGAGGAGCCGCTGACTTCACTGTCTTCTACGGGAAGGTATTCTGAGCCTGAATCTGACAGATGCGTGACCTCCTCTTCACTATCTGTCATGCTCAGAATCTCGTAGGCCTCTTTACTAGTGTACCTTCGTCTTGCCATTTTGGCCTCTAAATTTAGGGGTACACTAGTAAGATTCACAGGAAAAAAAAGCACCTGACTGTCAGCAAATGTGTCAAACGCTACCAAAAAAACTGTTAGCGATCGCAGGGATTAGGACTGTCTCTGCGAACGCTGCAGTTATGCGTGTTGTGTTTGGTAAGTGACAGTGATCGATCGATCGATACTGCACTTGGGTGGGCTGGGCTGGGCGGAGGGGCTAAACGCAGGTGCTAGCAGGTATCTGGGCTGATCCCGCTAACACTGCGTTTTTGGGAACCCTAAACCGCTGGGGACGCTAGTATAGATCTGTTCAGATACTATACTACTAAGGGAGGTGTATGCTTTGCGCGTGGGTGTTAGCGTTACTGGCACTAACCTGACGCTGCCTGGGGCGACGCAGACCCTCTCTGGCGCTAAAACCTAATTGATATCAGCCGCTGGGCGATCAGGGGGTTAAACCTTTATTGGGTTATATACGGCGGATGCCCTGATGCTATAAAAAGCAACATAACCAACCAGCGTCACCCGTAAAACTTATATGGTGATCACTGGTGAAAGCGTTAACTAGGGGCAATCAGGGGGTTAAAACCTTTATTAGGTTATATATGGGGGTACCCGACGCTATATAAAAACCTGACGGGTAACCTAAATAACTAACCGGCTAACCAGTGTCACCAGTAAAACTTATACGGTGATCACTGGTGAAAGGGTTAACTCTAGGGGCAATCAGGGGGTTAAAATTATATTTGGGGGTACCTGACGCTATAAAAACCTGCGGCGAAACTAAAAATAAATAACTGGTTATCTAGGGCACCACCGGCACTAAATACAGCGATCGGAAATACGATCGCTTAGTGACGCTGGCGTTAGGGGGTGAAAGGGTTACCTGGGGGGCGATCAAGGGGTTAAACCTTTATTAGGGGGGGTTAGGGGGCTACCCTGGACCTAAACCTAACTGCCCTGCAACTTTTTACTGTCACAAATGACACTGATTGCAGTGATCAGTAAAAAAATGACCACTGCAAACGGTGCACTGTGACTGGGGGTACTGGGGGTGATCTGGGGGTGACTGGGGGGTGTAAGTGTGCCTACGTGTACTGGTGTCAGTGGGCTGTTGGTGCACTTACTGTGAGATGTCTTCACTCCTCGCGCCGGATCGAAAAGACCGAGAGATGACATCACTTCCTCTGCCTGTGTTTACATTACACAGGCAGAGGAAGGTTTTCATTCGCCGGGAGCGATCGCGAGGGGGTGGCCGGAATCTAACGGCCGTCCCCTCATCCCGGATCGCTCCCGAACACTTAACCACCGCTCACTGTAAAGAAGGGGGGTCCGATCGGACCCCCCAACTATACAAAGGCGATCACGTACATATACGTGATTGTGCCTGTCGGTGCCATTCTGCCGATGTATATTTACAGTGGGCGGTCGTTAAGTGGTTAATAGGTTCATCACGATTGTTACTAGTATCATATTATCACAGGATTTATATTTAAAGTGTTTTTTACACACATATGTTCACATTCATATTTGCGCGACTTTTTGTGTTTAATAATAGTGTTTTGGATTAAGTATTTATTCTTATTAAGTTTGCTGCATTTATTTTCATGTTATTAGTAGTTAATATTTTTAGGTACGAGCGCAGAATTTATTTACTCTTACACTAATGCCTTGTTTCCACTGAGCGGAACGGTTCGGGTCGGTACAGTTTGGAACGGTTAGAATGGTCCGGTCTATTCTGGTGAGCGTTTCCACTGCAAGACAGACCGTCAGGGGCCATACAGGGTTTAGAAAAATTGCCTAGCATGTCCACCAATCAGTGGAATGTATTGTAGCTCCGCCCTAACCGAACCGTTCCATTTTCTATGGCCCCACATCTGAAGCAGGACCCAGAATGGTGCGGTACGGTTCGGTTTTATGGCACGCTTTCATAATGGAAACACTCAAAATAGCGTACCGTACCGAACCGATCCGCTCAGTGGAAACGAGGCATTATATAGCGCTGTCAATTTACACAGCTCTTTACATATACATTGTACATTCACATCAGTCCCTGCCCTCAAGAAGCTTACAATCCAAGGTCCCTAACTCACATTTATACATACACATACTAGGGACAATTTAGAGATAGGAGCCAATTAACCTAACATGTCTTTGGAGTGAGAGAGGAAACCCACACAGACACAGGGAGAGTATGAAAACTCCAGGCAGGTAGTGTCATGGTTGGGATTTGAACCAGCGACGCTAGTGCTGCTTCTCTAGACTGTAAGCTCTAACGAGCCGGGCCCTCTGATCCCTCTGTATTGAATTGTATTGTGATTGTACTATCTTCCCTGATGTTGTAAAGCGCTGCGCAAACTGTTGGCGCTATATAATTCCTGTATAATAATAATATCAATAATAATAATAATAGGCGGATGTGCTACCCACTTAGTCACTGTGCTGCCCGCTGTTTAAATTGTATTTCTCAGCTTCCAGGAGGCCGGGTTCACAGATCTGAGGTCACACACTGCACAGCACACAACACAGTGCTGAGTGTAATCTGAGACCTGAGTGAGAAGAAAGGAAACACCTGCCTCTACATAGTCTCACTGGGAAACATGCATATCTGAGGCTGTCAATCACATGCTGTGTTAGGTGTGTGTGTGTGGGGGGGGGTGCACCTAATGCAGATAGCAGAGAAGGTGAAAGCAGACAGGATTTTTACTAAGTGCTATAGACAGGGGTGGGACAAGGGGTGGGCAGGAGTGAAGGCTGCCCTGGGCACTGTGGTATCATGTGAGGTGGGAGGGGGAGTGGCACAAGGAGATTGGGGGATTTGTGTTTGAAGGGGGAATTTGGGGGGCAGCAAGGGTATACGTGTTCTAGGCGGCAAAATTTGGGGGGGTGCTAAGAGTGGGGATTTAGAGGGATTTGTTATGGAAGGGGTTATGGGGGAAGAAAGATTTGTGCATGGAGGGGGGATTGAGGGGGAATTTGTGCTGGGGGGGTTTAAGTGTTTAAGTGGGAGGGGAGAAGATGTGAACTTTGTTTGTTTTTTGGGGGTGAGGGCATTTGAGCTGGGGGGATTTGGAGGATGGGGGGGAAAGATTTGTGGTGGGAGAGGGGGTACCAGGAGGGGGGCAGATTTGTACTGGGAAGAGAGGGGATTTATGCTTTGGAGTAAGCATGCAGATTAGTTCTCAGTGTTTGTGTGGGGTGATTTTTGCTGACACAGAATGCTCATACATCTTGGGGGGGGGGCACAGTTTCCCATGTTCGCCCTGGTTCTAGATGTCCTTGTCCCAGCACTGACTATAAACTTAGGCAAGTATGCACTATGTGTGGATATGCTTTGTTTAAATTTAATTTCAGAGGTTTACAACCACTTTAGGTGCTCCAATGTAACCCATTGGGATGATAGAGACCTGATATGAAATCCTAACAATTAAAAATACAAAGGGCACAATTGATAAATAATATAAAATTATGGTAAACCGTCCAACAATGAAATTCTATTATTTTCTTCTTTTTGGTCTCTTAAAATACCATTGAAATCATTTTTATAGCTGCTCAAGCACAGGAGAATATATTTTGATCCTGACAGAAATTCAGTGAACTCCCAACCATGGTAAACAGATTAGGAGAGGGTAAGGTGTTCTGTAAACTTAATACACTTCCCTTCCAAGAGAGTCAACACTGCTTCTCTATACATACAGTACAGTTAGTGAGGGCTGTCAACCACAGGACAAAAAGTATGTTACTGACACGATCACCAGATAAATATAAAGGGAAATAAGCCTGAAAAATAAAACAATTGTAGCCAGCACATCCCTGGACTGGTAGCATCAGGGCCGGGACAAGGAGTGGCAGAATGGGAAGCTGCCCTGGGCGCAGCGTGCATTGTAGGGATGGGGGAGCCACAAGTTCCTTCTACTAAAAGGCTGCCAGGAGTAGTGACAGCTGCATCACTACTTCTGTCAGCCCAGAATTGGAAGCAGCAAGGGGTGTAGGAGAGAGCTGGGAGGCGGTGTGAGCTGTACTTTCTCTCCCCATCCTCCTCATAGGCTCGCACATAATGGGGGGCGGGGGGGGCAATTTGTCATCTTTGCCCTTGGCACTGGATGATCTTGTTCCAGCACTGGGTAGCATGAAATATATTTTACATTAATTTGTAGTGTATTTCTGTGTGTGACTATGTGACTATGCTCAACATGCAGAATTCCATTGTTTGTAATTGTGCCTGTTCACATTTCAATGCTCAGTTGTTTGTAGCTCGATGCCCCACGCTTAAAGCAGCATATTAACAAATTTTAAGCGCAATCAGGCATTTTTGACCCCAAAAACTTCAACGAGAGTGTCCTGCTCTAGAACCACTCTCCTCCCTTTGCCCAACCCAAAAAGCAAATACCTGAAGCTTGATACACGTGTAAAAATACTTTCACGCAACTTGTAAAAAGCAAAACAATTTGAAAAAACGCTTAAAAATCTCCAGAAATATACTCTGTTCAGGTGTGAGTACAGATATAGGCCTCATTCACACAGGCATATTTAAGTGTGCGCCTGTGTGAAAGCCATGTTTGCCTGCAGGGGATGCACAGTTGCAAGTATACTTACAGTAAATGTATGCTCATGCGAGGATGCACAGGTGTTCCATGCATCCCTGTGCAGGCAGTCTCATTTATGTCGGTTGGGATGCAGCGGCTGTATGGACACAGTCCCTCCTCCCAATTTGACAGCTGTGTGGATGTATGCACAGCATTTATTGTAGTAAATCCTCACATTCCTTTGTCAGCAATTTCTGTTAGACCCCTTTCACACTGGGTCGTTTTGCAGGTGCTATTGCGCTAAAAATAGCGCCTGCAAACCGACCTGAAACAGCCGTTGCTGTGTCTCCAGTGTGAAAGCCCCGAGGGCTTTCACACTGGAGCGGTGCGCTAGCAGGATGGTAAAAAAAGTCCTGCTAGCAGCATCTTTGGAGCGGTGAAGGAGCGGTGTGTATACTGCTCCTCCACTACTGCCCATTGAAATCAATGGGCACCGCGGCTATACCACCGGCAAAGAGCCTCTGCAGAGGCGCTTTGTGGTGGTTTTTAACCCTTTCTTGGCCGCTAGCGGGGGGGTAAAACCACACCGCTAGCGGCCGAATAGCGCCGCAAATACGAATGTGAAAGGGGCCATAGTGTAGAAACGAAGTATGCAGCATGGCACAACAGAGATTAATGCTTGACCTCTGTTTGTAGTCTGAAAACCACAATTTCCTGTGAAGAAACTACACATCCCACAATCCCTGGGTCTCTCAGTCTATAGCTCATTGGGTGAGAGCTAACTGTACATTAATCTGACATAGACACAAGCAAGCAAAGCATTCACAGAAACAGAGAGTTCACTAATGCAGCTGGAAGATGTTTTTTTTATTACCTTAGCTCTCCCATGTTTGTGATGTGATGCAGAGTGGATATCATGCACTGAACAGTTTGACACAAAGTTGTGCCCCCATTAGGGAGATCATCCTCTCTATTTGTCCTGTTTACCACTATCATTCAAAGTGAAAGTAAAATAAAATCCCAAATTTTGGGTTGCCCCCCAGAAAAGTAATATTGGAGAAATCTTCCAATGAGGACACTAGTTCTGGAGACTTGGGGGCCCCAAGAGATTCCCTTAATTTCCAGGGATTTCCTCTCACTTCCTGTTTGGCTATGGGACAGGAAATGAAGGTACATCTCCCCAATAGAACAAAGATGGCAAAAATAAACCTTACAGGGGTTATAACCCTCCCTTACTCTTTCCAAAAAGAAAAAAAAAAAAAAGTGTTGCCTATAGTTCTACTTGAATATACATAGCAGGATTTGAAACCCTTTTTTAAGGGTTGAGCTGTATTTTAATGTGCAACACTGTGAGGTTGATTTACTAAAGGCAATTAGACTGTGCACTTTACGAAGTGCAGTTGCACTCTACAAGTGCAGTTGCTCCAGAGCTTAGTAAATGAGGTAAGGTTTCACTTTGCTAGAAATGCCCAATCACCTGCAGAAAGAAAAAAAAGAATTTTTGCTTGCACGTTAATGAATTATGTTAGTCAGCAGAGTTTCTACTCATTTACTAAACTGTGGAGCAACTGCTCTTGCAGAGTGCAACCGCACTTTGCAAAGTACACAGTCTATTTGCCTTTAGTAAATGAACCCCTGTATGTCATATGTGGCTTTAGCTATTGAAATGAGGCTACTAACATGCATATAAGTCAAGGTTTTTTTTTTTACCACCATAGTAATGTGAACTGGCTCCAAAGAAAAATGTTTTGTTTTTTGTGTTTTTGTGGTTTCTTGTCATAACTTCTGCAGAAAACTGCAGAATAGTGAATACAGATTCAATGAAATTCCAAAGCTTGCCAAACCAATGAGGAAGTATATAGAAAACCAATGTGGATATCAAAGCAACCAATCAGAAATCATTCTCACTGATCTGATTTCAGTATATTTACTACTGCAGTTAAAAAGTCTTTGTTGTTGCCCACACCGCCTTGAATATGCCTGGAAATTTCTGAATTCATAGCTATGTGAGGTGAAAAAGTAACATTTTGCAAAAGCGAGTAGTTTTTGTTCTTTTCCTTACTTCGGGTTTGTCAAACAGTGTAATCTGCCACACAAAGTCCCAACAGAACAGAATGAAATGATTTTCCATCTTTACCTAGGTCAAAAGTGAGGGCAAGTTCATTCCTTTCTGCTTTCTCTCCACCTATCTCTCACAGGACCAAGTTCAAAGTACAAAGCACTGAGTTTCTTAGAGAAATGCATGTTGTTTGTGCGTTGGCAACATCCTTCTACGACCACCATGACAGTTCTGAAATTTAACAGCTTCATGGTCGTCCCTGAAGTACTAAATTCTCTAGGAGGAAAAGTTTCCGTGATGCCCACAGCAGCCAATCCAATTCTGTCATTTATGCTCCAAAAGTACTGGAGGCAACAAACATTCAAGCATCAAGCATTTTTTTAAGGCCTAGTTAGGAGGGGGAACTAAATACCACAGAACCCTGGTGTATATTTTGAGCTTCCTTCCTCTTTTAACAATATATGGTCAAACATTTGTGGGCTCCTGAATATTACACATTTAATATCTTTCTGGGCATTTCAAAACTATGGGCATTAATATGGAGTGGGCCTTCTCTGCTGCTATAATAGCCTCCACTACTCTGGCCAGGCTTTCCACAAGATTGTGGAGTGCGTCTGTGTGCCCCCTCAGCAAACAGAGCATTTGGGAGGTCAAGTACTGATGTGGGACGAGGAGACCTGGCTCTCGAGTGGTGTTCATTTCATCTTAAGTAGTATTAAGGCCAGGTCTCTGTGCAGGCACTCAAATTCCTCTACACCAAACCCCTAAAACAATGTATTTAAGGAGTTGCCTTTGAACACAGGTGCACAGTCGTGGCTATAACAGAAAAAGGTCTTCTCCAAACTAGAAGTGCACAATGGTCTAAAATGTCTTTATGTGCATTAACAGTACCCTTCACTGGAATTATCTAAACTCATCAAGGTGGAAAAGTGTCAACATACAGTACTTTTGGCTATATAATGTAGGTGTGATGGTCAGGTGTCCAAACACATTTGGCCATGTAGTACATATGTATATCAGTTGTCTCAATGCTTCATTGGCTGCACGCCTGTTCTGGATTAGTGATGCAGTAAGTAGTCAAAACATGATATGATTGACAGCTCTTGAACCTACACCTTCGAAAAGAAGTTAGCTGTCTACATTGGACCTAGTTTTTGTGTGTATGCATGTGAGATAGGAACCTTCGATTTTAAAGTGGAAGTAAACCCTCCTATCGTTTTTAGCCAAGGAAGCTGCCATCTTGACCTTTGTTTAATATTCAACTGCCATGATGCTGCACATGTGACCAGTTATGACACCAGCCATTGGATGGTTGGACAGTTTGGTTGAGAGCACAACCAATGTGTCAGTTAGCATTTCCGGCATGCCGGGAATTTAACTGTTTTTTTAAACGGTTAAATCAATGGGTTTACTTCCACTTTAAGTTCCTTGAGGGCAGGGACTAATGTTAATGTACAATATGTGCTGCATAAATTATCAGTGCTATATAAATATTTTTAAATAGTAAAAATAATTTTGTTTGGACACTAAATTAAAGCTAGGCAACTCCAGCTGCTATATTCACCCAATATCTATTGCTGTCTCCCAGAGACTCACCAAGTGTTGTGGTGCCTCTCTTCTTTCAGGTTAAATGATGCCTAACATCGTTTTAACCTACTTCCTGTGAGCCCAGGGTATCATGGCTCCACCTCCCACCCTGGGATCACAGGAGAATGCAGTACCACCTACAGCATTTAGGATCTGTTCACCGTTGGAGTAAGAGGAGGGTGTAGAAGACATCTAGAAAAAGAGGCAATTATAATGATTTATTTTAAATGGATGCATGAGTTCTTCATTAACCGCTTGCCGACCAGCGCACGACGATATACGTCGGCACAATGGCACGGCTGCGCAAATGGGCGTACAGGTTCGTCCCCTTTAAATCGCGGCTTAGTGAGCGTGCGCACGTGACTGCGGGACCCGCGGACTCGATGTCCGCCGGTGTCCCGCGATCGTGACACAAGGCTGCAGAATGGGGAGATGCCTATGTAAACAAGGTATTTCCCTGTTCTGCCTAGTGACATGACAGGGATCTACTGCTCCCTGTCATCGGGAGCAGTGATCGCTGTCAAGTCAGTGGTAGCCCACCCCCCCCACAGTTAGAATCGCTCCCTAGGACACACGTAACCTCTTGATTGCCCCTTGTGTTTAACCCCTTCCCTGCCAGTGTCATTTACACAGTAATCAGTGCATTTTTATAGCACTGATCGCTGTATAAATGACAATGGTCCCAAAATAGTGTCAAAAGTGTCCGATGTGTTCTTCATAATGTCGCAGTCACAATAAAAACCGAAGATCGCCGCCATTACTAATAAAAAAAAAAAAAAAATGCTATAAATCCATCCCCTATTTTGTAGACGCTATAACTTTTGCGCAAACCAAAAATATGTAGAAGAATACATATCGGCCTAAACTGAGAAAGAAATTAGTTTTGTTATATATTTTTGGGGGATATTTATTATAGCAAAAAGTAAAAAATATTGCTTTTTTTCAAAATTGACGCTATTTTTTTGTTTATAGCGCAAAAAAAATAAAATCGTGGAGGTGATCAAATACCACCAAAAGAAAGCTCTATTTGTGGGGGAAAAAGGACGTCAATTTTGCTTGGGTGCACGACTGCACAATTGTCAGTTAAAGCGACGCAGTGCCGTATAGCAAAAAGTGCTCTGGTCAGGAAGGGGATAAATTCTTCCGGGGCTGAAGTGGTTAAAGAGGGGACCAATAGGAGGGAGAACTTGGGCCTGGAGTAGGGCTTCAATTCTTATACATGTGTAGGCCTGTCAAACATGGGCGTCCGCTGAACTTTTTTCGGGGGGGGCATCATTTTAAGGTCATCCATGCTTCTTTGGGGCAGTGGAGCAGCGCTGTATACACCACTCCTCCACCACCCATTGAAATAAATGGGCACCTCTGCCGAAGCACCTGCAAATCGCTTCGGCATCGGCGATACACAGTTGCATTCATCCCTGTCTTTGACGGCTAGCTGGGGTTATTGCAACACAGGGGGCAAGTGTCTTCACTCTGACTTCAACACTCTTACGATTCCAGGGGGGGCAATTGACCCCCTTGCCCTATGGAGCGGACGCCCATGCTGTCAAAGTCATGAGAACCTACAGTACAAAACCACATTTTTCATTGCTTTGCATTGGGGTATGTTATGTGTTATATGTACAGAATCAGTTTATTGGTCAGTTTGTGTACAGAATTCTTAATTGAAGAATTTGTAAACCCTACATTTCATATTCCTGGTAAGTGCCTGCTGTACCATGTAATGTATAAAAAAGTGTCCTGTTCTCTTTGTATTGCTTCATTTGTGTGAAATCCCTGATGTTGCTCTTCTCTATTATTATTTTACAGGATTTATATAGCGCCGACAGTTTGTGCAATGCTTTACAACATAAGGGCATACAGTGCAGTTACAATACAATTCAATACAGGAGGAATCATTAGAGCTTACAATCTAAAAACTGACCACACTAATCATGAAAGCACAGCGTGCTCAGTTCTCTAGCTGTGCTGGGAACTCAGCCTGCTCTCCTTCAATGATAAGACTTGTCCTGACAGAGCCCCACCCCCTTTCACTGGGAAGATTAGTGTGCTGCTGTTTCTTCTCCCTTAGCTCTTATGCAGCTGAGAACAGAGGGACTGTGATCACTTATATAAAAAGAGGCGAAAAAATATTTATAATGTTTTCTAAAGCTATACACAAATGTTTTGCCTATCATTTCTATTTTAAACTGAATGGGTTTACAATTACTTTAATGAAATCAGTACTCCCTGTAAAGGTTACATAAATATTCACTGCATGGATGGACAGTGCACCTTGCAGAAAGAAACTTTTCTCAGTTTTCTGAGGCTGTGTGATGGAGGTTTTTTTTTGCAGGGGGACTATAGTCTTGCTCTGTGTATTTTCTATAAAAGGAATTGTTTCTGTCAGTCTGTTTGTATTTGTGTGTCACATACTCACATTTTTCTGCCCCCATCTGGTTTTCATCCCTGACGGTACTTGTTAATTGCAGATTTGCCAAATTTCTCTTTTGAAGAATTTCCTGGTTACACCGATACAAAGGCGCGACAGGGAGGCGGAAGAAAGGTGGAAAAAAAAAAAAAGAGAGAGAGAAAAGCAGTAAACAAAATAATTACACAAGCCAATTGTCATTGGTAAATGTTTCTGAATAACTTGTTTTTTTTTTTTTTTGTATTACTGGAATAAAAGTTAAAAGTTCAACTATGTATTTGCACATAAAAAGATAATACAAATGTACAGTAAGATTAAAAAAACATATATAGAACCAATCACTAAAATCTCACATTTTACTCGGTAATGTAAGTACATATTTTTTGTAAATCTGCAGCTTTCAGTTAAATAAAACCGTCTGATCCCACCAGGAATGTCTTTGTTCAGGCACTTCCTGTTATAGGGTGACAAGCTCTGGCCTTGTCTACCAATTGCTCTTCTCTGTTCTCACCCTGTCACATGTGTTTCTGATGAAGCTGGTAGGGGTTGATTTACTAAAGGAGTAGAGCACGTTCACTTTCATAGGATTTTTACTTGCATATAGGTAGATGTTTGAAATCAGCAAAACATTACCTTATTTATTAAGCTAAGTGACACTTTTCTATTAGCGAAGCAGTTGGGTATTTTTTGCAAAGTGAAATGCCTTTGCACCTCATTTACTAAGATCTGTAAAAACTCACTTTGCAAAGTAAATATTAAAAGTAAAAATGCTTTGACACTTAAAGCGGGACTCCACCCAAACCAAAAGGGGAAGTTCTGCTGCAAGGCCTCCTCCCCCACTCCTCTTTGACATTTGGCATTTTTGTTTGGGGGGGGGGGGGGAACGGGTATCTGGTTTTGACAGGTACCCATTCCCACTTGGGCTCGGATTGCCTAGATGATCTCAGCGAAAGTTCTCCTTTCCCCACTCCCTCCCTGCAGTCTTCTGGGACATGTCACAGGTCCTAGAAGACTGTAGGACCATTCATAATGCACAGCATGGCTTGCGCATGCGCTGTGGGCACCAGACTATGAACCCGGAAGCTGTCACAGCAGGGTGCCTACAGTTAGGATGCCAGTGCCGAGGACCAAAGACAGTCCCCAGTACTCCCCCCTCGGGTGGGCATAGCACTGGTATGCTAGTACAGGTAGGTGTCTGTTTATTACAAGTAAGCAGCTACAGTTTTAATCTTCAGACCTCCTCTTTAACCACTTCCTATCCCGCCTATAGTAATATGACGGCCGCAAGGTGGCTCTGGCATTCCTGGGTGGCCGTCATATGACGTCCTCGAGCCTCCCGGCACCCGCGATCGCCAGTTGCAGAGCCAATGACGAGGATCTCTGTGTGTAAACACAGAGATCCACGTCTTGTCAGGGAGAGGAGACGGATGGTGTGTCCCTTATACATAGGGACACCGATCGGTCACCTCCCCCAGTCAGTCCCCTCCCCCCACAGTTAGAATCACAATCTAGGGAACATATTTAACCCCTTGATCGCCCCCTAGTGTTAACCCCTTCCCTGCCAGTCACATCTATACAGTAATCCGTGCATATTTATAGCACTGTTCGCTGTATAAATGTGAATGGTCCCAAAATAGTGTCAAAGGTGTCCGATCTGTCCGCCGCAATATCGCAGTCCTGACAAAAATCACAGATAACTGCCATTAATAATAAAAAAAAAAAAAAAAAAAATCATAAATCTATCCCCGATTTTGTAGGCGCTATAACTTTTGCGCAAACCAATCACTATACGCTTATTGCGATTTTTTTACCAAAAATATGTAGAAGAATACATATCAACCTAAACTGAGAAAAATATATATATATTTTTTAAAAAATTGGGATATTTATTATAGAAAAAAGTTAAAAATATATATTTTTTTTTCAAAATTGTCTTTTATTTTTTTGTTTATAGCCCAAAAAATAAAAACCGCAGAGATGATCAAATACCATCAAAAGAAAGCTCTATTTGTGGAAAAAAAAGGACATCAATTTTGATTGGGAGCCACGTCGCACGACCGCGCAATTGTCATTCAAAGCGTGACATTGCTGAAAGCTGAAAATTGGCCTGGGCAGGAAGGGGGTGAAAATGCCCCGGTATTAAAGTGGTTAAGTAACTCAGACTCACTTTCCTAGCTGCTGTCCCATTGCTTGGCACCGTAAGAAAAAAAATTAGGTTTGTTCAATTTATGTTATATTTATTTTCATTTTAAAACCTGCCTCTAGCCAAAACTTTCCCTTTCTTTGGTCTCTGCCAGTCACTAAGACAAAAAGTGTGGGGAAATTTCTCCAAAGGAAATAAGAACCCAAAAAAAAACATATTTTCTTTGGTGTACAAGAAAGGTTACAACATTTGTCAGTTTGTTTTTCTACTGCTGCTTCTGTCCCCCGTAAAATGATTTTACCTTGCTTCCTGTCTGGGGAAACTCTGTGGGGTTGATTTACTAAGGCTCCATTTACTAAGGCTAGGTGTTTTGGAATCGCGGCAAAAACGCCACGATTGGGGTGTCATTAAGAAGTAATATCATCACAAACGCGTTCCATGTTTTTCCGCAAATTGGAATCACGGGCACAATCGCCGTCGATTCCACCCGCGATTCCAATCGCCTAGGTGTGAATGCAACCTAAAGGCAAATAGGCTTTCCACTTTTCAAAGGAAAGAGGTGAAGCTCTACTAACTTCCAATATCATATCACATGCAAGCAAAAATGTATTTATTTTTTTAATTTTCCTTGCACATGATCAGGTATTCATTGCACAGAGAATGTTCACCACATCCACTAAGCTACCTGAAAATTCCCTTGCAATATGAACAGCCCATTTGCCTTTAGTAAATCAACCCATATGCTTCACAGTGTCACTAACAAAGGATGTGAGGGCAAATTTCCCCAGTGGGAACACAGCCAGCAATAAAAAAATTGACCAAAATTAGGAATTAAAACAAAAAGGGTCTGGCTTACTACACCCACAGCACGCAGCCTGTTGCATTAGGGTGTGCACCTAAAAGCTCAAAAACACAGTACCGATCTCTCACTGTGTTCATTCAGAAAGGGAAGGGGCCGGTAAATGACATTACCCCTTCCCCCACTCATTCTGAAATATCATCTATGTGTGCCCACTGCAGTAGCCAATGGGAGAGGAGGGAAGCCAGCCATGCTGTGGGAATGGGCACCGGGCAGCAGGGGGAATCTTCACCGCAGAGAGTGATTAGGGTGTGCCTGGGCACACCTGGCACACCCTGTGCGCACGCCTATGGCCCACACTACCATACAGTTAAAACTGTACTAACCTGTTTGTGCATGTGTATGCCGTGCTAAGTAGACAGTGTCTAGGTTGCATCTTACCTCCAAATATCACAGGTGACTATTTCGCACAAATCTCAAAAAATAGGATTTTTTACTCACCGTAAAATCCTTTTCTCTGAGTCCATGGACCGACACAGCTTCTCTATTGACAAAGTGGGTATTATCCGTTAATTAGGAGTGACTAGGCAGAAAAACTTGTAAAAAGTGTTGCATCACACCTTCTACAGTACCGCCCAGGGGGCGGACCCTCTGGGTATACCCTCTCAGTCTGCACATCGCAGATCAGTTCGTCAAAAAGCAGTACAAACTTAAAAGGAGGGGTGGGTGCTGTGTCGGTCCATGGACTCAGAGAAAAGGATTTTACGGTGAGTAAAAAATCCTATTTACTCTTTCGTCCATGGACCGACACAGCTTCTCTATTGACAAAGTGGGACGTCCCAAAGCAGTGTCAGAGAAAAAACGAGGGGTGGTAACAGCATAAAAACAAACTTCACCCCAAAACACAAAACAGCACTCCTCCAACGGAGGAGTTGCAACTCTAAACAGCCGCCTGCAAAACCTTGCGGCCGAAAGAGGCATCCGAAGATGCACCTACATCAACTTTGTAGAATTTTGTGAAAGTGTGAGCGGACGACCAAGTCGCCGCTTTACATAGTTGGGAAACAGACGCTTGATGTCGGAAAGCCCAAGAGGCACCTATTGCCCTGGTCGAATGCGCCGTGACAGGAAAGGGGGGCGCCTGACCCTTTAAGGCGTAAGCCTGGATTACTATCTGTCGGATCCACCTAGAGATGGTGGCCGATGAGACTGCTTGGCCCTTCTTGGGACCAGCCACCGAAACAAACAGTGAGTCTGACTTCCGGAACAGGGAAGTAGCAGATATGTATACTCTCAAAGCTCGGACAACGTCCAAGGAATGCAACGCCGACTCCTTAGGATTCGACGGCTGAGGACACAAGGATGGAAGTACAATGTCTTCGTTGAGATGAAAAGCCGAAACGACCTTCGGAAGAAAGGAAGGCTGCGGCCGCAGCACCACCTTATCCTTGTGGAAAATCAAATAGGGAGCCTTGCAGGACAAGGCTGCCAGCTCAGAGACTCGTCTAACTGACGTAACAGCCACCAAAAAGACCACCTTCTGAGAAAGTGTCAACAGGGGAATATCTCTAATATTCTCAAACGGTGCCTTCTGAAGCACCGAGAGGACCAGGTTCAAGTCCCACGGAGGTAACGGGGGGCGGACCGGAGGGGCCACATGTCGAACCCCCTGCACAAATGTACTCACGAGAGAGTGAGTCGCCAGGGGTCGCTGAAAAAAGACAGCCAGGGCAGATATCTGTCCCTTAATCGTACTTAGGGCAAGCCTTTGGTCTACCCCATGCTGTAAAAACAGCAGGATTCTGGAAACCAAATAGGTACGCGGATGCCATTTCATTTCCTCACACATGGAGATGTAGGCCCTCCAAGTGCGGTGATAGACCTTCCTAGAGGACGGTTTCCGAGCACTTCTCATAGTAGAAATTACTGAGTCTGACAGGCCCCGGTCTCTCAGTACCTGGTTCTCAACAGCCATGCCGTTAAAGCCAATGACTGTAAAGCAGGATGGAATATGGGACCTTGCGACAGCAGGTCCTTCCGTAGTGGTAGGCGCCAGGGGACGTCTGCTACCAGACGTACTAGATCGGCGTACCAAGGACGCTGAGGCCAATCTGGAGCGATTAGGATCATTGGAATTCCCTCTGCCTCCACTCTGCGGAGCAGAAGAGGAAGAAGCCTTAAGGGAGGGAAGGCATAGATTAGCCGATACTGGCCCCACGATGCTACCAACGCGTCCGTTGCGTCTGCCCATGGGTCTCTTGACCGGGCCACAAACCTCAATACCTTCCGATTGAGTCGGGAAGCCAGAAGATCTACGTCTGGTGTGCCCCATCTTTGGCAGAGGAGTTGGAACACCTCCGGGTGTAAGGACCATTCTCCCTGGTCCAGCATCTGGCGGCTCAGGTAGTCCGTCTGCCAGTTTTCCACACCCGGAATGTACACGGCCGACAGTGCCGGTACGCTCCTCTCTGCCCACTTCAGGATGCGAGCGATCTCCGATGCTGCAGCTGAGCTTCTTGTTCCTCCTTGATGATTGACATATGCCACTGCTGTGGCGTTGTCTGACTGGATCCTGACTGGACGCCCTTGCAGTCTCTGAGACCATTTGAAGAGGCACAGCTTGATCGCCCGGATCTCCAGGACATTGATCGGCAGGAGGGCTTCCTCTGGGGTCCAGCGACCTTGCGCCGACTGGACACCCCAGACTCCCCCCCAACCTGTAAGGCTGGCGTCCGTCGTGATCACTATCCAGTAAACCGGAAGAAATTACTTCCCGGCCATTAGAGCCGGTGCTGTCAGCCACCATACCAGGGATCTCCTGACTAGGTGGCTCACTCGGATTTGATAATCCAGAGATGAAGGGCATCTGTTCCATCTGGACAGAACTTCCCTCTGTAACACTCGAGTGTGGTATTGAGCATATGGGACCGCCTCGAAGGAGGCTACCATGAGGCCCAACACTCGCATGCAAAAACGGAGTGACGACCAATTCCTGGAAGTCAGCTGCCGTACTGCAGCCCGGAGGGTCTGCAACTTCTCCACAGGGAGGAATACCTTTGCCTCTGAGGAATCCAGAATCAACCCCAGGTACACTAGGCGTTGAGTGGGCACCAATACTGACTTTTGCGTGTTTAGTATCCAACCACAGTCTCGAAGAGTCTGACAGGTAATGGACACGCTTACCTCTAATTCTGAGCTTGAAGGGCCCTTCAGCAGAAGGTCGTCCAAGTAACCTGTGATAGCGATACCCCGCTGTCTTAGAAGTGCCAGAATCGGAGCGAGCACCTTGGTGAACGCCCTGGGTGCTGAGGCAAGGCCAAAACGGGAGGGCCACAAACTGGTAGTGGTTATTCCCGATAGCAAATCGCAGAAACCTCTGGTGTCTGGAGTATATGGGGACATGCAGGTATGCGTCCTTGATGTCCAAGGAGGCCAGAAAGTCCCCCGGATGGAGAGCCGTGACTACGGATCGAACCGACTCCATCCGAAATCTTTGTACCTTCACAAAGCAATTGAGGGCTCTGAGATCCAAGATTGGACGAACCCCCTCCTTCTTTGGCACAATGAACAGATTTGAGTAAAAACCCTGACCCCGTTCCTGTTCTGGAACTGGAATAACTACCCCGCGTTCCAGTAGACCCTGGACCGCCCCATACAGGGCCTCCCGACGGGTCGGTAGTAGCTGGAGATTGGAGGTGATGAATCTGTCTGGTGGACAAGAGAGAAATTCTATCTTGTAGCCTGAGGAGATTACTTCGCAAACCCACCTGTCGGAGACTAGAGCAGTCCACTGAGTCGCGAATTTGCGAAGACGTCCCCCCACCCGAGAGCTGGGTGGGGGCGGACCTTCATGTGGACGCAGATTTGTCCACAGGCTTGTTGGGTCTGCGGGACCAAGGACGCTTTTGTCCTTGGGCAGGCGCTTTATCGGCCTGGGGTCTTTTCCCTGTCGCCTTAAGAGGGCGAAAAAACCGCTTACGTGCAGTAAAGGAGGGCCCTTGCCCTTGGCGTGGTCCCCTACCCTTGCTAGTTTGGGGAAGCAAAGTGCTTTTACCTCCTGTAGCATCCTTGATGATGTCATCCAGAGAAGCCCCAAAAAGTCTGTCGCCCTTAAAAGGCAGATCCAATAGGGCTTTCTTGGAAGTCTGGTCCGCAGACCAGCCCTTTAGCCAGATCAGGCGGCGTATTGCTACTGCATAAACCGAAGCTCTTGACAGCAGGGGAATAGTATCCATGTCTGACTCGCAGACAAACTTAAGGCCCTGGACCAACTGGTCGGCCAAAGTTATCTCATTAGGAGGAGCATCTCGCTCCTTTAACCCCTGGAGTAGCAATTTTGCCCATTCAGTAAGTGTCTGAGACACTAGGGCCCCCCGCCAATGCCGGGCGTACTGCTGAGCCTACCACCGAGTATAGGTAGCGAGCGAGTGCTTCAGCCTTCTTATCCACAGGGTCCTTGAAAACAGGAGCCCCTTCTACTGGAATAGTGGTGGCTCTATTAAGTCTGGACACCGAAGGGTCCACTATAGGGGGAGAGGTCCATATCTTCAGAAAACTCTCCTCAAAGGGGTACCGTACTGCAAACCTCTTTGGGGCTGTAAAGACCCTCAGTGGGTTCTCCCATTCCTTGTATAAGAGTTTGTCAAAATAAGACACACAAGGGAACACCTTAGCAGTGCGGGCAGGTTTACGAAACCCAAAGGGGACTGGAGTATCTGCTACTTCTTCAGTCCTTTCCAACTTTAGCGTATCCCGCACTGCAGTAATAAGGTCAGATACCAAAGCCGTCTCGCGTACTGACCTGGACTTGGAGTCCTCCTCACTGTCCGATCGGTCACGGTCTGCAGTCTCTGATGCATCAGAATCTGGGCCATGAGCCGTAGCTGGACCTGGTTCTGCATCAGAAATATCCCCAGAAGATTGCAGGGGACGGGGGCGTTTATTACCCCCTGTATTCCCGTGTGCTGCTTCCACCCTGGCAGCAAACGCCTCTAGGATTGCCGACATAGCGTCCATAGACACCTCAGGGACACCAGCTGCTAAATCTGGTGTTTCAGGGGAGAAGACATCTGGCTCAGATGCCATGCTGACCACACGCTGACACTCACAGGGCTCCAGGCAAGATATCAATAGGCCACCCTCCTGCGCTGCAGAGATGCTGGGTTACCCAGAGGACTCACCACCCTGGATAGGTACTGCTATGCTGCGCCTATGATGCTGTCCCCTTGCTGCTGTGTCAGTCTGCTTCTTTTATCAGCACTTCCTGTGTGAATTTTCGCGCCAGTGTAATGCACCCTAGAGGCCGGAGGCTCTCGCAAAATGGTTGCCAAAACCGTCTGTATGGAAGATAATGTGGGCTCTAAGAAAATGGCCGCCGACAGAAGATAGAGGTCAGGCAGCCATAGCCCACAAAAAAGATGGCCGCCGAACGGCAATATCTGCATACAGGGTGGACAAACATGGCCGCCGATCACCTGATAGGGGCCAGTGGGTGTGGCCGAACTACAGGAAGATGGCCGCCAGGCAGTTACAAGAGGCCAAACTTGGCATGGACCACCTCAAAATGGCCGCCGACAGCATGGAGACACAGAAACACAGGTAAGCAAAAATGACATTTCTTTTAAATGTTAGTTACAGCCAGCTCCGCTCCAGTGGGAACCCCCTAGGTGACCCCCAGCACCCAGCAACCTTTAGCTAGAAGCCCAGGGAGGAGGGAAAGGCAGGGAGAGAGGGAAGAAAGGGGCCACAACCACTTACTTGATCTCTCCAGGAATGTCCAGCTAAATCACCCAGCCGAGGCAGGGGAGTTTTACTTACCTATCCTGCATGTATTCTGCTGGAAGACATTCCAAACAGATCATCGTCCGCGCACGGAAGGTGACTGTTGGCCAGGCATGCTGTGATTGGACCCAGAAGGGACGATCATATGTATGCCCTGGAGCATGACGCTCACCGGACAGGCTGCTGCGACTCGGCCGTAAGGTCAGCCGAAGCTGAGCGGTCCGATGCAAGCCTTGGAGCGTAAGCTCACCGGCCAGGCTGCTGCGACTCGGCCGTAAGGTCAGCCGAAGCTGAGCGGTCCGATGCAGGCCCTGGAGCGTAGGCTCACCGGCCACCCGTGGAGCGACGGGCATGTCGTGGAAAACCCAGCGCGTAGCTAGGGTCGGCACACGCTCGATGGCCGAAACTGGGGAGACTACAAGGATCGAGGATCCAGCCTGTCACCCAGTCGGCAGTTGATCGAAGATCGCAGGAAACAACAAATGTAGCAAAAAAATAAAAAATATATATATCTTTTTTCCCCGGACCAATGAGCCCGAAGGGAGCCATGTCCTACTCCTTGCTAGACAGAAAAAAACTGATCTGCGATGTGCAGACTGAGAGGGTATACCCAGAGGGTCCGCCCCCTGGGCGGTACTGTAGAAGGTGTGATGCAACACTTTTTACAAGTTTTTCTGCCTAGTCACTCCTAATTAACGGATAATACCCACTTTGTCAATAGAGAAGCTGTGTCGGTCCATGGACGAAAGAGTAATAAAGGTTTCATTCTTTAATTAAAGTTACATAGTTACATAGTAGGCAAAGTTGAAAAAAGTCCATCAAGTCCAACCTATGTGTGTGATTATATGTCAGTATTACATTGCATATCCCTGTATGTTGTGGTCGTTCAGGTGCTTATTTAATAGTTTTTTGAAAATATCGATGCTCCCCACTGAGACCACTGCCTGTGGAAGGGAATTCCACATCCTTACCGCACTTCCAGTAAAGAACCCTCTACACAGTTTATGGTTAAGCCGCTTTTCTTCTAATTTTAGGGAATGGCTATGTGTCTTATTAAATTCCCTTTCGCCGAAAAGTTTTATCCCTATTGTGGGGTCACCAGTATGATATTTGTACATTGAAATCATATCCCCTCTCAAGCGTCTCTTCTCCAGACAGAACAAGTTCAGTGCTCGTAACCTTTCCTCATAACTAATGTCCTCCAGTCCCTTTATTAGTCTTGTTGTCCTTCTCTGGACTCTCTCTAGTTCAGTACATCCTTCCTGAGGATTGGTGCCCAGAACTGGACCGCATACTCTAGGTGCAGCCAGACCAGAGTCTTGTAGAGCGGGAGAATTATCGTTTTATCTCTGGAGTTACCATATATACTCGAGTATAAGCCGAGTTTTTCAGCACATTTTTTGGTGCTGCAAATGCCCCCCTCGGCTTATACTCGAGTCACCTTTTTGCGCCTGATCTCCCGGACTTTGGGGACCGGGGGAGCACCGATTTTTCAAAGCCAGGCACCCCTTCTATAGACTCCCATGTTAAACGGTCATTTCTCTGGTGATTTTGGGGACCCGGTACCGGCCGGCCGTAGGTCCCCTGGACCCCAAACTTTGCACACATATAGCCCCACTCTTCCTTTACAAGTATGCAAAGGTTGTTGTCCGGAGAACCTACGGCCAGGGAGCACCGATTTTTCAAAGCCGGGCACCCCTTCTATAGACTCCCATGTTAAACAGTAATTTCTCCGGTGATTTTGGGGACCCGGTACCGGCCAGTCGTAGGTCCCCAGGACCCGAAACTTGGCACACATGTAGCCCCATTTCTCCTTTATAAGTGTGCAAAGTTTTTTGTCTGGGGGACCTACGGCCAGGGAGAAAAGATTTTTCAAAGCTGGGAACCCCTTCCATAGACTCCGATGTTAAACATCAGTCTAGTCATAGACACAATGAGGCATGGGCACAGTGAGGCATGGGCACAGTGAGGCATGCACATAGACACAGTGAGGCATGCAGATGGACACCCTAGGCTTATACTCGAGTCAATAAGTTTTCCCAGTTTTTTGTGGTAAAATTAGGTGCCTCGGCTTATACTCAAGTATATACGGTAATCCTCTTTTTAAAGCATGCCAATATTCTGTTTGCTTTGTTATCAGCAGCTTGGCATTGCATGCCATTACTGAGCCTATCATCTACTAGGACCCCCAGGTCCTTTTCCATCCTAGATTCCCCCAGAGGTTCTCCCCCCAGTAAGTAAATTGCATTCATATTTTTGCCACCCAAATGTATTATTTTAAACTTTTCTACATTAAACCTCATTTGCCATGTAGTTTCCCATTCCATTAATTTGTTCAGATCTTCTTGTAAGGTTTCCACATCCTGCGGAGACGTTACTGCCCTGCTTAGCTTAGTATCATCCGCAAATACAGAGATTGAGCTGTTTATCCCATCCTCCAGGTCGTCTATGAATAAATTAAATAGGATTGGTCCCAGCACAGAACCCTGGGGTCCCCACTTTCCACCCCGGACCATTCTCAGTACTCCCCATTTATCACTACCCTCTAAACTCGCCCTTGTAGCCAGTTTTTAATCCATGTATTCACTCTAGGGTCCATGCCAACGGACCTTACTTTGTACAGTAAATGTTTAAGGGGCACTGTATCAAATGCTTTTGCAAAATCCAGATACACCACGTCTACGGGCCTTCCTTTATCTAGATGGCAGCTCACCTACTCGTAGAAGGCTAAAAGATTGGTTTGGCAAGAACGATTCTTCATGAATCCATGCTGATTACTGCTAAAGATACCGTTGTCATTACTAAACTCTTGTATATAGTCCCTTGACATCCCCTCCAAGAGCTTGCATACTATTGATGTTAGGCTAACTGGTCTGTAATTCCCAGGGATGTATCTTCTTGGCCGCCCTTTTTTAAATATTGGTGCTACATTGGCTTTTCTCTAATCAGTTAGTGTGCATAGTGATGCAAAAAATTATTGGGATTGGTGAAGAAAATGAGTCATGCAAATCCTTTGTGTTCCACGAAGGCTCTATTGTGCTTTGCTCTGGTTCAGTGGAGATGGGGTGTGCCAGGTGTGCCTAGGCGGTACTGATTCATCCTACTGCCTGGGCTTACTCCCCTGTGTTCCACCCCCCCCCCCCCCACTGCCCCCCACTGCCCCCCACCGCCCCCCACCGCAGTGCTGCTGGCTTCCCTCCTCTCCTGTTGTTGGGATGTTTCAGGATGGAGAGTGGGGGAAGGGGCTAATCAATATGTCATTTACCGGCCCTTTCCTTTTCTAAATTAACATTCTCACTCACTGTGTTCAATCATACCTGACGTATAGTAAACTATGTTTACTATGCTTCGGTTTGTGAATGAACAGGAAGCCGCTCAGCACAGAACAATTCTCATTCATTCACTGTCCCGTGCAGCTGAGGCTGCAGAGAAAGGCATGATGTGTGTTTGAGCTTTGGGGTGTACACCCTAATGCAATAGGCTTTGCACACCTGTGCCATAACTTGTCTGGTTATACGTTCTCATTGCTCCCTAAGCCTTCTCTAAAGAAGCTGTTGCTTCCATGCACTGCACTGATGACAACAAACAAGCCTGAAACAGCTGTATGCAGTTTAGAATAAATTGTTCTATATTATTAGGCTGTATCTGTTCTGTTAGCAAGCATTTCTGGAATGGTTGGGCCAGAGGCATAAAGGAATGATGTGAATGGCTCTTACTACTATCCTAAAATAAGGACTAAAACGTAAAAATTTGGGAATTTGTGATGCATGCTCCTTTATTTTAAAACACTGTACTGTTGAATATTTACACATAAAAGGTTATATTTACAAATCAGCTAACTTGACATTCACCAAACATTCACTATGGCCGAATCTGTGAAACATGGCAAATATGTTTTAAATGACAGTGACTTATTTACTATCAGTGAATGTTTTGTGACAGTTACATTTACTGCTATATAGCTATGTCACAAACTATTCATCTGCCTGTGGCCAGTAATCCAAGAGCTGTACAATATTGACCTCTGGTGGTTAAAGAAAAAACTGCATGATCCAAATACACTACATTATTTAGCTGTTAACTGACTCCCTCCAGGCTATCCTTGTGTGGCTATCCTTGTGTGGCTATCCTTGTGTGGCTCTGTTTTTGTTTATCCCTAGTCAGTATTAACGCAAACATAAAGATGCATGTATAACATTTCTTTGCATAAATGTTCTTCATAACAGTTAAAACTTCCTGTCTAACTGAAACTTTAGTGCTAAAAGTGTTAAAGGAGAAATGCAAAAAAAAAAAAAAAAAGCAGTCAGCAATAAATATGCAAACTAATATACAGGGTGTCTCAAAAATCTTGGATCCATAGACAAAACGTGGCTTTAGCTGCGTATTTTATACTGCTTTTTCGTGCCAGGAGTGAAAAGCGTTCAAAGAAGCATTCAAATGTTATTCACAATAGAAAATAGAAAACATATTGAATATTTTAAGTGATTGTAAAGGCTGAAGATTTTTACCTTCATACATTCTATGCATGAAGGTAAAAAACCTTCTGTGTGCTGCTCCCCCCACAGACCCCATCCCCCCTCTCGATCCAGCAATGTGCACGGGAGCCTCGGCTGTCCCGGGTCTCTCTCTCCTCATTGGCTATCTCCTCATTGGCTGAGACACAGCGGGGGGTGCCCTTGGCTCCCACTGCTGTCAATTACAGCTAGTGAGTCAATGAGGAGTGAGCGGGGGTGGGGCTGAGCGGCAGCTCTATGTTTCCTATGAACGCATAGAGCAGGGGTCGGTAGTGAGGATGCACCACTACCCCCATAGCAAGCGGCTTGCAATTGAGGACACTGGTCAAGAGGGAGAAACCAGGAGCACCAGCGGGGGGACTTGAGAAGAGGCGGCTCAGGGCTGCTCTGTGCAAAACCACTGCACAGAGAAGGTAAGTATGACATGGTCGTTATTTTTTTATTTTTTAAACAAACCTTTAATATCACTTTAACTGAGGAATGTAAGATTTTAAGGAAAAAGGTAATTTTGAAACTGATGGCAGCAACACGTCTCAAAAAAACTTGGAACAGGGCAACAAAAAGCTGGCAAAGTAAGTGGAACTAACAAGGAAGAACTAGAAGAACATTTTGAAACTAATTAGGTTAATTGGTAACAGGTCAGTAACATGATTGGGTATAAAAAAATGGCATCTTAAGGCTGGGTTCACACTAGTGCGACACAACATCTGTCCTACTTTGGATCCGACTTTGCCCTGCGACATGAAGCCGACATATGTCCGACTTTCAATGAACGGGGATCCGACTTGGATCCCCGCCAATGGCAGGCACTGTGTTTGGTATGAATCTTGAGGGGGAACTCCAGGCCAAATTTTAAATAAAAAACCGGCATGGGTTCCCCCTCCAGGAGCATACCAGGCCCTTGGGTCTGGTCTGGATTTGAAGGGGAACCCCTACGCCGAAAAAACGGCGTGGGGGTCCCCCCAAAATCCAAACCAGACCCTTATCCGAGCACGCAACCTGGCAGGCCGCAGGGGAAGAGGGGGGATGAGAGAGCGGCCCCCCCTCCCTCCTGAACCGTACCAGGCCGCATGCCCTCAACATGGGGGGTTTGGTGCTCTGGGGCAGGGGGGCGACCTGCGGCCCCCCCATCCCAGAGCACCCTGCCCCCATGTTGATGAGGACAGGGCCTCTTCCCGACAACCCTGGCCGTTGGTTGTCGGGGTCTGCGGGCGGGGGGCTTATCGGAATCCGGGAGCCCCCCTTGATAAGTGGCCCCCCAGATCCCGGCCCCCCCACCCTATGTGAATGAGTATGGGGGCCGGTCTTCCCGTCGCCGTCGCCGTCTTCTCATGATGTCACAGTCACATGCTCCCATGACGTCACAGTCACATGCTCCGGGGCCACCGGAGCATGTGACTGACGTCATGAGAAGCCTATATTAATGCGGAGCGGAGCAAACAGCCAGTATTACAGCGGGAGGAAGCGACGCGTCAACATCGAGGAGGAGAAGAGAGAAGAAGACGGCGACGGCGACTGGAAGACCGGCCCCTCCACTAGCAAAAGAGCTACAAGAAGTTAGTGGAGGGGCCGGCAGAAGGACAACGGAGAGCCGGACGAGACGACGGGAAGACCGGGCCTCCGCTAGCAAAAGAGCTAAAAGAAGTTAGTGGAGGCCCGGCAGAAGAAAGAACCGGAGAGTGCGGAGACCCCCGAAGTCGGAAGAAGACCCCGGAGCTGTGCAATAAATTAATTTAAAAAGCTGTGTTGTGTTTTTTCTTGACATTTTTTTCCACCAGGTGAATGGGTAGGGGTACGATGTACCCCATACTCATTCACATAGGGTGGGGGGGCCGGGATCTGGGGGCCCCCTTATCAAGGGGGGGCTCCCGGATTCCGATAAGCCCCCCGCCCGCAGACCCCGACAACCAACGACCAGGGTTGTCGGGAAGAGGCCCTGTCCTCATCAACATGGGGGCAGGGTGCTCTGGGGTGGGGGGCCGCAGGTCGCCCCCCTGCCCCAAAGCACCAAACCCCCCATGTTGAGGGCATGCGGCCTGGTACGGTTCAGGAGGGAGGGGGCCGCTCTCTCGTCCCCCCTCTTCCCCTGCGGCCTGCCAGGTTGCGTGCTCGGATAAGGGTCTGGTTTGGATTTTGGGGGGGACCCCACGCCGTTTTTTCGGCGATGGGGGTTCCCCTTCAAATCCAGACCAGACCCAAGGGCCTGGTATGCTCCCGGAGGGGGAACCCATGCCGTTTTTTTTTTTTTATTTGGTGTGGAGATCCCCCTCAAGATCAGCACAGCACAAGTTGCATGCCAAAGTCGGATCATGCAAGACTGCGGTCCGACTTTGATCCGACTTCAATGATAGTCAATGGGCTGAAGTCGGATCAAAGTCGGACCAAAGTAGTACAGGGAGCATTCTCAAAGTCGGACCGACATGTGTCGGACCAGTTAAGACGGCTCCCATAGGGAAACATTGATTTTCACACGTCATGCGACATGAGCTGCCAATGTCGGAGCGTTTGTCGGACCAGTGTGAACCAGGCCTTAGGCTCATAACACACTATGAGAAAATCAGGTGAATGTTTTTGTCCAAAGAATTTTTGTACGATTTTCGTATAGTGTGTAGACAAATTTCAACAGCCGATTCTGAATTTTCGTACGAATTTACGTTCATTGGTTTCGATTTGCTGTAAAACAACAAGGAAAATCAGTCGATCATTCACCCAATTTTCTTATAGTGTGTACCCCACTTTAGAGAGACAGAGGGGGTAATTTACTAAAACTGGAGAGTGCAAAATCTGGTGCAGCTCTGCATAGAAACCAACCAGCTTCCAGGTTTTTTTTTGTCAAAGTTTAATTGAACAAGCTGAAGTTAGAAGCTGATTGGCTACCATGCACAGCTGCACCAGTTTTTTAGTGCTCCAGTTTTAGTAAATCTTTCTCACATTGTCTCAGGCATAAAGATGGGAAGAGGTTCATCAATCTGTGAAAAGCTACATCTAAAAAATTGTCATCACCACTGGCCGTCTTATGACGTCCTGGGCTTTCAGTGGGGATATCTGAATGATGCCTGCAGCTGCAGACATCATTCATCAATCTTTTCCAACGGTGATTCCCTTCACCGTAAGAACAATCATAGCGGCTCCCGCAGCGCCCTCGGGTGCTTCTCCCATGTCGCCCGTGCCATTGGCCACCCGGAGAAAGAATCCACCACTGGCGGAAGTTAGCCATAGAGATTTCTGAAGGACAGGTGGTCCCGGGCAATCTCTATGATTCTCTGAGGCCCTGGGTGCGACGTTATGACGTCACGTCCTGGCCGGCGGAAGTAAACAAAGCCGGGGACTCAGCAGGAAAGGTTGGGATCGTGATTTTTTTTTTTTTATCTCAGCCTTTCCTGCCTAGAGGAGAGATGTGGGGTCATAGGTGAGCGCAGCCTATTGCATTAGGGTGTGCACCCCAAAGCTCAAACACACATGCGTGTGTAATATATATGGCAGTGGACAAGTGAGTAGGGTTTTGTCAGCAGGGCAGAGATTGGTGTCAGTAGTTTATCTTTATTTGTATTATATATGTCATTTTATTAGTTTTTTACCATTTAATTTTTTTTACAATTTTTTTTTAATTTATTTTTTAACCGCTTGCCGACCACAGCACACCGATGTACGTCGGCAGAATGGCACGGCTGCACATATGGGCGTACAGGTAGGTCCCCTTTAAGATGCGACCCAGTCGGGAGCTCCGTGACCACGCCCACGGGACCCGGGGACCCGATCGCAGCCGGTGTCCCGCGATCGGGTCACAGAGCTGAAGAACGGGGAGAGGTGAGTGTAAACAAACCTCTCCCCGTGCTTCCTAGTGAGCCTGTCACTGATCGTCTGTTCCCTGTCATAGGGAACAGCGATCAGTGACGTCACACGCCAAGCCACGCCCCCCTACAGTAAGACTCACACATTAGGTCACACTTAACCCCTTTAGCGCCCCCTACAGGTTAACCCCTTCACTGCTAGTGTCATTTTCACAGTAATCAGTGCATTTTTATAGCACTGATCGCTGTAAAAATGACAATGGTCCCAAAATAGTGTCAAAAGTGTCCGATGTGTCTGCCATAATGTCGCAGTCACGATAAAAATCGCTGATCGCCGCCATTACTAGTAAAAAAAAGAAATATTAATAAAAATGCCATAAAACTATCCCCTATTTTGTAGACGCTATAACTTTTGCGTAAACCGATCAATAAACGCTTATTGCGATTTTTTTTTTTTACCAAAAATATGTAGAAGAATACATATAGGCCTAAACTGAGGAAAAAAAATGTTTTTTTATATATTTTTTAGGGATATTTAGTATAGCAAAAAGTAAAAAATATTGCATTTTTTTCCAAATTGTCGCTCTATTTTTGTTTATAGCGCAAAAAATAAAAACCGCAGAGGTGATCAAATACCACCAAAAGACAGCTCTATTTGTGGGAAAAAAAGGGCGCCAATTTTGTTTGGGAGCCACGTCGCACGACCGCGCAATTGTCAGTTAAAGCGACGCAGTGCCGAATCGCAAAAAGGGGCAGAGAAAGGGACTGAGGACAGAGATTTCCCAGTCCCTTTCTCTGCAGCCAGGCAGCCAGGGGAATCTGCAGAGTACAGGGTGATTAGGGTGTGCCCAGGCACACCTCGCACCCCATGTGCGCACGCCTATGTGTGGGGTCTTATAGACCCCACATCTCTCCATAAAGAGGACCTGTCACGTACCATTCCTACTACAAGGGATGTTTACATTCCTTGGAATAGGAATAAAAGTGATACTTTTTTTTTTAAAGGGAAAGTGTAAAAATATATATTTTTTTAATAAAATAAACAATAAAAAAAAATGTAAGTTCCCCCGTCCCCGCAAGCTCGCACGCAGAAGCGAACGCATATGTATGTCTCGCCCGCATATGTAAACAACTATCAAACCACACATGTGAGGTATCACCGCAAACATTAGAGCGAGAGCAATATGTTTAGACCTTATCTGTAACTCTAAACTGGTAACCTGTAAAAAAAAAATTAAAGTGTCGCCTATGGAGATTTTTAAGTACTGAAGTTTGGCGCCATACCGCAATTTTAAAGCGTGACATGTGAGGTATCCATTTACTCAGCGTAACATCATCTGTCACATTATACAAAAAAATTGGGCTAACTTTACGGTTTTGGATTTCTTAATTCATGAAAGTGTTTTTTTTCCCCAAAAAACTTGTTTGAAAAATTGCTGCGCAAATACCGTGTGACAAAAAAAAAGTTGCAATGACTGCCATTTTATTCTCTAAGGTCTCTGCTAATATATATATATATATATATATATATATATATATATATATATATATATAATGTTTGGGGGTTCTGAGTAAATTTCTAGCAAAAAAATTATGATTTTTACATGTGAGTGCTGGAATTCACCCGGTGGGCAAGTGGATAATATTGTTCCTCAATGTAAAAATGCAAAGACTTGACATATACTGTAGATGATGATATATGTAATCAAAAGATTCCAAAAGTCTGGTGAAATCTCTGTGACCGAAACACAATATTGAATGCCCGTGATCTTGGGGCCCTCAGATGGCATTGTATTAAAAACAACCATAATTCTGTGCCAGACATCACTGCCACTGTATGGCCTCTGGAATGCTTCCAAAAATCACTGTCTGTGAACACAGTTAGCCGTGCCATTCTAAAATGCAAGTTAAAGCTCTATCATGCAAAGAAGGAGCCTGAACATGATCCAGAAACGTCGCCATCTTCTCTGGGCCAAAGCTCATTTAAAATGGTCTGTTGCAAAATGGAAAATTGTTCTGTGGTCAGTCAAATCAAAATTTGACTTTCTTTTTGGCAACCATGGGAGTCAACTAAAGAAGAGAGGGACCTTTCTGACTTGTTATCAGCAGTTCTCAAAAGCCTTATTCTCTGATGGTAAGGGGATTGCATTGGTGCATATAGAATGGGCAGCTTGCACATCTGGAAAGGCACTATCAATGGTGAAAGATATATGCAGGTTTTAGAGCAGTATATGCTCAGACAAGAATGGGACAACATTCCTCTCCCAAATCTCACCTCAGTTCCCAGACATTTATAGAGTGTTGTTAAAAGAAGAGGGGATGCTACACTGTGGTAAACATGACCCTGTCACAACTTTTTGGAGATGTGTTGCTGCCATCAATTTCAATGTTACCTTTTTAAAAAAAAATCTTAAAATGGTACATTTTTTCAGTTTAAACATTTGATAAGTTTTCTATTGTGAATAAAATATGAATATTTGCAAATCATTGCATGCTGTTTTTATGTAGATTTTACACAGCCCCTCAACTTGGAATTAGGGTTGTACATTAGGAAATGTTCAGCAGTCTTGTATTCAAAGTATACACAAGTAGGAGGGAGCATGGGTACAACGGCTCAGCATGGATGCTTTCTGCTCGTCACAGGCACATATCATTAATTAGCCTCCCAATAGTTCTCTTGGGGTGAAGCTTGAGGAGTATCAGGAGTGCCAAACTAGGGACCCAGCAGAGAAGCTGGGGTGACGCTTGAGGAAGATACCACCGTGAAGATTGGAGGAGCTCAAGGGATTCAGTGACAGTGAATCAGTGGGTCTAGTAAGAGACCGGTAGCTCAGTGTACTGAAAAACTACAAGGAGAAGTTGTAGTGAGGTTACTGTTACGCTTTTTCTTTGTTAGGAACTGTTAAAGACTGTTGCCATAGGAGACAGCATTCCTGCACGTGCAGATGTGGCTTCTTGCTGGAGGCCTTTCCCTGCACAGCTGTCCTATTGAAGTCTCGGAGTCTGCTAATTGAATTTGCAACTACTTAAGGGTGTCCTGGGCCTAACTAAAGTTTGTGTAGCGCACCCACCTCTCCCCAACCTGCATTTAATTAGGCTCCTCGCAGGCAGAGAGAGGCACACCACACCACAAGCCCGTACCCTCCTGTGTAAAGAGGTTGAGCGGTGTTAGTTTTGGGCCTTGTCTGCGGCCAGAGTTTAAGTCCTCCCAGAATGATCTCACCTCTACCTTAGATAGATGCAAGTCCTCATTTTATCCCCAGGAATGTGAATGTCCATACTAGCTGAAAGTCCAACTCAACATTTATTTCACACAGGATAATAAACAGCCTCTTTGAGAGCAGACAGGTTGGAGCGAAGATACAGGACAGCTTAGGTGTGGAGGAGGTCCAGGCACAAACGTAGCTTAACTCTTTAGACTGTTTAGGTTTCTCAAACAGCTTTGGCGCACGATCTCTGCCACAGATCGTGAGGTTGGTCTATGCCACAGACCGGGTGAATAAAGTCACTGTCACTGACTTGAAACGTAGGGTCACTGCCACTGACCTGATGAATAGGGCCTTGCCCTATGAAGTCACTGCCACTGACTTGAACGAGTAGGGTCACTGCCACTGACCTGGTGAACTTCCTTCCCAAAGTATTTGGCCCATGTCAAGGAGAAAACATCCCTCCGGAGAGTTACCACCGTCACCACGACTCTGCGCTGGGTCTTCGGAAAGGGTTACCTTCCTGGCTTCCTCATCTCAGATACGGGTCCCCTCGCAAGGCGGCACCCTTGCAGTCCTCGATCCCTAGCGGACCCCAGCCGAAGGTTGCTGGGCCCCGGGCCTTCAAATAGTACCTCGCCCCAGACTGAAGGTGTCTGGGATGGAACAGGAACCCCACCTCCGGGCCTAAGGCACCCGGAGACGACCCTCCTCACGCCCAGGCCGAAGGTGCCTGGGCGCGGACGAACCACACACACCCAGGCTGAAGGTGCCTGGGCGTGGACGAACCCCAATGGAAGATGTCCGCCCCCTTTTATACCCTCTCCCGACAGGCACAGCAGGTTCCCCGCCTTGCCGTACTACTGCCGAGAGGGGACACAAAAGGTGCAGCCCTGGATTGGTGGTTCAACCCTGGCCTATGGCGACAGCGCCACCTGTAGGCCACAGGGAACTGTGCACCAACACTATCTCCCATGAACAGAAATGGTCCATTAACCCTAACAATCAATGTGTCTGAGCCTAATTACCACTCAGACACTACCCTTAAATTGAACACCCCGCTACATTTGTAAGAGTAGAAATACTTTTGCATTCAAGAAGTGTCTGGTGCCCAATAATCTTGCACCTAATATGCCTCACAACCCACTACATACAGAAGGATGTCAGCTATCTCTGGCCCTGGAGGTTCTAATCAGACTGAAGAAGGCCGGAGACCTCGCTATAAAAAAATCACGTATTTTTGCCTGTACGATTTTAGTGTGGGACTGTAAGGTCATATCACCAAAATGTCCCCCGTCTTAGCTCCAACGTGTCTTCTCCTCTCTGGTGCAGTCTTAACCCCTTTGGTGCAGTCTTCTTCCTTTTCCTGCCGCTTACCCTCTAAAAACAACAACAAAAAAGTGATCTTTTTCTAACGCTATCTTCCTCCGTTGTGTTGTCTCCCGCTGTCTGCCATTTCTTATATAGCCATGGGGCGTGGCCACCCGATGACATCACCCGGAGACCTGCCCCTTGTGACATCACATGTCTTCACAGGGGGCGTTCTATATAAGAAATGTCAGACAGCGGGAGACAACACAAGGGAGGATGACAGTGTTTGAAGAAGGCTGCTTTTTTTTTTTTTTTTTTTTTTTTTTTTTTTTTAGCGGGTAAGTGGCTGCAAGGAAGAAGACAGTTCAAGGAGAAGACAGCACCAGGAAGAGAAGACTGCACCAGAGGGAGAAGAAACTACCGGAGGAAGAAGACAGGTACCGGAGAAAGAAGACACATTGGAGCTACAACAAGGGACATTTTTCATTTTTAATAAAGGACTTGTCAAAGTCTTGTTTTTTTTAACACTTCGCTTCTTTTTGGGGTAAATGGGTAGGGGTACAATGTACCCCATACTCATTCACATAGGGGAGGGGGCTGGGATCTGGGGGCCCCCTTTCTTATAGAGGGCTTCCAGATTCCGATAAGCCCCTTGCCTGCAAACCCCCACAACCACTGGCCAGGGTTGTGGGGGGGGGCCTTTGTCCCCATCAACATGGCAGAGCCCCAAAGCACCCATCCCTACATGTTGAGGGCATGTGGTCTGGTGTGGTCCAGATAGTGGGACTAGGGGGGAAGGGGGGCTAGTATGGATTTTAGGAGGAACCCCCACACCATTTTATTTTTACATTTTGGCATGGGGGGGTCCCCTTTGAATCTATACTAGACCCGAAGGGCCTGGTAGGGACCGGGGGGACCCCACGCCAATTTTTTATAAAAAAATTTTTGCCGCTGACAGCCGATGACTCATTGGTTGTTAAGGATGTGGCAGCCGGCTTCCCATCCCGCTCCTTGGTAACCAGCTATTAGTGATGAGCCGAACACCCCCGGGTTCGGTTCGCACCAGAACCCGCGAACGGACCGAACGTTCGTACGAACATTAGAACCCTATTAAATACAATGGATGCGAACGTTCGAATTCTAAAGTGCTAATTATAACGACTATTATGCATGTTATTGTCCTAAAAAGGGTTTGGGAACCCGGGTTCTTGACCAGGGGACATGTATCAATGCAAAAAGAAGTTTTAAAAACGGTCGTTTTTCGGGAGCAGTCATTTTAATGATGCATAAAGTGAAAAAAAAAAAGTCAAATATTCCTTTAAATATCGTACCTGGGGGGTGTCTAAAGTATGCCTGTGAAGTGCCACGTGTTTCCCGTGTTTAGAACTGTCCCTGCACAAAATGACACTTCTAAAGGAAAAAAAAGCCATTTAAAACTGCTTGCGGCTTTAATGTAATGTCTGGTCCCGGTAATATGGATGAAAATCTTTAAGAAAAATGGCATAGCTACCCCATGACCCCCCCCCCCTACCCCAGCCCATTACCAGCCCCTTTGGGTCTTGTATGGATATTAAGGGGAACACCGCACACAAAATAAAAGAGGCCCTATATACTCTGAACAGCCGTATACAGGCGGTGCATACAAGACAGGGACTGTAGGTTTGTTCTTATGTAGAATGTGTTTGTAATTTTGAACAGGTACATTGTTTAAGTGTAGCTCCAGCCCAAAAATCTATTTTTAAACTTTTTGGAAAACATAGGTAAGGGTTATCACCCCTGTAACATTTGTTTTGCTGTCTGTGCCCCTGTTCAGAACATTTCACCTCACTTTTCCGTCCCAATGACAACTGTTTTTGAAATGTGGTGTTTTTCTTGAAACAAGGATTGGTGATAAAGCATCAGTACAGAGGAGACACCTTTCTCCCATATTAATTCTTACAGGAGAGAATTTTCCTTCCTAGGGGTAGATTTCCTCTCACTTCCTGTTGTCTTCTTGCGTTTGCAAGTAGGAGTCGTTTGTAAGTTGGATGTTTGAAAGTAGGGACCTGCCGTATATACTCTGCAGAAATAGGCCCCTTAGTTGTTGGTACAACACTGTAAGCACTCACAGTTACTCTTGGTTGGTGCTGGAACGCCCTGCTGTCAACTATTATATCAGGAATTGTAATTACATATAATTGTTGAACAGTGGTAGTAAAAATTGGGCCTTTGATGGTGGTGCTGGTGCCACAACACTGTAAGCCCTGACAGTTACTCTTGGTGGGTGCAGCAATGGGCCCTGCTGTGAATTATTAGATCAAGAATTGTAATTGCATGCCCCTGTTGAACAGGGGCTGAAAAATTGGGCCTTTCGTGGTGGTGGTGGTGGTGGTGGCGTTGCCACAACACTGTAAGCCCTCAGAGTTACTCTTGGTGGGTGCAGCAATGGGCCCTGCTGTGAATTATTAGATCAAGAATTGTAATTACATGCCCCTGTTGAACAGGGGCTGAAAAATTGGGCCTTAGGCACTGGTGGCACAACACTGCAACCCATCACAGATACTGTACTTGGAGCACAGCAATGAGCCCTGTTGCAAAGTATTGCTTCAAAAATTGTAATTACACGCCCCTGTTAAACAGGGGCTGAAAAATTGGGCCTTAGCCACTGGTGGCGGCACCCATAAACAAAAATGATCTTCCAAGCTATCATCATCAATCGTATCATTGAGGACTCGGAGGAGGAGGATAGCCAGTCAACATAATAGCACAGGCACTCAGCATCAGCATCAGTCTTGAAGGGATGTGACATGTTAAAATCAATTAGTCTGTTATATCAGCATCAGGTGTGTGGTAGCTGGTGGTGATCCAAGACTGGTTCATCTTGATGAAAGTCAGTCGATCAACCGAGTCGGTGGACAGGCGCACCCTGTGATCCGTGACAAATCCTCCAGCAGCACTGAATGTGCGTTCCGAAAGAACGCTGGATGCAGGACAGGCCAGTAGCTCAATTGCATACTGTGCAAGCTCTGGCCAGTGATCCATCCTCAAGACCCAGTAAGCCAGAGGATTTTCGGTGGGGAAGGTGTCCAAGTCTGACCTTGCCCCTAGATATTCCTGCACCATGTTTATCAGACGCTGGCGATGGTTGCTGGAACCGATCATACTTTGGGGCTGCGGACTAAAGAATTGTCTGAACGCATCGGTCAGACGGCCACCTTCCCCACCGCTCCTTCTTTGACTGGCCGAAGCCTCAGCAACTCGTTGTCCAGGACCAGGAGTTTGTAACCTCACAGTCTCTGGGAACGCGTTGCACAGACCTTTCTGCAAGGCCTCCCGGAGTTGTCTCATCCTCTGCTCCCTCTGCGACGGTAACATAAGGTCCGCAACCTTACCCTTGTACCGTGGATCAAGGAGAGTGGCCAGCCAGTAATGGTCCCTCTCCTTGATCCGAAGAATACGAGGATCCTTCCGCAGACTTTGCAGGATCAGGGAGGCCATGCAGCGTAGGTTAGCTGAGGCATTCGGTCCGGAGTCCTCTGGGTCACTAAGGACGACATGATCCGCAGCCACCTCCTCCCAGCCACGTACAAGTCCACTGGTTTCTTGGGACTGTAAATCATCCCTAAAAGACTGCTGCTGATGATGCTGAGTGCCAGCCTCCACCTCCATGCTGACACAATCCTCCTCCTCCTCCTCCTCTTCCTGTGCGATGGGTGGGACAGAAGGAACACTGTCTGGGTAAAGGGGGCCTTGAGAGGCAAGGAAGTCCTCCTCTTCCTGCCTCTGTTCTGCCTCAAGTGCCCTGTCCATTATTCCACGCAGCGTGTGCTCCAACAGGTGGACAAGAGGTACAGTGTCACTGATGCATGCACTGTCACAGCTCACCATCCTCGTGGCCTCCTCAAATGGTGCCAGGACAGTGCATGCATCCCTAATCATGCCCCACTGGCGTGGAGAAAAAAAACCAAGCTCCCCTGACCCTGTCCTGGTGCCGTAGTCGCACAGGTACTCATTGATGGCCCTCTGCTGCGTGTGCAGCCGCTGCAGCATGGCCAACGTTGAGTTCCACCTGGTGGGCATGTCACATATAAGGCGGTTCTTGGGCAGGTTCAACTCCTTTTGCAGCTCAGCCAGGCGAGCACTGGCATTATAAGATCTGCGGAAATGCACACAGACTTTCCTGGCCTGCCTCAGGACATCCTGTAAGCCCGGATACCTGCCCAAGAACCGCTGCACCACCAGGTTAAGGACGTGAGCCACACAGGGCACATGGGTCAGTTGTCCCTGTCGGAGGGCGGAGAGGAGGTTGGTGCCATTGTCGCAAACCACCATTCCTGGCTTAAGCTGGCGTGGCGTCAACCACCTCTCGGCCTGGCCCTGCAGAGCAGACAGGACCTCTGCCCCAGTGTGGCTTCTGTCCCCCAAACACACCAGCGCAAGCACGGCATGGCATCTTTTTGCCTGCGTACTTGCGTAGCCCCTTGAACGGCTACGGAGCACCGCTGGTTCAGAGGACAAAGCACAGGAAGAGGCCATGGAGGAAGAAGAAGAGGAGGGGGTGGAGGAGAGAGGTGTGTCACAACCACTAGTAGCATTTTGTAGGCGTGGCGGTGGAACAACCTCCAACACTACTGCACCTTGTCCTGCATCCTTCCCAGCTGCCAAAAGAATGACCCAATGGGCCGTGAAAGAAAGGTAACGTCCCTGTCCATGCCTGCTGGACCATGAGTCAGCGGTAATATGCACCTTACCGCTGACCGCCCTGTCCAGTGAGGCCAAGACATTGCCTTCCACATGCCGGTAGAGAGCCGGAATAGCCTTCCGTGAGAAAAAGTGGCGTTTGGGAACCTGCCACTGAGGAACCGCACATTGCACAAACTCACGGAAGGGGGCCGAGTCTACCAACTGAAAAGGCAGCAGTTGAAGCGCTAGCAATTTAGCCAAGCTAGCATTCAACCGCTGGGCATGTGGATGGCTGGGAGTGAACTTCTTTCGACGGTCCAGCAGCTGGGGCAGGGAAATTTGCCTGCTAGAATCGGACGTCGGTGTACTGCTAGCAGAGTGGCCGCAAGTACTTGGCTGTGACACACCTAATTCTACACCTTCATTCCTCTCAGTGCATGTTTCAGAGAGGACTGAAGTTATAGTGGGGTTGGAGATCCCAGCTGATGCGGTGCAAGGAGAGGTCCGCTTTGTTCTTTGGTGTGGGTCTTTGAGGTAGGCTTGCCAACGAGCTGCATGGCAGGTCAACATATGTCTGGTCAGGCATGTGGTACCCAAGCGGCTGATGTTTTGGCCACGCGATATACGCTTGAGACATATGTTGCAAACAGCAGCTGTGCGATCTGATGCACTAGCCTCAAAAAAGGCCCACACCAAAGAACTTTTTGAATGATGGGCAGAGGCAGCGCCCTGCACAGGCGGAGCTCTGCGGTGTGATTCCGTCGGTGTACTGCCCTTACGCTGGCCACCAAAGGGCATCCTGCCTCGTTGGAGATGTGCCTCCTCCTCATCCTCCTCCTCCTCCTCTCTCCTATTAGGCACCCACGTGGAGTCAGTGACCTCATCATCCCCTCCCTCCTCATCACTGGAGCCAATCTGGCAGTATGCTTCAGCTGCTGGAACATAACTGCCAGATTGGTGTCCTTCTTGAGCATCCCCTCTGTCTGCTCTCACGCTACTGCCTTCCTGTAGCTGGGTTTCATCATCAGACCCTTCGAAACGCTGGGCATCCTCCTGGAGCATGTACCCAACACTGTGCTCAAACAGTTCGGGGGACTCCTCAGGAGGAGGACATGGTGGGTCTAGGGAAGGAGTGACTGATGATGAGTCTGACATTGATACCAGGGAAGAGGACGCTTTGGCAGCTGCTTTGCCAGTACCCTGAGCCTGGGTGAGAGAGGATGAGGAGGAGGAGGAGGGCTTGGTCATCCACTCTACCAAGTCTTCGGCATGATGTGGCTCAACATGTCCAGCTGCCGAAAAGAAGGACAAGCGTGTCCCATGGCCATGTGCTGATGACAATGCACCGCGTCCACGACCAGCACTGTTGCCCCCAGACACAGAGCCTGCTTGCCCTCTTTTATTGCCTCCTGACTGTCTGCCTCTCCTTGTTTGCCTTCCAGACATTCTAATGGATGGCCTGCAGGGAGATGGGAAAAAAGCAATAAGGGCTACCTTCAGGTGTCCTTCTCTGTCCCTTTACTTAAGGATTTCTAAATATGGTTGAGGATGATTGCTTTCGCACAGAATAGCACAATGACAATTTCCCTGACTGTCCAAAAAACAAGGATTTCAAAGATGGTTGATGAGGAATGCTTTAGCACAGTATAGCACAAGGAGAATTTCCCTCACTGTCCTTCCCTGTCCCTACAAACAAGGATTAGCACAGTAAAACACACTGACACTCTCCCTACCTATAGTTTTCTGTCCCTAGAAAAAATGTTTTTTTAAAGATGGTTGATGATCAATGTTTTAGCCCAGTATAGCACAAGGAGAATTTCCCTCACTGTCCTTCCCTGTTCCTAGAAACAAGGATTAGCACAGTAAACCACAGTGACACTCTCGCTACCTATAGTTTTCTGTCCCTAGAAAAAATGTTTTTTTAAAGATGGTTGATGATCAATGTTTTAGCACAGTATAGCACAAGGAGAATTTCCCTCACTGTCCTTCCCTGTCCCTAGAAACAAGGATTAGCACAGTAAACCACAGTGACACTCTCGCTACCTATAGTTTTCTGTCCCTAGAAAAAATGTTTTTTTAAAGATGGTTGATGATCAATGTTTTAGCACAGTATAGCACAAGGAGAATTTCCCTCACTGTCCTTCCCTGTCCCTAGAAACAAGGATTAGCACAGTAAACCACAGTGACACTCTCGCTACCTATAGTTTTCTGTCCCTAGAAAAAATGTTTTTTTAAAGATGGTTGATGATCAATGTTTTAGCACAGTATAGCACAAGGAGAATTTCCCTCACTGTCCTTCCCTGTCCCTAGAAACAAGGATTAGCACAGTAAACCACAGTGACACTCTCGCTACCTATAGTTTTCTGTCCCTAGAAAAAATGTTTTTTTAAAGATGGTTGATGATCAATGTTTTAGCACAGTATAGCACAAGGAGAATTTCCCTCACTGTCCTTCCCTGTCCCTAGAAACAAGGATTAGCACAGTAAACCACAGTGACACTCTCGCTACCTATAGTTTTCTGTCCCTAGAAAAAATGTTTTTTTAAAGATGGTTGATGATCAATGTTTTAGCACAGTATAGCACAAGGAGAATTTCCCTCACTGTCCTTCCCTGTCCCTAGAAACAAGGATTAGCACAGTAAAACACAGTGACACTCTCGCTCCCTATAGTTTTCTGTCCCTAGAAAAAATGTTTTTTTAAAGATGGTTGATGATCAATGTTTTAGCACAGTATAGCACAAGGAGAATTTCCCTCACTGTCCTTCCCTGTCCCTAGAAACAAGGATTAGCACAGTAAACCACAGTGACACTCTCGCTACCTATAGTTTTCTGTCCCTAGAAAAAATGTTTTTTTAAAGATGGTTGATGATCAATGTTTTAGCACAGTATAGCACAAGGAGAATTTCCCTCACTGTCCTTCCCTGTCCCTAGAAACAAGGATTAGCACAGTAAAACACACTGACACAATCCCTACCTATAGTTTTCTGTCCCTAGAAAAAATGTTTTTTTAAAGATGGTTGATGATCAATGCTTTAGCACAGTATAGCACAAGGAGAATTTCCCTCACTGTCCTTCCCTGTCCCTAGAAACAAGGATTAGCACAGTAAAACACACTGACACTCTCCCTACCTATCCTTCTCTTTCCCTAAACTAAAGGAATCCAGGTTAAGCAAGAAAAAAAAATGTCACTGTCCCTGCCTATGCTTCTCTTTCCCTGCTCCGGAACACACTACACTAGGCCGCCGTGCTGGCGGCCTTTTATAGTGTGGGGCGTGTACTAAACACCCTCAGCAATAATTGGCCACAGGCATCCTGCCTGTGGCCAATCATTGCTCTCCTCGCTGCCGGCGCTGTGATTGGCCAAGCATGCAGGGTCACAGTGCATGCTTGGCCAATCACAGCGCCTGGATGACACTGCGATGGCGAAGTGCATTGTGGGCCGTTCGCGTCAATCCAATTAGGCGCGAACGGCCCAAATCGTTCGATCTTCATCGAACGATCGAACAGCCGATGTTCGAGTCGAACGTATGTTCGACTCGAACACCGAGCTCATCCCTACCAGCTATACACTGTGTGTAAACGGAAAAAAAACACATAATAAATCACATTACAAACACAACACTTGTGTTTCTAGTGCAATTCTATTGAAGTCTATTACATGGAAAACGCAGGAAAAATTTCCCCGACCCTTTCAAAAAATGCACCAGCTGCAAAACGCATAGATGTGAAGGTGTACCATAGTAAACCATGTTAAATGGACTGTAGCGCGTTTCTGCAAACTGCAAAACGGACTAAAAAACGCATGGGTGTGAACTTAGGGTTAGAGATTCCTCTTCCTGGTGTATTTATGGGACAGGAAAACTGACAAAGATCTTAAAATGTTCCCTACTCCATCTAAAAATAAAAATTTCCCTTTACATACAGTTTAGGGCTTAATCCCTGTACACACGATCGGATTTCCGATGGAATCAAATCCGATGGATTTTTTCCATTGGAATTCCGATGAAGCTGACTTCCATCTTGCCTACACACCATCAGACAAAACTCTGACCGTCCCAAACGCCGTGACGTACAACACGTACAACGGCACTATAAATGGGAAGTTAAAATCCAATGGCGCCACCCTTTGGGCTGCTTTTGCTGATTTCGTATTACCGCGTGTTAGTAAAAGTTTGGTGAGAGCCGATTCGCGCTTTTCAGTCTCTGTGCTTTTCAGTCCGTTACAGCATGACGAATGTGCTATCTCCATTACGAACGCTAGTATTACCAGAACGAGCGCTTCCGTCTCCTAATTCAGTCTGAGCATGCGTGGGTTTTTTCTCCGATGGAGTTCCACACAGACGGTTGGAATTTCCTATCGTTTTTTTTTCCATCGGAAAAATTAAAAACATGTTCTATTTTTTTTGACCGATGGAAATAAGTCTGATGGGGCCCACACACAATAGGTTTGTCCGATGAAAACAGTCCATCGGACTGTTTTCATCTGTAAAATAGATTGTGTGTACAGGGCTTGAGTGCCTTAGGCAACATGACTCAAATACCACTGGTTTAGTGTTGTAAAATATAACAGGAATGCATTGTAAAACACATTAGGTAACATCAGATGGCAAAACAAAGCTCTCTTGTTTCATTATGAAATGCACAGCAGACAGTTTTTATAGGGATTATACAATGTAATAACTGCGGAACATGCGATCATGTCATATCATGATTAAACGCGTTCATTTTGTAATTTAACCAGACAAAGCTAGAAGGATGCAGCGTGGGAATAACAAATTACTATCTTTTTCAGTGATTCCAATTATCTGAACATGATGGTATGCATTTAAAGGATATGTCTATTCTATTAAAATAGGGCTATTTGGGCTCCTTGAAATAACACAGGAAGTGTGCTCAGGACAGCTATGAATTTCCAACATGATCAAAAGGTATTTTTTGTAATTATTAAACAGATATTACAGAACAGTTTAACCACTTCAATACCGGGCATTTTCACCCCCTTCCTGCCCAGACCAATTTTTAGTTTTCAGCGCTGTCGCATTTTGAATGACAATTGCGCGGTCATGCAACACTGTACCCAAATAAAATCTTAATGTTTTTTTTCCCCCACAAATAGAGCTTTCGTTTGGTGGTATTTGATCACCTCTGTGGTTTTTATTTTTTGCGCTATAAACAAAAGAAGAGCAACAATTTTGAAAAAAACACAATATCTTTTACTTTTTGATTTAATAAATATCACAATTTTTTATTTATTTTTTAAACAATTTTTTTCCTCAGTTTAGGCCGATATATATTTTTGGTAAAAAAAAAGTCTCAATAAGCGTATTTGATTGGTTTGCGCAAAAGTTATAGCATCTACAAAATAGGGGATCTGCGATTTTTATTGTGACCGTGACATTGCGACGGACATATCGGACACTTTTGACACGTTTTTGGGACCATTCACATTTATACAGCGATTAGTGCTATAAAACTGCACTGATTACTGTGTAAATGTGACTGGCAGGGAAGAGGTTAACACTAGGAGGTGCTGAAGGGATTAAATATGTTCCCTGGGAGTGATTCTAACTGTAGGGGGAGGGGACTCACAAGGGGAGGAGACCGATCTGTGTTCCTCTGTACTGGGAACACACATCGGCCTCCTCACCTCTGACAGGACATGGATCAGTGTGTTTACACACACAGATCCACGGTCCTGCCGTGATTGCGGGCAATCGCGGGTGCCTGGTGGACATCGCGGCCGCCGGGCGCGCACACCGGGTCCCAAGCACAAGCGCGCCCCCTAGACGGCCGGGAAACCCAGGACGTCATATGACGTCCGCCCAGAGGGACGAAAGGTTCCTGCGGACGTCATATGACTATACGCCGGGCAGGAAGTGGTTAAATGGTATATTTAACAGACCAAAAGGAATAAAATAAGAGAAGTCCAGTTTTAGGATTTATGTATACTTTATGATGATCTGCCCCTTTTTAAAATACTGTATGTTAACTCAGTTAGTTTCATGCTATTTACTACTTTTTATATATAAAATGTATTTGCCCAAAAATAAATATTTTAAGAGATACAAATTTCTGTATAGTTCATTGGCCTGAATCTTTGTTGAGCATCTAGCATGTGATGTCCATACCCAAACACCTTTTCATGTTTATTTCTAACCTCTCTTAGTCCCTATAGCAGGGGTATTAAATTGCATTCAAATTCACAGGGGTCCAGTCAGTAAAATATTATTTAAGCAGGGGTCCGAATCGCATGTTTGTGCGATAACTCCAGCCACCTTTTTGCTGCTTCCGGACTGCCCCACGTACATTTACTGCGGCAGGGCGGCCCGGGTGCGCAAAAATCGCATACCTGTACGTGATTTGGTGCACGCAGTTTAGGGGGTGCGCCGCTTCAGCTGTGATTAGACACAACGGGAGCCAATCAGTGGGTCCGGCGGCCGCCGCGACTTGCCGATCGTTCACAGGAAAAACAAATCCGCCATCTGCCTGTGTAAACAAGGAAAACGGCGGATCTGTCAGGAAGGGAAAGAGAGATCTTGGGATTTAGCTAAGCTGAATCACGGATCTCTCTTTTCTTTCAGTGACACTGCCGCCCACACACAGTTAGTAAACACCTCCCTAGGGAACATTTAAAGGGGTTGTAAAGGTTTGTTTTTTATTTTCTAAATAGGTTCCTTTAAGCTAGTGCATTGTTGGTTCACTTACCTTTTCCTTCTATTTCCCTTCTAAATGTTTTTTTTCTTTGTTTTCTTTGTCTGAATTTCTCACTTCCTGTTTCTCCTCAGTAAGCTGTTCAGTAAGCTGTTCTGGCTGACTCAACACCGCTCGGATGATGGTGTGAAGTTTAGTGAGGAGAAACAGGAAGTGAGAACTTCAGACAAAGAAAAAAAACATTTAGAGGGTAAATCAAAGGAAAAGGTAAGTGAACCAACAATGCACAAGCTTAAGACCCGGTTCACACCAGGGTGGCGCGACGCGGCACGACTTGTGGGGGCGATCTCAAGACGACTTGAAACGCCTGTATAGAAGTCAATGCAGGTCGTCTTGGGTCGCCCCCAAAAGTAAAACAGGAACCTTTTTCTAAGTCGGAGCGACCTGAGTCGCTCTTACTTAGAACGGTTCCATTGAAAAGCGTGGGACGCGACTTGTCAGGCGACTGAGTCGCCTGACGAGTCGCCCTGGTGTGAACCGGCTCTTAAGGAACCTATTTAGAAAATAAAAAACAAACTTTTACAACCCCTTTAACCCTTTGATCGTCCCTGGTGTTAACCTCTTCCCTGCCAGTGTCATTAATACAGTAATCAGTGCATTTTTATAGAACTGATCACTGTATTGGTGTCACTGGTCCCCAAAAAGTGTCACTCAGTGTCAGATTTGTCCACCGCAATGTCGCAGTCCCGCTTAAAAAAAAAAAAAAAAAAAAAAAAAAATCGCAGATTGCCGCCATTATCAGTTAAAAATAAATAAAAGTCCCTAAATCTATCCCTGAAGTCGAACTCTAGTTTTTTCATTTTGAATAGAAATTTAGAGAGTTTAAAACCTTTTTTTATTGCTGTCGGTTAAAGAGCTAATATAAATAGTGACAGCTTGATAAACTAAAAGCAAGCCTACATACGGTAGAAAGTAGTCTTATCATCTGTTATGGTTCAGCAACACTCAAAAGGAAACTGCTCGTTCAGGAAACACTATAATTTGTGATTGGATAGGTAAGGACTAGCAACACACTGGTGATGTCAGCCCTGAGCTGTGTCTGCCTATCAGCCTGCTCCCTGTTCGCTGTGCAATAAAGCCTAATTGGCTTACATAGTTACTCTCTCTTTCTCTCCAAGACTGACTCATGCTGTACAGGGGCTATAGGAGGCTGGTAAAATAACAGACTCAGGTACTGTTTAAAAATCATATAAAATGCTAAAACAAATATTTGTAATATTTCACAGCATCCAAACTTTTTTCACTTGGTGATTTGGCCAGGAACACACTTCCTGTATGTCTCCTCTCTGAATGGAGAAAAACTGGACTTGACTACCAAATTAAAGCCAATCTCCAGCTAATACTTTTTAAGCAGTTATAGTAACATTTTGTGGCATATACAGTTGGTTTTATATAAATGTATTAAAGCTGTCCATGGTTAGCACCCCTGTCAGTGTTAAATGTCTTGTCTCTATCCTCTAACACAGGGGTCTCAAACTCAAATTGCCTGAGGGCCACATGACAAGTTTTCATATCCCATGGGGGCCGCATGCAAACTTTTAAAACAATAAACTATACCAGCAATAATATACTATACTATACCCAGCACTGATGTCAGCAAACGCATTATTAACCCCCATCACTGGTGTCAGCAAACGCATTATTAACCCCCATCACTGGTGTCAGCAAACGCATTATTAACCCCCATCACTGGTGTCAGCAAACACATTATTAACCCCCATCACTGGTGTCAGCAAACGCATTATTAACCCCCATCACTGGTGTCAGCAAACGCATTATTAACCCCCATCACTGGTGTCAGCAAACGCATTATTAACCCCCATCACTGGTGTCAGCAAACGCATTATTAACCCCCATCACTGGTGTCAGCAAACGCATTATTAACCCCCATCACTGGTGTCAGCAAACGCATTATTAACCCCCATCACTGGTGTCAGCAAACGCATTATTAACCCCCATCACTGGTGTCAGCAAACACATTATTAACCCCCATCACTGGTGTCAGCAAACACATTATTAACCCCCATCACTGGTGTCAGCAAACGCATTATTAACCCCCAGCACTGGTGTCAGCAAACACATTATTAACCCCCATCACTGGTGTCAGCAAACACATTATTAACCCCCAGCATTATCCCCCTACACTGCACAAATACCCCCCACACTCCATAATTACCCCCAACACTGCACAAATACCCCCACACTGCACAAATAGCCCCACACTACACAATTACCTCCCACACTCCATAAAATACCCCCCAACACTGCACAAATAGCCCCACACTACACAATTACCCCCCACACTACACAATTACCCCCACACTCCATAAAATACCCCCCACACTGCACAAAATACCCCCCACACTGCACAAAATACCCCCCACACTCCATAAAATACCCCCCACACTGCACAAATAGCCCCCCACACTGCACAAATAGCCCCCCACACTGCACAAGTACCCCCACACTGCACAAATCCTCCCACACTCCATAAAATACCCCCACACTGCACAAATCCCCCCACACTTCATAAAATACCCCCACACTCCATAAAATCCCCCCCACACTCCATAAAATCCCCCCCACACTCCATAAAATCCCCCCACACTGCACAAATCCCCCCACACTCCATAAAATACCCCCCACACTGCACAAATCCCCCCACACTCCATAAAATACCCCCCACACTGCACAAATAGCCCCACACTACACAATTACCCCCCCCTCCACACTCCATAAAATACCCCATTTACCCCACTAAGGACTTTGCATCACTCGCCTCTCCTGGCAGTCAGGATCGTCTGGCTCCCGAGTCCTCTCCTCCTGGCTTCCACAGAGGCCTAGTGACAGGGCACCCAGAGAACACAATCTCCCGCTCTGAGCAGCAGGACCCTGGATCGGGGCTCTGATCGTCAGTGCTTAGGTGGGCGGGGCGATGGGCGGATCCTTCCTCCGCTCTGTTCTCTCTCTGGGCTGCGGCAGTGTGCAGCGGAGAGGACAGAGGTGATAGAGAGGTAAAGCTCTTCGGCGCCTCCTCCTCTGCGGTGCCTGTGCAAAAAGACGTCCTGGATCGGCGCTGCGGGCCATTTTTAACCAGTCCGCGGGCCGCAAATGGCCCGCAGGCCGGTACTTTGAGACCCCTGCTCTAACAGTACTTTTGTTGGACAGCTTGGTTTGATAAAGAAATGTAAAAAATAACAGACTTACTGAGCAGATCATCAAGTGAAAATAAAAGGAAAAAAGTGAAAAAAAGAAAACAAATGCATCTAAGAATCGGTAAGTTGCAATATAATGGAAAATTGCATACTCACTTGTTCTATTTTGTATGTTTGCCTATGCATTGCACACAGCACTAATAAAGTTTTGATTACATTTTGCATTCTTTCGAATCCTGATTAGAATTACCCTGCCTATGTAACACCCCATAAAAGTGCAATTGTAATATTAACCACTTGCTTACTGGGCACATAACCCCCTTCCTGCCCAGGCGAAATTTCAGCTTTCGGCACTGTCACGCTTTGAATGACAATTACGCGGTCGTGCGACGTGGCTCCCAAACAAAATTGACGTCCTTTTTTTCCCACAAATAGAGCTTTCTTTTGGTGGTATTTGATCATTTCTGCAGTTTTTATTTTTTGCGCTATAAACAAAAAAAGCGACAATTTTGAAAAAAGACACAATATTTTTTACTTTTTGCTATAATAAATATCCCATTTTTTTTTTTAAACTATATTTTTTTCTCAGTTTAGGCCGATACGTATTCTTCTACATATTTTAGGTAAAAAAAATCGTAATAAGCGTATAGTGATTGGTTTGCGCAAAAGTTATAGCGCCTACAAAATAGGGGATAGAATTATGATTTTTTTTATTTATTTTTTACTAGTAATGGCGGCGATCTGCGATTTTTATCGTGACTGCGACATTATGGCGGACACATCGGACACTTTTGACACATTTTTGGGACCATTCACATTTATACAGTGAACAGTGCTATAAATATGCACTGATTACTGTATAAATGTGACTGGTAGGGAAGGGGTTAACACTAGGGGGCAAGCAAGGGGTTAATATGTTCCCTGCTAGGTGATTGTAACTGTGGGGGGAGGGGACTGACTGGGGGAGGTGACCGATGGTTGTCCCTATGTACAAGGGACACACCATTTGTCTCCTCTCCATGACAGGACGTGGATCTCTGTGTTTACACACAGAGATCCACGTCCCTGGCTCTGTGACAGCCGATCACGGGTACCTGGCGGACACCGCGGCCGCCAGGCACGCGCATCGGCACCCGCGTGACACAGCGGGCACAGCTCTTCCGCGATGCGCACCGCCGGGGGCGCGCATTGCGGAAGTAAACAGGAGGACGTCCATGGACACCCTCCCGGCAATTGAGCGCCACAATGTGGCCGTCTTTTCATAATGGCCCGGGCGCAAAGTGGTTAATGTGATACCTATGTAATCATGTGTTTAAAAAACTTCAATTGCACCGAATAAACAGAACAGTTATTTGCAAAGATGCTGAGAGTATCTTTGTGTCTAATCCCTTCTGCAGTAGTTAATAATTTGGAACTACTAGACAATTTGAGGATAGGAATTGCCAAGCTATAAAATTTCCAGAACAGTTGGCGAGCTTTGCCTAGGAGGGGGTTTACAGGTGACCCTGAGAATCCAAAACGAGGAGCTTAAGACAATCTGTGAATTTCTGATAATCAGCTGGCTGAGGTAAGCCCTTTGCTTACATTTGAGTTATCAGACTTCCTTCATGGTAAGGCATTTTCATGGCAGCCCCTCAATCTGATAGGACTACTTAACTATAAATCTGAGAAGGATGCGGGCCAAAGCATTCTCCATAACTATCACCTCAAGGGAGTCTGTATGCTGCCATGAGGATGCACCAGAAAAGGAAAATTACGGAAGGTGAGTATGCAATTTCCCATTTTCCTGGCGCATCATGTCAGCATTAGGGTGACCACATTTCCAAACTGTCATTCAGGGACACACCCCCTCTCTCACCTTCCCCAAAAAAAGGTGAGGGGGGGCGGGGGGAAATGTAGTCTCGGCGTTGATGGGGAATTTGGCGGCAGGTTATTTGTCAGGTGAATGTGCCACTTGCCACCAGATGCAGTGCCGCTTGCCACCAATAGCCTGCCACCAGATGCAGTGCTGCTGTCACTCCCTCTGCATGAGCCACGTGCGTAGAAGGAAAGGAGTGGCGTCACTATCTGGAGAGTGAAGATCACACCAGTCCCTGCTGCTTGCCGCTGGCTGCCGGAGAAGGAGGAGGTACCGAGGTGGGTGGGGACAGCAGTGCTGCACTAGGCGCAGGCCTCGCTCCTGGTCTCACTGTCTGAGAGTAAATTGTCACTGGTTGCAAGATGCCAGGCAGCGCTGGCCCCAGCAACCAGTTCTGGAAATGTAGTTATTAGTTAGTAGGGGGTGGCTGTGTCCTCTATTTCATTCCGGGACATTGTATTGTCCCGGAATGAAGGTGCCCGGGACCTAGGACAGACATGTCAATTGCGGGACAGTCCCGGGCAATCCGGGACATGTGGGCACCCTAGTCAGCATACACTGGAAAATAACTCACCAGATCCATCAGCTGGGTCGTGTCAATCCTATAGTGCGAGATGAAAGTGTTCCTGGAAGACTGGCTTGCTAGCTGACAGATTGTCTCAAGAGATAACTGACAGTATTATATTGCCCAGGATGTTGCCACTGCTCTCATTGAATGTGACTTAAAGCCCTCTAGAATGGGAAGCTCTTGTAGGGAATAAGATTTCTTGATAGTTTTGATAAGGCGCAACACCATAGTATGTGCTGCTGCCACCTGGCCTTTCTTGAAACCGTACTATAAACTAAGAAGTACATGCCCCCAAAATGCATTGCCTAGGATACCAGGAAGTGGGCAGATACAATAGCTGCCTGGATTCTATGCAACTGCGCCTCTGCTTACTAAATGAGGAAGTAGACTGCTTGGCACAGGTGCCATTTAGAGAATGCAAAGCGTTTTCTGATTGGATATGGTGGACAGGCATGGGGAGATAGCATGTGTATGGAGTATGTGCTGCAGTCGGCCTCGAGTTCAGGAATACATAACACACAGAGAGCAGGGTTTGGGAGTAACTAATGGACAGAATGCAGGGGGCAGGAATGAGAAATAGTAGGGGTTCTGAGTATAAAAACTAAGTGACTGCAGAAGTCAGGGGTGTGTAACACATGGTGTAGGGGTTAGGACAGTGCAAAATTTCCCCACAAGCAATTCTCTCACCCACTTTACCCTTTCAGCAAAAATCCTTGCACTCCCATTCTAAAAACATTCAGCACTAATCTGGACATTCACCCCTCTCACCAGAAATCTTGTGTTGCGCCCTGGGGTTTAGTCAGGGAGCTCCTCGTCATATTCCTTGTCAGGAGTAGCTACTGTAGTTAATTATTAGGGATCCATTGACTTCTCCCTAAGTTTGGCCTTTTCTACCACCAGGTGGCCGGGCACTCGGAGGTATTAGATTGAGAAGGACAACTCAAGGTCAGGTTATGGGTATATGGGATATCTCAGCCAATGAGCAGGAATTTTTTGGAATCCCATGGCCTGCTGGGAGAGCCTATATATTCAGGTGAGGTCAGGTGATGCAGGTTCTTGTGTGCCATCCAGACCACCGTCTGGGTGGTCTGGTGTCGTCTGCCCCAGGCTGCTAGGCCGGAGATTGGGCCTATCCCGGGGGCATCAGGCTGCCAGGTTGGGTGGGGGCCTATCCAGAAGTAAGTGGGCAGCGCCGGGTTGGGACTGCAGCTTGCAGTCCAACCAAAAGTGACGGTTCTGCTGGCCAGAGGCCCTGTCTTGTTCGGAGGTAGAAGGAAAGCTGTCCCCACTAAGGAACCAATCGCCTTTACCAGGGACCATAGTGAGTAACTGAAGCAAGTACCGGAGCAGTATTCTCAGCGAACGGGCACAGTGGAGAATCAGGAAACTTCAGGTGGTGACCAAGTCAGGGACGTAACCAGCGTAGGTGACGCTAGCAAAGAAGCCTTGTGTGCCAAGCTAGGAAACGAGCTGGTCAGCAGGAATGAAGCTTGACGGTATCTGAAGTGCCAAGCTAGGGACCCAGCAGAGAAGCGTGGGTGACACTTGAGGGAGATACCACCGCAAAGGCCTTGAGGAACACACAGACTTCAGAGTCAGTGAATCAGAGGGTCTAGTGTGAGACCGGGAGCTCAAGGGGCTGGAGAACTACAGGGAGAAGTTGTAGTACAGCTGAGAGAACTGTTACTTTGATTTAGGAACTGTTTTAAGTCAGTGGCGGTGCATCCATAGAGGGCGCCGGAGCGCCGCCCCCTCTCGCTCCTGCACCGCCACTGAAAGACAATACACAGATTCATGCATTGCATGAATCTGTGTATTGTCACCACTGCCGCGCTGCCCACTATACATATGGCCGGCCTCCTGGTGAGCGCCGGCCATATGAATTAGAGTGGCGGCGGGCGGTGGGTGTAACTTGGAAGTGCCTATCAGAGCCAGCTCTCACGCTGTATTCGGCTTCCAAAAACTCCTCCCAGGTACGCACGGGGGTGCGTTCCTGGGAGAAGACTGTGTGGAGGTTTCAGGCAATCAGGTTCACCGGATCTGGTTACCGGTAACCTGATTGGCTGAAGCGACATCGAGGGCGGGAGAACACATCGAGGACGGCGCGGACCGAGGAAGGTAAGTGCAGGGCTGGGGGGGGGAACAGGCTGCATTTGGGGGACAAACTGGCTGAATATGGGGCACAAACTGGCTGAATATGGGGCACAAACTGGCTGCATTTGGGGGAAACTGGCTGTATATGGGGGACAAACTGGCTGAATATGGGGGGAACTGGCTGAATATGGGGGACAAACTGGCTGAATATGGGGGACAAACTGGCTGAATATGGGGGACAAACTGGCTGCATTTGGGAGGACAAACTGGCTGAATATGGGGGGAACTGGCTGAATATGGGGGACAAACTGGCTGAATATGGGGGGAACTGGCTGAATATGGGGGACAAACTGGCTGAATATGGGGGACAAACTGGCTGAATATGGGGGACAAACTGGCTGAATATGGGGGGAACTGGCTGTATATGGGGGACAAACTGGCTGAATATGGGGGGAACTGGCTGTATATGGGGGACAAACTGGCTGCATTTGGGGGGAACTGGCTGTATATGGGGGACACGCTGGCTGCATTTGGGGGGAACTGGCTGCATTTGGGGGGAACTGGCTGTATATGGGGACAAACTGGCTGTATATGGGGGCACACTGGCTATATATATGGGGACACACTGGCTGTATATGGGGGCACACTGGCTATATATATGGGGACAAACTGGCTGTATATGGGGGCACACTGGCTATATATATATGGGGGCACACTGGCTATATATATGGGGACACACTGGCTGTATATGGGGGCACACTGGCTATATATATGGGGACAAACTGGCTGTATATGGGGGCACACTGGCTATATATATATATGGGGGCACACTGGCTGTATATGGGGGCACACTGGCTGTATATGGGGGCACACTGGCTGTATATATGGGGGCACACTAGTTATATATATATATGGGGGCACACTGGCTGTATATGGAAACAAACTGGCTGTATTTGAGGGGGCAAACTGGTGGCTTTTGGGCACAGTGGCTGCGTTTAACCACTTAAGCCCCGGACCATTTGGTAGCTAAAGGACCAGAGGTGAATTCAGAATTTTGCACTGCGCTGCTTTAACTGTAAATTGTGCGGACATGCAATGTTGTACCCAAACGAAATTTGCGTCCTTTTCTTCCCACAAATAGAGCTTTCTTTTAATGGTATTTGATTGTCTCTGCGATTTTTATTTTTTGCGATATAAACGGAAAAAGACCGAAAATTTTGAAAAAAAATGATATTTTCTACTTTTTGTTATAAGAAAAATCGAATAAACTCAATTGTAGTCATACATTTAGGCCAAAATGTATTCAGCCACATGTTTTTAGTAAAAAAAATGTCAATAAGCGTATATTTATTGGTTTGCGCAAAAGTTATAGAGTTTACAAACTAGGGTACATTTTATGAAATTTACACAGCTTTAAATTTATGACTGCCTATCTCATTTCTTGAGGTGCTAAAATGACAGGGCAGTACAAAACCCCCCCAAATGACCCCATTTTGGAAAGTAGACACCCCAAGGAAATTGCTGAGAGGCATGTTGAGCCCATTGAATTTTTTTTTTTGTCTTAAGTGATTGAATAATGACTAAAAAAAAAAAAAAAAAAAAAAAAAATTACAAAAAATTGTCACTAAATGATATATTGCTCACACATGCCATGGTTATATGTGGAATTTCACCCCAAAATACATTTTGCTGCTTCTCCTGAGTACGGGGATACCACATGTGTGGGACTTTTTGGGAGCCTAGCCGCGTACGGGACCCCGGAAACCAAGCACCGCCTTCAGGATTTCTAAGGGCGCAAATTTTTGATTTTACTCCTCACTACCTATCACAGTTTCGAAGGCCATAAAATGCCAAAATAGCACAAAACCCCCCTCAAATGACCCCATTTTAGAAAGTAGACACCCCAAGGAAATTGCTGAGAGGCCTGTTGAGCCCATTGAATATATTTTTTTTTGTCCCAAGTGATTGAATAATGACAAAAAAAATAAAAAAATAACAAAAATTACAAAAAGTTGTCACTAAATGATATATTGCTCACACATGCCATGGTTATATGTGGAATTACACCCCAAAATACATTTTTCTGCTTCTCCTGAGTACGGGGATACCACATGTGTGGGACTTTTTAGGAGCCTAGCCGCGTACGGGACCCCGAAAACCAAGCACCGCCTTCAGGATTTCTAGGCACAAATTTTGGATTTCACTCCTCACTACCTATCACAGTTTCGAAGGCCATAAAATGCCAAAATAGCACAAACCCCCCCCAAATGACCCCATTTTGGAATATAGACACCCCAAGCTATTTGCTGAGAGGCATGGCGAGTATTTTACAGCTCTCATTTGTTTTTGAAAATGAAGAAAGAAAATATATATATATATATATATATTTTTCAATTTTCAAAACTTTGTGACAAAAAGCGAGATCTGCAAAATACTCACAATACCTCTCAGCAAATAGCTTGGGGTGTCTACTTTCCAAAATGGGGTCCCGTACGTGGCTAGGCTCCCAAAAAGTCTCACACATGTGGTATCCCCGTACTCAGGAGAAGCAACAGAATGTATTTTGGGGTGTAATTCCACATATGCCCATGGCATGTTTGAGCAATATATCATTTAGTGACAACTTTGTGCAAAAAAAAAAAAAAATTGTTGTTTTTCCGCAACTTGTGTCAACATATAAAATATTCCATGGACTCGACATGCCTCTCAGTATATAGCTTGGGGTGTCTACTTTCCAAAATGGGGTCATTTGGGGGGGTTTTGAACTGTCCTGGCATTTTATACACAACATTAGGAAGCTCACATCCACTCTTCTAACCACTTGAAGACAAAGCCCTTTTTGACACTTTTTGTTTACATGAAAAAAAAATTTTTTTGCAAGAAAATTATGTTGAACCCCCAAACATTATATATATTTTTAAAGCAAAGGCCCTACAGATTAAAATGGTGGGTGTTGTATTTTTTTTTTCTACACAGTATTTGCGCAGCGATTTTTCAAACGCATTTTTTGGGTTAAAAAATACACTTTTTTTAATTTTAATGCACTAAAACACACTATATTGCCCAAATGTTTGATGAAATAAAAAAGATGATCTTAGGCCGAGTACATAGATACCAAACACGACATGCTTTAAAATTTCGCACAAACGCGCATTGGCGACAAACTACATACATTTTTAAAAGCCTTTAAAAGCCTTTACAGGTTACTCCAGTAGATTTACAGAGGAGGTCTACTGCTAAAATGACTGCCCTTGATCTGACCTTCGCGGTGATACCTCACATGCATGGTGCAATTGCTGTTTACATATGACGCCAGACCGACGCTTGCGTTCGCCATTGGGCAAGAGCAGGGCAGGACAGGGGTGCTTTTTTTTTTGCTTTTTTTTTATTATTAATTTTGCTTATTTATTTTATTTTTAAATTGTTCCTTCCAAGTATTTTTTTTTTTTATCATTTTTATTGTTATCTCAGGGAATGTAAATATCCCCTATGATAGCAATAGGTAGTGACAGGTACTCTTTTTTTGAAAAAACTGGGGTCTTCTAGACCCTAGATTTTTCCTCTGCCCTCAAAGCATCTGACCACACCAAGATCGGTGTGATAAAATGCTTTCCCAATTTCCCAATGGCGCTTTTTATATCCGGGGGGGGCATTCCCTCCCACTGCTTGTAAAAGCAGTCCAGAGGCTAATTAGCCGCTAGGATTGCTTTTACATGAAAGCCGGCCGCAGGCTGAAAAGAATGATACCAAGATGATACCTAAACCCGCAGACATCATTCTGGTATAAACATTCAAAGTCCAGCAATATACCAGTACGTTGCTGGTCCTTGTTGGACATGTATTGTAATCTTTTTTTTTCAGGCAGCCAGTTGGCTGAACGAAAAAAGAGATTGATCGGTGGGTATGCCCACCATTAGAATACCGCCCTTCATCCACCCACTTCCAATGATGGGCATACACGCACCATTTATATATGCCGAAGCATGGGGGCATCCTCCCGCAAAAAAGTTATGCCGCACACACATGGTCGGACTTTTCCACCGGCAAGCCTCCGTCGGAATTTCGACTGTATGTACGCGGCATTAGGAGCAAAATCGCTCCTCCGCCCCTGCTGCCCCAGTGCTTCGGCATATTTGCTTTTTTTTTTTTAACTGTGGTGGTGAAATCACCTCCTACAGCACTGGAGTCGCAGGGATCAGGCCTGTCTCTGCGAACGCTGCAGTTATGTGTGTTTTTGTTTTGTAAGTGACAGTGATCGATCGATACTGCACTTGGGTGGCCTGGGCTGGACGGAGGGGCAAAACGCAGGTGCCAGCAGGTATCTGGGCTGATCCCGCTAACACTGCGTTTTTGGGAACCCTAAACTGCTGGGGACGCTAGTATAGATCTGATCAGATCAGATATTGATCTGTTCAGATACTATACCACTAAGGGGGGTGTATGCTTCACGCGTGGGTGTTAGCGTTACTGGCACTAACCTGACGCTGCCTGGGGTGTGACGCAGACCCTCTCTGACGCTAAAACCTAATTGATATCACCCGCCGGGCGATCAGGGGGTTAAACCTTTATTGGGTTATATACAGCGGGTGCCCTGACACTATAAAAAGCAAACTAACTAACCAGCGTCACCCGTAACACTTATATGGTGATCACTGGTGAAAGGGTTAACTAGGGGCAATCAGGGGGTTAAAACCTTTATTAGATAATATATGGGGGTACCTGACGCTATAAAAACCTGCGGCGAACCTAAAAAAAATTACCAGCTACCGATCTGCATCACCGACACTAAGACAGCGTTTAGAAAAACGATCGCTTAGCGACAGTGGTGATGGGGGTGAAAGGGTTACCTGGGGGGCGATCAAGGGGGTTAAACCTTTATTAGATAATATATTGGGGTACCTGACGCTATAAAAACATGCAGCGAACCTAAAAAAAATGACTGGCTACCGATCTGCATTACCGACACTAAGACAGTGTTTAGAAAAACGATCGCTTAGCGACAGTGGTGATGGGGGTGAAAGGGTTACCTGGGGGGTGATCAAGGGGGTTAAACCTTTATTAGATAATATATTGGGGTACCTGACGCTATAAAAACATGCGGCGAACCTAAAAAAAATTACTGGCTACCGATCTGCATCACCGACACTAAGACAGCGTTTAGAAAAACGATCGCTTAGCGACAGTGGTGATAGGGGGTGAAAGGGTTACCTGGGGGGCGATCAAGGGGGTTAAACCTTTATTAGATAATATATTGGGGTACCTGACGCTATAAAAACCTGCGGCGAACCTAAAAAAAATTACCGGCTACCGATCTGCATCACCGACACTAAGACAGCGTTTAGAAAAACGATCGCTTAGTGACAGTGGTGATAGGGGGTGAAAGGGTTACCTGGGGGGCGATCAAGGCGGTTAAACCTTTATTAGATAATATATTGGGGTACCTGACGCTATAAAAACATGCGGCGAACCTAAAAAAAATTACTGGCTGCCGATCGGCATCACTGACGCTAAGACAGCGATCAGAAAAATGATCGCTTAGCGACAGTGGTGATAGGGGGTGAAAGGGTTATCTGGGGGTGATCAGGGGGTTAAACCTTTATTAGGGGGGGTTAGGGGGCTACACTGGACCTAAGACTAAACTTTGGTGACACTTTTACAGTCACAAATGTCACTGATTGCAGTGATCACTAAATAAATGGTCACTGCAATCAGTGACACTGTGACTGGGGGCTGGGGGGGTGATCTGGGGGGTGATCTGGGGTGTCTGGGGGGGGGGCGATTTATGTCCCTATGTGTCCTGGTGTCAGTGTAGTGTTGTGTGCACTGACCTGATGTCTTCTCTTGTACGGCGCTCGGTATATGTGAGCGCCGCACCAGAGATGACATCACTTCCTCCTGCTTCCTCTGTCTGACACAGACAGAGGGGGCATTTCCATTCGCCGGGAGCGATCGCGAGGGGGTAGCCGGAAACTAATGGCTGCCCCCTCATCCCGGAACGCTCCCGGACACTTAGCCACCGCTCACTGTATAGGAGGGGGGTCCGATTGGACCCCCCAACTATACAAAGGCAATCACGTACACTCTACGTGATTGTGCCTGTCGGTGCCATTCTGCCGACGTATATATACAGTGAGCGGTCGTTAAGTGGTTAATGGGCACAGTGGCTGCAATAGATTTTTTTTTTTTTTCAGTTTGTTTGCGCCCCCCCAAAAATTTTGAGCACCAGCCGCCACTGTTTTAAGTACTGTTATCATAGGAGACAGCAATCTTGCACATGCAGAAGTGACACCTTGCTGGGGCCTTTCCCTGTACAGCTGTCCTCCTGTTGAAGTCTCGGAGTCTGCCATTGGAAATTGCAACTACTTAACCACTTAAGCCCCGGACTATTTTGTTGCTAAAGGACCAGGCCCCTTTTTGCGATTCGGCACTGCGTCGCTTTAACTGACAATTGCGCGGTCGTGCGACGTGGCTCCCAAACAAAATTGACGTCCTTTTTTCCGACAAATAGAGCTTTCTTTTGGTGGTATTTGATCACCTCTGCGGTTTTTCTTTTTTACGCTATAAACAAAAATAGAGCGACAATTTTGTAAAAAATTACATATTTTTAACTTTTTGCAATAATAAATATCCCCAAAAAATATATAAAAAAATATTTTTTTCCTCAGTTTAGGCCGACACGTATTCTTCTACATATTTTTAGGGGAAAAAAAAAAATCGCAATAAGCGCTTATTGATTGGTTTGCGCAAAAGTTATAGCGTCTACAAAATAGGGGATAGTTTTATGGCATTTTTATTAATATTTTTTTTCTACTACTAATGGCGGCAATCAGCAATTTTTATCGTGACTGCGACATTATGGCGGACACATCAGACACTTTTGACACATTTTTGGGACCATTGTAATTTTTACAGCGATCAGTGCTATAAAAATTCACTGATTACTGTGAAAATGACACTGGCAGTGAAGGGGTTAACCTCTAGGTGGCGCTGTAGGGGTTAAGTGTGCCCTAGTGAGTGATTCTTACTGTAGTGGGGTGTGGCTTGGCGTGACACGTCACTGATCGCTGTTCCCTATGACAGGGAACAGACGATCACTGACATGCCACTAGGAAGAACGGGGAAAGGTTTGTTTACACTTACCTCTCCCCGTTCTTCAGCTCTGTGACCCGATCGCGGGACACCGGCGGCGATCGGGTCCACGGGTGCCGTGGGCGCGGTCATGGAGCTTTGGACCGGGTCGCGAGCGTGCCCCACGGCTGGGATCTTAAAGGGGACGTACCTGTACGCCCTTGTGCCCAGCCGTGCCATTCTGTCGACGTATATCGTCGTGCGGTGGTCCTTAAGTGGTTAAGGGTGTCCTGTCCCTAACCCTCTTTCCCTTGCAAAATATACTGTATATACTCGAGTATAAGCCGACTCGAGTATAAGCTGAGGTACCTAATGTTGCCAAAAAAACGGGGAAACCTTACTGACTCGAGTATAAGCCGATGCCTCACTGTCCACTGTTCCCTAGCTCGCTGCTCCCTATTTTACATTGTAAATAGTACCTGTAAAGAAGCTGCGGCGTCCATCGTTCAAATTCCGCGGTCTCTTCCTGTTCCTTCCTTGATAGGCGATTCTCAGCAGACACTCTCCGCCTATCACGATCATTCTCTCATCCTCAGTTTTCCCAGCAGACACTGTGTTGGGTGTTCCGCCAATCACAGACGTCTGCTGGAAAACTGAGGATGAGAGAATGATCGTGATAGGCGGAGAGTGTCTGCTGAGATTCGCCTATCACGGAAGGAACAGGAAGAGACCGCGGAATTCGAACAATGGACGCTGCAGCCGCCGCAACTTCTTTACAGGTACTATTTACAATGGAAAAAATTCGCTGACTCGAGTATAAGCTGAGGAGGGGACTTTCAGCCCCAAAAAAAGGGCTGAAAATCTCGGCTTATACTCGAGTATATACGGTAAAAAGGACTGTCAAAGAAATAAAACCTCTTTTACATCTAATGCGGCGTACACACGATCGTTTTTCATACCGTTAAAAATGCCATTTTTAAAAATGGGCATTAAAACCGATCGTGTGTATGCTTCAGAGCATTTTTAACGGCGTGAAAAACGGGAATTATAAATTTCGAACATGCTCTATTTTTTCACGTAGTTTTTCATGTCGTTTTTTTTTTTTACGACGTGAAAAACGATAGTGTGTATGCTTTAACGACGTGAAAAAACCCGCGCATGCTCAGAATCAAGTATGAGACGGGAGCGCTCGTTCTGGTAAAGCTAGCGTTGGAAATGGAGATGGCACATTCGTCACGGTGGAATTAATAGCATCGTTTTAATGCTGCGCATTCCGTTCTTCTTTTGATAATGCTTAAATAATTACCTTCTTTTGCTAATGATATTCAGAGTTATGGCAAACTTGTTTCTTAAGTAATTCCTAATTAATCTAATGATTGTAAAATATTCTTGTCAAGCCACATCTCCCTCATAAATTCATAACTAAATGTCCAGCTCACAAAAATAATTTTTTTTTTTGTTTTTTATTGTTTATTTTTGTAATTAAGTAAGCTTTATTATTTTATTTTTTTTGTGCTTCTTTGATATATGTAGGCTTTTTTTTTTTTTTTTTGTTGATTTAGAAAAAAATATTTGTGTGTAAAGTTACCACACTAACCTTCTAAATTTTTATCATTTTGCCTCAAGGAGGTTTGTGTCCCTTGTTAATAACAATAATATTATTTGAAATGTCCCTGCCTACTCCCTATCAAACTCTCTTTTAAACTAGAAATCACATAGTCAAGTATTTTAAGCAAAAAAAAAAGAATCCTTTATTTAGGTACATTACAAATTAAAGGGCTTGCAGCACTGGAGAGCCTGCTTGCATTTGTGCATCCTTTGGACCCCACAACAACCATCCAAGATGTGAAAACCAAACTCTGGAATTCCTAAAACAAAAAGGAGCCCAATCTTGGCTTGAACTCCCAGAGGTCAGGAACAGCAGCAGATAAGTCAGATATGTCCCCAGTCTGTGGTACTACAGCAGGCAATTATTATGTCCTCTTCCTTGTAGCCTTCTCTCCAGCCTTCTCTGCAGCCTTCCCTGCAGCCTTTGTTGGTTGCTTCCTCGGAGGCTGGGGATCAGGAGGAGAGGTTGTGGCAGGAGGAGTAGTAGGAGGAGGAGGAGGAGGTGGAGGAGGAGGGACAACCTCAGTGAGGTCTGTGAACTTGGTCAGTTCCCCGAGCAACCCCCTGTTAATGACCTTCAGCATAAGGTTCTCACTATATAGGCGTTGCCTTAAGTCCATTTGGCTTAACTTATGGGCCAGGACTGTGGCATAGCCCTCCTCAGCTGAGGGTGCCTCTCTGAGGGCCGCAGTAGCCTCTTTTAGGAAGGCTCTTGTTTCCTCCTCCACCTGCCTAGCTCTCCTTGGCCCTCGTTGGATAATTTTCAGGGGAGGCATCTGGGCTCTTGTGCTGGGCCCAGCCTCCTCCTGTGTGCCACTGGGCCCTGCCTCCTCCTGGTCCCCAACATCACCCTCTTCCTGGCTCTGCTCTGGCTGTAAAAAAAGAAAAAGGGACATTCTTTATTTTTTGCCTCCATCAATCACACACATTGTTCACCTCCAGACATTTTTAAATTGAATGGCAAAAGGGATTAAATTTCCATAGATTCCGCCTCATGATATTGTTGCCTTGTCCCCATCAAATTTGACCACTACTATCTGTTGCTCTGTAAATCCTAATTTTTACGAACATTAAATACCTAACAATACTAACATCAATTTAAAATCATCACTTTTGTAACATATAAATGTAGATATCAATACTTTACCTGGCTCCATATATTCAAATCTGCCTCCTCAAGGACCTCATCTTGATCCTCAGAGGAAGCCAGAGCAGGGTTGCTAGGAAGGCTGGAGGGCTGGCTGCAAGGAAGGCTGGAGGGCTGGCTGCAAGGAAGGCTGGAGGTTTGGCTACAAGGAAGGCTGGATTGATCTCTGGGGGGAAGTGTGGACAGAGATTCCCGCACTTCCAGCTGGTCATCCAGAAAAGATAACTTGCTGTAGTACCACAGACTGGGTTTATAAACCTTATCTGCTGCAGCACCTGACCTCTGGGACTTCAGGACCATATTCCTCTGGGTCCTGTATGTCCCCCTGATGGTAGCAATTTTGTTTTTCACATCTTGGAGAGTTGTTGTGGGTATCTGGGTTTGGACAAATGCAAGCAGGCTCTCCAGTGCTGCTGTCCTGGCCGTTTTATTTTTATTCGCACCACTTTTGGTCTGCCACAGGATAGGGAGTTCCTTCCATTTATCTATGAACTCCCCCATAAACTCCGGATTTTTGAAAGTATTCATTCTCTCTGTAAAATCAAGAACCAAGAAAATACATATGTTTCAGGCAACATTCATCAAATCAGCATTTTGGACAGATATAAAAGCCCCAAATCTCCTCCTCTGATGAAACCCAAATCCTTAAAATGTTATGTACCTTGGTCAACACGTTCATTGCGAACTCCCTCTCCCGGCAAAAGAACGTATTTTCGACACATGGATCTTCACTTGATATACACTGCGCATGCGTGAAACTCCGCACGCATTCCCCGCCCCTGACGTTCGATATTGTACTTTCCCCGCCCCTTCTCGCTCGTCATAGTGCTCAACAACATGGCGGAGACACAGGTGGCTGAGATTACCTCTACAGAGGAGGAAATTCCTGAGGAGCCCAAATCCCGATCCCGGAGATATAAGGCATCCAACATGTCATTCGAGGAAATGGTGGAGATGGTCGCCATTTTGAGGAGGGAGGATTATGATGCCAAGCATGGGCCGTATAAAAGGCTTAATCTTGTCAAGACAAAAATTATGGGCAAAGTGGTCAAAACTCTTCACCAAAAATTTGGGGTGTGCAGAACGAAGGAACAGCTCAGAAAACGATGGTCTGATCTGAAGTTGCGGGAGCCCGACCAATACAAAAGAATCAAGAAAGTTTTAGGAAAAAGTAAGTACTTTTCATTCATTTTCCCTGCTAAAGATTATTACTTGTATTAAGTCGTGTATATTTGACTTTGATATAGTACAGTGAAAGATACCAACTTTCATGTTCGTCCGCACAGTAAACGGACGTAGTAAACCTCTTTCTCCGTACAGTTCCTAAAACGATGTTTTTGGATCATCCAGTGTGAACACCCAAATTTATAACTTTTTTTTGGGGAGCTAATTTTGTAAACAAGTTGCTTTATTTTTATAATCCAAATGACATTTAAAAAAAATTAAAAGGGTATGCATTGTAATGTTAAGGGAGAGAATGCTCAGCAGCTGATTAAACATCTGAACGCAGTAGTACAAGTGTGGGCCAAAACCTGCAAATTTTTAGGGTGTCACACACAGGTGATCCTGTGTATATACTTTGGGGTGTTACAATGTGTCAAACTTTATTTTAAAAAGTATATGCTCTGGTTTTGGCTATGTATCCAATCATGTGTTCAGGTTGTCACTGGGGGTACATTTAAAAATGGACCACACTTCCAAATAATCTTTCAAAATGTACTTTTCAGGGTTTTTGTTGTTAAATAATTATTAGTTACTAATGAAACTATACCTTTTATTGCAATCTCCATAGGGCTTCAAAAAGCTACGTCAGATGAGCCTAGAAATCCAACACCTTCAACAATACCCCCAGAACCACATGAAGGAGAGGAACGTGAAGTTGAGGAAGTGGAAAGTGGCACCACAACAGGTCAGTGTCAAACCAGACAGATGCAGGTTAATAGATGTAGGCCTACATATTCTATACTACATGGGTTTTTTTTTGATTTAGGTGCAGTTCTGGCCAAAGCCCCCGAAAAGTTTACACATCGCAGTGCCCAGATCCTGATGCAATACCTCATGGTCTGCTGTCGTGACCTTAAAAAAATAAAGGGAGACTCCACATTCTGCTCAGGGAAAATACCAAGCGGGTTGAGGAAAGGCTACAAAATATGATGGCTGTGCTTGGGCGTGTATAATGTTTTAACACAAAAGAACGTTGAACTTGCTGTGTTTTTGCAGGTATTTTTTGCTATTAAGCTTGAATGAATAGTACATGTTTACATTTTACACGAAAATTTATAATATTGTTTTTGTATGCATGGCTGTTCATGCGTTTTACCCCCAAAAATATTTTTAAGACATCTACATTTAAAAGGAAGTTTACTAAAACAAAATAAAAAAAAGGTATTTTCAGACAAAGAATTTGTGGCTGCATTATGTAAATGTTGTGCAAAGTGAACTAATCAATGTTTTGTGTTTACACTGACAATAAAGGCTAATTAAGAATGCAAAATACACATGGCACTACAAGTGCACTAGATAAACCTACGAGAAACCTAAAAGAATATTAAATTAAAACACAATACCAATATTTTCTCAATAAAAAGTTTTATTTTAACAAATAATATTGTTAAACATCCTCAGGCATATCAATGGCCCCCCTATCCACAAAATAGTCGACATATTTTTGTCGGACATCACGTCCAGTTTGAGGGGCCAAGCCTGGACGGCCAGCTTCCAGGGCCACTAAATTATCTGCTTCCAATAATGAGGCATCAGGCCCACTCAAAGTCATATAATTTGAAGAATGCACCCTCAGAAAATTATGGAGCACGCAACAAGTCATTACTACATGGTTCCATTTATAAGGGGCAAGGTGGATGGAGGTGAGGAACAGGCGGAATCGGCTGGCCATGATGCCAAAGGCATTTTCCACCACCCTTCTTGCTCTGGCCAGCCGATAGTTGAACACCCTCCTCTCAGGGGTGAGGGTGCGTTGCGGGAATGGCCTCATCAAATGGGGACCCAGGCCAAATGCCTCATCCGCCACAAAAACAAATGGGAGTCCCTCCACATTCTGCTCCGCTGCTGGCAAGGCCAGCTGATCCAATAGGAGCCGTTCCCCAAACTCAGTCTGTGCAAAGACTCCTCCATCTGACATCCTGCCATTCTTGCCAACGTCCACATACAGGAATTCGTAGGTGGCCGACACCACTGCCATCATGACGATGCTGTGGAACCCCTTATAATTATAATAAAAGGATCCCGAATGGGGTGGTGGGACGACCCGAACATGCTTGCCGTCGATGGCCCCTCCACAGTTCGGAAAGTTCCATCGTTGGGCAAACTCAGATGCCACATTCTGCCATTCATGTGGCGTAGAAGGGAACTGTGGAATTAAATTAAAAATAAATTAATACTTTGAGACAGAAACATTGAAAGCAGATTTAAGAAAAGCATTCATGGGCAACATTAGGAGAAACAGAAAAATTAAAACATTATTAGTAAGCAACAACAAACCAAAAAACAAACCCAAAATAAAAACTGGGGGGGGGTGAAGATGAGTTGGGGAGATCACTAATGAAGGCTGTAGCACTCTGTATGAAGTTTAAATAAATGTAACATTCCTAGGCAATCTTTAGGGTGCGTTTAGGGTAAAGCACTACGATGGAGCATAGAATAAAATACGGTACATGGAAATGACTAGGCAAGGTGGGTATGGCCCCAGGATAGCATGCTGGAGAGGTTAGGTAAGACAAATTTAAATGTAGGCCTAATAAAAAAACATTCCCAAAAAAAAATAACCATGTGGAGAAAGGGGACATTCCCTGCAGCTAAGAATCATGGGAATTAGGGACTGCTAATAAACCAAAAAAAAAATATTAACAAAGAAATACATACAATGTGAGGTTTTAAATAAGCACACTTACCTTAATATAGTCCTCCTGCAAAACTTGAAGGATGGCAGAACACGTCTCTGGTATAATGATACCCAGAGCCTGGGGGGATATGCCTGTGGAGAACTTTAGGTCCTGCAGGCTTCTCCCAGTCGCCAGGTATCGCAACGTGGCAATGAGCCTCTGCTCAGCACTGATGGCTTCACGCATAACGGTGTCCTGCCTGGTAATGTAGGGGGACACCAAAGCCAACAGATGCTGAAATACGGGGTCAGACATCCTTAGAAAATTCCTGTAGTCCTCAGGATTATTCTCCCTGATCTCCCGCAACAAAGGCATGTGACAGAACTGGTGCCGCTGGAGCAACCAATTCTTGGTCCATGAACTCCTCCTCACCCTGTTCATGGCCTGGAGTCGGGATACAGCATGAACCCCGGCACCAACTACAGCACGAACTCTACGACGAGTACGTAGCCGCAACATGGCTAGATAACGGTCGGCAGCTCAGAACGAACTAGAAGAACGAACGGAAGAACAGCAAGGCCTATGAAGAACAAGCTGAAAAACAGGAACGAGCAGACAAGAACGCACTGAATAAACAGATACGAACTGACTACAAGCACTACAAGACAGATACGAACCCACAGGCACAAACTAAACTCCACAAAACGATCTTCAAAGCACGAAGACTGAAAAGCGCGAATCGTCTCTCACCAAACTTTTACTAACACGCGGTAACACGAAATTAGCAAAAGCGTCCCAAAGGGTGGCGTCATTAGAACGGAACTTCCCCTTTATAGTGCCGTCGTATGTGTTGTACGTCACTGCGCTTTGCTTGAACGTTTTTTTTAATGATCGTGTGTACGCAAGACAGGCTTGAGAGGAAACATGAAAAAAAACGACGATAAAAACGTTGGTTTAAAAAATGGCATGAAAAACGATTGTGTGTACGCCGCATAAGAAGTGTCTAGTGCCCAATGACTTTTACCACTTTTGCATCCACTATGCCTCACAACCCACCACATATTGAAGGATGTCAGCTATCTTTGGCCTTGAAGGTTCTCATTAGGCTGGAAGAGGTCAGAGATTCTGATACACTTGCACCCCCACATACACACAAATCTCTCCCCTCCCAGCACAAATTCCTCTGCCCCCAGAACAAATTCTTCTCCAGCCCCTCAAATCCCCCATCTCCCAGCACAAAGCCTAATCCTCCCTCTTACCTCTCCCCTAATCACTCATCCCAGCATAAATTCTCCACCCCAGCACAAATACTGTATGTTATCTGTCCCACCCAGGACATTGTGCCCCCCCCCCCCCCCCCCAGTGCAATTCTCCCTTACTCAAACTTTCAGACCTCAGACACAGCACAATGCTGAGGAATATCCCTAATAATAATAATTCACATCAGAGTTGAGGAGGAGCCTAGGGGAAGCTTCCCTCAGCTCTGATATGTATTGTTGTGAGATGCCGGCTGTTGCAGTGTGGGTGATCATGGCATGCGGGTCCGGGTACATAAATTATTGGAGCCAGCCCAGATCTGCGCAATGCAGGGATTTTTTTTGATGGTCCTGCCGAATCCGGGATGTTTGGGAGGCATGTGCAACAAATAAAAAAAAAATGTAATTTCTTCGTTACATGGTTTTCAGGCAATTTGAGCCTGCCATAATGAAATACTTAATTAAAATAGTTGGGAACTATTTAGCAACCAGAAAATGTAGAGAAACTAAACATCATGGTCATAATTATGTAACATTAAACAGTGGTGAAAATAATTATCTGATCCCCTGCTGATTTTGTAAGTTTGCCCACTTACAAGGAAATGAAGGGTCTATAATTGTTATCATAGGTGTATTTTAAATGATAGAGACAGGATATCAACCAAAAATACAGAAAAAAAACAACACATGATACAAATGTTATAAATTGAGTTGCAGTTCAGTGAGTAAAAGTATTTAATCCCCTACTAACCAACAATAATTCTGGCTACATTATGGGGTTGATTTACTAAAGGAAAATCCACTTTGCACTTGAAAGTGCACATGGAAGTGCAGATGCTGTAGATCTGAGGGGGACATGCAAGGAAAATAAAAAACAGCATTTTAGCTTGCACATGATTGGATGATAAAATCAGCAGAGCTTCCCCTAATTTCAGAGCTTCCCCTCAGATTTACAGCGATCTACAGCGACTGCACTTCCATGTGGATTTTCTTTTAGTAAATCAACCCCTCTGTGTTCATGTGGTACATAGATTAGTCTGTTCAATTTAAGAAGGTTCTCCTAATGACAACTCGTTATGTGTATAAAAGACACCTGTCCACAGAATCTCTTTCTTCCATTCAAACCTCACCATGATGGGCAAGAGCTGTCAAAGGACGTCAGGGACAAGATTGTAGACCTTCACAAGGCTGGAATGGGTTACAAGACCAGCAAGAGGCCAGGGGTGGATCCAGTGGGGGTGGCAGAGCGTGCCCCAAGAAATCAGAGTCGCGGTTGGGACAACTCACAGTCATTCTCAGCATTAGGAATTACTTCCCAGACACATCAGGACTGGACTCTCCACCCCCTGTACCTCCCCCAGCAGTTTTCCAGCCTCTCTCCTGCTTGAGAAGATGGGAGCCGCCTGGCTTCTGCTGCTTGAGTGGGAGGGATAGGGATGTGCCTGACCCCTGAGATCACGCCCGGCTTGAAGAGGGAGGTGTAAGCAGCTGAGCAGAGGGAGCCGAGTGAATTTGAACTTCCTGGAGGTAAGCTCAACTAGCAGTACATCGTGGATTGGTTTACAGACACCTCTGTGCTAAGTCTGCTGAATTACTGCAGCTTAGCATAGAGGTGCTGTTAGCTGACAAATGAGATTGCATCTCCTTTTCATGTAGCACAGTGAGAAATTGGGCTCATTAAAGCATTGTGATTGCCCCCTGGTGTGTGCCCTCCCGATTCCCCCAGTGTATGGTCTTCTTACCCCCTGATGTGTCCCCTCCCGACCCCCAGTGTATGCTCTCCCGACCACGCAAATGTGTACCATTCCGACCCCCTCTGTGTGTGCCCTCCTGACCCTCCCCTGGTGTGTGCCCTCCTGACTCTCCAATGTGTGCCCTTCTGACCACCCCCCCCAGTGTGTGCCCCCAAACCCCTCCCCGGTGTATGCCCTCCTAACCTCCCTGGTGTGTGCCCTCCTGACCCTGTACCGTGCCCTCCTGACCTCCCTGATTTGTGCCCTCCTGACCTCCCCGGTGTGTGCCCTCCTAACCCTGTACTGTGCCCTCCTGACCTCTCCGGTGTGTGCCCTTCTGACCTCCCCAGTGTATGTCCTCCTGACCCCATACTGTGCCCTCCTGACCTCCCTGCTATGTGCCATTGTGCAATCTTGACCTTCCTGGTGTGTGCCCTCTGGACCCCCCCTGGTGTGTGCCCTCTGGACCCCCCCTGGTGTGTGCCCTCCTGACCCCCCCCGTGTATGTCCTCCTGACCCCCCCCATTGTGTGCCCTCCTGACCCTCCCTTGGTGTGTGCTCTCCCAGCCCCCTGGTGTGTGCCCTTCTGACCCCCCCGTGTGTGCCCTCCTGACCCCATACTGTGCCCTTCTGACCTCCCTGGTGTGTGCCATTGTGACCTCCCTGCTGTGTGACATCCTGACCTTTCTGGTGTGTGCCCTCCTGGCCCCCCCCGGTGTGTGCCCTCCTGATCCCCCCAAGTGTGTTCCCTCCTGACCCTCCCCTGGTGTGTGCCCTTCTGACCCCCCCAGTATGTGCCGTTCTGACCCCCCAGTGTGTGCCCTCCTGACCCCATACTGTACCCTCCTGACCTTTCTGGTGTGTGACATCCTGACCTTCCTGGTATGTGCCCTCCTGACCCCCCAAGGTGTGCCCTCCTGACCCCCCCCCCAGTGTGTGCCCTCCTGACCCTCCCCTGGTGTGTGCTCTCCCAGCCCCCTGGTGTGTGTCCTTCCGACCCCCCCAGTATGTGCTGTTCTGACCCCCCCCCGGTGACACCTAGTCCTTTGCTCTACTGATCCCTGTACATGTCCTACATTCTAATGACCTCTGTACACTGCTCTTCATCCCACTGACCCCTGTACATTGTCCTCTTGCCCCCTGTCCTCCGCCCTACTTACCTCCTATCCTCTGTCCTGTCAACTTCTGTCCTCTGCCCTGCTGACCCCCTGTTCTCTGCCCTACTGTTCTCTGTACACCGCCGTATGTCCTATTGACCTCTCTACGCTGCCCTACATACTACTGACCACTGTACAGTGCCCTACATACTACTGACCTCTGTGCACTGTACACTGTATGATACATTAAATTTAGTTCTGTAAGTAACACCTTATTTTCTGGAAGTGCCCCTCCCGAAACTAGACTCTGGATCCGCTCCTGCTTGGTGAAAAGGAGACAACTGTTGGAGTGATTATTTGCAAATGGAAGAAATACAAAATAACCATCAATCGCCCTTGAGGAAGAAAAATGCTGCCTATGACCCTGAGAACACCATTCTACAGTCAAGCACGGAGGTGGAAACATTATGCTTTGGGGCTGTTTCTCTGCTAAAGGTACAGGCCGACTTTGCCACATTGAGGAGCCAATGAACGGGGCCATGTATTGTAAAATCTTGGATGAGAACCTTCTTCCTTCAGCCAGAACACTGAAGATGGGTCATGGATGGGTCTTCCAGCATGACAATGACTCAAAACATACCAACAAGGCAACAAAGTAGGGGCTCAAGAAGAAGCACATTAAGGTCATTGAGTGGCCTAGCCAGTCTCCAGACCTTAATCCTATAGAAAATTTATGGAAGGAGCAGAAACTTTGAGTTACCAAGTAACAGCCAAGAAACCTTAAGGCTTTAGAGAAGATCTGTTAAGAAGAGTGGACCAAAATCCCTCCTGAGATGTGTGCAAACCTGGTACCCAAATACAAGAAACGTCTTACGTCTGTGCTTGCCAACAAGGGTTTCTCCACCAACTACTAAGTCATGTTTTGCTTGGGGATCAAATACTTATTTTACTCACTGAACTGCAACTTAATTTATAACATTTGTATCATGTGTTTTTCTGCATTTTTGGTTGATATTCTATCTCTATCATTAAAAATACACCTATGATAACGATAATAGACCCTTCATTTCTTTGTAAGTGGGCAAATTTACAAAATCTGCAGGGGATCAAATAATTATATTCCCCAATGTAAATATACATTATAGTGTAAAAAGTACAGGAATCAGGACTGTGTAATGTGCAAAATGGTGTAAAGAGTGCAGAGTCAGGACAAAATGATCAAAAGTTAGGAGTACCCCATTTTTGGTGATATCTTTCAGAAGTTTAATGCCCTTGACCACCCACACCATTGGATCCGGGAAGGAGTGAAAATGAGGTAACTTAGGGTTCCCCCACAGTGGAGTCTGTGGCGAGAAACCCAAATAACTCGGGCAAGCTAGCTCAACTGCCTCATCCCATGCTTTAATCGTTGCTTTCATGGACAATGTCAGAGGTAGGTCAGACTTTGCACCTCTGTGGATGGCCAAGCGAAGGGTCTCATACGACCCCAAGTGAGCCGTTTCCACAACCGTGGCAGAATCACCAGCATCAGAAGTCAACCATCTATGGGCAAACACTAGTTGACTGGCAAGACAATATTTCCTCCAGTCAGGTAGAGCCAGCCCCCCCTGTCCCCAGGGTTCTTTAAGCACCATGAGTCCTATACGTGGTATTTTGGGAGCCCAGAGGAACCTAGATTATGCTTTTTACCTAGATCCCAAAACAGCCCCATCCGATATTGGGAGGTATGGAAATTGACAGCTCTAAACTCTAAAGTGCCCAGAACCAAGGACCTCTGGGCTCTTTGCTACTAAGGGTGATTAAGAAACAGATAGATTTCTTTTTCTGTAAGCTATTTCAGAAAAGGAATATGTTAATTAAAAAAAAAGTTGATTTTGACTTGGTCTTCACCTTGACGTGTGGCTAAAATGTGGCCCTTTTAAGTTGGACACCACTGATCTGCTACTATACATGCTGTAAAGGAGCACAGAAAATATCTATCCAGGGGAGGTGGAAACACAATACTTGTTTGTAGTGATGTTTTATGTAACCTAGCAATCTTCAAAGAATCAGACAATGTTCTGTAATGTGGTAACAGTTAATTATCTATCTGTAACATGATGATCAGCGCTGTAGAGATGTCACATGCTGTCAGGTCGGATGGCGCTGTCAGGACAACGTAGAAAGACTTTAATGCAAAGACACAATATTAAAAGTGTCAAACTATCTATTTAGATAGGTTTACTGAATAATAACAATAAAAGCACATGTTCTGAAAGCAATGTTACACATTTTTAAGTGTCACAAAAATTGTTTTGAAAATATTTTTATTTTATTTTTTTAAATTACAAATTAGATTTTAACACGAAAAATCTTATTTTAGCAAAATTATTCCCTGACCTAATCTAACCCACCTTCCCCTTCTACAGATGCATGCTTACCTTTATCCAGTGACTGTGGTTCTACCATTTGTTTACCATATGCCATATTATTCATATGTACAAGTTATTACTGTGCTGGCCTGCATAGTCTTAAATGGGACTGTCTGAACATCTTAAGCCTTGGGACACAGTCTCATAGAAGTCTATGGGGCCCTAAGTTGCAGGCGCAGCCAAGACAGTAAGGACTTGCACTAATGGATGTAAATAAATAGCAGAATATTGGTTTAATGTAAGTATGCAAATATGGAGGGGGTGGGGAGGGGGGGGGTGGATAAGGTTATTTGAGGGAAAAAAGGCTAAAAAGATAAATGAGCTTTGTTTTAAAGTGCACTTCTCCTTTAAACTCACGTATTATTTTACATATTACATAACCTTAGCCCTGTCAAGCTCAGCATCTTAAAGCATAACAAAAGTTCTGCTTTTAAAAACTGCAAGCAGTCAGGCTCTTTATTGCAGAAGAGATTAAGGCTTACCTGTAGGTGCAAGAAATATCTCCTAAACCTACACGGTTTAGGAGATATTTAGTTAAATGACAGGCGCCGCTGTCTACGGCGCATGCACGCCGTAGACAAGGGCGCATTCATGGGGTTAATCCCATTCACAAATTTGGCTACTTCCCAGCAATCGCTGGGCGTAGCCGAATGTGAAGGCTCCCGCACGCATGCGCAGAGTGACGTCTCCGCCGCTCCGGCCAATCACAGCGCCGGAGCGGCGCTGTGATTGGCTGGAGCGGCGATACCCGGAAGTAACCTTCCGGCTATCGCCGCAGAGATGACTGCGGCTGAAGAGGGAGACGAGGACGGCTTCGGGGGCCCCGATCTAAGGTAAGTGATGCATAATGAGCTAGTATGCTAGTCATATTAGCTCATTATGCCTTTCTCTTACAGGTAGTTTTAAAAAAAAAATTTTAAAAGGGTTTACAACCACTTTAAGTAAGAAATTCCATAAATTTAATTCCAATTAATAAATTTATTAAAGCATAACATGTGAATCATTTCCATAACTGTTTTTTATTCACTTTTATACAGTTCAGTAAAATGTCTACTGCACAGATCAGCTGAATATACTGCTTGTACATTTTAACCACTTAACGACCGCTCACTGTATATATACGTCGGCAGAATGGCACCGACAGGCACAATCACGTAGAGCATACGTGATTGCCTTTGTATAGTTGGGGGGTCCAATCGGACCCCCCTTCTGTACAGTGAGCGGTGGCTAAGTGTCCGGGAGCGTTCCGGGATGAGGGGGCAGCCATTCGTTTCTGGCCACCCCCTCGCGATCGCTCCCGGCGAATGGAAATGCCCCCTCTGTCTGTGTCAGACAGAGGGAGCAGGAGGAAGTGATGTCATCTCTGGTGCGGCGCTCACATATACCGAGCGCCGTACAAGAGAAGATATCAGGTCAGTGCACACAACACTACACTGACACCAGGACACATAGGGACATAAATCGCCCCCCCAGGCCCCCCCAGATCACCCCCCCAGCCCCCAGTCACAGTGTCACTGATTGCAGTGACCATTTATTTAGTGATCACTGCAATCAGTGACATTTGTGACTGTAAAAGTGTCCAGGCCACCCAAGTGCAGTATCGATCGATCACTGTCACTTACAAAACAAAAACACACATAACTCCAGCGTTCGCAGAGACAGGCCTGATCCCTGCGACTCCAGTGCTGTAGGAGGTGATTTCACCACCACAGTTAAAAAAAAAAAGCAAATATGCCGAAGCATTGGGGCAGCAGGGGCGGAGGAGCGATTTTGCTCCTAATGCCGCGTACATACGGTCGAAATTCCGACGGAGGCTTGCCCGTGGAAAAGTCCGACCATGTGTGTGCGGCATAACTTTTTTGCGGGAGGATGCCCCCATGCTTCGGCATATATAAATGGTGCGTGTATGCCCATCATTGGAAGTGGGTGGATGAAGGGCGGTATTCTAATGGTGGGCATACCCACCGATCAATCTCTTTTTTCGTTCAGCCAACTGGCTGCATGAAATAAAAAGATTACAATACATGTCCAACAAGGACCAGCAACGTACTGGTATGTTGCTGGACTTTGAATGTTTATACCAGAATGATGCCTGCGGGTTTAGGTATCATCTTGGTATCATTCTTTTCAGCCTGCGGCCGGCTTTCATGTAAAAGCAATCCTAGCGGCTAATTAGCCTCTGGACTGCTTTTACAAGCAGTGGGAGGGAATGCCCCCCCCGGATATAAAAAGCGCCATTGGGAAATTGGGAAAGCATTTTATCACACCGATCTTGGTGTGGTCAGATGCTTTGAGGGCAGAGGAAAAATCTAGGGTCTAGAAGACCCCAGTTTTTTCAAAAAAAGAGTACCTGTCACTACCTATTGCTATCATAGGGGATATTTACATTCCCTGAGATAACAATAAAAATGATAAAAAAAAAAAATACTTGGAAGGAACAATTTAAAAATAAAATAAAAAAGCAAAATTAATAATAAAAAAAAAAAAGAAAAAAAAAAAAGCACCCCTGTCCTGCCCTGCTCTTGCCCAATGTCGAACGCAAGCGTCGGTCTGGCGTCATATGTAAACAGCAATTGCACCATGCATGTGAGGTATCACCGCGAAGGTCAGATCGAGGGCAATCATTTTAGCAGTAGACCTCCTCTGTAAATCTACTGGGGTAACCTGTAAAGGCTTTTAAAGGCTTTTAAAAATGTATGTAGTTTGTCGCCAATGCGCGTTTGTGCGAAATTTTAAAGCATGTCGTGTTTGGTATCTATGTACTCGGCCTAAGATCATCTTTTTTATTTCATCAAACATTTGGGCAATATAGTGTGTTTTAGTGCATTAAAATTAAAAAAAGTGTATTTTTTAACCCAAAAAATGCGTTTGAAAAATCGCTGCGCAAATACTGTGTAGAAAAAAAAAATGCAACACCCACCATTTTAATCTGTAGGGCCTTTGCTTTAAAAATATATATAATGTTTGGGGGTTCAACATAATTTTCTTGCAAAAAAAAAAAATGTTTTCATGTAAACAAAAAGTGTCAAAAAGGGCTTTGTCTTCAAGTGGTTAGAAGAGTGGATGTAAGCTTCCTAATGTTGTGTATAAAATGCCAGAACAGTTCAAAACCCCCCCAAATGACCCCATTTTGGAAAGTAGACACCCCAAGCTATATACTGAGAGGCATGTCGAGTCCATGGAATATTTTATATGTTGACACAAGTTGCGGAAAAACGACAAATTTTTATTTTTTTTTCACAAAGTTGTCACTAAATGATATATTGCTCAAACATGCCATGGGCATATGTGGAATTACACCCCAAAATACATTCTGTTGCTTCTCCTGAGTACGGGGATACCACATGTGTGAGACTTTTTGGGAGCCTAGCCACGTACGGGACCCCAAAAACCAAGCACCGCCTTCAGGCTTTCTAAGGGTGTAAATTTTTTATTTCACTTCTCACTGCCTATCACAGTTTCGGAGGCCATGGAATGCCCAGATAGCACAAAACCCCCCAAATGACCCCATTTTGGAAAGTAGACACCCCAAGCTATTTGCTGAGAGGTATTGTGAGTATTTTGCAGATCTCGCTTTTTGTCACAAAGTTTTGAAAATTGAAAAAAAAAAATATATATATATATATTTTCTTTCTTCATTTTCAAAAACAAATGAGAGCTGTAAAATACTCGCCATTCCTCTCAGCAAATAGCTTGGGGTGTCTATATTCCAAAATGGGGTCATTTGGGGGGGTTTTGTGCGATTTTGGCATTTTATGGCCTTCGAAACTGTGATAGGTAGTGAGGAGTGAAATCAAAAATTTGTGCCTAGAAATCCTGAAGGCGGTGCTTGGTTTTCGGGGTCCCGTCCGCGGCTAGGCTCCTAAAAAGTCCCACACATGTGGTATCCCCGTACTCAGGAGAAGCAGAAAAATGTATTTTGGGGTGTAATTCCACATATACCATGGCATGTGTGAGCAATATATCATTTAGTGACAACTTTTTGTAATTTTTTTTTTTTTTTTTTGTCATTATTCAATCACTTGGGACAAAAAAAAATATATTCAATGGGCTCAACAGGCCTCTCAGCAATTTCCTTGGGGTGTCTACTTTCTAAAATGGGGTCATTTGGGGGGGTTTTGTGCTATTTTGGCATTTTATGGCCTTCGAAACTGTGATAGGTAGTGAGGAGTGAAATCAAAAATTTGCGCCCTTAGAAATCCTGAAGGTGGTGCTTGGTTTCCGGGGTCCCGTACGTGGCTAGGCTCCTAAAAAGTCCCACACATGTGGTATCCCCGTACTCAGGAGAAGCAGCATAATGTATTTTGGGGTGAAATTCCACATATAACCATGGCATGTGTGAGCAATATATCATTTAGTGACAACTTTTTGTAATTTCTTTTTTTTTTTTTTTTTTTTAGTCATTATTCAATCACTAGGGACAAAAAAATAAAAAATTCAATGGGCTCAACATGCCTCTCAGCAATTTCCTTGGGGTGTCTACTTTCCAAAATGGGGTCATTTGGGGGGGTTTTGTACTGCCCTGTCATTTTAGCACCTCAAGAAATGAGATAGGCAGTCATAAATTTAAAGCTGTGTAAATTTCAGAAAATGTACCCTAGTTTGTAAACTCTATAACTTTTGCGCAAACCAATAAATATACGCTTATTGACGTTTTTTTTACTAAAAACATGTGGCTGAATACATTTTGGCCTAAATGTATGACTACAATTGAGTTTATTCGATTTTTCTTATAACAAAAAGTAGAAAATATCATTTTTTTTCAAAATTTTCGGTCTTTTTCCGTTTATATCGCAAAAAATAAAAATCGCAGAGGCAATCAAATACCATTAAAAGAAAGCTCTATTTGTGGGAAGAAAAGGACGCAAATTTCGTTTGGGTACAACATTGCATGTCCGCACAATTTACAGTTAAAGCAGCGCAGTGCAAAATTCTGAATTCACCTCTGGTCCTCTAGCTACCAAATGGTCCGGGGCTTAAGTGGTTAAGATCAAGTTTTGTTGTATTGTGAATTAAATATTTATCGCCCTAAACAATATTGCACAGGTTCTTAAAGCGGAGCTCCGCCTTAAAAATATTATTAAAAGCCAGCAGCTACAAATACTGCAGCTGCTGAATTTATTTATTTTTTGAATATTTTTTATTTTATTTTAAATTATCCGTTATACATAGGACAGTCATTCCATTTGATCTGATACATCAAGTAATTAACACAACACAATTTTATACAAATTCAAATATATAGCATCAGTCCAAATTCATAGGCTTATATATACTGTCATACAGAACGACCCTTTATCCTACACACATCTGCTGACTTTTAATAAATGGACACTTACCTGTCCAGGGTGCCCGCGATGTCGGCAGCAGAAGACGAGCAATAGCTCGTCTCTCGGCTGCCCCCGTCGCCATCCTCGGTGAGGGAATCAGGAAGTGAAGCGTTGCGGCTTCACTGCCCGGTTCCCTACTGCGCATGCGCGAGTCGCGCTGCGCGTCTTTCACGGGTCCCCTGTCAGGGTCACCTGTGGCCAGGTGACAGATGCACACCGTAGGGGGACAGGAGTGCACCGCGAGGTAGTGAACCCTATGGCTGGCTTCTGTGGATAGGAAACTGGGTGGTTGTGGAAAGCGGGACCAGAGGAGCACAACCGGGATCCCAACGGAAGCGAGAGCCAAGATTCCCCAGGGCGCGGAGTCTAAGACCCAGCTGGTCTTCTCCAGGGCCTCTAGTGGTGAGGATGTTACGCTGCAGGCTGGGACCAGGTCGCGGCCCCTGGAGTTTCCTAGCTCACGCCCCGTAGGATAAGGGGAAGCAGCAGCACACGATAGAGAGAACCGAATAACAAGCCGAAGGTCAGGGGCCACAAGCAGACAAGGATAACGAAGAACGAGCCGAAGGTCAAGGGTCACGAGCAGACAGGGATGGTCGGGGACAAGCCAATAACGTAACAGAGAGACAGACGTAGCACACGGCAGGCAGGAACCCAAACACACAATGCCTAACAAACACGTTGATCAGCAAAGCAGGCTTGCAGTGCACAGGTTAATATAGTGTTCAGTGATAGGGCCTGGGGTGGAGTCAGGCTGGGAGGAGATTATAAAGGAAGCCAGGTGAAGGAGGTCTGGTCTCTAGATGAACACATGAGGAGGAAGGTAAGATGGCAGACAGACATTAATGCATATCCATGACAGTACCCTCCCTCTTACGAGGCCTCCCCCTTCCCCGCCTGGGCCCAGGTTTAGAGGGAAACTTCAGATGAAACTCCTTTAACAGACGAGGTGCAAAGACCTCAGATGCAGTGATCCAAGACCTCTCCTCAGGACCAAACCCTTTCCAATGAACGAGGTACTGAAGAACGCCTTTACAGAGTCGGGAGTCCAGAATTTGACTGATCTCGTACTCCTGATTATCCTCCGAGACAGGCGCCACGGTAGGAAGAGGACGAGAGAATTTATTGAGGACTAAAGGCTTTAGAAGAGCAACATGAAAGGAGTTAGTGATTTTAAGGCTCTTAGGAATCTGGAGTTTGAAACAAACCGGATTCAGTTTAGCAGTTACCGTGTATGGACCGATGAATCGTGGAGCAAACTTCAGAGAAGGAACTCGGAGCTTGATGTTCCTGGTAGAGAGCCAGACTTTGTCCCCTGGCTGAAGAGAAGGCGGTTTACGCCTGCGGCGGTCGGCAAAGCCTTTGAATTTTTCAGCAGCTGCCCGGAGGGAATCATGAACGTGACCCCAAACGGAATTGAGAGACTCCTGAACCGAAGCCAAAGCTGGAATGTCTGGAGAACAGATCATAGGAAGAGGAAGTTGAGGGTGTTTTCCATAAACTGTGAAAAAGGGTGTCTTCTGCGAACTGGTATTCACATGATTGTTATGGGAGAATTCTGCCCACGGGAGTAGAGAGGACCAATCGTCATGGTGAGAAGACACAAAGGTGCGAAGAAAGACCTCTAACTCCTGATTAACCCTCTCAGTCTGTCCATTGGATTGGGGATGGTAAGAAGAAGAAAAATCCAAGACAATATTGAGGGATTTGCAAAAGGCTCTCCAAAAACGAGACGTGAATTGGACTCCCCTGTCGGAAACAATATGAGAAGGGACCCCATGTAGGCGGAGAATTTCTCGAATGAAAATGGGAACCAAGGCAGGGGCAGAAGGAAGACCAGGAAGAGGAACAAAATGAGCCATCTTGGAGAATCGATCGATTACCACCCAAATGACTGTATTATTCTCAGACAGTGGGAGATCGGTGATAAAATCCATGGCAATATGGGCCCAGGGTTCCTTAGGAATAGGCAAGGGCATGAGGAGACCAGCAGGAGCTTGTGTGGAGGATTTGGACTGAGCACAGACATGACAAGCTTTAACGTAGTCTTTGACGTCTGAGCGGAGATTAGGCCACCAGTAGTGACGACTGATGAGTAGGAAGGATCGGAGGAATCCAGAATGCCCTGCCACCTTGGAATCATGTCCCCAACGAAGGATCTTAGCTCTTAGCTCAGTGGGGACAAAGGTCTTACCAGGCGGAATTTTAGACTTCAGGGTGGTAGAGTGGGCAACAATGCATGAGGTGGGAATGATCGGCTCAGGTTCAGGGGCGGACTCCTCGTCCAAAGTGTCAAATGACCTAGAGAGCGCATCAGCCCGACCGTTGCAGGAACCAGGTTTGTAGGTAATCGTGAAATTAAAACGGGCAAAGAAGAGACTCCACCTGGCCTGTCTAGGATTCAGACGTTTAGCATTCTGTAGATACTGTAAATTCTTGTGATCGGTAAAGATCGTTATGGAGTGAGGGGAACCCTCCAAGAGATGACGCCACTCCTCTAACGCCAATTTAATTGCGAGAAGTTCCCGATCACCGATGGCATAATTCCTCTCTGCCTGAGAAAATTTTTTGGAGAAGAACGCACATGGTTGGCGTCTCTTCTCAAAGATTTGAAGAAGCACAGCTCCCACCCCCATTGAGGAAGCGTCCACTTCAATAAAAAATGCATTCCCAGGATTTGGTCTCCTCAAGAGGGGGCCAGAAACAAAGGCCTGTTTCAGGTTGTGAAATGCAGAGACAGCTTCGGGAGGCCAGTCTCTGGCATTCACACCCTTCTTGGTCAAAGCGATAATAGGCGCGGCAATGGAAGAGTAATTCCTTATGAACTGCCTATAATAATTAGTGAAGCCAAGAAAGCGCTGTGTGGCCTTGAGGCTAGCAGGAAGAGGCCAGTTGGTGATAGCCAAGACCTTCCCAGGGTCCATACGAAGCCCCGAACATGAGACAAAGCACCCCAAAAACAGGACCTCAGAACATTCAAAGGAACATTTCTCCAGCTTGGCATAGAGATTGTTCTCTCTAAGACGTTGAAGTACAGTGCGGACATGGTTTCTGTGGACGAGCAGATTTTCAGAAAAGATCAGAATGTCATCCAGATAGATGACAACAAACTGGTACAGCAGATCTCTGAAGATTTCATTGACAAAGTTTTGAAACACGGCTGGAGCATTACACAGACCAAAAGGCATCACCAGATATTCGTAATGCCCGTCTCTAGTGTTAAATGCAGTCTTCCATTCGTCACCCTCCCGTATTCGAATGAGATTGTACGCGCCTCTGAGATCCAACTTGGTGAAAATGGAGGCACCCTTCAACCTATCGAATAGCTCAGATATTAAGGGTAAGGGGTATCGATTTTTAATAGTAACCGCATTTAAACCCCGATAATCGATGCAGGGTCTTAAGGTACCATCCTTTTTGGCAACAAAAAAGAACCCTGCCCCTGCAGGCGATGAGGATTTCCGGATGAACCCTCTCTCCAGATTCTCTGCTACATACTCCGACATGGCCTGGGTCTCTGGGATGGACAGAGGGTAGGTACGACCCCTGGGTAGAGTTGCTCCGGGGACAAGATCAATAGCACAGTCAAAAGACCTGTGGGGAGGAAGCACCTCAGCTGATTTTTTACAGAACACATCCCGGTAATCGCTGTATGCGGCGGGAAGATCAGAAGAAACAGAAGTGGCAGCAACCGGAAGACTCTCCTTGGGGGTCACCTTGAGAAGACACGACGAGAAACATGAGGAACCCCAGGCCAGGATCTGCCCAGAGACCCAGTCCACATGTGGGGAGTGGAGCTGTAGCCAAGGGAGGCCCAATACAACTGGGGTAGAGGCCTTGGGTAGAATAAGAAAGGATATCCACTCCTGGTGGAGAATCCCTACCGACATCCTAATGGGTAGCGTCTGGAAGCGAATAGGGCCCCCTGGGAGAACAGTGCCATCAATTGCCGAGACTACCAATGGGGTAGTGAGAGGTGAAAGGGTAAGCTTCATAGAAGAAGCAGTTCTCCAATCCATGAAATTGCCGGCAGCCCCGGAATCCAGGTATGCAAGGGTTGACTGAGGAGAAGTGCCTACATGAAGGGACACCGGCAAGAGCAGGCGAGAAGGTGATGTTTCTGGGTCCAATACTCCACCTTCCAAATGTATTAGACCCGAGCGTTTCCCGGACGAAGCGAGCAGGAGTCACGAAAATGACCCTTGCCCCCACAATAGAGGCACAAGCCCAGAGTTCTGCGCCTAGCACGTTCTTCGGGGGTTAGTCTGGTCCGGCCCAGCTGCATAGGTTCTTCAGCAGGTAGAGGATGCTCCACGGAATGAAGGGAGGGGAGCTCAGACTGGCTAGGACCCAGAGAGTGCTGGCGTCTTTTTTCTAAGGACCTCTCTTGAAAACGAATGTCGATCTGGTTGCATAATGAAATTACATCGTCCAGACCGACGGGAATGGCTCTTCCCGCTAATTCGTCTTTCACTCGGTCAGAGAGGCCATGTAAAAAGGTAGCGACCAGGGCCTCATTATTCCAGCTCAATTCAGCTGTGTGGATACGGAACTGAAGAGCATATTGCCCCACTGAACTAGATTCTTGGCGAAGACGTAAGACAGCACTAGCCGCTGAAGAAGCCCGAGCCGGCTCTTCGAAGATATTACGAAAGAGCTTCAAGAATTCGGACAGACTGGAAACCACCGGATCGTTCCTCTCCCACAGGGGGGCAGCCCAGGCCAAAGCTTCACCGGAGAGGAGGGAAATGATATAGGCTACCTTAGCCCGGTCAGATAGGAAGCTTTGAGGCTGAAGCTCAAAATGAATAGTGCATTGGCTGAGAAACCCCCTGCAGGCCTTGGAGTCCCCAGAGAAACGGAACGGAGCTGGCAATCTTAGTGAGTGTGAGGCTGCGACTGGTGCGATAGGTACAGCCGCTGGTTGTACTTGGGGTTGCGGATTCGGGGTTCCCAAGGAGACCTGAAGCTGCTCGAATCGAGAAGCCAGATCCTGGAGGAATCGCATCACCTGGGTCTGATTTGATTCCTGGGTCTCAAGTCTGCGAACTATGCCCTGCAATGGATCATCCGCGGGAAGCGGGATGTCAGCCGGGTTCATGGCTGATCAAACTGTCAGGGTCACCTGTGGCCAGGTGACAGATGCACACCGTAGGGGGACAGGAGTGCACCGCGAGGTAGTGAACCCTATGGCTGGCTTCTGTGGATAGGAAACTGGGTGGTTGTGGAAAGCGGGACCAGAGGAGCACAACCGGGATCCCAACGGAAGCGAGAGCCAAGATTCCCCAGGGCGCGGAGTCTAAGACCCAGCTGGTCTTCTCCAGGGCCTCTAGTGGTGAGGATGTTACGCTGCAGGCTGGGACCAGGTCGCGGCCCCTGGAGTTTCCTAGCTCACGCCCCGTAGGATAAGGGGAAGCAGCAGCACACGATAGAGAGAACCGAATAACAAGCCGAAGGTCAGGGGCCACAAGCAGACAAGGATAACGAAGAACGAGCCGAAGGTCAAGGGTCACGAGCAGACAGGGATGGTCGGGGACAAGCCAATAACGTAACAGAGAGACAGACGTAGCACACGGCAGGCAGGAACCCAAACACACAATGCCTAACAAACACGTTGATCAGCAAAGCAGGCTTGCAGTGCACAGGTTAATATAGTGTTCAGTGATAGGGCCTGGGGTGGAGTCAGGCTGGGAGGAGATTATAAAGGAAGCCAGGTGAAGGAGGTCTGGTCTCTAGATGAACACATGAGGAGGAAGGTAAGATGGCAGACAGACATTAATGCATATCCATGACATCCCCGATGTGTTCTGGGAACTGTGTGTTTCCCAGAACAAAGCGGGGGGGGCGGGGGCGGGATTTTGCGGATATTCTGCGGATATCTATGCACAGAAGTGGGTGCAAATACCTGTATTATACAGGTATCTGCACCCCCTCCCCCCTACAAGGTGCCAATTGTGGCACCGGAGGTGGGGAGGAATCCAATGAGCGGATATTCCACTTTAGGGTGGAACTCCGCTTTAAATACAGGTTTCTTCTAGCTGGTGTTAAAGTGTATGGACATTAACATATTTACATATTCTTAAGGAGCCATCAATGAGCATTAAAACATGCTGACCTCAGCAATTCATCCTCAAAAGTTTACAGAAACTCAAAAACTCTGCTGCTCCTTCTTCCAGCAGCTCAGCTACCCCTACTCCCTCCTTCTAGCAACAACTCAGTAGCTCAGCTCACCTTGCCCCCCCCCCCTCTAATAAGTGACTCAGTAGCTCAGCTTCTCCTGCTCTACCCTCCCTACAATAATTCAGCAACTCAGATCCCCTTATTTCCCCTGCAACTCGCCAGCCCAGCTCACCTTGCTCTCCCTCCCAGCAGTAACTCAGTTCCCCTCTGCTCACCCCTCCCAGCAGTTCAGCACCCCCTGCTCCCCTTTCCTGCAGTGACTCAGCAGCTTAACTCACCCTGTTCCTCCTGCCAGCAGTGACTCAATAGCCATCTCTTCTCTCCCTTTCCAGCAGTGACTTAGTGCTTCACCCTACTCTTCTCCTACCTCCAGGCAGTGACTTAGCAGCTCAGCTAACTCTTTACCACCCTTTCAACTGTGAAGCCCTGTACACACGATCGGATTTCCTATGGATTCTAATCCGATGGTTTTGTCCATCGGAAATCCGATGAAGCTGACTTCCATCAGTCTTGCCTACACACCATCAGTCAAAAAACCGACCGTCCCAAACGCGGTGACGTAAAACACTCCGATGAGCCGAGAAAAATGAAGTTCAATGCTTCTGAGCATGCATCGACTTGATTCTGAGCATGCATGGGTTTTTTATCCGATGGACTTGCCCATAGACGATCGGAATTTGCTATCGGTTTTTGATCCATCGGAAAAATTTAAAACATGTTCTATTTTTTAACACCGATGGAAAAAAGACAGATGGGGCCCATACACGATCGGTTTGTCCGATGAAAAAAGTCCATAGGACTGTTTTCATCTGTAAAACCGATCGTGTGTACAGGGCTTAACTCAGGAGCTCAGGTAACCCGCACCCATTTCCAAGCAGTAAATAAGGTTGGTCATACACGGTTTGAATCTCGGCCAGTTCAGCAAGAAGTACTCAATGATTTACCCTAATAAAATATAGTTCAGCCAGGGACAGTAAGACCGTACTCTTGCATTGGCTTTTCTAGGGAGAAAGTAAAGGCTGAAAACAATCTAGCAACCAGAGTGCAAACCTGATATAAGAAGCTGCTGACTCAACCTGATAAAGAGTAAAAATTTTAATAATTCAACTTGACAGCAGTTACCAGGAACTAAAGGCTAAGAAGTCTGAAACTCTTATACTAATATATATTTTGACAGGACATGGGAGAAAACATTTAGTAAAGTAAAGACGTTCTCTCCTATCAATGTATTTTCCGTGCAAAAAGCTGTAATTATCCAACTAGGGCCTAATAGCAAAAACTATATAATAAAATGCCATTTGTAATACTAGATCTGTCCAGTAGATAGCACTATGAATCACTCTTTTCCTCTGTCCTATTTATACAGTCGCTCAGTATTTAAAGGACAACTCCAAGCAAACTAAACATTTAAATGTATTGTAAATTTTCATCAGGTTGTAGACCATGCACTTCCTGGTCTTCACCAGCTCTCTCCTCAGATCTCCCCTCCTTTTTTTCTATGTCTGTATATTATTAAATTTTTTAGTTAGATTATATAATCGATTACATATAGTTTAGTAGTTTATCCTTTTTTAAGCAAGATACATAATATTTAGTAGGAATTTTCACCCAAGATTCACTCAGCTTTCACTCAGAAGTCACCTATTTTTCACTTAAGATGCAATTAGAAAAAAAGGATGAATCTTGGGTGAAAATTGTGTGAATCTCAGGTGAAAACATTATTAAATCGATCATAGATTGTATTTTTATGTTTTAAGAGTGTATTCTTTTTAATTGACTGCTGATTCTTACCTTATAATCAGCAGTTCAGCACTATATATGGGAAGTCCTATGTTCTGTTGTATTTCAAGATAATGAACTTTAGCACCATTTTTTTCCCCTTTTATCTGTACATTGTCTGTAAACATTTTCCTTTACAGGCATTGCAGTTTTAAAGAGCTTCTATTTCCAAAACTAAAAAAAATAACATATATTTTAATGTTTGAGGGGTCACCACATAAATCATATTTCCATTTTTTTATTTAATGAATATCTTGTTGATTGTAAGTGATATCCATTAATGATTGTTTTTTCTTTTTGACTTATAGTTTGAAATTGATAATTGCTCTATATTATCATATGTATGTGTACAATAAAGCTCCTGAAGAAGCGGTATCTACGTCTGCGAAACGCGTAGGGCCATTAATACACAGATGGTATATATGTTCAAGTGTCACAATATTTGTGACTGTTGTGAGGGGGTTAGCTCGGCAGCGGGTGTGTGTGACCCCCGGGATGGGCTCCCCACACAAAACAGGCCCAGCAAACGGAGGTTGTGGTTTTCAAAATCAAAAAGGTGCGGTTTATTTTCTATTTACAGTGACAAAACACAGCAAAGCAAAAGAAACATAACCAAAATAAATCCTGGTCAAGTTGACCTCTGACTAAACATACAGGTTTCCTAACTAACAACTGGGATCAGCCTAGTGCTGTCCTAGCCCCTAAGTCCCTGGTTTAGTAAATGTCCAAGCAAATAGCCACACAGGCTTTGTCTCACCGCACAGGGGTTCACTCTCCCTAGACAGTCCACACAGGTCTGGTTCCAGGCATGAGCTAACATCTAATGAAGCTGGGAGTTCTTATAGAGGCCTAAATGAGCTGACAAGCTTCAGCTGGTCTCATCAACTCCCTGTCTGCACGACGCCCCACACTCTCCCTAGACATATGAGTCATCCATGAGCCCACTAGCCTTAGCTGGGCTTATACAACTCTCCACCTAGTTGTATAAGTCGGCGTAAAGCCTGAATCTGGGCGAAATATATCTACCCCCCTGGATGCAACCAGGTGACTTTACCTTCCTGCTGTCACATACCCCCCCCCTCTTGTTTTAACCTCGGGGTTGGAACACCAGCAATCAGGCATTCATGTACTCGAGACAAAGCATCCACATTCCCCATTTGAACGCCAGGGCGATGCTTTACTGTGAAGTTGAATTCCTGGAGGGCCAGGAACCACCTATTCACTCTTCTATTTGTTTCCTTGTTTTGAGCCATCCACTTTAACGGAGCGTGATCCGTAACCATGTCAAAGTGCCTACCTAGCAGGTAGTACCGAAGGGAATCTAGAGCCCACTTCACCGCTAAACACTCCTTTTCAACGGTGGCGTAATTTACCTCATGGGACTTCAACTTCCTGCTGAGGTAAATGACTGGGTGCTCTTCCCCGTTCCAGACCTGGGACAATACTGCTCCTAACCCCACATCTGTCGCATCACTTTGTACGACAAAGTCTTTAGAGAAGTCGGGTGAGTACAACACTGGCTGGCTACATAAGGCTTGTTTCAAGAATTGGAATGCTGCCTCAGCCTCGGGGGTCCATTTAATCATGACCGACCCTTTCCCCTTCGTCAGGTTGGTTAGGGGCACAGCCTTAGAAGCAAAGTGGGGAATGAATCGCCGATAATACCCAGCGATTCCCAGAAAGGCTCGTACCTGCTTCTTGCTGTTGGGACGTGGCCAACTCTGGATGGCCTCGACTTTGTTGAGTTGGGGTTTTATTACTCCCCTCCCAATGGTGTACCCAAGATATTTGGCCTCCTCCTGCCCAATGGTACACTTCTTGGGGTTAGCCGTAAACCCCGCTTCCCGAACAGAGTCCAGGACTGCTTGCACTTTTGGCAGATGTGAGGCCCAATCTGTGCTATGGACAATTACGTCATCCAGGTAAGCCGCAGCATACTTCCGATGGGGCCTCAGCATCTGGTCCATTTTCCGCTGGAATGTGGCGCATTCTGTAACCCGAACGGCATTCTTTTATATTGGAACGCCCCGTCTGGGGTTACAAATGCGGTTTTCTCTTTGGCCGACTTGGCCAGGGGGATTTGCCAATACCCTTTTGTGAGGTCAAGAGTCGTCATGTATCGGGCTGTTCCCAGCCGGTCGATCAACTCATCTATACGTGGCATGGGGTAGGTGTCAAATTTTGTAACTTTGTTCAACTGACGAAAATCGTTACAAAATCGCCAGCTCCCATCCGGTTTAGGCACCAACACGATGGGACTAGACCAATCACTTTGGGACTCCTCTATCACCCCTAAGTTCAGCATTTTCTGTACTTCCTCCCGTATTGCCTCCCGTCGAGCCTCTGGGATCCGATAGGGTTTTAACTTCACCCTTTCACCGGGCGGGGTAATGATGTCATGCTCTACCCCAGATGTTTGTCCCGGCAGCTCAGAGAATACCTCCTTGTTGCGAAGCACAAACTCCTTAACCTCCTGTTGTTGGGGTTGTGACAAGGTGGCTGCTATTCCAACCTCAGGAATCACGCAACCAGTTTGAGCTGGTGACCAAGTGTCTGCGACTAGGGACTCTCTATCCCTCCAGGCTTTCAACAGATTAACGTGATAGATCTGTTCGGGCTTTCGCCTTCCTGGTTGTCTGACCTTGTAATTCACTTCGCTCACTTTTTCCATTATCTCGTAGGGGCCTTGCCATTTGGCAAGGAATTTACTTTCAACCGTAGGGACAAGTACCAATATCCTATCCCCCGGGGAAAAGGTACGGGTCTTGGCTCCACGGTTGTACACTCTCTGCTGTGCCAACTGCGCTTGGGCCAAATGTTCCTTCACAATGGGCATTACCTGTGCAATTCGATCTTGCATCAGGGCGACATGCTCAATCACACTCCTGTGGGGAGAACTCTCACTTTCCCAAGTTTCCTTGGCAATATCCAACAGCCCTCTTGGGTGTCTCCCATACAGTAACTCAAAGGGGGAGAATCCCGTAGAGGATTGGGGCACCTCCCTAATAGCAAACATCAAATAAGGAAGTAAACAGTCCCAATCCTTTCCATCTCTATCCACCACTTTCTTCAACATTTGTTTTAGGGTTTTGTTGAATCTTTCAACCAGCCCATCGGTTTGGGGGTGATACACAGACGTACGCAATTGCGTCACTTTGAACAATTTACACAGCTCTTTCATAACCCGGGACATAAAGGGTGTACCTTGGTCCGTAAGCAGTTCTTTACAAATACCCACCCGGCTAAAAACAAGAGATAGCTCTTTGGCTATGGTTTTGGCCGAGGTATTTCGGAGAGGGATCGCTTCTGGATAACGAGTGGCATAGTCCATTATAACTAATATGTACTGGTGCCCCCTAGCGGACTTGATTATAGGACCTACCAAATCCATGGCGATCCTCTCAAACGGGACCTCAATGATGGGTAGAGGGACCAGCGGGCTACGGAAATGTGGCATCGGGGCCAACCTCTGACACACAGGGCAGGAGGAACAATAATTTTCTACGTCCTTCATCACCCCCGGCCAATAGAATCTCTGTAATACCCTCTCTCGGGTTTTCTCTGTCCCCAGATGACCTCCAAGAATGTGCCCATGGGCCAACTCCAACACCAACTTCCTGTAAGGTTTGGGCACCACAAGCTGCTCAACGGTTTCTTCTGCCCTTTTTGCCACCCGATACAGTAGGTCCTTCTCTACGCTGAAGTATGGGTAAGTGCAGGTATTATCTGGGTTCACTAACTCGCCATCTATTTTCACTACGTTTTCCCGTGCCTTTATTAGGGCGGGGTCTTTCAACTGTTCTGTGGCAAAGTTTTCCCTGTGAACCTCAAGATCAGAAAACTCCACAGACGGTAGGTTTTCGTCTGAGGAGGTGGGCTCCTCTCCAGTTTCTTGAGTCTCCCCTGCCAATACTGATAAGGGAAATTCCGGAGAGTCCTCACCACTCTCAGGGGAGTTCTGGCTATCACATTCCTGGTACATAGGGGCACCAGTGAGGGGCTCAGGATCATCCCACAGTTCCCAGAACTTCGGAAAATCCCTTCCCACAATGGCGTCATGCGGTAACTGAGATACTAAGCCCACTGGATGAGAGAGGGTACCTTTGGGGGTCTCGAAACACACTGTAGTCACTGGATACTCTCGGGTGTCCCCATGCACACAAATAACAGCTACCTTGCTATTCCCAGAGACCTCTGTTTTAACTAACTCAGCCTTTATCAGGGTCACAAGGCTACCTGAATCCAGGAATACCACAACATTTCTACCATTAACACACATTTTGCATAAATGTTTCTCAGTTCCTCGAATGGCAGTGCATGCGACTGTCGCACACAGCGACTGACGTCTGCCCGTCAGAAAGTCACACTGCATGGGTTCCTCCACAACCGGGCAATTGGCTGCAATATGTCCCGCTTGCCGGCAGCGGTAGCAAACGATCCTTCTTGCCGCCTCTTGAGCCGCTGATTTCCCAGGCTGTTCTCGCCAAACTTGGGGTAGAGCTCCCACCCTCTCACTCTCTCCACCCTCACCCCTTGGAATCCTCTTATCCGCCCCTGGGGATGGTCTGGTCTTAGGGTGGAAAGTCCGAGTGTCTCTGGAAGAGGCCGTCAGGTTCTCTGTAGCCAAGTATTTCTCCACACGATCCACAAGACCATCGGCCGTCTCTGGGTCTCCATGGCTTACCCACTTTTGGATGGCAGTAGGAAGAGCTCTCAAAAACCGATCCATTACAACACGTTCCACAATCTTTGGTGCGGACAAAGTCTCTGGCTGTAGCCACTTTCTGCTCAGGTGAATGAGATCATACATTTGAGACCTGGGGGGTTTTCCAAGCTGGAAAGTCCAGTTATGCACACGCTGAGCCCGGACAGCCTGGGTGACACCCAGCCTTGCCAATATTTCAGCTTTTAGCATCACATAGTCTTTTGCTTGGTTAGGCTCTAGGTCATAGTAAGCTTTCTGCGATTCACCAGTTAACAGAGGAGCCACCAGTCCAGCCCACTGCTCCTCAGGCCACTTTTCTCTTTCAGCGGTCCTTTCAAATGTGGTCAAAAATACCTCTGGATCATCCTCTCCAGTCATTTTTGTCAATAAACGACTCACCCCAAAGGACGCGGTATTAGTGGGACGGCTTTCCTCACTGGTCTGCGGACGTTGCTGCATTACTGCTTCCATCTGTTGTTGTAGTCTCTGCTCTTGCTTCTGCAACAGGTCTATGAAGCGGGCCTCAGATTGCTGCTGGGCTCGTTGCTGAGCCTCCAGACTCTGTTGCAAAGTTGCGTTTGTCTGCTGCTGGGCTGCAAGGCTCTGTTGATGAGCTTGCTGCTGGGCTGCGAAGTTCTGTTGTTGAGCTGCAAGGCTCTTTTGCAAACCTGCATTTGTCTGCTGTTGATTGGCATTTGCTAGAGCCAGCTGCTTCAGTATCTCCTCCATGCTGGCTTAAAAAAAAACTGCCACTGGTTCTCCACCAACTGTGAGGGGGTTAGCTCGGCAGCGGGTGTGTGTGACCCCCGGGATGGGCTCCCCACACAAAACAGGCCCAGCAAACGGAGGTTGTGGTTTTCAAAATCAAAAAGGTGCGGTTTATTTTCTATTTACAGTGACAAAACACAGCAAAGCAAAAGAAACATAACCAAAATAAATCCTGGTCAAGTTGACCTCTGACTAAACATACAGGTTTCCTAACTAACAACTGGGATCAGTCTAGTGCTGTCCTAGCCCCTAAGTCCCTGGTTTAGTAAATGTCCAAGCAAATAGCCACACAGGCTTTGTCTCACCGCACAGGGGTTCACTCTCCCTAGACAGTCCACACAGGTCTGGTTCCAGGCATGAGCTAACATCTAATGAAGCTGGGAGTTCTTATAGAGGCCTAAATGAGCTGACAAGCTTCAGCTGGTCTCATCAACTCCCTGTCTGCACGACGCCCCACACTCTCCCTAGAGGTATGAGTCATCCATGAGCCCACTAGCCTTAGCTGGGCTTATACAACTCTCCACCTAGTTGTATAAGTCGGCGTAAAGCCTGAATCTGGGCGAAATATATCTACCCCCCTGGATGCAACCAGGTGACTTTACCTTCCTGCTGTCACACTGTATAGAGCTACTGTTCTTGTCTTAGTCTTTTAAAGCTATGTATTTTAATTACTGATATTTCTGTAATAAAATAAACTTTTTATACTAAGAATGTTATCTCAAGTCTTTACAGTACCATTAAAGAGTCCAGCCCAGCCTCCCCCCAAAAAAAAACTAATTTCCATTTGTTGGGACAAAGGTACCATCTATTACTGAATTATGTATGCTGGCACTCCTTTAAATCTATTATAATGTGTTAATGAACAAATTCACAGTTACGTATGTAGAAGTCCCACACTTAACATTAGTTACCTGTGCAATTTCCTTGTTTAGGGTAATGTTGTGTAATCTGCCATGTTGGGCAAAAGGAGGCACAGGAAATGGACTATACTATACTATACTATACTATACTATACTATACCTCCCAACTTTCTGAGATGGGAATGAGGGACACCTACTAGCAAAAGTATGTAGGCATAGGACACGCCCCCACCACAACCCCTTAAAAGGAGAATTAACACCAACACATTTTTTTTGTTAAAACCACAAGTGCTTTTTTCTTTATATTGGCTTTTCAAATTTACAAATGCAGTAATTTAGGATTTGGATCAAAGATTTAGCTCTGGGAAACACTTTTTGAAAGGTAAATAGTGCATTTTATATAAAATTACATAGATCAGACCAAAATGAGGGACAAATGAGGAGGAAAGAGGGACAGAGGGACAGTCCCTCGAAATCAGGGACAGTCCCTCAAAATCAGGGACAGTTGGGAGCTGTATAGAACATACTATTGTGTCATTTGACTATTTCAGTAAAAACTAATGTTAGAATGTGTTGTTGGAAGCAGCCTGCACCACAAGGATAAGACTTCATTCACACGGTTGAACTTAAACGTCCGCCTGTGCGGGAGCGGTGTTTGCCTGCACAGGGATGTAAAGGGGTCCCGTGCTTTCCTGTGCAGGCAGTTCCATTGATGTCAATTGGACAGCCATATGGGTGTGCATTCTGCGGAACCGCATTTGCACTAGTGTCAAATTGGGGGCAGCAGTTGTATCTGTGCAGCTGCTGCATTCCAGCTGACATGAATAGGACTTCCTGCACAGGGATGCACGGGCAAACACAGCCCTCGCACGGGCATGCATTTAAGTACAACGGTGTGAAGGAGACCTTCTAGTCATGCACGTGAATATGTGTTACAAGGCATGTAAAAAAAGAGAGAAAACTTTATCTGTAAGGATGGAATGAGCATTTTACCACGTGTAACTGCAGGGTAAAATGAGCATTTTACCACATGTAACTGCAAGGTAACATGAGCGTTTTACCACGTGCAACTGCAAGGTAACATGAGCATTTTACCACCTGTAATTGCAAGGTAAAATTAGCATTTTACCACATCTAACTGTAAGGTAAAATGAGCGTTTTACCTTGTGTAACTGCAAGGTAAAATTAGCATTTTACCACGTCTAACTGTAAGGTAAAATGAGCGTTTTACCTTGTGTGACTGCAAAACACAGTAATGCACAAACCACCTACTTTGCAGCATCAATTATTTTGAACTACATCCCTACACACCACGACGGGCGGCCTGTGTTCAGCACACCACAATGCGCAGTATGAACCATCTGTGCATTGTGGCACGCTGGAATATAAAAAAAACAACGCAGGTCCGTTAAAACCTGGGTTGTGTGACAGCAGGAAGGTAAAGTCACCTGGTTGCATCCAGGGGGGTAGATATATTTCGCCCAGATTCAGGCTTTACGCCGACTTATACAACTAGGTGGAGAGTTGTATAAGCCCAGCTAAGGCTAGTGGGCTCATGGATGACTCATACCTCTAGGGAGAGTGTGGGGCGTCGTGCAGACAGGGAGTTGATGAGACCAGCTGAAGCTTGTCAGCTCATTTAGGCCTCTATAAGAACTCCCAGCTTCATTAGATGTTAGCTCATGCCTGGAACCAGACCTGTGTGGACTGTCTAGGGAGAGTGAACCCCTGTGCGGTGAGACAAAGCCTGTGTGGCTATTTGCTTGGACATTTAAAACCAGGGACTTAGGGACTAGGACAGCACTAGGCTGATCCCAGTTGTTAGTTAGGAAACCTGTATGTTTAGTCAGAGGTCAAGTTGACCAGGATTTATTTTGTTTATGTTTCTTTTGCTTTGCTGTGTTTTGTCACTGTAAATAGAAAATAAACCGCACCTTTTTGATTTTGAAAACCACAACCTCCGTTTGCTGGGCCTGTTTTTGTGTGGGGAGCCCATCTCGGGGGTCACACACACCCGCTGCCGAGCTAACCCCCTCACAGTTGGTGGAGAACCAGTGGCAGTTTTTTTTTAAGCCAGCATGGAGGAGATACTGAAGCAGCTGGCTCTAGCAAATGCCAATCAACAGCAGACAAATGCAGGTTTGCAAAAGAGCCTTGCAGCTCAACAACAGAACTTCGCAGCCCAGCAGCAAGCTCATCAACAGAGCCTTGCAGCCCAGCAGCAGACAAACGCAACTTTGCAACAGAGTCTGGAGGCTCAGCAACAAGCCCAGCAGCAATCTGAGGCCCGCTTCATAGACCTGTTGCAGAAGCAAGAGCAGAGACTACAACAACAGATGGAAGCAGCAATGCAGCAACGTCCGCAGACCAGTGAGGAAAGCCGTCCCACTAATACCGCGTCCTTTGGGGTGAGTCGTTTATTGACAAAAATGACTGGAGAGGATGATCCAGAGGTATTTTTGACCACATTTGAAAGGACCGCTGAAAGAGAAAAGTGGCCTGAGGAGCAGTGGGCTGGACTGGTGGCTCCTCTGTTAACTGGTGAATCGCAGAAAGCTTACTATGACCTAGAGCCTAACCAAGCAAAAGACTATGTAATGCTAAAAGCTGAAATATTGGCAAGGCTGGGTGTCACCCAGGCTGTCCGGGCTCAGCGTGTGCATAACTGGACTTTCCAGCTTGGAAAACCCCCCAGGTCTCAAATGTATGATCTCATTCACCTGAGCAGAAAGTGGCTACAGCCAGAGACTTTGTCCGCACCAAAAATTGTGGAACGTGTTGTAATGGATCGGTTTTTGAGAGCTCTTCCTACTGCCATCCAAAAGTGGGTAAGCCATGGAGACCCCGAGACGGCCGATGGTCTTGTGGATCGTGTGGAGAAATACTTGGCTACAGAGAACCTGACGGCCTCTTCCAGAGACACTCGGACTTTCCACCCTAAGACCAGACCATCCCCAGGGGCGGATAAGAGGATTCCAAGGGGTGAGGGTGGAGAGAGTGAGAGGGTGGGAGCTCTACCCCAAGTTTGGCAAGAACAGCCTGGGAAATCAGCGGCTCAAGAGGCCGCAAGAAGGATCGTTTGCTACCGCTGCCGGCAAGCGGGACATATTGCAGCCAATTGCCCGGTTGTGGAGGAACCCATGCAGTGTGACTTTCTGACGGGCAGACGTCAGTCGCTGTGTGCGACAGTCGCATGCACTGCCATTCGAGGAACTGAGAAACATTTATGCAAAATGTGTGTTAATGGTAGAAATGTTGTGGTATTGCTGGATTCAGGTAGCCTTGTGACCCTGATAAAGGCTGAGTTAGTTAAAACAGAGGTCTCTGGGAATAGCAAGGTAGCTGTTATTTGTGTGCATGGGGACACCCGAGAGTATCCAGTGACTACAGTGTGTTTCGAGACCCCCAAAGGTACCCTCTCTCATCCAGTGGGCTTAGTATCTCAGTTACCGCATGACGCCATTGTAGGAAGGGATTTTCCGAAGTTCTGGGAACTGTGGGATGATCCTGAGCCCCCCACTGGTGCCCCTATGTACCAGGAATGTGATAGCCAGAACTCCCCTGAGAGTGGTGAGGACTCTCCGGAATTTCCCTTATCAGTATTGGCAGGGGAGACTCAAGAAACTGGAGAGGAGCCCACCTCCTCAGACGAAAACCTACCATCTGTGGAGTTTTCTGATCTTGAGGTTCACAGGGAAAACTTTGCCACAGAACAGTTGAAAGACCCCGCCCTAATAAAGGCACGGGAAAACGTAGTGAAAATAGATGGCGAGTTAGTGAACCCAGATAATACCTGCACTTACCCATACTTCAGCGTAGAGAAGGACCTACTGTATCGGGTGGCAAAAAGGGCAGAAGAAACCGTGGAGCAGCTTGTGGTGCCCAAACCTTACAGGAAGTTGGTGTTGGAGTTGGCCCATGGGCACATTCTTGGAGGTCATCTGGGGACAGAGAAAACCCGAGAGAGGGTATTACAGAGATTCTATTGGCCGGGGGTGATGAAGGACATAGAAAATTATTGTTCCTCCTGCCCTGTGTGTCAGAGGTCGGCCCCGATGCCACATTTCCGTAGCCCGCTGGTCCCTCTACCCATCATTGAGGTCCCGTTTGAGAGGATCACCATGGATTTGGTAGGTCCTATAATCAAGTCCGCTAGGGGGCACCAGTACATATTAGTTATAATGGACTATGCCACCCGTTATCCAGAAGCGATCCCTCTCCGAAATACCTCGGCCAAAACCATAGCCAAAGAGCTATCTCTTGTGTTTAGCCGGGTGGGTATTTGTAAAGAACTGTTTACGGACCAAGGTACACCCTTTATGTCCCGGGTTATGAAGGAGCTGTGTAAATTGTTCAAAGTGACGCAATTACGTACATCTGTGTATCACCCCCAAACCGATGGGCTGGTTGAAAGGTTCAACAAAACCCTAAAACAAATGTTGAAGAAAGTGGTGGATAGAGATGGAAAGGATTGGGACTGTCTACTTCCTTATCTGATGTTTGCTATTAGGGAGGTGCCCCAATCCTCTACGGGATTCTCCCCCTTTGAGTTACTGTATGGGAGACACCCAAGAGGGCTGTTGGATATTGCCAAGGAAACTTGGGAAAGTGAGAGTTCTCCCCACAGGAGTGTGATTGAGCATGTCGCCCTGATGCAAGACCGAATTGCACAGGTAATGCCCATCGTGAAGGAACATTTGGCCCAAGCGCAGTTAGCACAGCAGAGAGTGTACAACCGTGGAGCCAAGACCCGTACCTTTTCCCCGGGGGATAGGATACTGGTACTTGTCCCTACGGTTGAAAGTAAATTCCTTGCCAAATGGCAAGGCCCCTACGAGATAATGGAAAAAGTGAGCGAAGTGAATTACAAGGTCAGACAACCAGGAAGGCGAAAGCCCGAACAGATCTATCACGTTAATCTGTTGAAAGCCTGGAGGGATAGAGAGTCCCTAGTCGCAGACACTTGGTCACCAGCTCAAACTGGTTGCGTGATTCCTGAGGTTGGAATAGCAGCCACCTTGTCACAACCCCAACAACAGGAGGTTAAGGAGTTTGTGCTTCGCAACAAGGAGGTATTCTCTGAGCTGCCGGGACAAACATCTGGGGTAGAGCATGACATCATTACCCCGCCCGGTGAAAGGGTGAAGTTAAAACCCTATCGGATCCCAGAGGCCCGACGGGAGGCAATACGGGAGGAAGTACAGAAAATGCTGAACTTAGGGGTGATAGAGGAGTCCCAAAGTGATTGGTCTAGTCCCATTGTGTTGGTGCCTAAACCGGATGGGAGCTGGCGATTTTGTAACGATTTTCGTCAGTTGAACAAAGTTACAAAATTTGACACCTACCCCATGCCACGTATAGATGAGTTGATCGACCGGCTGGGAACAGCCCGATACATGACGACTCTTGACCTCACAAAAGGGTATTGGCAAATCCCCCTGGCCAAGTCGGCCAAAGAGAAAACCGCATTTGTAACCCCAGACGGGGCGTTCCAATATAAAAGAATGGACCAGATGCTGAGGCCCCATCGGAAGTATGCTGCGGCTTACCTGGATGACATAATTGTCCATAGCACAGATTGGGCCTCACATCTGCCAAAAGTGCAAGCAGTCCTGGACTCTGTTCGGGAAGCGGGGTTTACGGCTAACCCCAAGAAGTGTACCATTGGGCAGGAGGAGGCCAAATATCTTGGGTACACCATTGGGAGGGGAGTAATAAAACCCCAACTCAACAAAGTCGAGGCCATCCAGAGTTGGCCACGTCCCAACAGCAAGAAGCAGGTACGAGCCTTTCTGGGAATCGCTGGGTATTATCGGCGATTCATTCCCCACTTTGCTTCTAAGGCTGTGCCCCTAACCAACCTGACGAAGGGGAAAGGGTCGGTCATGATTAAATGGACCCCCGAGGCTGAGGCAGCATTCCAATTCTTGAAACAAGCCTTATGTAGCCAGCCAGTGTTGTACTCACCCGACTTCTCTAAAGACTTTGTCGTACAAAGTGATGCGTCAGATGTGGGGTTAGGAGCAGTATTGTCCCAGGTCTGGAACGGGGAAGAGCACCCAGTCATTTACCTCAGCAGGAAGTTGAAGTCCCATGAGGTAAATTACGCCACCGTTGAAAAGGAGTGTTTAGCGGTGAAGTGGGCTCTAGATTCCCTTCGGTACTACCTGCTAGGTAGGCACTTTGACATGGTTACGGATCACGCTCCGTTAAAGTGGATGGCTCAAAACAAGGAAACAAATAGAAGAGTGAATAGGTGGTTCCTGGCCCTCCAGGAATTCAACTTCACAGTAAAGCATCGCCCTGGCGTTCAAATGGGGAATGTGGATGCTTTGTCTCGAGTACATGAATGCCTGATTGCTGGTGTTCCAACCCCGAGGTTAAAACAAGAGGGGGGGTATGTGACAGCAGGAAGGTAAAGTCACCTGGTTGCATCCAGGGGGGTAGATATATTTCGCCCAGATTCAGGCTTTACGCCGACTTATACAACTAGGTGGAGAGTTGTATAAGCCCAGCTAAGGCTAGTGGGCTCATGGATGACTCATACCTCTAGGGAGAGTGTGGGGCGTCGTGCAGACAGGGAGTTGATGAGACCAGCTGAAGCTTGTCAGCTCATTTAGGCCTCTATAAGAACTCCCAGCTTCATTAGATGTTAGCTCATGCCTGGAACCAGACCTGTGTGGACTGTCTAGGGAGAGTGAACCCCTGTGCGGTGAGACAAAGCCTGTGTGGCTATTTGCTTGGACATTTAAAACCAGGGACTTAGGGACTAGGACAGCACTAGGCTGATCCCAGTTGTTAGTTAGGAAACCTGTATGTTTAGTCAGAGGTCAAGTTGACCAGGATTTATTTTGTTTATGTTTCTTTTGCTTTGCTGTGTTTTGTCACTGTAAATAGAAAATAAACCGCACCTTTTTGATTTTGAAAACCACAACCTCCGTTTGCTGGGCCTGTTTTTGTGTGGGGAGCCCATCTCGGGGGTCACACACACCCGCTGCCGAGCTAACCCCCTCACAGTTGCTACACGTTGACTGCCCATTCCAAATGTTTTGATCATGTCGGACACACATTTTATTGTTAATAGGTTAAATTCACAAGCTTTAACTTAAAGATAAGGATCTTTGTTTTTAGCCACGTGACTGTCATTTTTAAATCTCAGTCAAAAATAACCCCTTCTTTGTGAAAATAAAGATCCTTATCCTGTTGTGTTAGCTTTGTGAGCTAAGCTTAATGTCTTGTCTCTTAGGTTAGGTCAAACGATTCGTCTGCTGCCTTATGAAATAGGCCCATCTAAAACATTCTTTGGAGTTCGAAACTTCAGACATAGGCGCTCCGGGTAAACGACTGGCATTACGTTTTATAACATAGGAATACAATACGGGACAGAGGTGGGGGTGATTTTTTTCCCCCCGAAGCCTTAGGTTGTATTGCTGAGCTGCTGCTGGGCTGTATTGTACAGTGCAGTCAGCCGCTTTTCCAACATCGAGTGACTGAACATTCAAGAACTCCCTCTATTGTGTGCATGGGGATTTGTAGGCTCTTGTTTTGTTGGGTGCCATAGAGAATCACTCAGCAGGCTTTTATCATGGCACCAGTGCCCTGCCCCCTCCTGATATCCCTGGCTGTGAGGTATTATCAGTGCAGAGTTAGCCTGCAGCCCACACCCACAGTCTGCAGCTAGATGTGGCTGGATGCTGCTGATTACAATGGTAAGCACATGGGTGCTGCCTTACTCTGCACTCTCCCTGCAGTCAGCATTTGTCAGAGAAAGTCTAATATCCACATATCCTTTCCAATTCCTTTACTCATTCTGCTCAAGCCATTTCATCTTTACAAGCATCTTCTGTAAGTCCCGGTACGGGAACTGATTACATACAGTTGTACAGTACAGTATATGAAATAAAAATGCAGCATTTCATGTGTCTACATGGCAACAAGCAAAATTTAAACACTGGATGCTTTATAGGATTTCTGCAGCCAAAACCAGATTGTGTAAAAAAAACTGTCATGTTGCCCATGCCCAGCTTACATGGTCAAAAAGTCTTCAGTATCTGACATTCCTGCTGTGGTTTGACTCGTTGGCCACCATGTCACTACTGCTTCCTTGCATATGACTCGGCTGATGTACTAAGGGTGACCATGCACTGTTCGTTTTTTCATTCAGAGTGGGCTGAATTATGAACATTAAGGCCCCTTTCACACTGAGGCATATTTCAGGTGTTGTTGCGCTAAAAATAGCGCATAAATAACGCCTGAAATACTCCTGCCCCAGCATTCTCAATGTGAAAGCCCTGAGGGCTTTCACACTGAGGCGGTGCGCTGGCAGGAGACAAAAAAATCTCCTGCAAGCCGCATCTTTGGAGCTCCTTCCCATTGAAATCAATGGGACACCGCGGTAATACCGCCCGCAAACCGCGGCTGTAGCCGCTGTTTGTCAGGCGGTATTAACCCTTTTTCGGCCGCTAGCGGGGGTTAAAACCACACCGATAGCGGCCGAATATCGCGGTAAACACGACGGTATAGGGCGCTGAAAATCACGCCGCTATACCGTCACCGCATATGCCCGCCCCAGTGTGAAAGGGGCTTAACAGATTCCTTCATCCACATATAGCGCACCCCCTAAGATGCCACAGATGAACTGGATCCTCAACTCCTGCACAGCCAGGCACAGCAAATTTTCACAGGCACTTCAAAGACATTGAACAGTCCATGACGTTGTTTTTGTTATTTATTGAAGGTTAATAGCTTGGATAGGAATGGAAGGTTATGGGATGCCCACTTGACTTTATCAAAACTTCAGCAACAACTTCAGGGACATTCTGTCTATATACAGTCTCTATACTGTATACCAGTGTTTCTCAACTCCAGTCCTCAAGGCGCACCAACAGGTCATGTTTTCAGGATTTCCCTCAGTTGAAACGGCTGTGGTAATTTCTACGGCAGTGAAACTGATCAAATCACCTGTGCAAAATAATGAAAAGCATGAAAACATGACCTGTTGGGGCGCCTTGAGGACTGGAGTTGAGAAACACTGCTGTATACAGTCTACATACAGCTCCAACTTCTTCCTCCAGCACACGCTTGCTTTCAGACCCCAGCTGAATCACTGTTTGGATATCTGACAAACTCTCAGTCAGATGTTTGAGCGATGGCCCATTACAGGTAGGAAGCTGAGGCCCCTTGTAGTGTAGCAAAAATACAGTGAAACAGCTTGCACTTTTCCTCCTGTGGCTACTGATCCCAGCACCATCTCTTCAGGCACTGCCAAACCACTTGTCTGCAGCTGCCCCTTTCATTAGCCCTCCAGGCTAATGCTGGCCATACATGGGTCGAATTTCGAAAGAACTTTCTTTTCGAAAATCTTATTTAAGAGTTTTCGTTCGGATTTCACACCATTAGTGGGCTGCAGCAACAGCCGATTTTCGTGCAGCCATCAAATTTTAATAGTCCAACATGTTGGATATTTTTTGAAAAAACTAACGATTTTCTAATCAATGAAGGGAGAATTGTGCGAGAAATGTAATAGAAAAAGAAATGCGCATGTGCAAGAAAAGAAAATTCCCAGAAAGAAAAGAAGATTCCCGAAAAGAAAAGAAGATTTCCAGACACGAAAATTATTTTCTGTAGGAACATGAGGTGAAATTAAAGGTTTGGTCGGTCGAATTTCGAAATCAATAGTGGCACCATCGGATCACAAAACGCACAAATTTTCTGATTTTCAAAAGAAAGTTCTTTTCGAAATTTCGACAGCATTACTGTCCTTCACAGTCCTCCAGACTGTCCCTCTCACCAGCCAACCCGGCTGACTCTGCAGGAGATCTCCCAGGGAAAGGATGGAGACTTGGCACAATGTTGTCTTCAGGGAGAACTGGCTATATGTGGCAGTCTCCCCCCTTGTTAGTTCCCAACAGTGCTGCTCTACTCACACTGTCCTCCAATTGCTCCTGTGCCTCCAAGAAGGGCTTTCTCCATGTGTTGTAGAAGGATCCTCCCAGCACCCAAGCCCCGGCCCAAGGTCACCCGCCCCCCAAACTAAGGGGTACCCCAGAGGGTCACCGACAGCCTCCACAGCACTATATTTCCATCTTCCACCTGACTGCCCCTGCTGGCATCACTCATGCCTATTTATGAGGTGGCCTGCCCCCTGCCAGCCCTTTTACTGGGTATTGGCTGAGGCCCTTATAAATATTCCAAACAGCTCCTCCCAAACCTCCACCCACTAGCTCTAGAAGTTTCTACAACTTTCTAGACCAGGGGGGAAGCACCAGAGTAGCTGTCAGGATGAGTCATTCAGCCCTGACTCACTGAACCCTGACCCAGATTCACAGCTCAGGCTTAGCCCTGAGCTAAATAAATTTACCTATTCTAAACTCTAATGCCGCGTACACACGATCATTTTTCCCGTCGAGAAAAATTAAATTTTTTCCTTTGGACGAGAAAAACGATTGTCTGTGGGCTTTTTGTAGTTTTTCTCGACGGGAAAAACGGCATTAATCACGACGAGAAAAATTAGAACATGCTCTAATTTTTTTCGCCGTGATTCCCGTCGTTTTTTTCCGTGGCAGTTTTCCCATAGGGAAACACTGCCGGGGAGCCCACACACGTCGTTTTTTTTCGACCAAAAAAAAAATGTCATTTAAAACGGCCGTGTGTGGGGGGAACAAGCTGTTCCTCGTTTTTCACGTCGATTTTCTCGACGGTGTTTTCACCGTCGAAAAAAATCGATCGTGTGTACGCGGCATAACACTAATTCTAGCACACACTAGAGGGTGCTACACACACACAAGGTTAATAGAAGAATCTCCCCCACCGGGACACCGATTAGCGTCTACAACCGATTGGTTGCAGCCACTGATCGACAAAAGTTTTCCAGCATGTCCCTTCAACAGAAGGTGATAAAACAATTGACTTCTGTTGAGGGGTGATGGCCAAACAATCATCGAAATTCATCCAATCCCCACGGGACTGGCCAAATTTTGATCAGTGTATGGCCTGGTTAAGGCTCTCGTCACATATAGCGTAGTGACCTACTCACATTGCAACGTATCCCTGAGGTCTGGTGCAGTGAGCTGCGATTAAATGCAGACATGCTGCATTATATTGCAGTGTGCCGGAAGGGATCACATGTTACTGGACACTAGTGCAACGCACCACTTTGTGCACTTATTGTCACTTTGTGCACTTTGAACAAAAAAAAAAAAAGAGAGAACTGTGTAATATGCTGAAAACACACAAACCACAAAACAACCAGCTCACTGCAGCCAGAAAGAGGAGCTGCCCACACACTAAACCAATGCTTGTGTGTTTAGTGTGTGGGCAGAACAAACAGGTCCTAAGCATGGCCATTGTTTCTTAGTTCAAATCATCACACAACCTGGGAGCTGCCATAAGTTTTATCTCCGATTTAAAACTATCCCACTGTGATACATGTAGCACTACCCCCAGTTAAGAGAGCTGCTGGTATTGTTTGGGCCTGTACCGTACTGCTGTCAACCCCCAAACTGGCTCTAACCCTCCACTGACACAGCTGTAAATAAATGGGATTGTGAAACCCACTGGCTATAGGATCCACAATGCCACAATAGAGCATATAGTACAATTCAAAATTGGTTTACCTGTGTTGGCCGTCTCCCTGGAATAGTTAACACTCCACACAACGTGTTTGCTTAACCACAAAAGTATTTTTACTGAATAAGAAATGGCAGGTTAAACAAATATGCGTTTACTTATGCAGAGCCCTGCAAAAGCCAAAGTGATGAACATGTTAGAAGGCTGGCCGCAGGCTAGCCTGAATTTGTAGGAGGAGTCTGGGGGCTATTTATCCCCCCTCCTCTCTCCTCTCCTGCGTCGGCGGGGTTTCTGGGTCAGCTGACGTCACTTCCGGTTTTTGATTCGCAGAGCGGCAGTATGGTCGGAATCAGGTTCCTCTTCGGGTTCCCACGCCCAGCTGCTTGAAGGAGGGGCAGGGGGGGCCGCGCGCCGATCCAGGCATCCATCCAGGCATCCATCTGCCTCCCGGGTTCAGGCCAGTGTTCTAGTGAGGGGGGTCCGCTCTTTCACACTCCTCACTTCCGGACGCACGCCGGTTCCATTTGCAGGGCCGCCCGCTTGTCACCCGCTCCTCCTCCCGGGCTTGGGCTACGAGGGGGGCCCCTCCGTCCTCCCTCCCACTTCTCTGGGCTCGCACTGGGTCATCCGTGGTGCAGGGCTCCATGGTGGCCGGCCGCCTGCTGCTCCCGGTGCTCACGGGGGGGGCGTTCGTCCGTCTGGCCATCCACCCACCAGCATTGCCCAGGGCTTCTTCTTGCATGGAGGAAGCTGCCCGCCCACTTTTCCCGGTACTCGCGCCGGGGGAGGGGGGGGTATCCATCCAGTTTCCCAGGGCTCAATCCGCATCGTGGGGGGGTCAGTCACCCCCCCTTTTCTCCCGGAGCTCAGGGCAGCAGCTTGGCCGCCGGGAGTCTGGTGGTGTTTCACCTCTCCAGTCCGTTGTACTGGTTTGGGGGGGGGCTGGGCTCCGGATGCCTCTGTCAGGCAGGGGGGGAGGTCTGCCTGTGTCGTCATGGCGGTCTTTCTGGAGTCTGGGGACATTACTTGCACCTCGTTTGGTCTAGTCTGTCCGCCACTTCAGGGGCATGGTACGCCTGTCATCAGAGGGGGGTGCAGCTGTTTGTCCAGGAATAGGGGGGGGGGGGCGCGCTGTTGCCTCTGTCAGGCGAGGGGGGGTCTGCAAACTGCAAACTGGGTGTGTGGTGATTCACCACACCAGAGGAGGGAGACACCCGGCAGATGGTGAGTATTCCACATGGTGCATTGTTCGGGTCATATCACACAGGTAGGTCGCACTCTACTGTCATTGCTTGTGTTTTTTATCACAGGGAGGGACGTGGCGTGCATCTTTCTGCTTCCACGTATCTATCACTGTACATGTTATATGGGGGGGGGGGGGGGCGTCTGTGTCAACGGGAGTCTGTCCACTCACTTCTCCCCTCCTTCACGGGGCTCGTTCGGCTTATGTCCTGTTCACCAGGCAGCATGGGGGAGGGGCGTCCATTCACCCTTCCCACTCCTCCGGGCCGGGCACTCACTCCTCTGGGCTCACTCTGGCATGGCAGCCACCATGAGGCGGGGCAGTATGGAAGGGGGACCATCCTCCCACCCTGCTTATTCCTCCCGGTGCTCGCCGGGCAGCAGTGTGGCGGGGGGCGGCGGGGGGCGGCGGTTCAGCGGTGGTTACTGGTTTGGGGGGGCGGGGGACTGCTCGCTGCACTGCAGGGTTGGCCTTGGCATCCATCCCTTGGTCCGGGTTATCCCATCCCCCAGATCCTCAGCTATACCAGTGAGGATATGCTTGGCTGGGGGTGTCCTGGCATGGCTCTGTGAGCCAGGGGGGGCAAGCCAGCCGAATCTTGGCTCGGACCCAGTCTACCTTGGGGGTCACTGGTGGTATTGTCAGTTTGCTGGGCTGTGTCGGCTCACGGGGGGCGTCTGTCCACCCACCTCTCCAGGGGTACGCTGGCAGCATGGGGGGGGCTGTCCACCTTTTCTCCGGGGTCACCCTAGCAGCTTGGGAGGGGTTGTCCACCCACGTCTCCACAGGTCACGTCTGGCAGTTTTCCGTGCGTTATTCTGGGGGGTGTCTTGACTTGGCTCTGCGAGCCGGGGGGGCTAGCCGGCCGCATCTTGCTCAATATATCCAGTCTACCTTGGGGTCTCTGAGCCAGGGGTGGGGGGATGCTGTTCAGGTAAGGGGGGCTGTTTGGTGGAGTAGCTTCACGTCCACGATCGTTCGGGTATTCATGCGTCACGTGGTTTCTGTCTTAGCGGTTCTGGCGGCAGCATGTTGCTTTCAGCGGCCTGTGAGCGTTTTGCTGTCATGGCTTTTCCGGTCATGGCGTGTTCCTGTCGTAGCGTTTTCCTGTCATGACGTTTTCCCTGTCAGCTTGTGCAGGTTTCAGCTTACACCGGTAGCTGTTTTCTTCTTCGTTCAGTTCCGTATCATCTTACTTCCATAGGTTTCATCGTACTTTTGTAGGTTCATGCACTTCCTGGTTCAGTTGGCTAGGTTTCACATCTCGGTTTCTGTCACGTCTACAGATCCTTACGGGCTCAGGTTTTTTCGTTGGTCTTGTTCTTTGACCACAATCTTCTCGCCCGTTACGGTACGTCATACATTTGCATTCGTTTCATTTCATCGGCAGGACTACCCACCACGGTCTGTGGGTACTCAGGTCCTGAGGGTTCAGCTTACACCGGTAGCTGGTTTTCTTCTTCGTTCAGTTCCGTATCATCTTACTTCCGTAGGTTTCATCGTATTTTTGTAGGTTCATGCATTCCTGGTTCAGTTGGCTAGGTTTCACATTTTGGTTTCTGTCACGTCTACAGATCCTTACGGGCTCAGGTTTTTTCGTTGGTCTTGTTCTTTGACCACAATCTTCTCCCCCATTACGGTACGTCATACGTTTGCATTTGTTTCATTTCATCTGCAGGACTACCCACCACGGTCTGTGGGTACTCAGGTCCTGAGGGTTCAGTTTCTTCGATCTGTCATTGCGAGATAGTTTCCTTGCGCTCACTCACGTCACACGCCGGGGGGGGGGGGGGGGTGTCGTTTTTTCAGGTTCGTTATACTATGGTCCCACCTTCACTGATTATGTCTTCGCTCGGGGGTTGGTACAGAGGGGGTTGTGTTCTGTCTCAGCATATTTACCCCAGCGTGTTTCAGTATAGCAGGTCAGCCAGTCCTAGCATGTTCTGTCATAACTTGGCGGTGCCGTGCAGTCACCAGTCGCACCCACAGCCGTTGCAGCGTTGTTTGTTTTCCTTGTCTCGTCACACTTTTCGTTCAGGTTCTTGCATACCGGGGGTAGTTAGCCAGGGTGCGCATCTCAGGATCTGTCACGTCTACAGATCCATACGGGCTGAGGTTTCGTTTTTAATTGGTTGTTGACCACAATCTTCTCGCCTGTATACCATACGTCATACGTGCACGTTCATTCTTACGCCTATACAACCACTACCCACCACGGTCCGTGGGTACATTGGCCCTGAGTGTTTCGTTTTTAATTACCTGTCTGCGCGGCAGGTTACTCGGGCTCACTTACTGCACACACTTACTACATACTCTAGGGTGGGTTCTGTCGTCAGGTTCATTCACGCGCTGAGGTCTGGTCATTTCTGCTCACATCTTTGTCCCAGGCAGGTACAGAGGGGTGGTGTCTTGTGTCTGGTTGTCTGTTGTCTTTTTCTTTGTATGTCAGGGGTGGGGCAGGCTGCACGTTTCGGCGGCATCACAGGCAGGTTCATCCCTTCCACTCCACGTGGGGGTTTCTGACCTGGGTGGTACTCCGCCGGTGGGGAGTTGGTCGTTCTTGGCTCTGCGGGGCGGTGAGTCATCTCAGGGGTTTCCTTTTCCAGCCACTACTGGGTAGGCGATACATTTCAGTTTGTTTCCTGTTCTGTCCTAGATACCAGCACGATGCATGCTCTGGGCCGTATTCTTAGCGCAGTTGGATGCGGGTCAATCAAGCTCCCCACGGCCTCTCATGTTCACTGGACAGGTTGTATGTGTTCTAACTCTCTTGGGGCGGGGTGTCAGCACACCCCAGCTCCCTGCATTTCGGCAGGCAGTTCAGTATCTCCTTGGTTCCGGGTTTGGCAAGCCTTCGGTTCTACAGGCCCAGCCGGTTCCGAAGGGAGCTCACGGTCACTCGGGTAGGTTGGGTCATGCCATGTCTGGTTCTGTGCGATCATTGGGGCGTATAGTTTCAGCGTGTTGACATCGTCCATCCACTCCTGCAACACTTCTTGCAGGTATCCGGCTCTTAGACCCCCCTTCACTCCTGTCAGTTTGTCCTTTTTGGCCTCTCTCCCGCTCACGTCCCCTTACCATGTATGGACGGTTAGGCCAGGGGTTGTAGCTATTCACGGAGATAATCATCTTTCATCCTGGTGGCTGGGCACAACCCTTGCATTATTCCCTGGGGCTCCTCGGGACAGCCCTTGTTTCGTTTCTCCCAAGTGTCCGCTCGCCACTAGCGGTTCGTTCCCATGTGTTTTCTGGTGTAGGCTTATCCAGTCAGGTACGGGAGAGTCGGTTGGTTTCTGGGCAGGTTTTCAAGTTCTGTCGGATGGGGCCCTTCTAGTCTTCGTTCTTAGGTCGCTGGTTCTGCTATCGTAACGGATACTTACCAGTCCCAATCATTGACGTCATCCCGCCGGTTTGTTACCTGCCCTTCTTCTTTTCCAAACTCACCTAGTCCGGGTCTTTTTGCCCACTTTTAGGCATACTGACCAGCAGGCTATGGCACAACTCAAGCCTTGGGTAGTTAGGGTATCACGTTCTCAAGTGAAGACTCTGACTATTCACTAGTGAAGACTCTGACTACAAGTTAGAAGGCTGGCCGCAGGCTAGCCTGAATTTGTAGGAGGAGTCTGGGGGCTATTTATCCCCCCTCCTCTCTCTTCTCCTGCGTCGGCGGGGTTTCTGGGTCCCCACCCACCCGTTCCCCCTTTGCATACAATCATTTACTTATTTCATTTCTTCAGTCATACTCAGGGTATGCCCACTTTTAGGCATACTGACCAGCAGGCTATGGCACAACTCAAGCCTTGGGTAGTTAGGGTATCACGTTCTCAAGTGAAGACTCTGACTATTCACTAGTGAAGACTCTGACTACAAAAAAAAAGGTACCAAATATAATGAAATCCTATATTCCTAAAATGTCTTTGAACTAACTATGCCCGCGAGCTTTCCCCTTGATGGCAATATGGCGCCCACATAGTGTCAAAGTGAGTTCCAGTCAGGCCTGACTACCTCCAAACACTGTCACTCCAATGAAAAGGATCTTCGCTAGCAAAACGTTGGTGCACTTAATGTTTGTAATCCAAGGGATATCAAATAACGTTAGCTGAACTCCTGCTATACTTAGGACGTGAGGTCACGGGTGATAAAATGCTCAGCCTTAGCCAAAAGAGGACGGGCCTAATTACAGTTAAAAGTCCTGGGCAAGTGCCCTCTCACCCGACCAGGCCCAGTCTGTTCCGCTGGTTCTGTTGCCGGTGCTCCGGCACACGATCTCTCCACCACCCGTAGTCTCCGGTCCCTCAGACAACCGTATGGAAGTCGATAGATGGGTCGACTCTTGGATGCTCCGAGATATCAGCAGGCTCTTCGGATGAGATCCCTCTCTCTGCGACGACAGGCTTTCCGGATTCGGTAGGCCCAGGCTCTCCGCCTAGACAAGCACAACAGGCCCCAACACATGCTCCGACTTGCTGGGCGGGCGATGTCCAAAGAGACCGCGCGTTGCTCCTCCTCCACTTAAATAACCCTTCCCCAGCAGACCTTGCACCAGACAATGCACTGTGGGTGTACAGCTGCATTGTGGGTACAGTAGTCTATATAGTATCCACTGCATTGGAGTCCATGTCTCTCTGTACTACAAGTCCCACTAATCACCTTCCCTTCCAAGTCAAACAATAGTCAATAGAGTTCCGGAGGAATCTGGGTGCAATTGCGTATAAAGTAGTCCTTATAGCATACCAATAGGCGACACCCCGCTACACACTCCCCCCCACTTAAAATCTTTGGTCCTCAAAGATATCAACAATGTCAGAGAGAGAGAGAGAAAGAACTTAGTTAGCATATATGGAAGTGATACAATTTACAGTCACAAAGGAACCCGGCAGGGGAATCTCCCACCAAGCTTCAGAAGGGAGATTGTCCTGCCTACAGGTCACATTAATGGAAGTGGCCTGTCCAGCTGTGCCAGGGAGTGAGCTAGGGTTGCCCTCCACTAAATTTACAGTGGAGGGACCAGACTCGTCAACTGTCCTTCTTGCAGTGAAAACAGCTTCCTCAGAGCATTCACCCATTTGAGTATAAGTCAGTCTTTTTGGAGGGTGAATGACTCTTCTCTCCCTCTGTTCTCTAGGAGTCCGAGTATCAAGAGCAGCGGATTCGGCCACTTCTGTATTCTTTTCCACAATTCCCTCTTCTGGGTTAGGCGTACTTGACTCTGCTACTTCAGGAACATCCAGATCAGCCTCAGAAGGAGATGAGGGCTATCTGGGGTCTTCGGTTTGAAAGGAATTCAGAGCATCCTCCCATTCCTCAGTGAGAGTATTGTGTTACATGAACTCAGGAGCCTCCGGGTTTAAAGTGCCATTAGCAGCAGCTTCAGATGGCGATGGCGTAGTGGTCAGAGATTCTGGTATTTGAGATGACCACAACCAATCAAGCTCCATTTCCTCACCATCACCGATCTCCTCCTCAGTTCTATCATCCCCAGTTTCTGACAGGGCCGTCAGACCTGGTAGCTGGTCTAGGGGTATTGGAAACTGGAGGGGATTCCTGGGGAACCCATTGCAGGAGGCAGGCGGACCGCTTCAGAAATGGGTAATAAATGATTTCTATGTCAAGTCTTCAGCGGGCCTACACTTCCCTCTGGCTTGATCTGATACAACGGCAGGCCTGACAGCTGCTTACAGATAACATATGGCTGTGATCTCCAACGGTCAGCCAACTTATGTTTCCCCGGGACCCCTAAGTTCCGCAGCAGCACCCTGTCTCCTGCCTGTAGATCATGTATCCTGACCTTGAGATCAAAGTTCCTCTTGTTCCTCACTCCTCTTTGTTCAGATGTCGCCTGGGCCTTCTCATGTGCCAACCTTAATCTCTTTCGCAACCGATCTACATACCCCTTGTGGGATGCTGCTGGGGTATGATCCAGCAAAGTGCCAAAAGCCAGATCCACAGGTAACCGTGCTTCCCGTCCAAACATCAATCTATACGGGTAGTATCCGGTAGCATCACTGGTCGTACTGTTGTAGGCATGTACAATAGCAGCTACATGCTTGCTCCAGTGCTGCTTCTTCTCTGAACTCAGTGTCCCCAGCATATCTAGCAGTGTCCGGTTAAACCGTTCAGGCTGAGCATCCCCCTGTGGGTGGTAGAGGGTTGTTCTGGTCTTCTTGATGCCCAATAGATCCAACAACTTCCTAATCAGTCTGCTTTCAAAGTCCCTCCCCTGATCCGAGTGGAGATGTTGAGGCAAGCCATAGTGCACAAAAAACTTTTCAACAAGTACTTTGGCCACTGTTGAGGCCTTCTGGTCTTTAGTTGGGAATGCTTGGGCATATCTAGTGAAATGATCGGTTACTACCAAAACATTCCCTTGTCCACTCAGATCTGGCTCCAGGCAAAGGAAATCAGTACACACCAGTTCCAGGGGTCCCTGACTTTGTAGGTGGCCCATTGGGGCAGCTTGATGAGGCAGGGTCTTTCTCTGTACACAGCGTGAACAAGAATGGCAGTATTCCTCCACTTCAGCCCACATGCAAGGCCAATAAAATCTGTTTCTTACGAGTTGAAAAGTCCTTTCTGATCCCAGATGACCATGATCATCATGCAAAGCGATCAAAACTGCCTTCCTGTGCTTCTCAGGCAAGAACAATTGCCACTTATCCTCTAAATCATCAGAGGGGCCCCTTCGGTAGACCACCCCTTGATGTATCTGCAACAGGTCCCATTCTCTTCTTAGTAGTTGGGCCTCTCTTGAAGAGTCTTCTAGGAGAATATCTGGGCTCCGGCTCTCCAATGCCTTCAACACCAACTTCCCTAAAGGGTCCTCCAGTTGGTCTCTTCTCAGATCTCTTTTTGACAGCTTAGGTAAGTTCTCTTCTTCAATCTGAGTTACATCACAGTAGTGTTTAGGCACTCCAACAACCGAGACACCAATTTCCTCAGCTCGGGATCCTCCACTAGCCTGAAGCTCCGCTCCCTGGTATAGGGCTCGCACTCCCTCTGAGGTCAGCTGAGTCCATTCTTCAATAGGGTCACTGAGGGTATGAGATCTTCTGGACAGGGCATCTGCATCTCTATTTCCAGCTCCAGGCCTGTATTTAAGGCTGAAGGTGAATACCGAAAGGGCAGCCAGCCATCGGTGGCCTGTGGCATCTAGTTTAGCGGTGGTCAGGAGGTAGGTGAGAGGGTTATTGTCCATCTTGACCACAAACTCAGCCCCATACAAGTAGTCTTTTAGTTTATCCACCACAGCCCATTTTAAGGCCAGGAATTCCAGTTTGTGTGTGGGGTAGTTTTTTCCAGCAGGAGCCAAACTTCTGCTCACATAAGCAACAGGTCTCAGTTGATCATCATGTTCTTGGTACAACACCCCTCCCAGACCATCTCGACTGGTGTCTACATGTAGCTCATAGGGTTTCCTGGTGTCTGCATAGGCCAAGACGGGAGCAGTGGTCAGGCTTTCCTTCAATTTAATAAAGGCTTCTTCACATTTGGTAGTCCACTGATCCTGGATAGACTCCCCAGGTTTTATAGTCCCTATAGCCGATTTCATGGAGTTGCCTATTTCTGAGTCATCGTCCTCTCCCTCAGTCTTCAGAAGTTCATTCAAAGGCCTAGCAATCTTGGCAAATTCTTCCACAAATCTTCTGTAATAGGAACAGAACCCCAAAAACGACGAAGTTCAGTCACGTTAGTGGGCCTGGGCCAAGAAGTAACAGCCTCCAACTTCCCTGGATCCGTGGATACTCCTTCTGCAGATACGATGTGGCCCAGGTAATGAACTGAAGACTGGTAGGATTGACACTTTTCTGGGGAAAGCTGGAGGCCTTCATCATGGAGTCTTCTCAGAATCTTCTCCAATCGCTCCTCCTGTTCCTCCAGGGTCTTCCCGAACACAATAATGTCATCCAGATACACCAACACTTCAATTAGATTCATGACCCCTACTGTCTTTTCCATGAGTCGTTGAAAGGTGGCTGGGGCTCCCGACAAACCCTGAGGCATGCGATTAAATTCAAAGAAACCCACAGGGGTAATAAAGGCTGTTTTCTCCCGATCTTTAGGGTGCATTGGAATTTGGTAGTACCCAGTATTTAAGTCCATCACACTGAACCACTTGGCTCCAGACAAACTCTGCAATGCATCTTCTATTTGGGGAGTGGTGTACTGATCAGGTATTGTCCTCTTATTGAGTGTCCGATAGTCAATACACAGCCTCAGTGACCCATTTTTCTTCCGGACCACCAGGATTGGAGAAGCGTATGGGCTCCTGGACTCTGATAACGCCGGTACTTTTGAGTTCTGCTAGTTGCTCACGCAGATCTTCCAAATCGGCCAGGGGAACCCGTCGAACTCTTTCCCTGAACGGCTTGTCCTCCTGCAATCGAATCTTGTGGGTGGCACTCTTTGCACACCCCACATCAAACTCATTCTCGGAAAAGATCTTCTGTCATCTAGCCAATTGAGTTTTGGCCCTCTCCTTCCAAGCCGGTGAGAGGGTGGTTGTGTCTTTGAAGCAGAGCTTCTCCACCGTGTTTTCTACCCCTTCTTCCTTTTCCAAGCCCGATAGGGCTACCAGGGTGGCTGAGTTCACTTGGCCCAGCAACATCCTATCTGGGATCTTCACAGGGGTGGTTGCGGTATTTCTGATGCTCACTGACGCCCTGCTTTTACTCCTCTTTAGTGCCCTCAACGGGACCACTTCAGGGATTACTTCCAACCCTTGATGAGTATCCAGAGGATCCGGCTCTAGAACAACGAAGGGGCCAGGTTGTTCCCAGGTGAGTTTAACAGTGGCCCTCAGACAAGTCACTTCTCCTGGCTGTAGCACCTTCTCTATTCTATCCAGCTTCCAGATCTTCCCCACTCCTTTTGGGGCGTTCTGTTCCAGCACCAAGCGCTGATAGGCCCGGTGCAACATAGGGTGAACTCTGAGAGTTGGGTTATCCTGTTCCTGGGCCACAGGTGTCAGTAGTCTCCTGACCAGGTCAGTGTTGGTCCCTATTATGAGGAAACTCTTGTTGGCTCCTGGTGGGCGAGGACAGACTACAGCCAGTGTGTCGAAGATCTCCGCTTAAAATTGGTTTACCTGTGCTGGCCGTCTCCCTGGAACAGTTAACACTCCACACAACGTGTTTTAACCACAAAAGTATTTTTACTGAATAAGAAATGGCAGGTTAAACAAATATGCGTTTACTTATGCAGAGCCCTGCAAAAGCCAAAGTGATGAACATATAAAAAGGTACCAAATATAATGAAATCCTATATTCACTAAATGTCTTTGAACTAACTATGCTCGCGAGCTTTCCCCTCGTGGGCAATATGGCGCCCACACAGTGTCAAAGTGAGTTCCAGTCAGGCCTGACTAACTCCAAACACTGTCACTCCAATGAAAAGGATCTTCGCTAGCAAAACGTTGGTGCACTTAATGTTTGTAATCCAAGGGATATCAAATAACGTTAGCTGAACTCCGGCTATACTTAGGACGTGAAGTCACGGGTGATAAAATGCTCAGCCTTAGCCCAAAGATTACGGGCCTAATTACAGTTAAAAGTCCTGGGCAAGTGCCCTCTCAGCCGACCAGACCCAGTCCGTTCCGCTGGTTCTGTTGCTGGTGCTCCGGCACACGATCTCTCCACCACCCGTAGTCTCCGGTCCCTCAGACAACCGTATGGAAGTCGATAGATGGGTCGACTCTTGAATGCTCCGAGATATCAGCAGGCTCTTCGGATGAGATCCCTCTCTCTGCGATGACAGGCTTTCTTGGATTCGGTAGGCCCAAGCTCTCCTGCCTAGACAAGCACAACAGGCCCCAACACAGGCTCTGACTTGCTGGGCGGGCGATGTCCAAAGAGACCGCTCGTTGCTCCTCCTCCACTTAAATAACCCTTCCCCAGCAGACCTTGCGCCGGGCAATGCACTGTGGGTGTACAGCTGCACTGTGGGTACAGTAGTCTATATAGTATCCACTGCATTGGAGTCCATGTCTCTCTGTACTACAAGTCCCACTATGCACCTTCCCTTCCAAGTCAAACACTAGTCAATAGAGTTCCGGAGGGATCTGGGTGCAATTGCGTATAAAATAGTCCTTATAGCATACCAATAGGCGACACCCCGCTACATACACATCAAGTGAAAAGTCTCTTTCTACTCTGCAGAGAAAATTTACTTCTAAACCATTGGCTGCAAGCACTGATGAAATGCTGGTTTTCCAGCAAGACCAATCAACAGCGGTACCCATGATACCTGCTGAACTGGCTGACTTCTGGTACATGTGTACCGGGCATCTCATTCTCAGAAGGGAAAAACTGAATGGACACTCATATCACAAATGTGACACCCATACTGTTCGGCTCAGACTCGGATTTGTTCAAGGATTGGAGCAGACACTTATGCCCTGTACACACGATCAGATTTCCGATGGAATAAAATCCGATGGAATTTTCCGTCGGAATTCCGATGAAGCTGACTTTCATCAGTCTTGCCTACACACCATCAGACAAAATTCCGACAAAATTCCGACCGTCCAAAACACTATGACGTAAAACACTTCGATGAGCCGAGAAAAATGAAGTTCAATGCTTCTGAGCATGCGTGGGTTTTTTCTCCGTTGGAGTTCCACACAGACGATCAGAATTTCCTATCGTTTTTTTTTTACATCTGAAAAATTTAAAACATGTTCTATTTTTTAACACCGATGGAAAAAAGTCCGATGGGGCCCACACACGATTGTTTTTTCCAATGAAAAAAGTCCTTCGGACTTTGTTTGGGTTTGGTTTAGGTGCAAATTTAGGCACAAATTTGCCAATACTCAGAGCCAGAAAAACACTCATATCCCTGTTGTTGTATTATGCACGCAAAGCCATTACAATGAATTGGAAAAAATCGTCTCCCCCCTCTGTTAAATTTTGGAAAAACTTAATTAATGCCAGTTTGCCCCTATATAGAGCCACGTACTTGTCTAGAGGTTGTCCGCACAAATTTGAAAAGGTATGGAACTGTTGGTTAGATGACAGAAGCACGGCAAGTGATACAGTGACCACTGTCTAGACTTATATTGTATCTTCAAAATATCGATTTATTAACCCAAAAAATGTCTTCAGGCTACCTTCCTCTAACAATAACACTTTGAAGCACGATGTATGTTGAATGAACCCTCTCCCCAAGCTTGGGGTTGTAGTATAGACTAAGTTAAGTTTTTTGTTATTTGTCGCCCTGTGACGGTCTGATGCCGAAACAGGGTAATGGCCCCTGCGTGGGCAGCTGTTGTGCCTAGATGGGCAAATTGTGTGTATGTTTTATAAAAACTCAATAAAAAAGATTTAAAAAATAAATAAAAAATTTAGGCACAAATTCGGACCTGAATCACACCTCAACTGGTGAACAGACACGTACCGTACCTCAGGCACGAACCCGTGGGTGCACATATGTGAACCCGGTCTGACTTGTTCTGGGGACAACTGTAAATTTTTAGATTACCTCTAGCCCCCCAGGACAAAAACCGGGATTGTAGGGTTATATCCCAACAGGGACTCAGACAGCAATCAAACCTGGAAATACTCAATCTACTTTGCGTCAGTTTCCCTTTGACCTCACTTTCCAGTGAAATTCATAAATGTGCAAAACAATATATGAACAAATAAATGAATTAGAAATTGCTCACTAGTCACTAAATACATTGTGCTTCAAATCTATAAGTGCTGTGCACATATTAACCATTCATTTTGTGCAATGTTCAGATAATAGATCAAGATGCAACTATTATTAACAATATTGCCACGTACACACGATCGGAATTTCCGACAACAAATGTTCGATGTGAGCTTTTGGTCGGATATTCCGACCGTGTGTAGGCTCCATCGGACATTTGCTGTCAGATGTGCCCCCGGAAGTGACGTGCTGGAAATGACGTGGTGAGCGGGGCTCTAGCCAACGCATTTTGCCTGGTGACATCATAACTGACGTCATCGTTAATGCAGGGGTCACATGCAAGTCATAAGCCCTGGACGCAGGCAATCTTTTTTTTAGGAAGGACTGTACTTACCTTCCCTGCACTCTTACGGTACCCTGATCTGTTGATAGACCACCCAAGACACCTGTGTAATAAATACAGGGCTGTCCATGACCCATGCACCCCTATATGAAATGTTTCAGGCACCGATTGCTGTTTTGTGTGTGTGTATATGAGGGGCAGGGGGTGGGTCATGTCTTTCTTCACACCTGGAAGTACTGGATTTTTTTTTGACAGTCTGGAAGCAGATTGGGTCAGCAGGAAAGCACAGAAAGTATGCACAATATTACCTGTAGCAGGGTCCCCAAATGTAACCCCGCTATACCCAAATGTAGCGCTACCCCCAGTTAAGAGAGCCGCTGGTTTGATTTTTCGGGCCCTGAGTACAGCTCCACCAACCCCCGGCAATCTCGTATAGTCCCCTGTGGCACAGTTAGTCTAGGGATGTTTTCTATCGTAATCTACACCTGGTAACATACACACTTTAACTTCTCATTAAGTGTAAGCACTATGAGTAATGACAACACAGTGATAGCAAAAGGGCAAGGTATAACAGCTTTACTTTAGGTTAAAACATAACATATAACTGGCTTACAGAGCCCTGCAGCAATAGATGTAATATATGTATGGCAATAGCACAGCACGGTAATCCACCACGTGCAGCTATTGCTATCTACGCGCCCTATGGCGCACTAAACAATATTCTATCTCCCCTCCCTAGTCAGGCCTGACATGGAATCAAACTCAGTCTTGTGAATAGAGATTTCTTTGCATGCAAACTTGAAATGGTGGTGCACGTTCAGGAACAATATTGTAATCCACAAAGTAGGCAGTCATAAGGAACACTATGCTGGAGACCCTTTAACTCTGTCCTGCAACCGGTCTCCAGCGGAAACAGCAAATAAATGAACGGTGGGCCAAGGCAGTCTATAGGCCTAAACACAATGCAACCGATTGGATTGAGCAGGTGCTCGCTCACCACTCCAGACACGATCCCAGTCCGGGACTTCCACCTGCTGTGTCTCCACACACAGCGTCCGCAACGATCGGGTCCCCGATCCAACTGATGTCCACAGCAAACTCTGTCAGGTGCCACCCAGGCTCCGCAGCGGGATGGAAGGCTCTTTGGAAGTTGCGCAAGGCCCCAGGCTTCAGGCCTTGCACTGCAGCAGATCCGCACAGGAAGAAGCTGTTGCTAGCAGCGCGGTGTCCCAAAGAGAGCGAGCTCTGCCTCGCCTCCTTCTTAAATAGTCCCTCCTATGAGTCTCTGCGGTGGCAACACTGCACCCTGGGTATCAAACAGGATTCTGGGAGATGTAGTTCCAAGAGTCTTAAAGGAGACCCCGCTACACAAATTTAGGGGAAGGTTTGAGCTTTAGTTGGGCTCAGACCACCTTGATTGTTAGGACATTCTATTTTACACCGCAGGTAGTATACTGGTGTGTAGTTCCCTGTGGCCTGTGGGTGGCGCTGCCATAATGGGCCAAGGTTGAACCGCTGGAATAGTGCTGTGCCTTGGATGTCCTCTCGGCGGTTGTGTGGTGGGTGTGGTGGGTGTGGTCAGCCTGCTGTGCACGCCGGGAGAGGATATAAAAAGGGGCAGACGCTGCTTGCGAAAGGGTTCGGGGGGTTCGTTCGTCTTCGTTCCAGAGTTGGAGTCCTGGTACGTGGTACCTGGCCATCCTGGCCAGGGGCCCACGTATGCATCGGTCCCAGGCACCTTTAGCCCTGGGGCTGCAGCAACAACCTTGGGCCCAGCACCTTTAGCTGGGGCCCTTGTCCTGGAAGGAGAAATCCCATGGTGCCTCTGACATGGGGACCCGTTCTGAGATGAGGAGGCCGGGGGAGGACCCTTCTGAAGGACCGGTGAAAAGTACACGAAGAAAGAAGGGCCTGGTAACTCTCTGGAGGGATTAGATCCATCCAATACTAGAGGATTGGGATTAACGGTTCTGTGGCAGAGAATCTCCTAGTCGCATCTAAAAAGGGAAAACGAAGGAAACGTCCGAGCTTCGGCTGCTTGGATCTGCTTTCATGGGGAACTATCCGGGTGAGCTAAGCCTACTTGAGGAACAAGTAGTGAATTCATCATTTGTCTTGTGCCTGGACTCATATCCAAACTCTTAAGCCCCGTACACACGATCGGTTTGACTGATGAAAACCGTCCGATGGATGGTTTTCATCAGACCAACCGATCGTGTATGGTACCCATCGGTCTTTTTTCCATCGGTTGTAAAAAATAGAACTTGTTTTAAAATTTTCCGATGGATAAAAAACTGATGGGAATTTCCAATCGTCTATGGGCAAGTCCATCGGATCAAAAACCCACGCATGCTCAGAATCAAGTCGACGCATGCTCAGAAGCATTAAACTTAATTTTTCTCGGCTCATCTGAGTGTTTTACGTCACCACGTTTGGAACGGTCAGTTTTTTGACTGATGGTGTGTGGGCAAGACTGATGGAAAACAGTTTCATCGGATATCCGATGGACAAATCCATCGGACGAAAATCCATAGGTTATCCGATCGTGTGTACGGGGCTTAACTGTCCTGTCTTCTATTCACCCTTTTTCTATCCATTGACTTTGCATATAAAGAAATAAACTCTACGTTGGAACTTTACTACTGGTGTGGACCTTGGAGTTACTTGGGGATATAAAGACTTGTCCTTACATTCTAATGCCGCATACACACGACCGTTTTTAATGTCATTGAAAAAAAAACTACGTTTTTCTCAACGTGATTCTTCTCAAGCCTGCCTTGCCTACACACGATCATGAAAAAAAATACTAGAGCAAAGCGTGGTGACGTACGAAATGTACGACGGCACTATAAAGGGGAAGTTCCATTCGGATGGTGCCACCCTTTGGGCTGCTTTTGCTGATCCTTGTGTTAGTAAAGTCATCCCTTGCTTCTGAGCATGCACGTTTTTTTCACGTCATTAAAGCCTACACACGGCCGTTTTTCATGACGAGAAAAAACGACCACGTGAAAAACTACGAGAAAAATTAGAGCATGTTCCAAATTTTTCATGGCAATTTTTCACGTCGTGAAAAATGCTCTGAAGCCCACACACGATCGTTTTTAATGACCATTTTAAAAAATGTAATTTTTCTCGTCATGAAAAACGGTCGTGTGTACGCGGCATAAGAGACGGGAACCAACTAAAGGGAGAACCTTGCTGCAGGACCCTAGTTTGTGATACCGCTCAACCTCTTCACACAAGAGGGTACGGGCACGTAGCATGGTGTGTCCTTTCCTGCAAGTGAGCCAAAGGCAGGTGAAAGGAGGCACAGGGGGTTGCTACATACCATTTAAGGTGAACCCATTACTTTGAATAGTCAGGACAAAGTACAGGTTCACTTTATACGGAAGAACAGATCATCATATCATTGCTGGAGAAATAAGTATAAATTGTACGACTAGGATGTCCCTCTCGCTCTTCCAAAAAGAAAGTACGTGGTTTGGGTGGAGGTCTTATTTATTATTTTTCTGCGAGATAAGCAATCTCTGTGGTGCAGTGTAAAGCCTCGTACACACGACCGAGTTTTATCGTCGTAAAAAACCCGTAGATTTTCTCGACGAGATTCTTGTCAAGCTTTCCTTACATACACACAGTTAATTCAAAATCTCGTCGTTGTTCTGCGCGGTCATGTACAGCACGTACGGCAGCAGTATAAAAGGAAAGTTCGATTCCAATGGCGCCACCCCTTGGGCAGCTTTTGGTGACCTCGTGTTACTGCGTGTTAGTAAAAAATTTGGTGAGAGACGATTTGCGCTTTTCAGCCTCGTGCTTTTCAGTTCAGCATGACGAATGTGCCATCTCCATTACGAACGCTAGTTTTACCAGAAGGAGCGCTCCCGTCTCATACTTGATTCTGAGAATGCACGATTTTTTAAGACTCGGAAAAGCATACACACGAACGGTTTTCTCGTCGCAAAACAGGCCGATGAGAAACCCGACGAGAAAAACGAGAATCCTGACGAGAAAATAGAGAGCAGGTTCTCCATTCTTCTTGTCGAGATTCCCGGCAGTTTTCTCGACGAGAAACCATACACACGAACGGTTTTCTCGGCAAGAAAGCTCTCTCTGCAGTTTTCTTGTCGTTTTTTGACGAGAAACTCGGTCTTGTGTACTAGGCTTAAGGCTCTGTAGACTAATGCACCCCTGCAGTTTTCCTGTACTGTTTATACAGCAGTCTAAACCACAGGTATGAGGAGGCTTTGTGCTGGGGTTCACACTGTATGCAAATTAATTATGGGACCCAGTCATAAACCAGTGATATAACCTTATGCCGCGTACACACGATCGGCTTTTCTGATGAAAAAAGACCGATGGACTTTTTTCATCGGACAAACCGATCGTGTGTGGGCCCCATCGGTCTTTTTTCCATCGGTATAAAAAAATAGAACATGTTTTAAATTTTACCGATGGAAAAAAAACCGATAGCAAATTCCGATCGTCTGTGGGGAACTCCATCGGAGAAAAAACCCACGCATGCTCAGAATCAAGTCGACGCATGCTCAGAAGCATTGAACTTAATATTTCTCGGCTCTTCGGAGTGTTTTACGTCACAGAGTTTGGGACGGTCGGATTTTTGACTGATGGTGTGTAGGCAAGACTGATGGAAGTCAGCTTCATCGGATTTCCGATGGAAAAATCCATCGGATTTTATTCCATCGGAAATCCGATCGTGTGTACAGGGCATTACTGTAGCTTTGCTTTTGTTAAAAAAATATAAAAGGCACACTTATGAAGCACTGGGCTTTATAAATGTGATCTCTGATTCACTTGCTTCAGGACTCCGAAAAGGTTGAAATGCTTACTTTCAACAGTTTTTGTATGCATAAATATTTTTTTTTTTTACTTGCAATGTCCCTCTGAACTTGTTAGCACATTTACCTACTTCAGAAAAGTCCATTCCCAAAGCACAGCCCCCTCCCTACTTGCATGTCATTAGCCCTGTCATCTTCTGAGAGTGTCTAATAACTGTCTGTGCTGGCCCAGCAATTCCACCCCTCCCTACATAATATTTTATATAGCTGCCAGGGGAGAAGCAAAGGGAAACACTATAGAATGTTACTTGCGTCACTAATCTGAATCTGCTAGAGGTGCTGACTTCACATCCATCCAGTCGAAGGCCCTTTAGATGTCTACACAAGGGAGGATTTTATAGGTATATCACATGCCTAAAAAATGTAAAATGTCTGTTAAATCTAATGAGGAGATTGCTGTCAAAATAAATGAGCTAGTGACAGGATCTCTTTAAAAAGAATCTGGGAGAAGAAGAAGAGTGGCACAGGTGCCTGTACCAAGTCCTGGCTAGCAGAAGAACTGGATCTGGCAATGAAGTAGAAACTGAAGAACAGGAACTCGTGCCAGAAGTGGGGCTTGCAGAAGCAGGAGGCAAGAACATGGTCAGACAGGCAGAAGTTGGCAATGGGCGAGCAGCAAAGCCAGGCACAGATTCAGAAGATGAGAGCGTAAACAAGAGCCAGGCTGAGGTCAGTATCACACGGGCGGAAGATGAGCTAAAAGGGATAAGCAAGGTGTGGTGTCAAGATGCAAGCCAAGGTCAGGTACCAGAGGGCTTGAGAGCTGGCGTATTTAGAAAGCAAACCCAGGTATATCATGGGAAAAAGGAGGGTCTGTTCATGGGTCACAGGAGCTGGCGACCACTCAGCAATGATCTTGAATCTTGCAGTGCTTTAAATGAGCCACTAAGCACCAAAGTCAATTTAAACATGCATGCTCACGCTCACGTGCACACTCATGCTCTTGTGCATGCATGTGCAGTTCTTTCAGCACAGATATGAGCTCAGTTTTACTGACAGCTGTGTGTGCTCCATCAAAGACCTGCATTCCAAGCACCAGACCCTATGCTCAACTCCTGCTGGATGCCTATGCCACAACGGGCGATTCCTGGTTATGTGATATCCTACCTACATGCAAGCTGTGCAAGTATTTCAAAAGCTCTGGCACATGCCTTTAGTCTGACCTGTGATCCAGCCAATAAGTCTGCTATTTTTCAACCTTACTTTAACAAACCAAGCTGTTTGGGAAAAGTGGCATTTAGAGGGTTGAGAAAAACCATTTAATACTGACAGGGGTGCTTACAATTGTGAGCTTCTATTTATTTTTTTATGTTAAATCTTTATCCCAAAAAGGAAAACAAAACTATTGCTGTAACTGCTTAAAAAGTGTTAGCTGGAGTTCAGCCTTAAAGTGGATGTAAACCCCATTCATAAAATTTGACCTGGGCACATCTATCTGTAGTGTTTACTTATCTCTCTTCAAAGCCCTAAGTCCCGTGGCTTTCACCTGCTCTGTTCTTCTGTTATCAGCATGATAACTTCTGACAAGTTCTCAGTTAACTGAGATAAAACCAGGTTAAATTTTGTGTCGGGTGGATGCTATAATTAGATTAGCAGAGAGCTGATCTATTCACAGCACAGCTCTGCATGATTCTTCCTTTTTTTGCCTATGTTGAGTGGGGGTGTGTGCCTTTCCTCCAATCAGCTTTCTCACAGTGTATGCCAAGAGTCCACACCCACAGGTGAATCAGGAAGAGAAAATTGTAACAGGACGGCACTTTCTAAACAGTATATAAAGCTGAAGACAGCAGATATACATGTAAAACTTATGTAGGGATATTTGTTACATCCCTGTGTATCATCTGAGGCTATTCACTTCACTGGTTATATGTGAGGGTCAAGTTCATCCAATCTGCTAGTCTAACAATATCCTCTCCCCAGATTGACAACTCTGCTCTCCAAAAGGTGTCTGCTTTTCTACTTCATCCAGAATGCAGACGAGTAGACAGCAAGTGTGTTACTGGCAGGATCATTGGGTCAAATAAAGGAAGAAAAGTCCAAAAAAAAGAAAGCTAAAGTGGCCACCACATTTAACGACTGGTAAGCTGCAATATATTTAATTTTTGTTTTTGGGTTAATATCGCTTCAAAGAAAACAACAGGGTCACTTTAAAACCCAACTTAAGGTTGGATACAAAGCTCACCCGTGTCGTACCCCACCTTCATTTTAAAAATTTTTTTTAGTACACTTACCTTTAATCCAGATGTCTTCTCTTCAATCTCCTCTTCAGTCACATGATCCTTGGAGTCCTCTTTCATTGGCTGTCCTTATTCCTTGGGTCTATGACTCCCTGGGCTTACAGGAAGCAGGCTGAATAACGTTGGGTGTCATTCAACCAGGACGCCTAATGGCAGCAGGAGAGAGCAGTAAGTAATTTTGGAGGATAGCACCCAAAAGGAGGAGAGTAGTGCAAAGAAAGCTGTCTTTTCTTTCCAAGTATTTAAGTTATTTAAGTGGGGGTAGAGACCGTGTCACAATCAAAAAAAATGTAAAAAATCCTAACACCATTCCCATTAAATCGTAGTTTACTAAATTGGAAAAAGAAGAGAACCCCAAGTCTCCAAAGTAGGAGCCTGGAGTTGGGGGATGGTAGTGAGTCATACAATACACAGAAAAATACATTTGTAAAAGGAATACACTTCCCCTCCCCCCTTTTTTCCCCCCTTTTTCTTTTCTCCTCTTTACATGGGGCTCACATTTCTCTGCAAGTGTAAATTTCAGGCATAATTGTAATATGAAGTAACGCACCTTTGGACCCGTATTTTCTGTTTCTATGCATTTATTGGTTTGACACAACAAAAGAAATCAGTAGCAAGCATATAGGTCCCTGCGCAGGGACTAAAGAATGATTAGGTATTACAGAGGAATCCAAAAGGAATACGGACAGCACAATCGACGTTAAACACCTTTATGCAATTGGGATGATATCAAAGGATAATAAATAAAAAAAGGAAAAAAGGTCATATGCCCAGGCCTACTCACAGTCATCCCAGGAGTGGCCCAACTCCTGAGACCAACCCCAAAGATGGCATATGTAAAAACTATAAAAAAGCCAGAAAGAAAGAAGGAGGGAGTAAGGGAAAGTCAGAAACTAGAGAGGGAAAGAGAAAAAGGAAAGGAAAAAAAGAACTCAGACTCAGATACGCCGTCAGAAGCAGTCAGAGAAGGCCCAGAGAAGCCGGCTGAATTGAGGGAAACTCATAGGAAATCTATGGTTCCCAGACTTTTTTTTTTAAATCAGAAAAGACGTTTATTGAAAAAAACTATACAAAATTACAGTCGTTCACAGTTCTTGTATAAAAAAGAAGAAGGAGGGAAGGCATAGTGTAGGCACATTATAGAGCATTCCTTATACATAATGACGTTGATCAAAATACCATACACCTATACAAATTGTAGGCATATTCAAATACTATATATGCATATGTTGAACTATAATTCAATGCTGTATTTCAGGACGAGTTACCAGAACTGTGAAAATTTAGTGGAAGAAAAACAAGAAAAGAAACAAACAGAAAACCAGACACAAAAAAAAATAAAAAAAAATAAATAAACGTAAATAACAAAATGGAAAGCAAAATGAAATGCACATCCTCCCCTTAGCCACTATAACAGGATCCATCCCAGCATCTCCAAACTGGACTATAGAAGGTTCAAGTACATCTGCCACATAATCATTATTCGTAATTAAATTAGGTCATACTTGTAGAAGTCTATCTTTCACCATTTGGGCTGGGCCTAGGCTTGGGGTGTCCAACCAGGGTTGCCACAGAGTAAAAATTGTTGGTAGCGTTCCTATGCTGGAACGTGATTTTTTCACGTATCAGTGTGTTATTAACCATTTCCACCCATCGTTCCCCTGTTGGTACTCTCAGAGTTATCCAGAGGCTCGCAATCAGTTTGCGAGCCACATAAAGCAACCGTAGAACTGCAGTGTGACCATTCGGGGACAGGGATGGTATCTCCAAGGCCCCAAGCAGGCAAACGACAGGGTCGGGAAGTAACGGAAATTGGAACACCCGGGATATAGTGGACAATACATAGTGCCAGTATCGGAATAGTTTCGGGCATTTCCACAACATATGTAATAAATCACCATCTTGTCTAACACATTTCAGGCATAATGCAGTGTCTCTGAAACCCCATTTATGTAATCTGGCTGGTGTCCTGTATACTCTGTGCAAAAAGAATAGGTGTGACAGCTTGTGCGAGGCGGAAACTGACACCAACGGGGCAGAGGTTAAGCAGCGCTCCCATTGTTCCCCATCTATGGGACCCAGGTCTTTTTCCCATCCTCTCCTACAAGGAAGTTTAGAAGCATCATGCGTGGAGCACAGTAACCAAGAGTATACTCTCGAAATCATCCCCTTCCTATCAGTCGCCAGCAACACATCAGACATCAGTGGGTGTGTGACCGGTGCAAACGAGGATATACGGCTTTCACTGGAAATTGCAGGTCTAAGCTGCAGAAATCTATAGAATTGGGTTCTATCCAGGGCAAACTCCGTTTGTAGGTCAGCAAAAGACTTAAAGACAGTGCCGGTAAACAGTTGAGATATGTAAATAATACCCAGGCCTTCCCAGGATTGGAAGTCCTTAAGTTTAAAAAGTTATTTGTAGTACCTATTTCTCCAGATGGGCGCAAAAGTGCATGTGCCCTTAATTTTTAAGATAGATCTGGTATACTTCCACAACATGTTCAACAATAAGATCGTGGGAAGAGTTTGTGTTAGGTGTGTAAAGCCTGCATCCAAATACGATAGGGCTGTCATTGCAGAGCCGTCCGGTATTATTAATAGTCTAATGGGATCAGTAAGATCCACCTCACCCCAATAGGCCAAGTGTTGAATCTGGGCAGCAGTAAAGTAATACCTAGCATGTGGGACTGCCAGGCCTCCCTGATCTTTAGCCAATTGCAAGTGTGGAGGCTAATCCTAGCCGACTTGGTGCCCCAGATCAAGTTTCTAAATTGAGCATCTATTTGTGCAAACCATGTGTGTGGGATCCAGATGGGGGAGTTATGGAAAACAGAGTAATTGAGGGGCCCACACCATCTTAATCAGGTTCGTTCTTCCTGCAACCGTGAGAGGGAGTTTTATCCATGCCGAGCATTTGTGTCTGAACTTACGGAGTAAAGGGACTAGGTTCAGGGCAAGATATTGACTCGGGTCAGGGGTCATCTGAATGCCCAAGTACCGGAATTCGTTGACTATAATTATGTCCCTGGCACAGTCTGGTATTGGGTTAGTCAAGGGGTCTAGAGGCATCAACACTGATTTGTTCCAGTTAATATTAAATCCTGACAATTCACCAAAGTCAGCGATCAAACTCATCACATTCTTCAGGGAATTACCAGTGTCCCCCAAATAAAGTAATGTGTCATCAGCATATAAAGGAGATAACGTCTTGAATGGGGCCTCTACGAAAACCGACTATGTTCTGTGACATCCTGACATGTATGGCCAAGGGTTCCAGGGCCAAGGCAAAAAGCAGGGGCGACAAAGGGCACCCCTGCCTTGTGCCCCTGTACAGCCGTAACGAGTTAGATATGTTACTGTTAATACGCATTCTCGCCGATGGGGAGCTATATAACAATTGGACCCACTTTAAAAAAGAAGGACCCACCCCGAATTTAGTCAGCACCTCCCAGAGTTAGGGCCATCCCACGCTATTAAATGCTTTAGCAGCATCCAAAGAGAATATAGCCCTATTACCTGTATTGTCCGTGGGTATTTGTAGGTTAAGGAAAAGCCGTCGCAGGTTCTGAGAGGTGGACCTGGTTGGAATAAAACCAGATTGATCCCTGTGAACCACCGTTTGAATACATTTAGCCAGCCTATTTGCAAGAACCCGTGCCAGGAGTTTAATATCAAAATTAAGTAGCGAGATAGGTCTATAAGAGTCCGGCGCTAGAGCATCTTTACCTGGTTTTAAAAGTAACACTACAGGTATTAGGGCCTCATTCATAGAGGGCGGGAGAACTCCAGTTTCAAAAGCTCTATTATAAACTTTCAGAAGATTCAGGAGTAATTGTGAGGCATAACGTCTATAAATCTCAGACGGCAAGCCATCGGCTCCAGGTGCCCGTCCATTTTGTGCATGGGCCAGCGCCTCTAGAAGCTCTTCCTCGGTCAAAGGAGCATTAAGTGTACTAGCATCTGAAGCAGATAGGCGGGGGTTGGGATATTTATCCAGGAAAGATCTAAGGTCCTCCACGGAGGGATGTACCTTGAACGTATAAACATCTTGGAAGAAGGTTTTAAAAACATCTATAATATCCTGTGTAGAGTAACACGTGGCACCCTGAGTATCTCCAATTGCTACTATGTGTGAAGGTAGTTGCTGTGACTTTGATAATAATGCTAACATATGACCCGTGTTCTCTCCTTCCTAGAAGTGTCGCTGTTGCAGAAAGAACCGTTTGTTCTCGGCCAATTGCAGCGATAAATGTGTGAGCAGGGATTGAGATGCTGTCACGTACCTGACGGTGACGAGCCCGGTTAGCAGAGGGAGGCCTCCCTTACGGCTCCCACCGGCGGCCCCTGGTGGTATAACAGGAAGCACGGAGGTGGAAGGGGTACGAGTGCCTGGCAGGATCAAGAACTACCGCAGGTGATCAGGAACCAGCAGGTGAGGAGGCAGGAACCAGGAACTACAGCAGGTGAGTGGACAGGAACCAGGAACTGCAGCAGGTGAGTAGACAGGAACCAGGAACTCAGCAGATGACCCGGACCGGGAGGCACAGCAGGTAGACTGGAACCACTGGGCAGCAGCAGGTGAACAGGAACCAGCAGATGAGCAGACAGGAACCAACAGATGAGCAGACAGTAACCAGCAGATGAGCAGACAGGAACCAGCAGATGAGCAGACAGGAACCAGCAGATGAGCAGACAGGAACCAGCAGATGAGCAGACAGGAACCAGGAACTCAGCAGATGACCCGGACCGGGAGGCACAGCAGGTAAACTGGAACCACTAGGCAGCAGCAGGTGAACAGGAACCAGCAGATGAGCAGACAGGAACCAACAGATGAGCAGACAGTAACCAGCAGATGAGCAGACAGGAACCAGGAACTCAGCAGATGACCCGGACCGGGAGGCACAGCAGGTAAACTGGAACCACTAGGCAGCAGCAGGTGAACAAGAGCCAAGGTCAGGCAGGATCGTCAGACAAGCCGGGGTCGGGTAAACTGGCAGGCAGCGAGGCACAAAAGGATCAGGCAATACCGAAGTCAGAAAACAGGCCGATGGTCAGGTACAGGCAGATAGCAGGAGGGTCACAGGAAGCCGGGTCAGATACAGGTAAACAAGGCAGATCAGGTCACTTGGGATAAACGCTGTAGAGCAGACAGCAGGGACTGTCTGCAAGTGAGGAGTTTAAATAGCCCTTCGGGCGTCACCTGCGGGGGCGGGAACCAGGAAGTCCAGGGCGTCTGTTCCTGACAGGGTTTCCATGACAGATGCCAACCACGATCTCCTAGTATCATCAGTAGGGTTTGCTATATAGGAGGCTTCCGAGCATTGCGCTTCAGCAATAACTAAATTCTCCCATTCCTTAGTGTTTGTTTTAATGCGAGATATCTCCCTAATTAGTTGTCCCCTCAAGTAGGCTTTGGCCGTCTCCCAGACCGTATCCACATCTGCTGAACCTAAATTATAGCTAAAAAAATCCTTCAAGAGGGCCGATATCGGATCAGGAGTTGGTAAGAGAGACAGCCAAAAAGGGTTACGTTTCCAAAACCCATTGTCCCTGAGTGCACCTACCCTTAGGTCTACGGATAGAGGAGAATGATCCGAAACCTGTCTAGCGTGGTATTGGGAGGAGTCTACCAACGGCAGAAGAAGTTCATTGCCCAATCCCATATCAATACGTGACAACCCACCCATCGAAGCTGATTGACAAGAATAAATCCTAACATCAGGGTTATGCATCCTCCAAACATCCGTAAGGCCCATTTCAGATAAAAAAGTCGAGCAAACGATGTAGGCCCAGTTAATTTCTGTGTACCCGTAAAAATACGGGCACTCAGCTTATCCTTCTCATAATCAATAAAATTATTAAAGTCCCCGAGGACCAGTAAAGGTATGCCCGGGAAGCGGGACACAAAATCTGCTAAAGTTTTAAGACGGCCGGACGAGAATGGAGGGGGAATGTACAACCCAGCTAGCATACATTTTGTTTCATAAAGGGAGCAGAAAAGAAATATATAACGACCATCCGAGTCTATTTTGCTATCAAACAAAGTAAACTGTGCACCTCTTCTAATGAGGATACTCACCCCCCTAGAGTACACCGAGTATGTGGCATGGTACTGGTGACAAAACTGTCTTTGTGCAAAGAAAGGTGTAGGCGTCGAGGGGAGGTGAGTCTCCTGTAAGCAGATCACCTCAGCATCCAGGCGCTTGACTGTGCGCAGCACAGCCAAACATTTAACCGGACTATTAAGACCCCGGACATTCCAGGACATCACTCTAGTCAGCTTAGACATTTCAGTAAGTATTTAGTATAAGTGAAGGCATGCGCCATAAGTACTACATAGTTCAATGATATCGATTTAGGGCATAATGCAACAGAAATACCCAACTCAGCAGCAAAAAAGAAGTAGGGGTTCATTGTCCATAAACAGCAATCATTATGACAGGTGGCATCAGTAGACATACGGGGAGTGGTAGCAGAAATTAACGGCAAAAGGGCCAACAGGGAGGACATGTTGAAAAAATACAGAAATAAGAGAAAAAATGAAAATAAAAACAAAAGCAGTAACCAAAAAAACAACTGAGAAAGTAAGCAGTAGACCAACAGGGCCTTAGAGATCCGTCTCAGGGCAACTAAAGGCCCGAACCAGGCCATCCGTGGGGGCAACAGTGGAAGCACACAGCAGTGTCAGAGAAACTTATCCACAGCAGGTAACAAGAACAAAAAAATAATAATTTGTGACTGTGTGTATTGGAACTTCTCCCGCCTAACAAGGATACCCGGAGAGGGAATATAAATCAGCATTCAAAACCGGCCGGAGCTTGTTACGGAGGAATGTGGCGTCTGTTGCAAGCCTCCTGGATTGATTGTTCCTCTCGGTCCAGCCATTGCATGGCCGCAGCAGGATTATCAAAGAAGTGAACAGATCCAAGAGCCTCCACTCTTAGACGTGCAGGGTAAAGCATAGCATATTTCAGATCTAGACTCCTGAGCCGCTTCTTGACATCGATGAATTTAGCCCTATGCTTCTGCAGATCAGCGGAGAAAATCGGGGAAAAGAGACACTTTTGCATTTTCAATATTAAGGGCTGCAGGTTTCATTCTAGCATTATACAGGATAGCGTCTCTGTCTCTGTAATGAAGAAGCTTGAACAGAAAGGGACGAGGGGGGGCCCCTGGTTGTGGGGGCCTTGCTGGAACTCTGTGCGCCCGCTGCACAGAGAACATAGGGGAGAACACCTCCTTGCCAAACGCAGTAATAAGCCACTTTTTAATAAATTCCACAGGGTTCTTCCCTTCATTCTTTTCAGGCAGACCTATGGCTCTCACATTATTCCTTCTCATTCTGTTCTCCAAATCTTCCAATCGTGCAGTGTGTTGGGAAGCAAGGTGATTATTATACGTGAGATCTCTCTGCATAGGCCCCATATCATCTTCTATGGAGCTTACTCTCCCTTCTAAGGCAGCTGTTCTTTCCCTCACTTTCTGGGCATCATGTCTTAGGAACGTGATCTCAGCCTTCATCCCCTTAAGCTCAGCAGTCAGTGTCGCCAAGGAGATATTGCTGGTGGTAACCGCAGCAAATATATCCCGCAGTGTGGGTTCAGCCCTATTCTCCGGAGGGCTGCAGGGCATGTGAGGCCTAGTGCCAGTGTTCTCAGGGGTACTCACTGTGTCCCAGGAAAAACCAGCACCATGTCCATCCTCCAGCGGCACAGTGTCATCAGCCTCAGAGAGACCTTCGGATGAATCCTCCGGTGTACTGGTGGAGGCAGTAGGGTCTGTGGAGAGCGGCATGGAGAACAGCTTCTCGGCGCCCTCCCTGTGCTTCTCTTTAGCTGAGCGCTGGGCCTGGGCGCCATTTTGGGACACGCTGTCCATGGTCCGGGACGAAGAGAGCTTTTTTTGCAGCAGACATCTGGCGGATTCGACACCGATATAAGGTAAGGCTATACTCTGGAGGCCCTCCGATACCCGGCAGACTGATTGCGGCAGTTTTTAGGGTAGATTCCCAGGAAATTAGGTCGGATTCTCGGCGGAGAGAAGTGGGACACGTCCGGTTACATCCGCTGCCTGGCCACGCCTCCCTGGTTCCCAGACTTTGGGAAATATCGGATGTGATTCGTCACTATGCTAGACATCTGCTCATGGAGCATCAAGGCAGTCATACGTGATGTCACCCCTTGAAAGGCAACACGTGGGGTCTTCCAGGCCTGGGCTATGGTCCGTTTAGCAATTGTACCCATATTTTGATATAAAGAGCTTGTGGATCCTGAAGAAGCACTGGATTTATGCGAAACGCATTGGTCCACTAGGCTCAGCATTCTTTACACTATACATTTATATCATGCAATTATGGATCAACTTTTAATTAGGATTAATGTATTTTACAGTCTAATAAACTTGTATTTCTTTTGCAAATTTTTTTTACTTTGTATTGTACGACACAGTAAAATCCCCTTTCCATAGGCTCCTCCTTTGGAGACTTGGGGTTCTCTTCTTTTTCCATTTTTGTAAACTGCCTTTTCTTTGTTTTAGCCCATGTTCACACTAAGTTTGAACACTGGTTTGAAATCGCACAGCTGAACTTCATTTCAAACGGGCATTTCAGTCCGCCTTCGGAGGCGATTTGACAGACATCTTTGCGGGTTCATGCACAGATGTCTATTGAAATCCTCCCGAAGTTGCCAAAAGGAGTGCAGAAACTACTTTTAGGAATCACACGGCGCCGCAAAGTCGATTCGGACGGTGCCATTGCTGGCAAAAGGGCTCCGATTTGGCATGCGATTTGACATGTCAAATCGCATGTCAAATCAGCCCAATGTGAAGGTGGGCTTAACAACTAATCAACATTTTCATTTAAAATAGAGGGAGGCTTTAAAGATTGAGAAAATATAATGGGTGCCAAGTGATTACTTTAGTACAGTAAATTCATCTCGGGTGTGCTGTAATGCCTCTAGTAACTGAACAAAAGATTTGGGCATTAACATAAGCGTATACTGTAAAGCCCTGTACACACGATCGGATTTCCTATGGTTTTTAAACCAATGGATTTTTCCATCGGAAAACCGATGAAGCTGACTTCCATCAGTCTTGCCTACACACCATCAGTCAAAAAACCGACCGTTCCAAACGGGGTGACATAAAACACTCTGATGAGCCGAGAAAAATTAAGTTCAATGCTTCTGAGCATGCGTCGACTTGATTCTGAGCATGCGTGGGTTTTTTAACCGATGGACTTGCCCATAGATGATCGGAATTTGCTATCGGTTTTTTATCCATCGGAAATATTTAAAACATGTTCTATTTTTTGACACCGATGGGAAAAAGACCGATGGGGCCCATACACGATCGGTTTGTCCGGTGAAAAAAATCCATCGGACTGTTTTCATCTGTAAAACCGATCGTGTGTACGTGGCTTAACACATGTAATAATTTATTTATTTTTTAATATCAATAACAGGGTAAGGACACAGTGATGTGTACTTTTCTCATTGTGAATCTTTGCATAGCCGTGTATATTTTGATTATGATGTTATACAAACACAGCAAAGCACTGCATATTTAGCCATGTCCTACCAGCACCCTTCACTATTTAGACACTAAAAAAAAATTAATAGAGGTCACAGGGCTCAGAGCTGTAAACTTTGTCCTCTCAGCTGGGTCAACCTCGGCACATCTCTGTAAATTGTCCGCCCACTCATCTACCTGATATGATCTTTTCCACTCAGCAGTTTTACTTATCACTATAAAAGGTTCTATCAAAAAAATAAAAAATAAAAGAAGTTCTATCAACACCATACGGGGAGTTAATCCTTTCTTAAATTAAACCGGTCTTTTATATAAGTTAGAAACTGATCACAAACACTTGAAAACAGACTCCCATAAGCACCTTCACATCACACAGGATAGCGGATTGAGCTCCTCTGGTGCCGCCTAAACCCAGAGAGATCTGTTTTGCAAAGTTCAACTTCCAATGAGCCCAACTACAGGCATGCGAATCCGGCAGGCTGGTTGCACCCAAGTTGATCAACCAATCATTAAAGCGGTTGTAAACCCTGCTTGGTAATTTTTACCTATAGGTAAGCCTATAATAAGACTTACCTGTAGGTAAAATGAATATCTCCTAAACGTGCACCATTTAGGAGATATTCTTCCTGCATGCAGCCAGTAACATCACTGGTGCATGTACTCTGAAGGTCCGGCATACCTTGCCGGAAACTTCAGAGCTTCGTGCCGGAACTGAGAGCTCCTGCACGCATACACGGGAGTGACGTCATTGCGGCTCCCGACAGACACATAGCCCCGATCGCGCAAACCTGGAAGAAAGACAGGGGGAACATGTCAGCCCTCTCAGCGGTGACATTCCAGCGCTGGAAGGCTTAGTTCCAAGGTGAGTATTTCATAATATGCAATGCATACTAGACATGTGCAATTCGTTTTGTTCCGAATTCGTTTAACGAATTTCGTCAAATTTGTTAATTCGGAAATATCCGAATTAACGAAAACTCGTTTAATGAATTTTAACGAATATTCGTAAATTTGAATATTCGAAAATCCGTACATTCGTAAATTTGTACATTTGTACATTCGTAAATTCGGAAATCTGAAATAATAATTAACTAATAATAACTATTACTAACTATTAAATTATAGGTATTGGAATTTCCTTTCAAATTTGGCTGTTAGTGAACTTAACGAAGTTACGAATTGTTTTCCGAAATAATGAATGCCGTATCAAAACGAATGGAACGTAATGAATTAATAATAATAATAAATAACAATAATAATAATAATAATAATAATAATAAAAGCGTTTTATTATTATTATTATTAATTTGTTCCGTTCCATTTGTTTAGATGTGGCATTTGTTATTTCAGGTTATGCGTAACTTCGGATAAATTTGTATCCGTTACGTTCGCTAACAGCCAAATTTGAAGGGAAATTACAATACCTATAATTTAATAGGTTTTTTTTTTTTCAGATTTTCGAATTTTCGGGTTTCCAAATTTCCGAATGTACGAATTTACAAATGTATAGATTTAGGAATGTACGAATTTACGAATGTATAAAGTTACGAATTTACGAATGTATAAAGTTACGAATGTACGAATTTACGAATTGCGATCATAACGAATAACCCGAAAAAAAAAAATGAAACGAAAACAAAAACTAACTAATTTTTTGGCAGTGCACATGTCTAATGCATACTAGCACATTATGACATTGCCTTGCAGTTTTTTTTTTTTTTTTGCAAAATCTGCGGTTTACAACCGCTTTAACAGTTTGAATTTCGGCCAGTGCCTGCTGAACCAGCCAAGATTCGAACAGTGTATGGCCAGTGCTCTATCGAATATTGCCCTCCGTGGAAAAATGCCTCCGCCGGGCTGTGCATTTGCAGTACAGAACGGCACTCCAGCGGATTTCCCGATCAGCTGTTGTGACAGCATGAAGACGCATGTGCAGATCGTAGGGGCCGTATTCGTAATTGTCACATTCCACCTCGCTATTGTGGGGCGGGTTGTGGGTGTCTTAAAGAGCGGGTTTAGTGTGTGTTTTAACCCGCCTCTAAACCCGACGTGCAACAGGCAGAAAATACGGCGTTCAATGCAGGCAAAACCCGCCCCACAACAGCGGGTAATAATGCCTCCGACGATGTACGCATGCACGGTGTTGACGTCACGCCAGCTGATCAACGTATCAGCTGGAGTGACGTTTGTTACTGCGAATGCGCAGACCATTGGAGGCATTTTTGGTTGGGGGGCATTTCTTGATAGAACACCGCCCTAACTTTCAATCCCCAGCAAAATACACTGGATCACCATACACTGCTTGAATTTCAGCGGATTCCTGCTGAATCGGTAAGGCGTAGGTAGCCCTACAAGCACCACCCAGCTCAACAAAAGTCAAGTTACAAATCAGCTGAGCTGGGTTTAAAAGTTATCAGATGAACAGTGACTGCATCAACGCAGTCACTGTTCAGGTATTCAGACAGCTGCGGTCATCTCATCTGTCTGAATATTTTAGCCAGTGGTTCAGATTTCTTCATCTATGCTGTTTAGCATGGATAGAGGAATCTACTGAATTTCTCTAGTTCAGCCTGTGGACTGAACAAGATAAATTTATAAGTGTATGGCTGGGTTTTCTTGCCTTTCTGTTTCAATTTTTGTGACAGAATGATAAAATAGAAGCTAAAATCAGAAGTTTACATTTTATAGCATATGATACTTTGTTTAGGTCAGGGGTGTCCAAACTTTTTTCAAAGAGGGCCAGATTTGATGAAGTGAACATGTGTGAGGGCCGACCATTTTGCCTGACATTCTTTGAACCATTAAAATTTATGCAAATTAACTAATATACTCCCCAACAAGCATTCTCTTGTCTTTGTGGCTGTGTGTGGTGAAGAGTCTAAGGATGAGCTTGGGCGTGTTATTTGGATATACAGTATTTATTGGCGTATAACATGCACCTTCACTTTAAGAGGGAAGTTTCAGGAAAAAAAGTGAAATTTTAAATAAAGAGCTGTGAAGCAAAATAAGGATCAGTGCCCATCTGCAGCCTCACTATTGCCATGAATGCAGCCTCCCCATTGCCATGAATGCAGCCTCCCCATTGCCATGAATGCAGCCTCCCCATTGCCATGAATGCAGCCTCACCATTGCCATGAATGCAGCGCTCTGAGATTCGTTGGGGGCCACAAAAGATATATATATATATAAATTACCAGTGAAACCGGAACGCAGGCCACAATTGGCCCACGGGACAGACTTTGGACATGCCTGGTTTAGGTGGTTCTGTCTGTTGTTTTTAATAACTGAACGAAAAGAAAAGGTAGGAAAAGGAAAGCAAATTTGCTGTGATTAAGGAAGAACAGACTTTCTGTAAATTCAGATTATTTTTTGAGTTGTAGCTTAGGCTGAGTTCACACCTCAGAGTGGAGCAGCTCACAGCAGGGGTCCGGTGCATCCCCCTTCAGGTCCGTTTCGGGAGAAACCTGCATCCAATTTGCAATGGTGTGAACCCAGCCCTACACAGAGATGATAGTATACCCAACCACATGTGATAGCAGTACCAGTGGTGTCAGGCAGAGGTAATCACATGCTCCTCCATACCCAGAAGTGCTGGAACAGAGTGGTGGAGGAGTGAAGAAAAGCTGACAGTGAATATAGTTGGGAAACCGACACTTCTGGGAGTGTCAGTCTCCCACTGTACTCCTGCCAAACCCCACATCACTACAGGAACTCATACCTCCAAACTTTTTGATATGGGAATGAGAGGGGCACCTATTATCAAAAGTATGTAGGCACAAGGCCCACACTGCCATGCCCCCTTATCGGAGAATTAAAGAAACTAAAATTAGTTAAACCCAAGTGCTTTTTTTTTGGGGGGGGGGGTTACCACTACTACTTCTACTGGCTTTTTAAATTTACAAATGCAGAAATGTATAAATTGAATGAAAGGTTTAGCGCTGTAAAACACTTTTTGAAAGATAAATAGTGCATTTTATATACAACTATGTGGATCAGACCAAAATGAGGCACAAATGAGGAGGAAATAGGGACAGAGGGACTTTGTTCCAAATCAGGGACAGTTCCTCAAAATCAGGGACAGTTGGTAGCTATGGGAACTACATCTGTTTTTCGGCAAAACTACTTTTCTGGTATAGTGTCTTTTCAAAATAACAGATGTATTAATTTAAAGGCCTATACATCAGCCCAAAATAAACGCAGCTGAGGAGGAAAGAGTAGGGCTCGGTTCACACTCCTGCGATTTAGGATATGACTTTGAGGCTCCATTCACACTTGTACGACTCCAAAGTTGTCCCGACTTTGGAATGCAACTTTGATGCAACATTGGATGGGTGCAACTTTGATACAACTTTGGCTTTGACTAGTAATAATGGACAACTGTTGCATTGTATAACATTCAGGTACAATTTTCATGCAACTTTTGAGGGTTAACATTGAAGTCTATGGCCCTCAAGTTTCATGAAGGTCAGACCAAAGTAATGCATGAACTTCTTTGAAGTTGCTGCAACTTTAAGTTACGCATATATATGAATGGTTATCATTAGAAAACATGGGGAACGACTTGACATGCGACTTTGTTGTCCAAAGTTGCATGACAAGTCGCACAAGTGTGAATGGAGCCTAAAAGTCTTATCAAAGTCACTTCAAAGTCGTATTAAAGTCAGACTCCAAAGTCGGACAGAAAATCGCACAACTTTGGAGTCGGCTAGAGTGAACCAAGCCTCATGGAGGGATTTGATTTCAAATTAGGGGCAGCTGGAAGTTATGGCTCTAAGGTGACACCTTAACACCCCCTTATAGACTTTGGCCTGATATAACCCCAGAGGCATGTGGGGGGGGGGGGCACGAGGTGTGTTTTGACTTACTTTACACCACAATAGTTGAACAAACTCTCCAGACCAGAATACAATCTTCACATACAGTGTTTAGCCATGTAAAATTCTACTTCCATTCCATTAAATGTACGCATGTACATGTGTCCGTCCATGTGCATTTAAATTACTGGATTTAAATGCAAAATTTTTGTTTTCATTATACAAATTTGAATCTTGTGTGCACAAGTCCATCAAAAACAACAGAACTGTGTTCATAAAAAAAAAAAAAGCAGTACTGGTATACATTGTTTATTAGAGTATAAAATGGCTACAACCTTGTCAACTTTACAACAAGTTTACAAAAAATTATTTGTTTAACCACTTAAGGACCAGCCACTGTATATATACATCGGCAGAATGGCTCATACAGGCACAATCACGTACCTGTACGTCCCCTTTAACTGCCCGACGTCGGCGGCGCGCTCGCGACGCCCCTGCCTTCCCCGTGAGTCGGACCGCGGGTCCCGCGGACTCGATCGCCGCGGGCATCCCCACGATCGTCTCACGGAGGCATGGAGCGGGGAGATGTTAGTGTAAACACAACATCTCCCCGCTCCCCTACTGACAATGTCACCGATCTCCATTCTGTGTAATCAGAGCAGAGATCGGTCACGCGTCACTCGTAGCCACGCCCCCACACAGTAGTAATCACTCCCCTAGGCACACTTAACCCCTTCAGTGCCCCTAGTGGTTAACCCCTTCACTGCCAGTGTCATTTTTACAGTAACCAGTGCATTTTTATTGCACTGATCGCTGTAAAAATGACAATGGTCCCAAAAATGTGTCAAAAGTGTCCGATGTGTCCGCCATAATGTCGCAGTCATGAAAAAAATTGCTGATCGCCGCCATTACTAGTAAAAAAAAATAAAAAATTTGATAAAAATGCCATAAAACTACCCCCTATTTTGTAAACGCTATAACTTTTGCGCAAACCAATCAATAAACGCTGATTGCGATTTTTTTTACCAAAAATATGTAGGAGAATACGTATCGGCCTAAACTGAGGGAAAAAAAAATTTTTTATATATTTTTGGGGGAGATTTATTATAGCAAAAAGTAAAAAATATTGATTTTTTTTCCAAATTGTCGCTCTATTTTTGTTTATAGCGCAAAAAATAAAAACCGCAGAGGTGATCAAATACCACCAAAAGAAAGCTCTATTTGTGGGAAAAAAAGGACGTCAATTTTGTTTGGGAGCCACGTCGCATGACCGCGCAATTGTCAGTTAAAGCGACACAGTGCCGAATCGCAAAAAGGGGCCTGGTCTTTATGCTGCGTATTGGTCCGGGGCTTAAGTGGTTAAGAAAACTCTATGCAGTGAGGCATAATGCCAAACATAATGTAAAGTAGATTCACGGTTCTCACACACATTGATGTATTTGAATATGAAGTGAGACTCCTGGAAGAGCTTTTTTCTAGTTTTGGAATAGAGTGTGAAAGGTTTGGAAGAGGTGGTGTTTTAAGACAAGGTAAGTAAAATGTAGGGATGGTTTTTTTTGTAAGTGACTCTACAATGACAGGGTCACTTTAACTAATCTATTTTCTGATCCATATACAGTATTCTAGCTGGTTGTATGCATATATGTTGTAGCAGGGTGGTTAAATCCTTGTTAACATAAGCGCTAGACCGTGCAGGGATATGCAATTAGCGGACCTCCAGCTGTTGCTAAACTACAAGTCCCATGAGGCATAGCGAGACTCTGACAGCAGCAAGTATGACACCCAGAGGCAGAGGCATGATGGGACTTGTAGTTTTGCAACAGCTGGAGGTCCGCTAATTGCATATCCATGCGCTAGAGTTTACTGCCCCTTTGAAAAGCAATACACAGTGGATTACTTTTCAGAGTCTTTTGAGAGGTGTACTAACGTCAAAAAATCAAAAAGAAACTGTGCTATAAAGTGAATACATACGTTATTATTATTATTATTATTATTATTAGGGATGAGCTTCGTGTTCGAATCGAACCCATGTTCGACTCGAACATCGGCTGTTCACCGAATTGCGAACATTATGGGCCGTTCGCGCCAAATTCGAGTGGCGCGTCACGGCCCATAATTCACTGCGGCATCGCAGTGCATTGCTGGCTGATGATTGGCCAAGCATGCACTATGACCTGCATGCTTTGGCCAATCACAGCGCGCAAAAAACGGAGAGCCATAATTGGCCAAAGCCAGGGTTGATTTGGCCGATTATGGCTCAGGGGGTTTAGTACACGCCCCACACTATATAAGGCCGCCGGCTTGTGTAGTGTGTTGGAGTTGTTAAAAGAGAGAGATTACAGAGAGAGACAGTGTCATTTTTATTGAGTTATATAGAGCAGGCAGGCGAATCAGTTAGCTGAAGTTACTTACAGTGTGTAGAGGCTATATATGCATCCTAGGTGTTGTATATATATTTATACACTGTATTCAGTTTAGCTAGATCCGCTCCTGTTATTCTCTATACTGTGACAGGCAGGCAGGTGATTGTGCTAGCTGCAGTCAGTGTTTTGCTTAGTGTACTGCGTGCTTTGCATAGCGTTCACCTAAAGCTTACCTGAATACAGTTAGTGACTATTATAGTGGTGTTCTCATAATAAAACCACAGGCAGAGAGCTGCAAGTATTTTCAGTGTCCTCTGCACAGTTTGCACCTAAAACTAACTGAAAACAATTGTTGCTTTTCCCATACTAATACCACAGCAGGCAGTTGATTCTGATAGCTGCATTATAACCAATATATATATATATATATATATATATATTGGTTATAATGCAGCTATGTGTATATATATATATATATATATATATATATATATTATATATTAGGGCTGTGGAAATTAACTATTAATTCCTCGATTAATCGATTAATTTTTTTGATCGATCAAAATTCTTTTGATCGGTACTCACCTCTCTGCCAACTTCCAGGTCTTCAGGGAGTTCTGTCGGAGATCGACGTCACGGACACCGGCGGGGCTTGCCGTGTCCATCTGAAGGGCTCCTTTGCTGTGCCTTCATATCTGCATGCCGGCGGGACCTTACTATCTGCCACACGCAAGGGCTGTTACACTTCCCTCTATCAACCTGGGATTCCACAGCCATCCACTGGGAGTTGTGATAGTTCCCTTCACGGGACATCTACATGCCGACGGACTGATGTTAACCCCTCCTCATCTGGATTCAGCAGTGGTATCGTTGTACACATTTTTATACCAGTATCATACTTCGCTACATGTTTTTATGCTTTTGCTACTGTTTGGTATTACTCACACCATTTTTACAGTTTATGTAGCTACATTGATTTTATCTCCAGTGCTAAATTTATTTTGTTACCTACTTGAAGACTATAAAAGTTTTAATGCTAATCCCATCGAGCGCTGCCTTTGTGTGTTTTTTGTATCCTGCTATCCATTTTTCCAGTGGTTGGTAGCTGCACTTGGAATCGGCCTGCAAGGAGATCAGCTAAAAGTAGTTGGATCTGTATGTGCGTTATAATTAATCGAAATTAGTTGATTAATTGATTTTAGAAAAAACGATTAATCGAACACGAAAATTTTAAATCAGTAACAGCCCTAATATATATATATATATATATATATATATATATATATATACAGGTCCTTCTCAAAAAATTAGCATATTGTGATAAAGTTCATTATTTTCTGTAATGTACTGATAAACATTAGACTTTCATATATTTTAGATTCATTACACACAACTGAAGTAGTTCAAGCCTTTTCTTGTTTTAATATTAATGATTTTGGCATACAGCTCATGACAACCCAAAATTCCTATCTCAAAAAATTAGCATATCATGAAAAGGTTCTCTAAACGAGCTATTAACCTAATCATCTGAATCAACTAATAAACTCTAAACAGCTGCAAAAGATTCCTGAGGCTTTTAAAAACTCCCAGCCTGGTTCATTACTCAAAACCGCAATCATGGGTAAGACTGCCGACCTGACTGCTGTCCAGAAGGCCATCATTGACACCCTCAAGCAAGAGGGTAAGACACAGAAAGAAATTTCTGAACGAATAGGCTGTTCCCAGAGTGCTGTATCAAGGCACCTCAGTGGGAAGTCTGTGGGAAGGAAAAAGTGTGGCAGAAAACGCTGCACAACGAGAAGAGGTGACCGGACCCTGAAGAAGATTGTGGAGAAGGACCGATTCCAGACCTTGGAGGACCTGCGGAAGCAGTGGACTGAGTCTGGAGTAGAAACATCCAGAGCCACCGTGAACAGGCGTGTGCAGGAAATGGGCTACAGGTGCCGCATTCCCCAGGTCAAGCCACTTTTGAACCAGAAACAGCGGCAGAAGCGCCTGACCTGGGCTACAGAGAAGCAGCACTGGACTGTTGCTCAGTGGTCCAAAGTACTTTTTTCGGATGAAAGCAAATTTTGCATGTCATTCGGAAATCAAGGTGCCAGAGTCTGGAGGAAGACTGGGGAGAGGGAAATGCCAAAATGCCTGAAGTCCAGTGTCAAGTACCCACAGTCAGTGATGGTCTGGGGTGCCATGTCAGCTGCTGGTGTTGGTCCACTGTGTTTTATCAAGGGCAGGGTCAATGCAGCTAGCTATCAGGAGATTTTGGAGCACTTCATGCTTCCATCTGCTGAAAAGCTTTATGGAGATGAAGATTTCATTTTTCAGCACGACCTGGCACCTGCTCACAGTGCCAAAACCACTGGTAAATGGTTTACTGACCATGGTATTACTGTGCTCAATTGACCTGCCAACTCTCCTGACCTGAACCCCATAGAGAATCTGTGGGATATTGGGAAGAGAAAGTTGAGAGACGCAAGACCCAACACTCTGGATGAGCTTAAGGCCGCTATCGAAGCATCCTGGGCCTCCATAACACCTCAGCAGTGCCACAGGCTGGTTGCCTCCATGCCACGCCGCATTGAAGCAGTCATTTCTGCAAAAGGATTCCCGACCAAGTATTGAGTGCATAACTGAACATAATTATTTGAAGGTTGACTTTTTTTGTATTAAAAACACTTTTCTTTTATTGGTCGGATGAAATATGCAAATTTTTTGAGATAGGATTTTGGGGTTTTCATGAGCTGTATGCCAAAATCATCAATATTAAAACAAGAAAAGGCTTGAACTACTTCAGTTGTGTGTAATGAATCTAAAATATATGAAAGTCTAATGTTTATCAGTACATTACAGAAAATAATGAACTTTATCACAATATGCTAATTTTTTGAGAAGGACCTGTATATATATATGTAGCGGGTATACACTTTTCTGTGTGTCTAAAACTGGCAGAGACACCAGTGATGTGCAGTTCCCTGCAGCCCCACGGGTGGCGCTGTCGCCTTGGGCTGGGGTTGAACCATTGCTGTGTGCTGTGCTCCCTTTTTGTCCTCCCTCGGCAGCGGTATGGTGGGGCGGGGAACCCCCCGTGCTTGCTGGGAGAGGGCATAAAGGGCCTGGCCATCTTTGTCACGGGGTCGAGTCCCGGGCACCTTCAGCCTGAGGGCGGTGGTTCGTGTTGGTCCTCTAGGCGGGCCTAGGCCTAGAGGACGTTCGGAGGTCGTGTTCCATCCCAGGCACCTTTAGCCTGGGGTGAGGTACTCGGATGGAGGTCTGGAGCTCAGTGCCCAACACTGAGTTCCGTGAGGGAAAGAGATCCTAGGGATCCCCGGGAGTGGGTACCCGAATCCGGAAGGCGTAATGGACCGGTGGGAGATACCTGCTTGAAGACCTGGTGCAGCATATTGCCAGTGACAGGTGGGCCTCTCATCGGAGACCGCCTGGAAGGAAATCCCCCCTCGCTCGGAGACCGCATCCAACTTTCAGGAAGGAAAGTGGAGAGTTCATTGTGTCTGGGCCTACTCGCATCCACACCTCCTTGTCTGTTCTGTTCCTCTAAGGAGTCCAACTGATTGTGTTCACTTTTGCATTGAGAAGAATAAAGGAGTGTTGGACTTTAATGGTGTGGGGCTCGTTTTCTGGCAGACATTGTTCAAGCTAACTTTCTTTGGAGGTTCCAGGTGCAGAACACCGACCCGAAGGTAAAACAAGAACTTTGCTTACACCACACAAACATCTGTGGTGAAGGCTTGGCGTGGTGACCCCGCACTCTCTCCTCTAAGATACCCCTAGACAAGAGACAGACGAGCTGATAAAGAGAGGAGAGAGAGGGGGCCGCTACATATATATATATATATATATATATATATATATATACACACACACACACACATCCCACCTTTTTGCAGCTACATCTCACTGCAGGCCATTAGTATGTCTGGAAGGCAAACAAGGAGAGGCAGACAGTCATGAGGCAATAAAAGAGGGCAAGCAGGCTCTGTGTCTAGAGGCAACAGTGCTGGTCTGGACACGGTGCATCCTCATCAGCACGTGGCCGTGGGACACGCTTGTCCTTATTTTCGTCAGCGGGCCATGTTGAGCCACAACATGCCCAAGACTTGGTAGAGTGGATGACCAAGCCGTCCTCATCCTCATCCTCTCTCACCCAGGCTCAGGGTACTTTGTCTGGCAAAGCAGCTGCCAAAGCGGGCCCTTCCCTCGGCTCTGAGGCATCAGTCACTCCTTCCCTAGCCACACCATGCCCTCCTGAGGAGTCCCCCGAACTGTTTGACCACAGTGTTGGGTACATGCTCCAGGAGGATGCCCAGCGTTTTGAAGGCTCCGATGATGGAACCCAGCTAGAGGAAGGCAGTAACGTGAGCCCAGAGAGAGGGGGTAGTAACGTGAGCCCAGAGAGAGGGGGTGCCCAACAAGGTCAGCTATCTGGCAGTCATGTTCCCCCAGCTGCAGCATACTGCCAGATTTGCTCCAGTGATGAGGAGAGAGGGGATGATGAGGTCACTGACTCCACGTGGGTGCCTGGTAGGAGAGAGGAGGAGGAGGAGGAGGAGGAGGAGGAACATCTCCAACGAGGCAGGATGCCCTCCAGGGGCCAGCTTAAGGGCAGCACACCGACTGCATCACACCACAGAGCTCCACATGTGCAGGCGCTGCTGTCTCTGCGCGTTATTCCAAAAGTTCTTTGGTGTGGGCCTTTTTTCAGATGTGTGCAGCAAATCGCACTGTTGCCATTTGCAACATATGTCTAAAGCATATCTCGCATGGCCAAAACATCAGTCGCTTGGGCACCATGTGCTTGACCAGACATATGTCGACCTGCCATGCAGTTCATTGGCAAGCGTACCTAAAAGACCCACACCAAAGAACAAAGCGGACCTCTCCTTGCTCCTCATTAGCTGAGATCTCCAACCCCACTATACCTTCAGTCCTCTCTGAAACCTGCACTGAGAGGAATGAAGGTGTAGAATTAGGTGTGTCACAGCCAAGTACTTGTGGGCAATCTGCTATCGGTACACCGACGTCTGATTGTACCAGGCAAATTTCCCTGCCCCAGCTGCTGCACCGCCGAAAGAAGTTCGCTCCCAGCCATCCACATGCCCAGCGGTTTAATGCTAGCTTGGCTAAATTGCTAGCACTTCAACTGCTGCCTTTTCAGTTGGTAGACTCTGTCCCCTTCCGTGAGTTTGTTGAATGTGCGGTTCCTCAGTGGCAGGTTCCCAAACGCCACTTTTTTTCACGGAAGGCGATTCCGGCTCTCTGCCGGCATGTGGAAGGCAATGTCTTAGCCTCGCTGGACAGGGCGGTCAGCGGTAAGGTGCATATTACCGCTGACTCGTGGTCTAGCAGGCATGGACAGGGACGTTACCTATCTTTCACGGCGCATTGGGTGACTCTGCTGGCAGCTGGGAAGGATGCAGGACAAGGTGCAGTAGTGTTGGAGGTTGTTCCGGCCACCACGCCTCCAAAATGTTTCTACTGGTGATTCTGACACACCTCTCTCCTCCACCCCCTCCTCTTCTTCTTCCTCCATGGCCTCTACCTGTGCTTTGTCCTTGGAACCAGCGGTGCTCCGTAGGCGTTCAAGGGGCTACGCAAGTACGCAGGCAAAACGATGCCATGCGGTGCTTGAGCTGGTGTGCTTGGGGGACAGGAGCCACACTGGGGCAGAGATTCTGTCAGCTCTGCAGGGGCAGGCTCAGAGGTGGTTGACGCCACGCCAGCTTAAGCCAGGAATGGTGGTTTCCGACAATGGCACCAACCTCCTCTCCACCCTCTGACAGGGACACCTGACCCATGTGCCCTGTTTGGCTCACGTCCTTAACTTGGTGGTGCAGCGGTTCTTGGGCAGGTACGCGGGCTTACAGGAGGTCCTGAAGCAGGCCAGAAAACTCTGTGGACATTTCCGTCGGTTATATAATGCCAGTGCTCGGCTGGCTGAGCTGCAAAAGGATTACAACCTGCCCAAGAACCGCCTAATCTGTGACATGCCCACTAGGTGGAAGTCTACGTTGGCCATGCTGCAGCAGCTGCACATGCAGCAGAGGGCCATCAATGAGTATCTGTTGCAATATGGCACCAGGACAGGGTCAGGGGAGCTTGGATTTTTTCCCCACGCCAGTGGGCCATGATCAGGGATGCATGCACTGTCCTGACAACATTTAAGGAGGCCACGAGGATGGTGAGCAGTGACCGTGCATGCATCAGTGACACTGTCCCTCTTGTCCACCTGTTGGAGCACACGCTGTGTGGAATAATGGACAGGGCAATTGAGGCAGAACAGAGACAGGAAGAGGAGGACTTCCTTATCTCTCAAGGCCCCCTTTATCCAGGCAGTGTTCCTGCTGGCCCGGCTATCACACAGGAAGAGGACGAGGAGGAGGAGGATTGTGTCAGCATGGAGGTGGAGACTATCACTCAGCATCAGCAGCAGTCTTCAAGGGATCAATTACAGTCCCAAGACACCCATGGACTTGTACGTGGCTGGGAGGAGGTGGCTGCGGATCATGTCGTCCTCAGTGATCCAGAAGACTCCGCACCGAATGCCTCAGCAAACCTACGCTGCATGGCCTCCCTGATCCTGCAAAGCCTGCGGAATGATCCTTGTATTCGTGCGATCAAGGAGAGGGATCATTACTGGCTGGCAACCCTCCTTGATCCACGTTACAAAGGTAAGGTTGCGGACCGTATCTTGCCGTCGCAGAGGAAGCAGAGGATGAGACAACTCCGGGAGGCCTTGCAGAAAGGTCTGTGCAACGCGTTCCCAGAGACTGGGAGGTTACAAATTCCTGGTCCTGGACAACGTGTTTCTGAGGCTCCGGCCAGTCAAAGAAGGAGCGGTGGAGAAGGTGGCCGTCTGACCGATGTGTTCAGACAATTTTTTAGTACGCAGCCTCAAGGTATAATCGCTTCCAGCAACCATCGCCAGCGTCTGGTTTACATGGTGCAGGAATACCTAGGGGCAAGATCAGACTTGGACACCTTTCCCACTGAAAATCCTCTGGGTTACTGGGTCTTGAGGATGGATCACTGGCTAGTAGAGTTGAGCGGACACCTGGATGTTCGGGTTCGACGGGTTCAGCCGAACTTCGGAAAAAAGTTTGGGTTCGGGACCGAACTTTAACCCGAACCCGGACCCGAACCTGAACCCCATTGAAGTCAATGGGGACCCGGACTTCTAAGGACTAAAAAGGCTCTAAAAAGGTAATGGAAAGGGCTAGAGGGCTGCAAATGGCAGCAAAATGTTGTTAAGAGCATGGCAAGTGCTCTGCAAACAAATGTGGATAGGGAAATAACTTAAAATAACATAAAAAAAATAAAAATAAAAAATAATAATCTTGACCTAGGTGGACGAGGTCCATATGGAGTAGGAGGTTGAGGTGGCGGTGGATGTGGTTGTGTAGGTGGAAGCGGCGGTGGAGGAGGACGAGGTAGCCAACACTGATTCAAAAATACAACAATGGCTGTGTAATGCCAGTGATGTGTCGAATTCTGTCCCCCGTCAAATAGTGTCCACCCTGTACTGCGCTTGTTCAGTATGTAGGACAAGGGGATTTCTAAAATCTCCCAAGACGAACGGCGCCTGCGTGGTGAGTTCAGGTGAAGGCCACACCATCCGTGGTTCAAGCCGAGCCAAGTGAGGCCGTGCCCGAAGCGTGGCGATCGAACCGAGCCCGTGAGGGGCCCTGTTACTATGTGCTACCGTATGTCCACTTGGATGGTGGGGCTTGAACCTGCACTCACAGCACAGGCGCCGTTCATCTTCGGAGATTTTGTGAATCTCCTTGTCCTCTGTACTGCGCAAGCGCTGCGCCTTCGCAGTATGGGCCGGACACAATCCGATGGCCGGACAGTTTTTGTCACAACACCGGTATACATGTCTATTCTGCACAAGGTACGGACAAGTCCTGTGGGATCCATGCCTGGTTCATTTTAATGAACGTGAGCTTGTCCACATTGGCTCTGGACAGGCGGCTGCGCTTGTCTGTGATAACGCCCCCTGCCATGCTAAATACACGTTCAGATAATACACTGGCTGCAGGGCAGGCCAGCACCTCCAAGGCATAAAGGGCAAGCTCAGGCCATGTGCCCAATTTGGAGACCCAGAAGTTAAAGGGGGCAGACCCGTCATCCAGTACGTGTAGGCCTGTGGACACATACTGCTCAACCATGTTGGTGAAATGCTGCCTCCTGCTAAGACGTTCCATCTCAGCTGGTGGTGCTGGTTGTTGTGGCGTGCTGACAAAGCTTTTCCACATTTCAGCCATGCTAACCCTGCCTTCTGAGGTGCTGCCGGTGCCCCGGCTGCGTTGGCGACCTCTTCCTCCTCCTCTGCCTTCGCCTTGTGCTTCCACCGTACGCCCGCTGTCAGGTGGGAATGCCACCAGCAGCGCGTCTACCAGCGTGCGCTTGTACTCGCGCATCTTACGATCCCGCTCCAGTGAGGGAATTAGGGACGGTACGTTGTCCTTGTAACGGGGATCCAGCAGGGTGGCCACCCAGTAATCAGCACCAGTTAAAATGTGGGCAACTCGGCGGTCATTGCGGAAACACTGCAGCATGTAATCGCTCATGTGTGCCAGGCTGCCCAGAGGCAAAGAAAAGCTGTCCTCTGTGGGAGGTGTATCGTCTGTGTCCTCTGTATCCCCCCAGCCACGCACCAGTGATGGCCACGAGCTGGTCTGGGTGCCACCCTGCTGTGAAAATGGCTCCTCCTCCTCCTCCATCTCCTCCTCCACCTCGTCATCCTCCAGAACTGTGCCCTTTCTGCCGGACAATTGTGTACCTGGCGTTTGTTGGTGCAGGAACCCACCCTCGTAGCCACTTGTGAAAGACTGCCCTGAAAGCCTTTGAAATGATCCCGCTTCCTCCTCCTCCTCCTCATCCTCCTGTGCCACATCCTCTTCCATCATCGCCCGAAGCGTTTTTTCAAGGAGGCATAGAACTGGGATAGTAACGCTAAGAACGGCGTCATTGGCACTGGACATGTTGGTGGAGTACTCGAAACAGCGCAACAAGGCACACAGGTCTTGGTGGTGAAGTGGTGCTGTTCCGCAGAGCGACTCACGCGTGATTGCTGCAGCTGAAACTCCACTATCGCCTGCTGCTGCTCGCACAGTCTGGCCAGCATGTGCAAGGTGGAGTTCCACCTTGTGGGCACGTCACATATGAGGCGGTGAGCGGGAAGGCCGAAGTTACGCTGCAGCGCTGACAGGCGAGCAGCAGCAGGGTGAGAACGCCGAAAGTGCGCACACACAGCCCGCACTTTCTGCAGCAGCTCTGGCATATTGGGGTAATTTTTAAGGAACCTCTGGACCACCAAGTTCAGCACATGCGCCAGGCAAGGGATGTGCGTCAAACCGGCTAGGCCCAGAGCTGCTACGAGATTTCGCCCATTATCGCACACCACCAGGCCGGGCTTGAGGCTCACTGACAGCAACCACTCATTGGTCTGTTGTTCCATGTTCCTCCACAACTCCTGTGCGGTGTGGGGTTTTTCCCCCAAACAGGAAAGTTTTAAAACTGCCTGCTGTCGTTTACCCCTGGCTGTGCTGAAGTTGGTGGTGAAGGTGTTACGCTGACCGGATGAGGAGGCGGTAGAGGATGAGGAAGCGGAGTAGGAGGAGTTAGCAACAGGAGGCAAACTGAAGCGCCCTGCAATCCTCAGTGGTGGAAGGACATGCGCCAAACTGCTATCTGCCTCAGGCCCAGCCGCCACTGCATTTACCCAGTGTGCTGTTAGGGAGATATAACGTCCCTGACCGTGCTTACTGGTCCACGCATCCGTAGTTAGGTGGACCTTGCCACAGATGGCGTTGCGCAGTGCACACCTGATTTTGTCCCCCACTTGGTTGTGCAGGGAAGGGATGGCTCGCCTGGAAAAATAGTGGCGGCTGGGCACGACGTACTGTGGGACAGCCAATGCCATCAGGCTTTTAAAACTCTGCGTCTCCACCAGACGGAATGACAGCATTTCAAAGGCCAGGAGTTTTGAAATGCTGGCATTCAGGGCCAGGGATCGCGGGTGGCTAGGGGGGTACTTCCTCTTCCGCTCCAATGTTTGGGAGATAGAGAGCTGAACGCTTCCATGGGACATTGTGGAGATGGTTGGTGACCCAGGTGGTAGTGTTGCTGGCAGATCCTCTGTTTGCGGGGTGGCAGGTGCCACTGTCACTACAGAGGTGGATGAAGAGGCCGAGACTGCAGCAGAAGAGGAAGCAGGAGGAGCCAGAGACCTTTCTTGGTTTTTGAGGTGTCTACTCCACTGCAGCTCGTGCTTTGCACTTAGATGCCTGGTCATGCAGGTTGTGCTCAGGTTGAGAACGTTTATGCCTCGCTTCAGGCTCTGATTGCACAGTGTGCAAACCACTCGTGTCTTGTCATCAGCACATTGTGTGAAGAACTGCCACGCTGGGGAACTCCTTGGACCTGGCTTTGGTGTGCTCGGTCCCTTGCTGCGTTGGGCAGTAGCAGACATACTGTCTAGCTGACAGACGCTCCGCTTTTGCACCCTGCTCCCTCTTCTGCTGTGCTGGTGGCTCTGTGCGACCACCGCCTCTTCCTCCAAACTACACTGGTCACCTGCATAACGTTGATTCCATGTGGGGTCGAGGACCTCATCGTCCTCCACATCATCTTCCACCCAGTCTTCACCCCTGCCCTCCTTGTCTGTCTGCACAATTGCGAAAGCAGCAGCAGTTGGCACCTGTGTTTCGTCATCATCCGAGACGTACTGCGATGGTCCTCCCATGTACTCATCATGAAACATAAGTGGTTGGGCATCGGTGCACTCAATCTCTTCCACTTCTGGGGCAGGGCTAGGTGGATGGCCCTGGGAAACCCTGCTAACAGAGTCATCGAAAAGCAGAAGAGACTGCTGCATGATTTGGGGCTCAGACTGCTTGGCTAATTTGCAAGGGGGTGAGGTGAAAGCCTGATGGACATGGGTTTCAGGTGCCAACTCTGTTCTTTCATCAGAAGAGTGGGTGGGAGACAATGTGAAGGAACCCGAGGCACTGTCAGCAACCCAATCTACTATCGCCTGTACTTGTCCTGGCCTAAACATTCGTACGGCCTCATTAGGCGCGACAAAATACCGACAAAATACCGCCGCAGGCTCGGTCGCCTACTCGCACCTGAGGAAGGTGTTTCACTTGTGCGTGTATCTGGCACAGATCCACCACGTCCTCTCCCTGCAACAGGAGCTCCACCAGCAGCACCACGACCGGGGCCACCACGTCCCTTTGACCTTCTCCTCATATTTTCAAAATTTAGGATCTTGCCCTAAATGGGTGTTTTTGGAAGAGCAGAACACACCCACAGTACGTAACCGCTGAATTGCACAGCTACAGAACTGCAGAAAATGCTATTCAAAAAAATGTTTGTTTTTTTAGTATAGCACAGTAGGAGAAAACTATATAGAAATTGTTTATTTCACACACCTCAAAATATGTATAACACACTGCAAACTTTTTTTTTGTGCCCCTAAACTGCGTTTTTTGGAAGAGCAGAACACACCCACAGTACGTAACCGCTGAATCGCACAGCTACAGAACTGCAGAAAATGCTATTCAAAAAAATGTTGTTTTTTTAGTATAGCAACGTAGGAGAAAACTATAAAGAAATTGTTTATTTCACACACCTCAAAATATGTATAACACACTGCAAACTTTTTTTTGTGCCCCTAAACGGCGTTTTTTGGAAGAGCAGAACACACCCACAGTACGTAACCGCTGAATCGCACAGCTACAGAACTGCAGAAAATGCTATTCAAAAAAATTTTTGTTTTTTTAGTATAGCACAGTAGGAGAAAACTATATAGAAATTGTTTATTTCACACACCTCAAAATATGTATAACACACTGCAAACTTTTTTTTGTGCCCCTAAACGGCGTTTTTTGCAAGCGTACATTAAAGTGCAAATTTTTTTTTTTGCCCTAAACGGGTCTTTTTTTGCACGAGGAAAATAAAATGCTTTTTTTTTTTTTGCCCTATGGGTCTTTTGGAAAAGAGAACAATAAAGTGCCTTTTTTTTCCCCCCTAATGCCGCGTACACACGATCATTATTCACGGCGGTTTAAAAACCGCCGTGAATAATGACATTTTAAACGAGGGAACAGCTTGTTCCCCACACACGGTCATTTTTCTCGTCATTTTTTAAAATGACGAGAAAAACGATCGTCTATGGGCTCCGCGGCAGTGTTTCCCTATGGGAAACACTGCCGCGGAAGAAATGTCAGGAAAAACGACGAGAAAAATTAGAACATGTTCTAATTTTTCTCATCGTGAATAATGCCGTTTTTCCCGTCGGGAAAAACGGCAAAAAGCCCACAGACGTTTTTCTCGTCCAAAGGAAAAAATGTCATTTTTCCCGACGGGAAAAATGATCGTGTGTACGCGGCATTAAAGTTAGATTTTCTCTGACACTGGGCTCATGGCAGTGTAAAAAGACTGCACTGCAACACAAATAGGTAGACCTATGCAGATCGCTGATTTTAATCTCTGAATCTGGACTCCTATATAATATTCTCTCTCCCTGAAAGCACCAACACAGGAACCTGGCCCTACACTACACTATCTCTCTATCTTTTCCCTCAGATTGTAGAATCAGGACTACCTCATCTATCTTTCTATCTCTCCCTAAAAGCAGCAGCAGCAGACTAGATCCTCTCCGTATCTATTCTGAAGCAGAGTGACATGTGTGCTGTGTGCCTCTAGCTTATATAGAAGCTGGGTCACATGTTGCACTGACCAATCACAGCCATGCCATTAGTAGGCATGGCTATGATGGCCTCTAAGGGCACACCAGCTAATCAAAAGGTGATTGGCTGGCCCCTGAAGCATTTCTAAATGTGTTATTAGATTGCCGAACCCGAACCCGGACTTTTGGGCAAAGTCCGGGTTCGGGTTCGGGAAAAAGCTAAAGTTCGGTACGGACCCGAACTTTACAGTTCGGGTTCGCTCAACACTACTGGCTAGAGCTTGCACAGTATGCAATTGAGCTACTGGCCTGTCCTGCATCCAGCATTCTTTCGGAACGCACATTCAGTGCTGCTGGAGGCTTTGTAACCGATCACAGGGTGCGCCTGTCCACCGACTCGGACGATCGACTGACCTTCATAAAAATTAATCAGTCTTGATTCACCACCAGCTACCAAGCACTTGATGCTGATGTAACAGACTAATTTTCTTTGAAATGTCAGATCCCTTCAAGACTGCCTATGCTGATGAAGAGTGACTATCCTCTTCCTCCTCAATGATCATGCTGATAGCATGTAAGAACAATTTTGTTTCTGGGCACCGCCACCAGTGGCTAAGGCCCAATTTTTCAGCCCCTGTTTAACAGGGGCGTGTAATTACAATTTTTGATGCAATACTTTGCAGCAGGGCTCATTCCTGCGCTCCTAATAGAGTATCTGTGAGGGGTTGCAGTGTTGTGGCACCAGCACCAGTGCCTAAGTCCCAATTTTTCAGCCCCTGTTTAGCAGGGGCATGTAATTACAATTTTTGATGCAATACCTTGCAGCAGGGCTCATTGCTGTGCTCCAAGTACAGTATCTGTGAGGGGTTGCAGTGTTGTGGCACCAGTGTCTAAGGCCCAATTTTTCTGCCCCTGTTCAACAGGGGCATGTAATTACAATTCTTGATCTAATAATTCACAGCAGGGCTCATTCCTGCGCCCACCAAGAATAACTGTGAGGGCTTACAGTGTTGTGGCAACACCAACACCTAAGGGCCAATTTCTGCAGAGTATATATGGTAGGCCCCTACTTTCAAACATCCAACTTACAAATGACTCCTACTTGCAAACGGAAGGAGACAACAGGAAGTGAGAGGAAATCTACCCCTAGGAAGGGAAATTCTCTCCTGTAAGAGTTAATATGGGAAAAAGGTGTCTCCTCTCCACTGATGCTTTATCACCAATCCTTGTTTCAATAAAAAAAACAAATTTTCAAAAAACATTTGTCATTGGGATGGAAAGTGAGGTGAAATGTTCTTAACAGGTGCACAGACAGCAAAACAAATGTTACAGGGGTGATAACCCTTCCCTATGTTTTCCAAAAAGCTTAAAAATAGATTTTTTGGCTGGAGCTACACTTAAAAAATATTACCTGTTCCAAATTACAAACATATTCTACTTAAGTCCCTGTCTTGTTTGCACCGCCTGTATACTGCTGTTCAGAGTATATAGGGCCTTTTTTTAATTTGGGTGCGGGGTTCCCCTTAATATCCAAAGGGGCTGGTAGTGGGCTGGGGGGGGGGGGGGTTTACCCATACCATTTTTCTCAATGATTTTCATCCATATTGCCGGGACCAGACATTACATTAAAGCCGCAAGCAGTTTTAAATTACTTTTTTTCTTTTAGAAATGTCATTTTGTGCAGGGACAGTTCTAAACACGGGAAATATGTGCCACTTCACAGGCATACTTTAGACACCCCCAGGTACGATATTTAAAAGGAATTGAAACCATGCATTATGGTGAGTTGAATACTTTCATTCTTTATTACAATGTAATAATAGAAATAATGCGCATCAATTATCCTGACACCATAACAATCCTGGTGCCGGGATGATTGAAGCGCTAACACCAGTTGTTTGTAGTATCTTTATCTGCTGATTGTTAAACTTTCTGGAATACACATATTTCTATTGTGGTGAAGGATCTGGGCCTGCTGTCCCTCCATCCCTCTTTCTTGCTCTCTTTTTCTTTCTCTCTTTCTTTCTCTCCCTCTTTCTTTCTCCCTCCATCCCTCATTCATCTCATACTCTAACCACACCCCTTCCGAGCCACGCCAATTTGTGCCACACCCACTATTCCGCGTAAACCATGCCCATTTTTCGCCGCGGCACGCTTTGCGCGACGCATTTTTCTACTATGCTAGGCCCCACCTACAAACGAATGCCACGTCCCCTAATTATAGCAAGGCTCTGCCTACATTCAAAAAAGTGTCACCAATTTTTTTTTTGCAATGTTGGCAACTATGCAGCATGTGGGCAGACAGTACAGTTACAATCAGTGGCAGCCCATTCATATGGGGCACAGGGGCGATGCCCCCCTAATCCATGTGTCCGGCCCCTAATCTACATGCAGGTCGCCGGACGCATGGATTCCAAATTTTTTTTTAGAAGCTTGTGATTAGAGCCAGAGGCTCTAATTGGCTTTAAAAAAAGGGAGGACTCGGGGGGCAGAACCCAGTTGCGTGACAATAGCAAATTATTATTCTCTATTGTCTTCCTGATTCTCCTTCCAATCAGGAAGCCGGTCCTGAGACCTGATTGGCCAGGAAGTCCTAGGACGTCAGGACACACTTCCTGTTCAGCCGAGTGGAGAAGCAACGGCCCAGCTCTTCCTTCCCACTGCCTCCTAAAGTCAGTCCGTCTAACGCCGGGGGGGGGGTGCTTGTGGCGATCGCCACCTTCCCATTCGCCCTCCGTCTCCCACGGGGGGCGGAGTGCTAGCAGTGATCGCCGCCTTCCCGTCTGTCGTCCATCTCCTCCTGGAGAGGGGGGAAGGGGGTGGCTGGCGTTAGTTTGACCCCCCCCTCAAAATATTTAGCATCAGCCGCCACTGGTTACAATACAATTCAATACAGGAGGAATCGGAGAGCCCTACTTACAATCTAGGACAGTGGTTCTCAACTCCTGTCCTCAGGACCCACTAACAGGCCAGGTTTGCAAGATAACTGAAATACATCACAGGTGATAACATTTGCTGCTCAGTGATTGTAGTATTCTAGTCTGTATCTCCCCAGGGTAATACTTAAAATCTGGCCTGTTAGTGGGTCCTGAGGCGAGGAGTTGAGAACCACTGATCTAGGACAATTAAAAAAGTTAAATTAAAGCAGTAACTCCACCATAAGATACTATACGCAGTCAAACTACAATTGCACCAAAAGGAGTCACGCTGCAAAAAATACCAAGTGATATACAGTATATATATATATATATATATATATATATATATATATATATATAAACAAGCACCAAAAAAAACTTTACAGTGACAAAAAAAAAAGTCCAATGTGCAAAAGAAAAAAGTCCTCCTTTCGTGTGTTCATATGTTCTTATGTATGTGATAAGCCTCTATCACCAGTAAGAGGAATGTTCAATCATGAAGCCAACACCTTTTATGGGGAGAGTACACACTTACCGGCTAAAAATGGCCCCCTAATTAAGTCAACAGAGCTTTCAATCGGGCACCCAGCCTTGGATTACCATAGAGCAACTCCTCTAGCTCCACCGCTGGCAGATGATTGTGAATGGTTCTCAGTCAGGCATCACCCCATAAAATATATCTCGTGAGAGTATAAAAAGAAATGCTCGAATAGTGTAAAACCTTTTGGGTACATTGATTGAATAGGTAAAAACACACTTACCGTAGATTAAAATAAGATCATAGCACTTTATACAAATCCTCGCTGGCCAGATACAAACCGCGCCTGCACTTCCGGTAACTTGCGATAATGTCAGCACATCGCTTAACCCTACGCACTTCGTCACACGGGACGTAATGTACTAACATGTGTACTAACATGGCTCAGCGGTCGGTAAAAGGACACGTGGTCACTGTGACAGCCATTCACAGTGATCACATGGTCGAAAAGCTGAAGGGGTTACAAGCACCCCTGAAAGGGCCAGTGGTGAAGGGTTAAATGTGTTCTTTTTAAAATGTGTATTTTAATGGGTAAGTATATTTTCTGTGTAATACATGTCAGAATTGGGACATCTAGGATTTGGAACAGAGGATTTGTGGGACATTCGCTAGAACACCAGCTGATGCATCAAAGCTTTACTTGACAGAAATGCAAATATTTATTCTCATTACTTTTTAAATATTCTCACCTGCTTTTTCCTGGGAAGAGAAACTACCGCTAATGAGATACAGAAGGAAATATGACCTCTTTCAGTGTGACTGCCTTAATGGATACTACAAGGCTGTGTCTAGCACAATGTAATTGACCAGAGGGTCTTTACCATTATAATTTTAGCTCTGAACCAAGACGGCACATTTTCAGCAATAGTTTCCTTCAGAGCTACCTGCGCCAAATTCAGGCAAGCATCTGCGCCAGTTTCAGTAACATTACTGATATGGGTGACAGAGTTAGATGGTTCTATTGCTACGTTACAAACCATGTCGTTATGACAGCAACAGATTCTTAAAGGATTACAGATTAGATAACTGGTAGTAGTTAAGACCAGTTGATGGGGGTCAGGCATGTTCAAACACAAGTCCAAATCCGCTGGAGCTATCTCTCTGGTCAAAGCCAACATCCAATCATAGTTGACAGAGGCATTCCCCACCCCGCAGCCACATGTATACACACCCCTTGTACATGCGGCTGCAAGGTGAAGAATGCTTCCGCCGCCTATGATTTGCTGTTGTCTTTTACAGGTTCTCGGCGAGTCGGCGACTCATATCCGAACACATCTGAGCTCATCCCTAATTAAGACCAGCTCTGAGCTGGCATACGCCAGTACTCAGAATGGGCCATGTCTGTGCTGAGAAGCTTGTAGGCAGGTGCAGTCTGCTGTCTCCACTGCAGGTGGCACTCAACCGCAGTGGCAATACAGAGGGATAGGAAGTCATAGGAAACAGGGTTCCTCTATGGTTTCTTGAGTCACTGGGGCAGCGATCTGATCGGATGCTGGCTGCCCATGTGACTCTGGTGGCCATCTTAGGTGTGGCAGAGTCTATTTAGGGCCCTGGCCCCTGGGTTTGGCGCGAGTGGGTAGTGTAGGGAAAGGTACCCTGTCTGTTGAGGACAGTAGTAGCACTAGGGAAGGGCTCCTAACGAGGAGGGAAAGCTTAGGGTCACATTTCTCTTGATACCTTCCTGATTGGGAACGAGGCGGCCAGGATGCATTCTGTCCCCTCTCAACAGACAGTGTCGGCTTGGCTGGAACCTGCTTTTTCACGCTACTGGAAACTGTGAGTGTGCCTGGCTGGGTAGCTGTCCCATCGGGTCTATTGTGAACTATTGCTGCATTACTTCAATATTAGTTTTATATTGCACCCGACTGTATAAATTATGCATGCTGCACCTCACCTACAAGTTATCATGACCCCTGATGACGCCGAGTGTGCTGACGAAATGCGTAGGGTGGCGGAAGCGTGATACATCACTTCCGCCTTCTGTAACGCAGCTGGAACACAAACGGCATTCCCAACACATGGATTTTTAAGCTGTGACGGAAACTTGTTTTTAAACTTCTTAAATTTCAAATAAATCGTGATGTACTTGACCATGAAAGCCCTTCTTTTCTTTGCATCTTTCCACTAATGGTCGGATATTCATTCAGATCGGTGCAGTGGCTGTGAGAATCCCCTATTGGTATAATCCACAAGCGTCTTTGACTACCTGTAATGGGTGTCATGGAATTTTGGTGAGTAGGATGTGTGGCAGGTGATGGTGGTGAAAGATCTACAGTCACTCCATATTGTGTTCACCAGGATCAGGAAGATTCACATGCACTTTATTAAATAGATTATTAATTTGTATTGGACACTCACTAGATGTTGTCTCTGATGGACTCTATATATATATATTTGTTATACATTATGTGCATTTGATGATTGTGTTTGCTGACACTGATACAATTTTGCACTTGCACTTTAATTATTTACAGTTTATTCACTTAAAGCGGAGTTTCACCCTAAATTACAAGACTATATCATGCTGATAATCCCACCACATACATCTACATAAGCCAAAAGATTTTGTATTATGTGTTTACAATACCGTATATTCGATGTATAAAAGTTTGACTTCCGGGGTTTTCTCCCGCGGGAGTAGGCGTCTCCACTCTTCCCCAGCGCCGCAATGTCTCCTGGGAGGACGGCGTCATGCTTCCCAGGAGACAATGCGGAACGCCGTCCAGCGAATGCCATCACAACGGGGCGTGTACTTTCAACGGCGTCGACCGTTGTGATGGCAACCATTCACCGCTTCCAGGAAGTCAGTGCTTGTGGGCTTCACAATGCCCACAAGCAAAATGGGAAATGACAGCATCGGGTTTTATAACTTTATCTTATCTAAGAAAACGGACGGGGGATGCTTTTTGGCACTGTACAAGTGAGTACATACTTGTAATCTAAAAACCATTGTATGCAAACGAAAAAAAAAAAAACGATTGGCCGCGGAACCTCCGCTTTAAAGCGGAGGTCCACCCTGAAAAAATGTTTACATTAAAAATCCTAAAAAAATTCATAAAAAAAAAAAAAAAAAAAGTATACTCACCCTAAATGCCTGTTGCTATGCGGAAGTCCCCTAATCTGCCTGTAATGTGCCTCTTCTCGTCCGCGGTGGGTCTCCTTCCGCTTCCTCTTCTTGTGAATGGGGCACGCTGCCTTCTGGGAACTGTGTGTATCCCAGGAGGCAAGACGCCCATTCACAAAGCGCCGTGCGAGTGGCGCATGCGCAGTAGGAAACGGGCAGTGAAGCCTTATGGCTTCACTGCCTGTTTCCCTTACTCAGGATGGAGGAGCCGGGACCTGCCAGCAGCGATCGATCGCCGTAGCGGGACCGACATCACGGGCGAGTAGGATAGGTAAGTGTCCGTATTAAAAGTCAGCAGCTACACTGTTAGTAGCTGCTGACTTTTTTTTTTTTTTTTTAGCTGCACCTCCACTTTAAAGAGCGCGGTTCAAAATCCTTTAATACATTTTTCTTATGTACAGTATGTGACAGGGCTTCATTCCTGGCCACATTCAGCTGTCAGACAGGAGATTCCCCAGTCTAAAGCCAAATGTAAACGAAGGGGCTGGGAAGTGGTGATATCATTACCCAATTATGGCAATGTCCATATTTGTGAAATGACTTGTCACTGGGTGGGCAGGGTCTAAAAGGGTGTTAAAAGGCTAGTTTCCCATCAGGTCTGCCAGCTTGTTGATTGACAGCTGGAGGCATATTCAAAAGTCTCTATTGCACCAAATATTAATATATTATTGTGTAGCGGGGTCCTAAATTTAGGGGAAGCGTTTGAGTGGTAGTTATGCTCAAACACCCCAATTGTCAGGGTTCCGTCAACTATTTTTGTCCGCAGGGAGAGTATCGGTGTATAGTTCCCTGTGGCCTGCAGGTGGCGCTGCCATGGTAGGCCAGGTTTGAACCGCTGATACAGTGCTGTGCCTTGTGTGTCCCCTCTCGGCAGCCATACAGTGGGTGTGGCAGGCCTGCTGTGCATGCTGGGAGAGGATATAAAAGGGGCAGACGCTGCCTGTTGGGGTTCTGTCCGTTCTGTCGTGGTCAGGGGTCCTACCCCAGGGAGTGTGTTCCTGTCTGCCCTGGGCACCTTTGGCCCAGGGGCGGAGGTCGGTGAATCAGTCCCAGGCACCTTTAGCCCTGGGACTGCAGCAAAGGCCTTGGGCCCAGCACCTTCGGCTGGGGCCCCTGAAGGATCGAGGAATCCCAGGGTGCCGCCTTGCGAGGGGACCCGTATCTTAGACGAGGAGGCCGGGGGAGGAGCTGTTCAGAGGGACCGGTGAGAAGTCACGGTGAAGGAAGGGGCCAGGTAACTCTCTGGAGGGATGTCTTCTCCTTACAAAGAGGTCCAGCTTTGAAACACCAGGTTCACCAGGTCTGTGGCAGAGACCAAGTTCACCAAGTCTGTGGCAGAGACCAAGTGCGGTTAAATTAGAGTACCATTTGGCTGCTAGTCCCTACCTAGGGAGACTATCCATCTTGGCTGACTCTGCTTGAGCAGTGAAGTGATTACATTTGTGCCTGGACCTCTCCCACACCTTATGCTGTCCTGTCTTCTTACTCCAACCTACTTATCAGAGACTGTTATTTACGAGAAATAAACTCTACGTTGGAGTTACAGCTGGTGTGGACATTCAAGTCACTGGAGGGGAAACAAGGACTTGTCTCTATTAACTACAGAGGTGAGAGAACCATTCTCTGGAGGATTCTAGTTTTCTGGCTGTGGAGACCCACCAACAACACCGCTCAACCTCTTTACACAGGAGGGTACAGGCTTGTGGCGTGGTGTGCCCTCTCTACCTGCGGGGAGCCAAAGGCAGGTGAAGTGGGTGAGTGCGCTACAATTCTTATACAGGATTTACAGAGCGCCAACAGTTTGCGCAGCACTTAACAAAATGAAGGCAGACATTACAGTTGCATTACAATTTGGTACAACAGGAATCAGAGGGCCCTGCTCGTTAGAGCTTACCATCTAAGGCCGGGTTCACACTGGGGCGACAAACGCTCCGACATTGGGAGCTCATGTCGCATGACGTGTAAAAATCAATGTTTCCCTATGGGAGCCGTCTTAACTGGTCCGACACATGTCGGTCCGACTTTGAAAATGCTCCCTGTACTACTTTGGTCCGACTTTGATACGACTTCAGCCCATTGACTATCATTGAAGTCGGATCAAAGTCGGACCGCAGTCTTGCATGATCCGACTTTGGCATGCGACTTCTACTCTGCTGATCTTGAGGGGGAACTCCACGCCAAATTTTAAATAAAAAACCGGCATGGGTTTCCCTCCAAGAGCATACCAGGCCCTTGGGTCTGGTCTGGATTTTAAGGGGAACCCCTACGCCGAAAAAACGACGTGGGGGTCCCCCCCAAAATCCAAACCAGACCCTTATCCGAGCACGCAACCTGGCAGGCCGCAAGGGAAGAGGGGGGGGGGACGAGAGAGCGGCCCCCTCCCTCCTGAACCGTACCAGGCCGCATGCCCTCAACATGGGGGGTTTGGTGCTCTGGGGCAGGGGGGCGACCTGCGGCCCCCCCACCCCAAAGCACCCTGTCCCCATGTTGATGAGGACAGGGCAATTCCCGACAACCCTGACCGTTGGTTGTCGGTGTCTGCGGGCGGGGGGCTTATCGGAATCCGGGAGCCCCCTTTAATAAGGGGGCCCCCAGATCCCGGCACCCCACCCTATGTGAATGAGTATGGGGTACATTGTTCCCCTACCCATTCACCTGGTGGAAATAAATGTCAAGAAAAAAAACACAACACAGCTTTTTAAAGTAATTTATTGCACAGCTCTGGGGGTCTCCGGTGTCGTCTCCGCGCTCTCCGGTTCTTTCTTCCTTCCGCTGGGCCTTCGCTATCTTCTTCCAGCTCTTTTGCTAGCGGGGCCCAGTCTTCTCCGTCACCTTCTTCTTCTCCCGCTCCCTGGTGTCGTCTCCACGCTCTCCGGTTCTTTCTTCCGCCGGGCCTCCGCTATCTTCTTCCAGCTCTTTTGCTAGCGGAGGCCTGGTCTTCCCATCGTCTCGCCTGGCTCTCCGTTGTCCTTCTGCCGGCCCCTCCACTATCTTCTTCCAGCTCTTTTGCTAGTGGAGGGGCCGGTCTTCCCGTCGTCGCTGTCGGCGTCTTCTTCCCTCTTCTCCTCCTCGATGGTCTTGGTCTTCCCATCGTCTCGCCTGGCTCTCCGTTGTCCTTCTGCCGGACCCTCCACTATCTTCTTCCAGCCGGGTGGCCCCGGAGCATGTGACTGTGACATCATGGGAGCATGTGACCCCGAAGCATGTGACTGTGACGTCATGGGAGCATGTGACTGTGACGTCATGAGAAGCTTATAATAAGTCGGCGTGCACCGCAACACCCAGCATTACAGCGGGAGGAAGCGACGAGTCAACATCGAGGAGGAGAAGAGGGAAGAAGACGCCGACGGCGACAACGGGAAGACCGGCCCCTCCACCAGCAAAAGAGCTGGAAGAAGATAGTGAAGGGGCCGGCAAAAGGACAACGGAGAGCCAGACGAGACGACGGGAAGACCGGGCCTCCGCTAGCAAAAGAGCTGGAAGAAGATAGCGGAGGCCCGGCGGAAGAAAGAATCGGAGAGCGCGGAGACGACACCGGAGAGCGGGAGAAGAAGAAGGCGACGGAGAAGACCGGGCCCCGCTAGCAAGAGCTGGAAGAAGATAGCGGAGGCACGGCGGAAGGAAGAAAGAACCGTAAAGCGCGGAGACGACACCGGAGACCCCCGGAGCTGTGCAGTAAATTACTTTAAAAAGCTGTGTTGTGTTTTTTTCTTGACATTTTTTTCCACCAGGTGAATGGGTAGGGGTACAATGTACCCCATACTCATTCACATAGGGTGGGGGGCTGGGATCTGGGGGCCCCCTTATTAAAGGGGGCTCCCGGATTCCGATAAGCCCCCGCCCGCAGACCCCGACAACCAACGGCCAGGGTTGTCGGGAAGAGGCCCTGTCCTCATCAACATGGGGACAGGGTGCTTTGGGGTGAGGGGGCCGCAGGTCGCCCCCCTGCCCCAGAGCACCAAACCCCCCATGTTGAGGGAATGCGGCCTGGTACGGTTCAGGAGAGAGGGGGGCCGCTCTCTCGACCCCCCTCTTCCCCTGTGGCCTGCCAGGTTGCGTGCTCGGATAAGGGTCTGGTTTGGATTTTGGAGGGACCCCCACGCCGTTTTTTCGGCGTAGGAGTTTCCCTTCAAATCCAGACCAGACCCAAGGGCCTGGTATGCTCTTGGAGGGGGAACTCATGCCGGTTTTTTTATTTAAAATTTGGCCTGGAGTTCTCCCTCAAGATTCATACAAAACACAGTGCCTGGTATTGGCGGGGATCCAAGTCGGATCCCCGTTCATTGAAAGTCGGACATATGTCGGCTTCATGTCGCAGGGCAAAGTCGGATCCAAAGAAGGACGGCTGTCGTGTCGCACAAGTGTGAACCCGGCCTAAGAGTGGCCATGGATCCGTCCACAACTGTGTGTGGTCAATCAACAGCCAAGAGGACCTGATAGGAAACAAGTCTCTTAGGTACCCATCAGGCCCCACCCCTACTATAAAACTTCTTGGCCATGCCCACTAAAGAAGGAATGTCCAGGTATGGGCACTCTGACCTAGCTGCTGGGTTCTAACAATTCATGCACACATTCAGTGCATGGCCCAATAAAATTCAAAAGGGTGTCTACAACCATTTATGAATTCCTCCATTGTGTTCAAAGTACCTCTTGCTTGTGATAAAGATAAAATTGCCTATCCACAGCACCCTTGTGTCACCTAAAGCCTATGTAGCCTAGACCACAACTGCATTGTGAGTGTTTTATGTCCTAGGAGAGTTTAGAGAATCTATTGTATTCAGGCAGACTGTATAAATCACCAAAGCACAATCATTGTACTACACTACAGTATTAGTGGGGATGAACAGAGTAATTTTAGCGAAAATAGATTTTGCCGCAAAGTTAACCACATATAACTGCAGCGCCATTTATAAACAGTGGTTTGCAGACTGAGATTTTAAACACACTACTGACAACGGCTGGGAATGTGCTTAAATTTGTAGAGCAGGTGATAGGCTGTATGTGTATGTGGAAGTGATTTGGTCAGTTGTAAAACTGCCCGATCATTTCAACAGGAGGTACAGCCCCCCGCCAGACAGCCCCCCCCCCCAAATATCCTGCATGTCTTCTAAATGACAGTGATTGATTCATTACCAATGAATGGTTGGTGAAAGTCACATACTCTGCTTTCTAAATTTGCCCTATTTGTGGGTCGCCCTCCCACTACCCTCCCTCCCCTGCACTGGTACCTCCTTCATGTTGCACCCATAATGTGATTGCAGCATTTGCTGTTGTGCTGAGCTGCCACTAAACAGCAGTGTGTAATGAGGTGGGGGGTTATGCATTCCTCACTTTCCCTCACTGGCTACAAACAGCTGGCAGGTGAGGCAAACTAAACTAAAACATCTTCGCTGCATCGCCCGCCCGGTAGGAGAGGAATGGGAGACAGGTATTTAAACACAAATCTTAATGCCTGATCACAATTTTGCAACTTAGACAAGTGTTAGTAAAACTGTACATATCATTACAACTACTTTATGTATCCAGGTGGATTATACCTTGTTTTTTATTTTATTTTTTATTTTTTCAGGACAAATTGGGCTTTCATTTGGTGGTAAATGATAACAGATATTCACTGATTTTGCTTTATTATCAAAGGAAAACTGGCCCAAAATAGTAAAAAAATTAAATAAAAAATAATAAAAAAATAAAATAATGCATAGCATATGCAATTGTGCCTCAAGTCATATTGTAATTGAATGTTATTAAAAATGACCTCTTCCTTTCAATCTGCAGCTCTGTAATTTTCTGCGAAATGCAATACGGCTACCTGGAGGGGCTCTGTACACAGAATGTCCCCAGATATGTAATTTCCTGCTTGTGTGATTGGCTCACTGATTTCAGGCATCCCCTGCAACAAAAATGTAATTTCTGGTGAGATTCTCCCAATAGGAAATCACATCTAAGGGGGTGCAGGCCCTGCAATTTTCCTCATTAAAGTCTTGCAGGTAAAGCAGCTGGTTGATAATTAAGAAACCACTCCCAATAAACTTACTTCTGAACATGGAACACAGACAAACACACATGGATTTCTTCAGAATAACAAAAGGTAAGAATCTGCAACAAAGCGCAGTTACTCTTTAAAGATGGGTTTTACTTCCTCTTTTTTCCCCTGCAAAATAAAAGCACAATGGGCATTATGTGGCAGTCACCTGCAAACGAAGCCCGCGTTGTCCCCGCTGGTGGCCGCATCCATCTTCGTCCCTCTTCCTTCCGGGGCTGCGGACTCTGGCTCTGTGATTGGCCGGAGTCGCGTTTTGTCACTCCCGCGCATGCACGGGGAAGCCGTCAGTCACGGCACTTGCTAGTGAAAAAACGTCACGAAGGACCGTTTCTTCACAGCGAATGCGTCAGCGCAAGCATATATGATAAATATTTCCTAAACTGTGCAGGTTTAGGCGATATTTACAGTACCTACAGGTAAGACTTATTATAGGCTTACCTGTAGGTACAAGTGGTGTAACTAGGTTTACAAAGAACAACCCAAAATAAATTCCCTGGCTCCGGACAATTGCAGTGATACCACATATGTGTACAGTATGTTATTTGTTGTTTTGTACACAGTAGTACAGGCCCAGAAACAGTGGTGAGCATTTTTTTTTTAATAATCCTACCTAAAACACCGACACTAACTGACACTATCCGTTCGTCTGTATGCAATTCCGACGGGAAAAAAACACGCATGCTCGGAAACAATTCAACACATGCTCGGAAGCATTGAACTTATTTTTCTTGCCTCGTCGTTTTGTTGTACGTCACCGTATTCTTAACGGCCCCACCACTGATCTCATCTCATCATCCCTATCCCCCTCATTACTTCTACACCAGAGGTGATGTGGGGGATAGGGATGAGATCAGTGGTGGGGGGATAGGATCAGTAAGAGGCACAGGTATTGGTGGGAGAGGATGGCACCACCACTGCAACCCCCCCCTCAAGTACCACTGCTGCCACCCCCCCCTCAAGTATCACCGGTGGTACTTGGGGGAGGGGGGGTGGCTGCGGTGGTACTTGAGGGGGGGGTGGCAGCGGGGGTACCTGAGGGGGGTGGCTGCGGTGGCACTATCCTCTCCCACCGCCACCTGTGCCTCTTACTGATCTCATCCCTATCCCCCCCATTACTTCTACAACAGAGAGAGGATGGGAGAGGATGGCACCACTACTACCACCGCAGCCACCCCTCAAGTACCACCACTACCACCCCCCCCTCAAGTACCACCGCTGGTACTTGAGGGGGGTGGTAGCGGTGGTACTTGAGCCGGGTGTAAATTAAGAGTATGCTGTGTGGTAGGGTACATTTCTTGTATACAATTGTAAGTGAGCAATACATTTATTTTCAATACTTAAAGCGGGGTTCCACCCAAAAATGGAACTTCAGCTTTAAGTGACAGTGACCCCCTGACATGCCACATTTGGCATGTCATTTTTTTTTTTTTTTTGAAGGGGGGGGGGGGGAAGCAGATACCCTCTTTTTAGAGGCATTCAGCTCCTGGGGCTCGGCGGCACCGGAAGTTCACCTCTCCGTCTCCCCCCTCCCTGCAATCTCCTTCACTGTGCCAGGCCTTCTCCCGCCAGGATGCCTTTGCCTCATGTCTGGGTAGATGCCGGGGTAGGTACTCCACGCAGAGGGGAAAGCCGCCGCCCCCCCCTTCTCTCATTTGGTGAAACTGGTCTGCTGACTTAATTTTTTCAGAGTCCGCCCCACCTCCCTACATTGCTGTGTCTATGGATAGGCAGGGGCGTCCACAGTCTCAGTCAGTGAGTGTTGCCTCTGTGCCTCAGCCTGCTCTGCATTCCGCTCTGTCTTCCCTCAGCGGCGAAAGCACAGCACGCATTACGCACCCGCACCAGTGACAATCAGGTGGGCCATTCACACGGGCGACGGTCGGGCTCCTCTCACGGATGGGTGGCAGGCCCCCCGGACTTGGCGGAATTACAGGGCCCCAGTCGCAACTGCGACTGTTGCGACCCTGAAAATTCCGCCACTGGTGTGTATACTGCAGGGGTCTGTACTAAGGGGGTGTGTGTATACTGCAGGGGTCTGTACTAAGGGGGTGTGTGTATACTGCAGGGGTCTGTACTAAAGGGGGTGTGTGTATACTGCAGGGGTCTGTACTAAGGGGGGTGGTGTGTATACTGCAGGGGTCTGTACTAAGGGGTGTGTGTATACTGCAGGGGTCTGTACTAAGAGGGGGTGTGTATACTGCGGGAGTCTGTACTAAGGGGGGGGTGTGTATATACTGCATGGGTCCTGTACTAGGGGGGGTGTGTATACTGTGGGGGGTCTGTACTAAGGGGGATTCTATACTGATGGGGGGGGGGTCTGCACTAAGAGGGTGGTCTATACTGCAGGGATTTGCACTAAGGGGGTGTCTATACTGATGGGGGGGTCTATACTGATGGGGAGTCTGTACTAAAGGTGGATGTCTTTACTGATGGGGGGGGGTCTGTACTAAAGGGGGTGTCTTTACTGATGTGGGTCTGCACTAAGGAATGTGTCTATACTGCGGGGGTCTGCACTAAGGGGGATTCTATACTGATGGGAGTGTCTGCACTAAGAGGGGGGATTCTACACTGATGAGGGGGATCTGTACTGAGGGAGGGGGATCTGTTCTTAGTGAGGGGGATCAATACTGCGTGAGGGGGTCTGTAGTTAGTGGAGAGGGGTCTGTACTGAGAGGGGACTATAGTTGGTGGAGGGGGGGTGACACCAACCCTAGTGACGCCACTGATTGACGGTAAGTCAATCAAGTGACAGAGCTGAGCAATCAATGCCAACCTCCACCACTGTGCCTCTTAACTGATCCCATCCCCCCCACCACTGATCTCATCCCTATCCCCCCCCATTACTTCTACAACAGAGGTGGATGGGGGGGGGGGGATAGGGATGAGATTGGTGGGGGGATGGGATCAGTAAGAGTCACAGGTGGTGGTGGGAGAGGATGGCACTGCCACCCTAGCCACCCCCCCCTCAACACCAGCACTTCCACTGATCCCATCCCTCCTCCCCACCAGCACTGTTACTGATCCCATTCCCCAGGTCAAATTTAATTTATCCTATGATTGCTTCATAGGATCAGCAACCAATGTATTGCTTCATTTATGTGAAATCCCTGGTGATATGGCCAGTCCCTCTGCTTTCCTATTAAAAACTTACCACACTAGGTAGGAGCGCACAGCATGATCAGTATTCTAGTTAGGCTGGTAACTCCGTGTGCTCTCTCCAATGATCAATAAATTGTTTTACTTTGTTGTACAGTGTAAAAAAAAGAAAGTATCAAAATCATGCTTTTCGGGGGGGGGGGGGGGGGGGGCCTTCATGATTTCTTGCACCGGGGCCCTGAAGTTTCTAGTTACGCCTCTGGTTCCGACTTCTAAATACAGCATTTCACTATATATAAGCCGAATTTACTGTTTAAAATAACTGTAAAAAGCAAGACTCCGGTGGGTGTATAAAGATGTCCGCTTGCCGACTTTTAACTCTAGGCTTACTGCGGATGAGTGCGGTTTGTACCAAGATGGCCGCGAGGCAACGTTACTTCGGCTGTGCATCGCGAAAGCGCAGTAGGCCGGGGTAGCGGCTTTGTGATGGGTAGTGGCTATCTGATAGAACACTGGCCCTGTCTGATAACCAAATATTGTTTATGTAGCGGGTATTTGAATTTAGGAGAAGCATCTGGGTGGTAGTGTAACCCAGATGCACTGATTGTTAGGGTATCTGGGACCATTTTATGGTTCTTGGAGGACTCTGGTGGTGTGAGGTTCCCTGCGGCCTGCAGGAGGCGCTGTTGCCCTGGGCCGGAGTTGAACCCTCTTCACAAGACTGCATCTCTTTTGTCCTTTCCTGGCGCTTGTACGGCAGGGCGGGGAACCTGCTGTGACGCAAAGGGAGAGGAGATAAAAGGGGTGGACGCCCTGAACACGGGGGTTCAGAGTCGGAGGACGCTGGCCCGCACCCAGGCACCTTCAGCCTGGGTGCTGGCTTTCCGGAGTTCCGGGCCCAGGTGCCCTTGACCTGGCAGGAGCGGGTGATGGAGTCCATCCCAGGCACCTTTTAGCCCTGGGGTGAGGTACTACTGAGGAGGCCTGGGACCCAGTACCTTCGACTGGGTTCCGCGAGGGTGGAGGGTGTTGGGCGCCCAAATCTGAGATGAGGAGAGGCCGGGGAGTGTAACCCTTCCGAAGCAGCTCGGTGCAGCATTGCCGGTGACGACGGGGCCTCCGGTAACTCGCTCGGAAGGATGTCTTCCCTCTGACAGGGGTCGCAGCCACAAGAAGGTAACTCCTGTTTCATGTTCATTAGAGTTGCTTGGTAGAGACTCAGAAAAGGAAAGAAGTACATTCACAGCCACTGTGCGTTATAACCGTTGGTGATATCTCAATGGTTTAGATTGATTAAGGATTGTGCATTGACCTACTCCCCCACCAATACTGAACTGTTCTTTGGTCACAACCTGTCTGTGCTGAGTGACGATTTATTTGCTGCCAAGGAAATAAATAAAGGTTGGACCTTTTCAGTGGTGTGGAACTCCGGTTACTGGGAGCAAAGCGGGGCGGTCATATCAAGGAAAGACTTGACCCCGGGTTAAAAAACAGGACCCGATGGTAAAAAATATATTCGGCCTTCACCTCTATCCAGAAGAGGACATGGGCCCGTGGTGGATCTCATCCCTCCTCCCAGGTTCCCCTAGACAAGACATCAAGCCGAGAAGAAGAAGAAAGGGTGGCCCCGCTACATTTAAATACAAGAGCCATGTGTATTTGTCTTTGAATCTTACTTTGTGTGAAAAATTACTTCTATTCAGGAACTTCCTGTAATAAAGACTGGTTACTGGAACTTCCTGTAATAAAGACTGGTCACTGCTGTTCTCTCTCCTTGTGCAGGGTAAACGGTTTTGTATCCGCCCCCTCCTCTAATTTTCTGCGGATAGCCTGCAGTGGGGGGGGGGGGGGCATGCTGGGTCCCTTCCACAGCTCTGCCCTCTGCACAGCCTATGTACAGCACAGTGATGATGTCACTTCTTTTACAAGATAATAACTGGGTCGGCAAAGGATTTATATCCTTGTGGCTCCTGGAACTCTGGTGTCTGCCTCCAGGAACATGTGACAGTGCATATCATCTGAGGGGGGAGGCACTGGTGATATAGGCATCCCAGGATGTGTTTGTGAAGCCCTGGTTACATCACCAGTACCTCACATAACTAGAAAGTGGAACAACTGTAAGTAAAAGCAAAAATGTTTTGTTTTTGTTGAATGTAAGATGACTTCATATCAGCATGTAGATCTGCATGCTGCTGTGATTTTTAGTGAATGGGGGGGGCGGGGAAGTCCGCCTTAAAGCCAAAGTTTAGTCAATCATTAAAAAAAAAAAAAAACAGCACAATAACAGTACTTAGTATCAATGTGAAGTGTCCCTTGTGCTGATGGGTACTGCTTTAGTTAACCACTTCAGCCCCAGAAGGATTTGCCCCCTTCCTGACCAGGCCATTTTTTGCAATACGGCACTGTGTCGCTTTAAACTGACAATTGAATGGTCGTGCAACATGGTACCCAAACAATTGACGCCTTTTTTCCCCCCCACAAATAGAGCTTTCTTTTGGTGTAATTTGGTCACCTCTACGTTTTTTTGCGCTATAAACAAAAAAATAGCGACAATTTTTTTATTTTTTAAAACAAATTTCTTCATCAGTTTCGGCCAGGGGTGCCCAACCAGTGGCCCGTGGAGCCCTCTGATGTGCCCCACGACCTCCTGCTCTGAGATGGTGGGTTGGCAAGCCCAGATTGAGGATTGCCGACCCACCATCCCAGAGCGAGAGTGTTGTGAATGAATCCGCCTTAGAGGAAGCAAGTGGCTGCGGAGCAGAGCCGCATAAGCCGATGCTTCCTGTATAGCGCCAACTCCTGTCACAGGAAGAGTGATACCAAATGCTCTCTACCTGGGACAGCAACAGCTGAAGATGAATGGAAGACTGTGATTAAAGTTAAGTTTATTACTAAAATCGATGTATATATGGGCATATCTGTTCTGCAGTGGTTACTGGGCTGCTTTCAAACTGATCGACAGGTGCAGCGCAGAACACCTGCAGGTTACCTGCACTAAGCCATAGACTTCTGTTATTACTTGGGGGTTTGGTGCACTTCAGAAAGTGCATCACCCCGGCAGGATATAATAGAAGTCTATGGTAAAAGTACAGCTAAGCCGCAGGTTGCACTGCTCTGCACCCTTGGTGTGGGTAAACTACAGTTGCTTTTGACACGATCGGTCCGACCCAATCAGACCCTCTATTGAACCACAGATGTAAACTGACTTATGGCCATTTACACCCACCTACCTCCAATCCGATCTGCAAAAAATAAAAAAAACAGAATGGGGGGGGGGACTTGTCCCCTTCCATCTGGCAGATCGAATTGGAGGGCCCTTAGAGTAGAGCGGGCTGTGTCAGCTCTGCATATGCGGAGTGGACTTGGACCTGTCATCCCCCCCCACTCCGCTCATTGTGGCCCGTGACTGGTTACCAAGTCACTTAAGTGGTCCTCGCTCTTCAAAAGGTTGGGCACCCCTTTTTTTTACTTGTTTTTTTTGATCACTTTTATTCCTATTACAAGGAATGTAAACATCCCTTGTAATAGGAATCTATTGTGACAAGTCCTCTTTATGGAGAGATGCGGGGTCAATAAGACCCCAAATCTCTCCTCCAGGCTGGAAAGCATGAGATCACGGCTTTGTTTACATATGGGAACCCGGCGTGACGTCATAACGTCGCGGCCGGGCCTCCGACGGTCATAGAGATGACTGGTGACCATCTGGTCACCAGTCATCTCTATGCTTCCCTTCCGGCGCCGGCCAATTCGTTCTCCGGGCCCCCGATGGCACGGGAGAGCCCGGAGAAGCACCGGATGGCGGCGGGAGGGGGGGGTAACGTCCCCTCCCACCGCCTGTAAGAACGATCAAGCGGCGGAACTGCCGCTATGATCGTTTTTATCGTGCACAAAATCGCTGGCTGAAAAGAATATCTGAATGATGCCTGCAACTGCAGGCATCATTCAGATGTCACCACACAAAGCCAAGGACGTCATTTGACGGTGGGCGGTAGGGAAGTGGTTAATATTTAGTTAGAAAATTTAGAAAAAAGGTAATTTTTCTCCTTCATTGATGTACACTGATGAGGACTGCACTGATGGGCACTGATAAGGTGGCAAGGGTGGGCACTGAGAGGTGGCATTGCTAGTTGGCATTGGTGGGCATTGAGAAGTGGCACTGCTAGTTGGCAGTGATGGGCACTGATAGGCAGCACTGCTAGGTGGCACTGATTGGCACAAGTGGTGGGCATTGATAGGTGCACTGGCAGGGGCTACTGATTGTCACAGATGACACAGAATTGCCTCTTCCTCTTCGGGCCCGATGTCCCTTGCACATAAGCCGGTGATTGCCTTTTTTTTATGCTCACGCTGTCAGCGCAAGGAGGAAAACAAAAACCATTACCGAGATTTTGTTTACATCACGTGATCAGCTGTCATTGGCAGTGAGAAGTGAAATCAAAAATTTACACCCTTAGAAAGCCTAAAGGCGGTGCTTGGTTTTTGGGGTCCCGTACGTGGCTAGGCTCCCAAAAAGTCTCACACATGTGGTATCCCCGTACTCAGGAGAAGCAACAGAATGTATTTTGGGGTGTAATTCCACATATGCCCATGCATGTTTGAGCAATATATCATTTAGTGACAACTTTGTGCAAAAAAAAAAAAAAAAAAAAAATTGTCTTTTTTCCGCAACTTGTGTCAACATATAAAATATTCCATGGACTCGACATGCCTCTCAGTATATAGCTTGGGGTGTCTACTTTCCAAAATGGGGTCATTTGGGGGGATTTTGAACTGTTCTGGCATTTTATACACAACATTAGGAAGCTCACATCCACTCTTCTAACCACTTGAAGACAAAGCCCCTTTTTGACACTTTTTGTTTACATGAAAACATTTTTTTTTTTTGCAAGAAAATTATGTTGAACCCCCAAACATTATATATATTTTTAAAGCAAAGGCCCTACAGATTAAAATGGTGGGTGTTGCATTTTTTTTTTCTACACAGTATTTGCGCAGCGATTTTTCAAACGCATTTTTTGGGGAAAAAAATACACTTTTTTTTAATTTTAATGCACTAAAACACACTATATTGCCCAAATGTTTGATGAAATAAAAAAGATGATCTTAGGCCGAGTACATAGATACCAAACACGACATGCTTTAAAATTTCGCACAAACGCGCATTGGCGACAAACTACATACATTTTTAAAGCCTTTACAGGTTACCCCGTTAGATTTACAGAGGAGGTCTACTGCTAAAATTACTGCCCTCGATCTGACCTTTGCGTGATACCTCACATGCATGGTGCAATTGCTGTTTACATATGACGCCAGACCGACGCTTGCGTTCACCATTGGGCAAGAGCAGGACAGGGGTGCTGCTTTTTTTATTTTTTATTTTTTATTTTTTTTTTATTCATTTTGCTTTTTTATTTTATTTTTAAATTGTTCCTTCCATGTTTTTTTATTTTTATTATTGTTATCGCAGGGAATGTAAATATCCCCTATGATAGCAATAGGTAGTGACAGGTCTTCTAGACCCTAGATCTTTCCTCTGCCCTCAAAGCATCTGACCACACCCAAGATCAGTGTGATAAAATGCTTTCCCAATTTCCAATGGCGCTTTTTATATCCGGGGGGGGGGACATTCCCTCCCACTGCTTGTAAAAGCAGTCCAGAGGCTAATTAGCCACTAGGATTGCTTTTACATGAAAGCCCGGCCGCTGGGCTGAAAAGAATGATACCAAGATGATACCTAAACCCGCAGGCATCATTCTGGTATAAACATTCAAAGTCCAGCAACATATCAGTACGTTGCTGGTCCTTGTTGGACATGTATTGTAATCTTTTTTTTTCTTTTCATGCAGCCAGTTGGCTGAACGAAAAAAGAGATTGATCGGTGGGTATGCCCAACCATTAGAATACCGCCCTTCATCCACCCACTTCTAATGATGGGCATACATGCACCATTTATATATGCCGAAGCATGGGGGCATCTCCCGCAAAAAAGTTATGCCGCACACACATGGTCGGACTTTTCCACGGGCAAGCCTCCGTCGGAATTTCGACCGTATGTACGCGGCATTAGGAGCAAAATCACTCCTCCGCCCCTGCTGCCCCAATGCTTCGGCATATATGCTTTTTTTTTTTTTTTTTTTTTTTTTTTAACTGTGGTGGTGAAATCACCTCCTACAGCACTGGAGTCGCAGGGATCAGGCCTGTCTCTGCGAACGCTGCAGTTATGTGTGTTGTGTTTTGTAAGTGACAGTGATTGATCGATACTGCACTTGGGTGGCCTGGGCTGGACGGAGGGGCAAAACGCAGGTGCTAGCAGGTATCTGGGCTGATCCCGCTAACACTGCGTTTTTTGGGAACCCTAAACTGCTGGGGACGCTAGTATAGATCAGATCAGATATTGATCTGTTCAGATACTATACCACTAAGGGAGGTGTATGCTTCACGCGTGGGTGTTAGCGTTACTGGCACTAACCTGACGCTGCCTGGGGTGTGACGCAGACCCTCTCTGACGCTAAAACCTAATTGATATCACCCGCCGGGCGATCAGGGGGTTAAACCTTTATTGGGTTATATATACGGCGGGTGCCCTGACACTATAAAAAGCAAACTAACTAACCAGCGTCAGCCGTAACACTTATATGGTAATCACTGGTGAAAGGGTTAACTAGGGGCAATTAGGGGGTTAAAACCTTTATTAGATAATATATGGGGGTACCTGACGCTATAAAAACCTGTGGCGAACCTAAAAAAAATTATTGGCTACCGATCTGCATCACAGACGCTAAGACAGCGATCAGAAAAATGATCGCTCAGCGACAGTGGTGATAGGGGGTGAAAGGGTTATCTGGGGGGTGATCAGGGGGTTAAACCTTTATTAGGGGGTTAGGGGGCTACACTGGACCTAAAACTAACTTTAGTGACGCTTTTACAGTCACAAATGTCACTGATTGCAGTGATCAGTAAATAAAATGGTCACTGCAATCAGTGACACTGGGGCTGGGGGGTGATCTGGGGGGGGCGATTTGTGTGCCTATGTGTCCTGGTGTCAGTGTGCTGTTTGTGCACTAACCTGTATGTCTTCTCTTGTACGGCCGCTCGGTATATGTGAGCGCCGCATGAGAGATGACATCACTTCCTCCTGCTTCCTCTGCCTGTGTTTACATTACAAGGACAGAGGAAGCATTTTCATTCGCCGGGAGCGATCGCGGGGGGGGGGGGGGGGTGGCCGAATCGAACGGCCGTCCCCTCATCTCGGATCGCTCCCAACGAATACCGACCGCTCACTGTATAGGAGGGGGGTCCGATCGGACCCCCCAACTGTACAAAGGCAATCACGTACACTGTACGTGATTGTGGCCTGTCGGTGCCATTCTGCCGACGTACATATACAGTGAGCGGTCGTTAAGTGGTTAAAGAGGGTCTAAATGGGCCATTGACATGCACCACGATTCAACTTAGGTAAGGGTGACCAGACATCCCCGGTTTCAGGGGATAGTCCCCCGGATTGAGGACACTGTCCCCGGACCAAGTCTGTCCCCGGATTGGATTTGAACAGGGGCTGGGGCAATTTCAAAGACAGTCAGTGCAGAATTAAAAAAAAAAATCTGACTTGCACACCCCGGCTCCACCGCACCTACTAGCTTAGGGGGGGGGGGTGTATTTTTTTTCCATTATCTGTGCCCCTTTTCTGATGATCATGTGCTAGTTGGAGCGGAGGGAATATTTCTTCAGTTTTGGGTGAATGCCCATTCAGCTCCGCTGGCATGTCCTATCTCCTTGCCCTCCCTGGTGGAGTGATCTCCACTCCCACCCAGTAGAAGCCAGGGCCCGGAGAGTAAGCCTTGACAGGCTGTGAGGCGGGCGGCAGAGAGTCGATGATTGTCCGCCACTACTAGTAAAAAAATAAAATATGCCCCCCGGATTTAATTTTAAAAATCTGGTCACCTTAACTTAGGAATGTGTCTTTGCAAAGTTAAACTAAATGAAATCCTTTCTTATTTTTGCTTGGGGATAGAGTGCAGAGGGATTAGAAGTCTAGACCGTTTTTGGGGATGTTTGCACCCCTGATAGGGTGAAGACAACTCCCAAATTTGGCCACTTTGATCCTTCCAAATAATTCACTTTCTGTCACATAGCCACACAGGAAGGGAGGGTAAATCCCTACCAATGTCTTTCCTTGGGGGACACACAGGTCAATCTAAATACTTTCCCCATTTATGTACATTGCACTCCAGCATTTTGCTGGGTACACCCCCAAATTATTAGGTACTTCAAATCCACTTTGCACTAAAAGTGCACTTGCTGGATATCCGAGGGGGACATGCAAGGAAACAAAAAAACACCATTTTGCTTTTACATGATTGGGTGTTAAAATCACCAGTGCTTCCCCTCAGATTTTCAGCAACTACACTTGTACTGCAGCGTGGATTTGCCTTTACTAAACCCCAAACTACCCAATGATTTGGGGGTGTACACAACAAAGTGCTACAGTGCAATTTGCTTAATGGGGACACTAGTTAGATTGATCTGTGTGTCCCCAAGAAAATACATTGGTAGGGTTTTACCTTCACTTCCTGTTTAGCTGTGTGACAGGAAGTGAAGCCAATTTTACTAAAAGGGACACAAAGCCCAACCTAAAAAAAAAAAAAAAAACAAGCAGGGGTTCTAACACTTACTTGGTTTCCCTCAAAATGCCCACAATTAGAATCGTATTGCCTTGAGCTATTTTTAAGTGCAGTGCTTCTCAAGTACCCCCAACAGGCCATGCTTGCAGGTTTTCCTTCATCTTGCACATGTGCTTTAAATCACAGTCAATGGTTTGGTATTTTGGACAGCAATTCTCGATAAGATAAATTCACAAAACATGTCCTGTTGGGGGTACTTGAGGACTGAGGCTGAGAACCACTGCAGTAAAAAGGAAAATTGAATACTTTCCCGCTCCTGTATTTTTTATTTCCTGGTGACCATCCATGGCAGCACAAAAAACATGCATAAGCTACCATGAAGGCACCAGGTTAGACAAATCACACCTGTTTTGTTTTGACATGCCAATAAGCATAGTTAAGCTACAGCTGTTACATTTGTTGCATAGAAAACAAAAAAAAAAAACATCAAACTTTGCATCAAATTGTATTGGTCAACAAAACAGGACTTGGAAAAAACAAAAGGGAAGCAAAAAAATAAATATAAAAGACATAAAGGTAAATTTGAAACATTAGTCACATCTTGAAAGATTTTGCAAAATAATGCAGCACAGACAATTAAATCAAAGTGAACAAATGACACACATTAACAACATCAAAAATATTTCAGGGGAACATCCCCCACAAACATCTGTTTTGCAAAGACATAACAAATAAAATGCATGTGTTACAAACTCGATAAGGACACCAAAATGTACATTTTGCCGGCCGGCGCCACCCACACAATCTTGCCTCTTTTCAGGGCAAGGGAGAGAATGCTATCTGCAAGCTTTATATAACATAGGTTTGTGTGCTAATGAGGCAATTGAAAACACATGCACAGTCCATGAAACACCCAAAATGCAAGTTCACCCAATGTAGAGACTGAACTTCAAAGTGGGTACACCTGTTAAGGATGGCCTTCAATTACTAACCCCAAAAAACACACCCTCTCTGAACGTGCCCAGAAATATCCAGGTGCTGTTCACACACAAAAAGCACCAAAAAAAAACCTAAGTTCCTGAGCATGTTCAGACCAACACAAATGCAGCTAGCAGAAAATAACCCCCCCCCCCCCCCCCCCCCGTCCAAAATTAAGCACATCATCCAGCATGCTACAAAATTAGACGGGAAAAACACCCCCCAGTCCGGGAGGCAAACACAGAGCCTAACATGGGCAAAGGTTTTACAACAAATACCATTGCAGTCTATGGGAACTGACTTGTTAATTTTGCTAGTCTCCACTTGGCTGGCTTATCTTCTAGTTATTGGCCTTAAAATGGGGGCCCAGGTCCCACCCTAAGGGACATATATCAATGTCACCAATTTGGACAACACCAAAAACAAAACAAGGAGAAGTGCCTTTAAATATGCCAAATTGCTTAAAGTGGTTGTAAACCCACTTATGCAACTTGCACCTACAGGGGTAAGCCTAGATTAAGGCTTACCTGTAGGTGCAAGAAATATCTCCTAAACCTACACAGTTTAGGAGATATTTGCTAAAAATTACATGCATCGGTGTCTACGGCGCATACGCGCCGTAGACAACGGCGCATTGATGGGGTTAATCCCATTCACAAATCCGGCTTAGCCGGATTTGACGGCTCCCGCGCACATGCGCGGAGTCACGTCTTCGCCATTCCGGCCAATCACAGCGCCGGAGCGGCGCTATGATTGGCTGGAGCGGCGATAGCAGGAAGTAACCTTCCGGCTATCGCCGCAGCGAGGACGGCTTTGGGGGGGCCCGATCTAAGGTAAGTGATGCATAATGAGCTAGTATGATAGTCATACTAGCTCATTATGCCTTTGTCTTGCAGGTTGTTTTAAATTAAATTAATTTAAATTAATTTTTTACAGGGTTTACAACCACTTTTAAGGGCCATTTCACACCACATGCAGTCCATTGCATTTTTTATGCATCAAAAATGCATGGAAAGTTAGTTATATGGTTCTAAATGGCAGTGTTTGTTCCAGTGCGTTCCAGTTCCACAAAAAAAGTAGAACATGCTGCATTTTACCTGCACTGGACTGTACTGGAACGCTGCAAAACACATCAAAAATGCACTGGAACGCACCGGAACACACCTAAATGCACTGGAACACACTTGTCCTTATCTATGGTTAATAAAAGAGGGGTGGAAAAAAAAAAGCACTGGACTGCATCAAAAACGTACCAAAAATGCACTGGAACGCATCAAAAACGCGCATGCAAAAAAGCACCTGGAACGCATCCGGATTGCGTTTCTATGGTGTGAACTGGCCCTAGTTCACACCATAGAAACGCAGTCTGGATGCGTTACAGGTGCTTTTTTGCATGCGCATTTTTGATGCGTTTTTGGTGCGTTTTTGATGCAGTCCAGTGCTTTTTTTCCCCCCCTCTTTTCACTTAACCTTAAGGGCCAGTTCACACCATAGAAACGCAGTCTGGATGCGTTCCAGGTGCTTTTCTGCATGCGCGTTTTTGATGCATTCCAGTGCATTTTTGTGCGTTTTTGATGCAGTCCAGTGCTTTTCCCCCCCTCTTTTCACGTAACCACCAGTCCACACCATAGAAACGCAATCCAGATGCGTTCCAGGTGCTTTTTTGCATGTGCGTTTTTGATGCGTTCCAATGCGTTTTTGGTACGTTTTTGATACAGTCCAGTGCTTTTTTTACCCCTCTTTTTTATTAACCTTAGATAAGGACAAGTGTTCCAGTGCATTTTTGGTGCATTTAGGTGCGTTCCAGTGCGTTTTTGATGCTTTTTACAGCGTTCCAGTGCAGGTAAAATGCAGCATGTTCTATTTTTTCTTCTGGAGCTGGAACGCACTAGAACTGCAAGCACTGGTGTGAACTATGCCATTGAAAACCATATAACCAACTTTCCATGCGTTTTTGATGCAGAAAAAAAACGCACTGGACTGCATGTGGTCTGAACTGGCCCTAAGGGCCAGTTCACACCAGACGCAGTTCCGTTCAGTTTTGTGCACATTTTTTCTGCACTAAAAATGCATGCACAGTGTATTCCATGTATTCCAATGGCTCTTGTTGGCTCTAGTTCACACCATACAGTCAATTTACAGTCAGTTTCCGGGGGGGAAAAACTGACCGGAAACTGACTGCATGGTGTAAACTAGAGCCAACTAGAGCCATTGGAATACATGGAAAATACTGTGCATGCATTTTGTGTAGAAAAAAAGCACACAGAACTGAACAGAACTGCGTCTGGTGTGAACTGGCCCTAATAAGGACAAGTGTGTTGCAGTGTGTCTTTGGTGCATTTAGGTGCGTTCCAGTGCGTTTTTGGTACGTTCCGGTGCGTTTTTGATGTGTTTTTACTGCGGTCCAGTACAGTTCTGTACATAAAAAATGCAGCATGACCAATTTTTTTTTTTCCTTTCTGAAACGCACTGGAACAGACTGCAGTGGTGTTAATTATGCCATTGGCATGTGATCAACTTTCTTTGCGTTTTTTCATGCATCAAAAAAAACGCACTGCACTGCATCTGGTGTGAACTGGCCCTAAATATCATACCTGGGGGGTGTCTATAGTATGCCTGTAAAGTAGCGCGTGTTTTCCATGTTTATAACAGTCCGAGAGCAAAATGACATTTCTAAAGTAAAATAATAGTCATTTAAAAGTCCTCGCGGCTGCAATGAATTGCTGGTTCCCGTCAATACAGATAAAAGTCATTGAAAGTCTTTGAAAAAAAAAAACGCGTGGGGGTTCCCCCAAATTCCATTACCAGGCCCTTCAGGTCTGGTATGGATATTAAGGGGAACTCTGCACCAAATTTTTTAAAAAAAATGGCGTGGGGGTTCCCCACAAAATCCGTACCAGGCCCTTCAGGTCTGGTATGGATTTTAAGGGGACCCCCGCGCCAAACTAAAAAAAAATGGCGTGGGGGCCCCCTAAAAATCCACACCAGACCCTTATCCGAGCACGCAACCTGGCAGGCCACAGGAAAAGAGGGAGAGAGAGAGCGCCCTCCCCCTCCTGAACCATACCAGGCCACATGCCCTCAACATGGGGCGGATGCTTTGGGGGTCTGTGACCCCTCAAAGTACCATGTCCCCATGTTGATGGGGACAAGGGCCTCATCCCCTCAACCATTACCCGGTGGTTGTGGGGGTCTGCGGGCGGGGGGCTTATCGGAATCTGGAAGCCCCCTTTAACAATGGGGACCCCCAGATCCCGCCCCCCCCTGTGTGAAATGGTAATGGGGTACAAATGTACCCCTACCATTTCACAAAAAAAAGTGTCAAAAATGTTAAAAATGACAATACCCGGTTTTTGACAATTCCTTTATTAATATCTTCTTCTTCTTCCATCTTCTTTTCTCCATTCGGGTTTCTTCCTCCATCTTGTTCTTCATCTTCCTTCTTCCTTCGGTGTTCTCGTCCGCATCTTGCTCCGGCTTCTTGTTCCCCTCTTCTTTCTCCGGCCGATCCGCTTGAATTTGAGGGTCCCGCTGTGTGACGCTTCAGTTCATCAGTTTTCCTCTGGGTCCGCTGCCACCTAGTGCCCCCCCCCTCTGACACCACGGGGAAAGTCCCCGTGAAGTCCATGTGCGTCAGAGGGGGGCGGGATCACTGGGTGGCAGCGGACACAGAGGAGAACTGATGAACTGAAGCGTCACACAGCGGGAACCTCGATTTCAAGCGGATCGGCCAGAGAAAGAAGAGGGGAACAAGAATCCGGAGCAAGATGCGGACGAGAACACCAAAGGAAGAAGAAGGAAGAAGAAGGAAGAAGAAGGAAGAAGAAGGAGGAAGAAGAGGAGGAAGGAGGAAGGAGGAAGGAGGAGGAGGAAGGAGGAGGAGGAAGGAGGAGGAGGAAGGAGGAGGAGGAAGGAGGAGGAGGAAGGAGGAGGAAGGAGGAGGAGGAGGAGGAAGAAGGAGGAGGAAGAAGGAGGAGGAGGAGGAAGAAGGAGGAGGAGGAAGAAGGAGGAAGAAGGAGGAGGAGGAAGAAGAAGGAAGGAGGAGGAGGAAGGAGGAGGAAGGAGGAGGAAGGAGGAGGAAGGAGGAGGAAGGAGGAGGAGGAAGGAGGAGGAGGAAGGAGGAGGAGGAGGAAGGAGGAGGAGGAAGGAGGAGGAAGGAGGAGGAGGAGGAGGAAGAAGGAGGAGGAGGAGGAAGAAGGAGGAGGAGGAAGAAGGAGGAAGAAGGAGGAGGAGGAAGAAGGAAGAAGAAGGAGGAGGAAGAAGAAGGAGGAGGAGGAGGAGGAGGAAGAAGGAGGAGGAGGAAGAAGGAGGAAGAAGGAGGAGGAGGAGGAGGAAGAAGGAAGAAGAAGGAGGAGGAAGAAGAAGGAGGAGGAGGAGGAGGAGGAGGAGGAAGAAGAAGGAGGAGGAGGAGGAGGAGGAAGGAGGAGGAGGAAGAAGAAGAAGGAGGAAGAAGGAGGAGGAGGAAGAAGAAGGAGGAAGAAGAAGAAGAAGAAGAGGAAGAAGAAGAAGGAGGAAGAAGGAGAAAGGAAGAATCAAAAACCGGCTATTGTCATTTTTTTATTTTTTGACACTTTCTTTATGAAATGGTAGGGGTACATTTGTACCCCATTACCATTTCACATAGGGGGGGCCGGGATCTTGGGGTCCCCTTTGTTAAAGGGGGACTTCCAGATTCCGATAAGCCCCCCGCCCGCAGACCCCCACAACCACCGGCAAGGGTTGTGGGCGATGAGGTCCTTGTATCCATCAACATGGGGACATGGTGCTTTGAGGGGTCACAGACCCCCAAACTATCATCCCCATGTTGAGGTCATGTGGCCTGGTACGGTTCAGGAGGGGGGGTGCTCTCATCCCCCCCTCTTTTCCTGCGGCCTGCCAGGTTGCGTGCTCGGATAAAGGGTCTGGTGTGGATTTTTAGGGGGACTCCATGCCATTTTTTTTAAGTTTGGCGCGGAGTTCCCCTTAAAATCCATACCAGACATGAAGGGCCTGGTACGGATTTTGAGGGGAACCCCCACGTCGTGTTTTTTTTTTTTTTTTGATTTGGCGCGGAGTTCCCCTTTTAATATCCATACCAGACCTGAAGGGCCTGGTAATGGAATTTGGGGGGAACCCCCACGCATTTTTCTTTTTTTTCAAAGACTTTCAATGACTTTTCTCTGTATTGCCAGGAGCCGACAATTCAATTATAGCCGCGGGTGCTTTTAAATGCCTATTTTTTTTTTTTTCCTTTTAGAAATGTCATTTTGTGCAGGGACTGTTTATACAATGGCAAGTTTAGGAGGAGCGCATGTTCAACTTATGCAAATGCATTTACGTGACTTGACATTTACTAAGATTTTGCCTGCGCAGTGAACCGGCACATTTGAACGAGTGAAATTGCCGTGCAGTGCACAAAAAAAACCCTCTCAGTTATAAACGTAATTGCCGGCGCAGCAGGCTGGTTCAGAAAAAGTTACTTTCTCACTCTATTTTGGGCATATTTGTTACTATTTTGGGCAGTTGTCACTATACTTCCTCACATCACCCCATTATTTTGGCACTTCCAGCTTCTTTATATTTTTATTTGAAGATTCCGTGCGCCAGGTCCATAGTGGCGCACTGAGCGCCTCCTACCGTGTGCCGAGAACACTATAATAAATGGGGAATATCGCTGCGTTACCGCCGCAAATGTTTCGCAAAACTGCCGTTGCGCTCGCAGATGCGCCGATACTCATGGCGCAAACGTTTCGTAAATCAGCCCCATAGTGTTGTTAATTTGGGTGAACCTCCGCTTTAAGACTAAAAACCTTCTGCCTTTAGAACCACAAAAAAAATCTGAAATTCTCTAAACCCCCCCCCCCCCCCCTACACCTGCAGCATTAATCTTACAGTGCTGCAGGGATTATTAGAATCAAGGGACCTGTGACAGGCATTCATCAAGAGTGCTGACTATGCCCACCCCACTTCCAATCATAAAAGCTTCCATGAATGAAATGCTATCTCTGAATGAAGAAGGCCAACCTTTCATTCATCTGCTCATCCTCCATTCATAGATCACTTTATCATTGTCTGTCACAGGTCCCTCGGCTCTATTAACCCCTCAGCTTAAGAAGAATACCACTGCTGGGGTAGGGGGATTCAGAAGACTTCGGATTTCAACTAAAGCAGCAGCCATCAATCAGCACAAGGGGCACTCAGCACTGATAGTAAATACTGTCCCTTGTGCTGGTTTAATAAAATATTTGACTAAACTTAGGCTTTAAAGGAGCTTATTTTTAAGGAAAAAAAACAAGACGAGATGGAAAATTAAAATAAGGCATCTGTTTTATCACTTTGAGCAGCATCTCACTTTTGCTCCTTTTTTTAACAGTACAGAAGAGGTCATTCCAGGCCTGATATTTGTAAGCATTGCAAAACTATGAGACAGCAATAATCAGTATATTCATGTAGCTTGTTATCACACACAGATATTTTCCAATATCTCAGAAGGTCCTTTTGCAACCTCCACCTCTTGATCCGTAGGCTAAATATAAATGGTCACAATATGCGACCTTTTGTGTTTAGGGTCTAGGCAGCCAGCACTATTTATACTTGAGAGCTTTCAGGGCTTGCCTGCACTTGTGACCACAAGCGGCCTGTACTGAAAGATGAAATAACATCCTAAATAATCCCGTGCCTACACGTATATGAAAAATGGGAAAACGGGAGAAAAAATTGCAGAATGAAAATAATAAAAAAAAGAGATTTGTGTTTCCAGTTTCCATCCATACAATGTAACGTGGACTTAAAGGACTTCCACTAATTGCTGTGCTCCCCCTCCCCTTTGAATACTAGCCTTGCTGTACCCCCCCCCCCCCCCTGTGCAGGCATGCCATGGTCACATAGATCCTTTAATCCCATCCCTGTGTCCCATGCACATAGCTTGTACAATAGCCGCCTGAAGTTCAGATGCTGGCATTGCATTTTCCTTGATAGTGGAGGCTTTTTTTGTAGCTCTGATTCGCTGACCAGTTGCTGACTGTGTACTATTGGGAGGCTCTAGGCACGGCTATCCAACGACAAGAGAGGCACAGTGGGTGACATGGGTACTACAGGCATTCCACCCCTACTCTGGGCTGTTTACATTTTCTCAACTAAATTACAACATATTTTTTGTATTTAGGGTGGCCATACACATGGAGATCTAGCCTGATCTAACTTGGGTTGTATTTTGGGTATTCTGAGCGAACAAAGGGGGGTTATTTACGAAAAAGGCAAATCCACTTTGCACTACAAGTGCACTTGAAAGTGCACTTTCAAGTGCAGTCGCTGTAGATCTGAGGGGGACATGCAAGGAAAATAATAAACAGCATTTTAGCTTGCACGTGATTGGATGATCAAATCAGCAGAGCTTCCCCTTATTTCAGACCTTCCCCTCAGATCTACAGTGAACTGCACTTCCAAGTGCACTTTCAGTGCACTTACAAGTGCACTTGTAGTGCAAAGTGGATTTGCCTTTCATAAATGACCCCCAAAGTTTTCTAAGCCTGGTGGAAAAGGGGAGGTAAGCATATGCTGCTATTTACACTTATCTGCAGGAAAAGGAATCCGTTACCCTGCATATGAAATTTTTTATTTCACTTTAGGTAGTATTAAAGGAAAACTCCGGGCAAACTTTCTGTTTACCAATGCAGCTGGGCTGTGCCCGCACTGCGCGGGCGGGTTAACTGCTCGCTTTGTTCTAGGGGAGAGGACAACTTACCTGACCCGCCAGTCCTCCCCAAACAAGACCAGACCCTGTGGCTCCTGTACCCCCTAGGCACTCCAGCGGTCTTAAAAATGGACTGTTCATGACTTCAGCATGCCCTATAGACAGGTACAGTCCACCACTGGACAGTAGAGGAATATGGTTTTCCAGGTGTTCGGCAGATCAGGTGAGTATAAACTTTCTGCTCACCCCTAGAAAAAACAAGCTGTTAACCCATGCAGTGAGGGCACAGCCCCACTGCATAGGGGATTTTTTTTTCTGGGGTTGGGCTTTAAAGTGATATTAAAAGCAAGGTAATACTTACCTGCTCTGTGCAGTGGTTTTGCACTGAGCAGCGCTGATCCTCCTCTTCTCGGGTCCCTCGTCGGCACTCCTGGCCCCTCCCTCCGAGTGCCCCTAGAGCAAACAGTTTGCTGTGGGGGCACCGGAGCAGAGCCGCTGCTCTGCGTGTCCATTCAGATACACTTTTGTCATTGGCTCAACAGAAATGATTGACAACAGTGGGAGCCAATGGCACCTGGTGCTGTCTCAGCTTATAAGGAGGGCCTAGACTGTCGTGCACATTCATTCCTGGATTGCGATAGGGCTCAGGTAAGTATTAGGGGGACGCTGGGAGGGCTGCTGCACACAGGTTTTTTTACATGCATGAAGACAAAAAACCTTGAGCCTTTAGAGTCACTTTAATATATTTTGAACAATCAGGAAAACACTTTAAAGTGGTAGTAAACCGCTGCAATAAACGTTCCCCTGCAAAATAATAGCATAATGTGCTAGTATGCATCACATATGACCACATTATGAAATGCTTACCTTAGAACAAAGCCCTCTAGTGGCACGCTGTCACCGCTTAGAGGTCTTCCCCCGATCTTCCTTCTGAGTTTGTGGACTCCGGCTATGTGAGTGGCCAAAGCCACGTTGATGTCACTCCCGCGCATGTACATGGGAGCCCTCGGTTACGGCATGGTGCTCTGAAGGTCCGGCATGGTATTCTCAGTCCCCAGACTGAGGATACTGTCCCCGAAGCAAGTCTGTCCCCGGTTTTGTCTCCGGCAGGCAGGGGCAGCGCTAGGTGCAGGGCCGATCCTGAGGCAGAGATGGGGGTGCCAAAGCCAGTGGCATACCAACGGGGGGCGGTCTGCCCTGGGTGCCACACACTGGGGGGTTTTAGGCAGGTGTTGCCCGCTGTGACCGCTTTCATTTCAATCGCCGGGTGCCCGCCGTCCAGTTTGGCTCCTTTGATTGACAGCACACTTGTCCAATGCCGGGACATGTGCTATCTATCATAGGTAGGAACTTGTGTGACGACAGGCACCCGGCGATTTAAATGAATGCTGTCACAGCCGGTGACATTGGCCTGTGTGATGATCCGGCCAGCTCTCCTCTTCCTCTCTTCTCGCTGATCCCCTGCACTGGTGAGGCTGCATTGATGGGCACTGGTGGGGCTGCATTGCTGGGCACTGGTAAGGCTGCAGGCTGCATTGCTGGGCACTGGTGAGGCTGCATAGATGGGCATTGTAAGGGGGAACTCTGAGGACCCTGATTTAAGGAGAGGTCACTCTTGGGAACCTGGTGTAAAAGGTGGGGGGGGGTCTTTGGGAACCCTAATGAAAGGGGTAAACTCTGATGTAAGGTGGTCAGGCCCAGGGGGGGCCAGGCCTAAACTGTGTAAGGGGCCCAAAATTTCTGATGGCTGCTCTGTTCCCCACACACTGCGCCGACGTTCCGCATACAGCTGTAGGATTGGATGATGTTAGCTGGAGACTAAATCGTCACCACTTCCTCCCAGCTCCCCAGTTAGTCTGCACACAGAGCTAACGTTGGCAGAGAGGTCAGAAAATATCCCTGTACAGGCTGCATTTGGAGCCTTTATTTTATTTTTTGGGAGGGGTCGCAAAATAGTCTAGCATCGGCCCTGCCAACAGGCCCAATAAAAAATGAAAGGGTTAAAGAACATAAAAATATTCAGATAACAGCTTAAAGTACCTTGCGGCCGAAGCTCACATCAGCCAAAAGCCTGAACATCCACCTGGTAGGACTTACAGAACGTGTGAACAGAGGACCCGTTTGTGGCCTTGCAAATCTGGCGTAGAGATGATTGATGCTGAAAAGACCAAGAGACACCAACAGCCCTGGTGGAATACCTGATCTGTAAATGATAAGTCTAGATAGGAGGAGAAATAACACCAAATTTAAATTGCTTGTGCCAAGATACATTAGAGACTGTAATGGCTGCCCAAGTATGAAAGGGGTTAACGCCGTTTAGGATATTCCCTCTCTGGACACACATCCACTGCCGATCCTCCACAGTCAGGCGACCGCTTCCCATAGGATTAATCCTTCCAAACATACGAGACAAACACTCTGTATGAAGTTTCCAACTGGACGGACAATCTTTAATGAGAGCAGGCTCTTTTTATACACCAAAATAATACTGCATTAATCTAAATGAACAATGGTCCAACTCCACCCACAACATCACACAATGGTTACATAACAAGCTCCCAATACACATATTCTGACATCTCTTAGCTAATCCCTTTACATCTTAAATGACTATGCATGACCTTTATATTCACCAGACTGTCTGTCTGCTTTACAATACACACAAGTACAGAGTTAATTATCACTATACACAATGAAAGGATCTGTAGCATAGTTGAGATTCATTAACATTACACAAGCAGACAGGTGACACATCAGCATCTCTTAATTAACTTGTTGAGTTCAGAATCAAACAACCAGTACATTTTGTGGATTAATATTACTATCCCAATTTAAAGCAATCCAAGACATTCTTAATGTCCATTATTTCCTGGCTCACCCTGTTCCCAAAGTGACCCCTGTCACAGAGACAAAATAGCAGGGGTTTCCACAGTGAATAACTCCCAAATCATCTGCCTGTAAAACTGCTATGCACTGTGGATTGTGTAATTAAAACCGCAAACCAGTGGCAATGTACAGAGAAACCCTGCGTTACCTTATCAGATGAGGTTCATTACCTAATGACACTAGCAAAGAACTGGAATCCCATGGAGTGGGTGGGGTTATATGAGTGTGTACGTGAAGTGGCATTAGTACGTTTTTGCCAGTGTCCAATCAAATGAAAGTAGAGGCATATAACCCATGGTCTATGAATACACGCCCTGTGTCCTGTATTAACTTAGAGTGATATTAAAGGCAAAAAAATAACAATAATAGCTTCTTACAGGGACATGGGCAGACAGTGGAGAATAGGATTTTTCCTTATGTGTCTCCCCCTCTGGCTTCCGGTGTCACTCTCCTGCATGCCTATGTAATGTGGTGGTGAGTGACGTCTCCTCCTTAGCCTCCTTTCCCAGTGGACGCCTTGTATGGAGAAACGCAGCGTTGGGCGGAGCTAAGGATTTTGACGTCACCACACATCAGCTGTTTGGCGCGAGCCGCAGCTGACTGCTTTTTTCTAATTCGTATGTGTGTGAGTGCAAACCCACAGCGCTCTTTTTATCTCTTACCTTTTTTGATGTCAGCAACTCGATAAAGGGGATTCCTTTACATGAAACTTCTGCACCATGAAGTCTTTTTTGTTTTATCCCCAATATGTTACTTTATGAGTTGTGAGCGGTGATTTCTGGCTTTCCAACTTGGGAGGATTTCAACGACAGCGCTATTGAGGAGTGAGAGACCCGAGTGATTGTATGACCCCTTCCATAGATGTCCGGATAAATCCCGCATATTGAGCCCATTAGATCTCTGTTATAGGGGTCCATCGGATTCGGTAAGCAGACATCTTATACCGGATTGTCATTTTTTACCTACCTGCTGGAAAGAAGAGTATGATGAAGATTGGCACTTCTTTGCTCCCTTGATTGTAGCCAAGTCTTATTTAGCTGCTCTTATGGACAATTAATGTGTTTTTTTCATTCTTAAGTTGTTTCACACAGTTGATTTATTTAATTTATTCGCATGTGTATGTGTTAGTGCGCATTCACAGTGTTTTTGGTAAAGGAATACCCATATGTGTTCATTCACTTGTGCACTGCTTCATATAAGCAATATTTTGTTTGAATACTTTATACTTACTTCATTATTTTGGTTAAGGTTGCGCATTATTTTTCATTTAACATCTATGAATACACACCCTGTGTCCTGTGTTAACTTAGAGTGATATTAAAGGCAAAAAAATAACAAACATGTCATGATTACCTACTCTGTGCAGCGGTTTTGCACAGAGAGGCCCGGTCCTCCTCTTCTCGGGTCTACCGCTGGCGCTCCTGGCCCTTCCCTCCTGTCGAGTGCCCCCAGAACAAGCAGCTTGCAATGGGGGCACCCAAGCAGGCATGCTTCTGAGTCGCTGCTCTGTGTCCATTCAGATACAGAGCCGCAGCTCAGCCCCACCCCCTTTCTCTCTCCTCATTGGCTCATTGTAGGTGATTAACAGCAGTGGGAGCCAATAGCTCAGCCAATGAGGAGGGAGAGTCTCCAGGAAGCAAATGCACACAGAAGGTTATTTACCTTTATGCTTAGAATGCATGAAGGTGTAGCACACAAACCTTTTTCTCGCCTGGCTCACTTGCGAGTCAAGGCACACCGTGCTATATGCCCGTACCCTCCTGTTTGAAGAGGTTAAGCAGTGTTCATAAATTTTGGGTCTTTCAGCGAGTCACCCTTCCCACTGGTTCTCTCCCCCAGAGTATGGGATCAAGTCTCGGTTTCTTCCCCCAAAGAAAACAATGTCCAGAAGTACTTTAACTCCAACAGAGAGTTTATTTTCTATTTGCTGCGTAGTAGATAAAGACAGGTGGATGAAAGAAGAAATAGTGTGGAGAGTAGGTCCAGGCACAACCAACAATCTCATGGCCAATCGATCCCGAGTGGGTTTAGCTCACCCGGATAGTTCTCTCTCACAGCCCTAGCAGCCGGTGTGGAGCTCGAATAGTTCTGCCACCCTATCCCCTCCTGGGACGGGTGTTAGAAATCCCCTAACCTCTGTAGACTTTAAGAACAGGATGATGCCAATGGGCACTCTACAGATTAGCTTCCCCAAGTAACAAATCCTTCCCTCCGACAGGTCACCAGGCCTCTCCCGAGACAGCAATCTTCCATTACTTATCTCCTCAATGAGACCAAACCTCCCCTGGTTTCCCTTCGGTCAGAGCGGGTACCCTTTCCCGGGCACCCTGGGACTCTTCTTTCGGGGATAGGCTCTAGCTAAAAGGTGCTAGGCCCAGTTGTAAAGTTGCAGGCCCCAGGCTAAAGGTGCCTGGGCCTGAGCGTACCCACACGTACCCCTGGCCATGAGGGCCACCGGAGGTGGTGTACGTGTCTCACTCCTGCTCCTCTGACTCCAATTAGCCACCCACACCAATGGCGTCTCCCCTTAAGTATCCTCTCCCGGCATGCACAGCAGGATGACCACGCCCACTGTACCGCTGCTGAGAGAGGACACCCCAAGGCGTAGCAATGCCACCCCTGGCTCAACCCTGACCCGATGTGACAGCGCCACCTACAGGCCGCAGGGAACCATACACCAGGTAGCATCACATAGGCAGAAGCAATACCTAGCAATTGAGAATGGACTGAGCCTGGCTAATAGCTCAGACCAGCCCCTAAGTTTAGGCACATAACACCCTTAAAAAGTGAAGGGGCGCTACAAAGGTAAAAAACCTTCAGTCGTTTAAAGTGAGCCTGTACTTTGCCTACACAGGACAGCTGCTGCATACACAAAGCTGCTGACTCTATGTTGACAGTGCTGATTGTCCCAGTGCTGTCACATGGAGTGAGCCATAAGCTCCTGCAAAGCTGCAAGTAGCTGGAAGTATTTTTTTTTTTTTTTTAGCTCCTGGCACTGAACAGAGCAATGGAAAGCTTTGTTCATGGTATAAAAGGTGTTCTCTGAATAGACAAGGGGAAGAAGGGGTAAACGATAGGATCCCTTCACTGTACGAGAGCTGACAGTAGTATCCAGCATAAATTAACCAAGATTATTGCCATACACGGCAATTATCTGGACTCAGGAGAACATCACTAGCGGTAACTTACCCGGAGAAACATCACTAGAGGTAATACAGCAAAAGATGGATGAAATGCTTTTCCTGGAGTTTCCAATTTAATTTGGAAAGTTTACCTTTTCACAAAAAATTAATAGGGCACCAAATGCTAAATATCCTGGCCACCCCGCTGGACCCTGCTGCGCATGGCAGCCGTGATGCCCCGTGCACCTACACCATACACAGCCCTAGAGTCAGCCCATTCATCATAATACTTGCAATGCCATTGGTCAGCGCAGCCAGGTGATCAATGAAAAGGCTATCAGAGACTTCCTCTTCCAATAAGATGTCCTAGAAAAAAGAAGTGCTTCTCATCGGTCCATGGGGTCATGTGGTCACGCTTACCAATGGGTGCTTGCCACTGTATGCATTATGATGGATACTCACTATGCGCTGTGTATTATGGTGTATGGTGTACAGACTGCTACAACAGCAGCATGGGGCTTCATGGCAACTATGCGCAGTGGGTTTTGTAGTGGGTCCAGGACTTTTTTTTTTTTTTTTTTTAACTCTTCCTCATTGGGGAGATTTCACTTCACTTCCTGTCCCAGAGCTAAAACAGAAAGTGAGAGGAAATCCCTCCAAATTGAGTAAATCTCTGGTTGTCACCAGGGTCACTAAAGCCATCGTCCATATTGGAAGATTTCCCCTTAATTTTTGTTCTGGTGACAACCCAAAATGTGTGATTTTCTTTCATTCTTGGTAATAACAGTCGCTAGGACAAATAGAATTTGCTGCTACCATTGCACATCGCCATAGCGGCAAAACATGAGTTTTAAGAACAAGCTACGCTTGTTGCTCAAAAGGAGCATAAGCTTCTTTTTGGGCAACAAACACACATAGGGCAGCTCATGAAGTGAATGCGAAATCCTCTGTGATCTCTCACAAATTCTCTTCCACCCCTCCCAGTACAAATTCTACTCCACACCGCCTACTCCCCCCCCCCCCCATTACTCCTCCTTTCCAGCACAAATCCCTCTGCCCAATCCCTCTTCCCAGCAAAAATTCTCTTCCCTTCTCAGCACTTCTCTCTGACCCCCCTAAATTCTCCATGTAGTACAACCCCCCCCCCCCCCCAATTACCCCTCCCAGTCAAAACCCTCTCTTCCCTTCTAGCACAAAATTTCCCCCCACCCCCCAAAAAAAAAATCCTAGCGCAAAACAAATAATCCTCACGAATCCCCCTTCCCAGCCCAAACCCTTCTTCTAGTGCAAATCCTCCCCCTCCCAAATATCCCCCCAGCACCAATCCTCTTATTCCACCAGCCCCCTCTCATCCCAAATTCTCCAGCCCCAGCACAGGTCTGCATTACCTGCCTGCATCCCCTCTTTTCTAGGTCTTTGTTTTGTTTTATCCAGCGATATTTATTTAGATATATTTTTCACTTGGATGTTATAAGTTGATATATAACACCAACATGTCAGAAATAATAAAAAACAGAACCACTGAGTTGGAAAAAGGATCACCCCCTCCTAAAAATGACTTGTATACTAAATCAGGTGTAACCAATCACCTTCTCAATGGCACACAAAGCCATTTGACTTTCAACTAAGATCAGTTGTGGTCATTTGGATAAGCCCAGCATAAAAAGAGCTTTCCTGGAGCATTTCAGTCCCCGGTAGTGCAACTGAAGCAAACAATCAACTATGTGTGTCAAGTCACTGTCAAAAGATCTCCAGGATAAAGTGGACAGGCACAATTTAGGAGATGGATACATTTAAAAAAAAAAAAAGGCTTTATCCGTGCCTAGAAGCACAGTGAACTCTATTATTATGAAGTGGAAGATATTTGGTACAACACAGACCCTCCCTGGATAAGGACGTCGCTCCAAACTGGATGAAGAAGCCAGAAGGAACCTGGTCAGAGAGGCTACCAAGAGGCCTTCAGCAATTCTTAGCTGTTGCAGGAATTTATGAAAAAGAGTGGTCATTGTGTGCATGTGACAACAATATCACAATTTCTCCACAAATGTGGCTTGTATGGGAGAGTTGCAAGAAAAAAGCCAGCAATTTTGTGTGTCATGATGACAACTGCCCCCTGCCCCCTGGGCCGCTCAGCCTGCCCCTATACTACCCTAGCTGTACCTATACTGCCCTAGCCTGTCAATATACTACTCTAGCCTGTCTATAAACTACTCCTATACTACCCTTGCCTGTCCATATACTACCCTAGCCTGTCTATATACTACCCTAGCCTGCCTCTATGCTACCCTAGCCTGCCCCTATGCTACCCTAGCCTGCCCCTATACTACCCTGGTCTGTCTATATACTGCCCTAGCCTGCACCTATACTGCCCTAGCCCACTCCTATACTGCCCTAGCCTGTGTATATACTACCCTAGCCTGCCCCTTGGAACTGAACATAATGTCATGTGATTTTGCATATAGACAAGGTGCTATTGCATGTAAATCTGATTTCCTAATAAATGTAATTTTAGTTTTAAGTACCATGATATAAAATAATGGATGTGGGGGCCTTTTGGGGGGGGCAGCATTTCATTCTTGGACCCAGGCAGCACAATGTCTTGGGCCAGCCCTGGGTGCAACCCTAATGCTGGGGGAACTCGTCTCTATCACAGTCATCCGTGAATGCAGGGTAACATAAAACAAAATAAAAAAATTGAAGTGCGGGTCAACCTTAAGGCCCCTTTCACAAGGTCGGACCGTTCATGTCCACCTGAACGGCCGCTCCATACCTTTCTATGGAGCGTCGGATGTCAGCGGTGACATGTCTGCTGACATCCGACCCGATCCGCTAAAATCAGACGTATGGCGAAACGTCCCCATCCGTCCATGGCGGATCGGATCGGGTGAGATCTGATGAAAACAGACATGCTGTCTGTTTTCATCCAATCTCTCCACAGGAGACAGCGGTGCTGGACAAGCCCCTCTCCGCTCAGTGAGCAGAGAGGGACCTGTCATCCGCCGACTCAGCGGACAGATCTCCCACTGAGCTGGCGGGAGCTGGCGGACTCCGTAGCGACGGAGTCCCCCTCGTGTGAATGAAGCCTTACTCTTATGCAATCATGAATACCCCATTTGGCCCGAGGGCCTATTAATTGGCAAATGCAGAGAAAGATAAGGAAAAGGAAAAGACAATAGAAAGAGGAAAGACAAAGCAAGAAGGAGCGAGAGAGGTTCACCCCATCTTGATGAGAAACTCTATGGCAAACCTGTCTCATAAGGCACCTGAGAGGTATTTAATTCAGGGGTCCCAAGTTTTGTCAAACAAGATAAGTTTGTCTTTCAGGATTGCCAATAGGCATTCATTTACCATGATCCAGGATAGTTTGGACTTTAGTAGGTTAAAGAGAACCGTAGGGGATTTCTAAGACCTAGCAATAGAAATTCTAGCTGTTACAAATATAAACACTATGAGCCTCTTTGTGTGTTGCGTCATCCCCTCCACCGGGTGCCCTAACAGTGCCTGCAGTGGCGATTTAATGAGGTTCACTTGAGTGAGTAAATAAAATTGTAAGTACAAATCCAGAACCTTCTCACTTTTGGGCAAGTCCACCAAACGTGTGACCTAGTGCCTTCCAGGCCACAAACTCGAAAACACTGCGGGGAAGCACCCGGGACAAAGTACGCTACTCTCGCCAGCACCATGCACCACCTCAGGAACCCCTTGTAGTTTGCTTCAATCAGCAAAGTATTAATATATGATTTGGATGTGCATTGTGCTAACTTACTTCACTCTTCATCCTCCACAGTCTCTCCCAAGTCTCGCTCCCATTTATTCATATAAATAGCTTTTTAGAGGTCAAGGTCAAAATATTGTACATTTTGGATATGTGGCCATTGTGTTTGTCAAAACTCCTGCATAGGAATTCTATTTAAAAGAAAAAACTGTGCTAAAATGTAAACAAAAACAAAAACACAGGCAGCAATAATGGTGATATAAACACAAACAACATAAACAAAGAAAAAATTGCGCCAATAATGAATTATGGACAGATAAAGAAATTGTGTCCAGGGGCTGGGTTGTGTAAAGCAATCACACTAAACCATTTAACAGCCCATATATTGGATAAGGCACGGAAATGAGTAATAATTAGATATTATCACCTTACCCAATTAATAAACCAATATATGGAAAATTTAAACCATACAAAAAATGCATAAAACCTGTAAAGGACTGAACCTTATCAGATTGAGGTAATCCACATAATAATACTGGTTGGGATATAACAAATTTTATCACCACTGATCTAGGAGTGGTAGACCAATAAGTGTCCGGGGGCTAATAGGTGTAAAGCACCCACACTATACACCCATTCCCAGCATTTATCAGGTCACAAATGAAGGTTGCAGTCTTATTGATGTTAAAGGTCAGATTAAATTGGCAGTCCTATAACCCGCTGGGGGGTCTCCAGAGATGAAGATTGAAGTACACAGATGGAAAATCCAGCAACACCACGTGAAAACAGACTGACAGTGCCCTCCACCACACGAATTGGCGGCTTACCAGAGGTGAGCCCACGATGCACAGTCGGCTATAACCCAGCCGCGGCCTTTATTGGAATGAATTGGACCAGAATCCGCCACCAACACACAACCCCTCTCTTTCTCCCGATCCTCACGATCGTAAGTCACCGACACCCGGAACCGTTAAGAAGGACAGGACATAGACCACTGAGTAGTACGCACAATATAATTTATTGGAAAAAGGTTAAAAACACTTACATCAAAGAAGCGTCTAAACAGCATAAAAGATCTGCCGGCCGGCAAACAAACGATCACCCTTCCCTCAAGTTTAGCGTGGTGACGTCAGCACGTCGCTCCCAGACGCGTTTCGTCACTAATTGCAACCTTCATTTGTGACCTGATAAATGCTGGGAATGGGTGTATAGTGTGGGTGCTTTACACCTATTAGCCCCCGGACACTTATTGGTCTACCACTCCTAGATCAGTGGTGATAAAATTTGTTATATCCCAACCAGTATTATTATGTGGATTACCTCAATCTGATAAGGTTCAGTCCTTTACAGGTTTTATGCATTTTTTGTATGGTTTAAATTTTCCATATATTGGTTTATTAATTGGGTAAGGTGATAATATCTAATTATTACTCATTTCCGTGCCTTCTCTAATATATGGGCTGTTAAATGGTTTAGTGTGATTGCTTTACACAACCCAGCCCCTGGACACAATTTCTTTATCTGTCCATAATTCATTATTGGCGCAATTTTTTTCTTCATAGGAATTCTATTGGTGTAGAGAAGTTTGATTTAGTGTCGCTAAGAAATGCGCTCTCTGGGTGTTTTGATATACCGTAAGTCTGAATCAGGAAACTGATACTTCTCTTGAAGGAACTGTTTCGATAAAACACCTCTATGGTCACAGAGATCCGCTATTTGTAACAAAACCTTGTTAGTCCACCAGGCGAAATTTTAGGGGTGCAGACCTGGGGTGAAGAAAATTATTTAATTTTTTTGCTAGAAAATTATTTGGAACCCTGATACATTTTTTTAAAGCACAGGCCCTAGAGAATTAATTGGTGGGTTTTGCTATTTTTTTTTTATGTAACTCGGGGGCACTTACATTTTTTTCAAATTTATTAATAATTTTTTATTTATTTTTTACACTGTTGCTTTAAACTTTTTTGATCACTTTTACTGCTGTCACAGGTCAGGTACTCTTTATGGAGGGAACTGGGGTCAATAAGAATCCAAATCCCTCCTTTGCACTTAAAAGCATTTAAAATGCCAAGATTTGTGTTTTTGAATACTTTCTAGTTTCAAAAAATGGCACCGTTGACAGCCAGGTAAACTGGAAGTGGTGTCATGTCATTGCTTCCGGGTTACCATAGCGAAGACTAGATGAAAGCCGATTATGGCTTTGTTTGGGTCTCTGGCCAGCCCAAGGACATGCCGGCTAGTAGCTCAGGTCTCCCGGTGGGACCAGAGAGCCTGAGAGAGATGCAGAAGATGGCAGGAGGGGGAGGGGCATCCCCTACTGCTGCTTGTAATAGCAATGGAGTGGCTAGTTAGAAAGCCAACCATTGGCTCTGATAAACGGTACCAAGGTGATGCCTGTAGCTGCAGGCATCATCCCAGTTCAACCACTTGAAGTCAAATGATGTACCAGGTACATGATTTGGTGGCAAGTGGTTAAAGTAGTGTTAAATCCTTTTGCATTAAAAGAAAAGTATGGCCACATTTTTTGGTAATACTTCTCTTGTGGGTCACAGAAGTACACTTACTTTTCCTCTCCTGTAATGCAAAATCAGACAACATTAGCTAATGTGGCTGAGCCGCACCAGGCTCTGGAAGGATCCCGACATTATTGTTAGGACTGACTCAGCGGCCTAAGTGACAGCTGGCTCTGCCTTTCTGTGTGTGGCTGAGAACCAACGCCAGCTTCCTCTCCCCTGACCGGTGCTCCAGTGAAAGCTGAATGAGCAGAGCAGAGATCGGTGACTGACCGGCATTGCTCTCCACTCCTAGCAGACGTAGAACTGACCAATCAGCAGTCATGTGATCACTCAGTTCTCTGTCTTAGAGCTGACATGGGACAACTGCAGCATAGAGGTGAGTTATGTGTGTTTGTTTTTCCACACTTCTCCTTTTAACCAATATAAAATAATCATCTCCCAGGAAACTTGTAGTTGGGGGGGGTAGACACTGGATGAGTCGTCCCGCCGTCCATGTTTTCCTCCTCATTGGGGTGGCAAGCAAGGGTCACATGAAAGGCCTACCCTGGGGTGCGTTCCTCTGGGCTATGCTAGGCATTTTTAAACAGGGTCACTGCCGTAAACATGGGATACCTTCACTGGAATAACCAACTTATCTCTAATAAACTCTTGTGGTGTTATTGTACATCACCACGGTCACTTGTGCAATTAGGAGGGATACACCCTTGCCTCCTCCACCCATCCAGCATATCACCACTAACTCACTCCAAGTAATGGTTTGGGGTCCCATTGTGCACCTAGCGCAGACTCCACTTCACTTAAAGCTTTCTCTTCTGTACGAGCGCCTCGTTGCCATGAGAAATGGATCAGGGGACCCAGGAAAACTATTCACAAAAATCCCTACCCCAGCATTTACAGTTTACAACTTTCAATGCTACTGGCCAGAGCCTGGAAAAGGGGTGGGCAGAAGGGGATGTTGCCTTGGGCGCAGTGTGCATTGTTATGAATGAACGGGAAGCTCTGTACAGAGCTATTCCTGTTCATTCATTCTGTGCAGAGATGAATCTGTCCTTAGTCCCATTCTCTGTCTCATAAGGGAGACATCGGGTCTGTTTAGACCCCGGATATTTCACCAAGGGTCCTAAACAAATATGTAAAAAATAATAAAAAAATAAAAAATTGTAAAAAAAAAAAAATAAGATGGTAAAAATTAATAAAAAAATAAAACAACAAAAATAAAAAACTACTGATAACAGTGGTAGAACTACCAGGGTCGCAAAGGTTGCACTTGTGACTGGGCTCTGGCACTGTGGGGGGACCCCAAGATAGCAGGAAGGTGGCCCACTGCAGGATGGTAAAAAAGGGTTCGACAAAGAAAGTAAAGGGCCCCAGGATCAGTGGGAAGGGCCCCCCAGTCGGTGGCCAGGGGGGCCCTTCATGGTTTCTTGCACCAGGGCCCTGAAGGTTCTAGTTACGCTTCTGCTTCACATTGATGTGCCAGGGCATACCTCCCAACCTTCCCGGATTTGCCCAGACTGTCCCAGAATTTCAAGCAAATGCTAGTGTCCTGCAAGTTCCAGTACTGGACTTCACCGGCCCGCCCTCTGTACGGGATGTATTAGGAGGGAGGGTGGGTTAGGTCAGCTTCATCTTCTCCCCATGTCCCACTATGCCCACCCACAACCCCCAGCATGCAGCCAATTTGTGCTGCGAAGGGGTTGTGTGGGCAGGAGATGTAAAGCAGCCAGTGATTCTGATGTCTGCCTGAGCCTTTGGACTGGGGGGAAGCCAGCCTGGGGTGAGTGAGCTCTCCCCTCTCTCTCTTCCTCCCATGTGCCATAGCGTTCCTGCCTTCCATGTGCCATAGCGTTCCTGCCTTCCATGTGCCACAGTGTTCCTGCCTTCCATGTACCACAGTATTCCTGCCTTCCATGTTCCACAGTGTCCCTGCATTCCATGTCCGACAATGTTCTTGCCTTTCATGTGTCATAGTGTTCCTGCCTTCCATGTACCACAGTGTTCCTGCCTTTCATGTCTGACAGTGTACTTGCCTTCCATGTGCCATAGTGTTCATGCCTTCCATGTACCACATTGTTCTTTCCTTCCATGTGCCATAGTGATCGTTCCTGCCTTCCATGTGCCATAGTAAACCTTCCTGCATTCCATGTGCCACAGTATTCCTGCATTCCATGTACCACAGAGTTTCTACCTTCCATGTGCCATAGTGATCGTTCCTGCCTTCCATGTGCCATAGTAAACCTTCCTGCATTCCATGTGCCACAGTATTCCTGCATTCCATGTACCACAGAGTTTCTACCTTCCATGTGCCATAGTGATCGTTCCTGCCTTCCATGTGCCATAGTAAACCTTCCTGCATTCCATGTACCACAGAGTTTCTACCTTCCATGTGCCATAGTGATCCTTCTTGCCTTCCATGTGCCATAGTGTTTCTGCCTTCCATGTGCCATAGAGATCCTTCCTGTCTTCCAGGTGTTATAGTGATCCTTCCTTACTGCCTTCCAGGTGTCAGTGATCCTTCCTGCCTTCCATATGCCATGGTGATCCTTCCTGCCTTCCAGGTGTCATAGTGATCCTTCCTTCCATATACCATAGTGACCTTTCCTTACTGCCTTCCATGCACCATAGTGATTCTTCCTGCCTTCCTGGTGTCAGTGATCCTTGCTTCCCGCCTTCCGTGTGCCAAAGTGATCCTTCCTTCCATGTGTCATAGTGATCCTTCCTTGCTGCCTCCCATGTACCATTGTGATCCTCCCTGCCTTCCATGTACCATATTGATCCTTCCCTCCATGTAACATAGTGACCCGTCCTCCCTTCCATGTACCATAGAGATCTTTCCTTCTTTTCCTTAATGTACCATAGTGACCCCCTCCTTAATTTCTTCCATGTACCATAGTCCCTCTTTTCTCTCTTCCATATACCATAATGACCCTTCCCTCTCTCTCCCTAAGGGTTGATTCACACTGGAGCACAGTCCAGGAAAAGTGTGTTCCGTGTGTATTTCCCACACTGCATGCAACCATGCTGCCCTTGTGAGACGCACGTGGGTGCCATTAATTGTTAATGGCAGCATGTTTGCGGCCACCAAACCACATGGTACTGCAGTATTATGAGGTTTGGTGGGGTACGATTTGAAAAAGTAGTGTTTTGCAGAGCATCCCTGTTAACTTGAATGGGTTGTGATCAGAGGGCAGTAGTGCCCACCAATGCATCACCCCCCCGCTGCTGCCTCTGCAGCTAAAGAGGGAGCACATGATGAAGTGGTCAAACCTTGTGGATGAGCCACTGTTTTACCACCCCTACGACCACTAGTGTGAATGAACCCTAAATGTTATGTTGCAGATTTCTGACATTTGAGATAAGATTTCCTTCTAATGTAAATTTGTTCAAGCAATTCTGTGCTGTATACGTCAAATAAATAAGAGCTACCCTGAAAATAAGACCTACTGTGATATTCGGGAAGGGATGCAATATAAAACCTACCCCGAAAATAAGCCCTAGTTTAAAGTGGTTGTAAACTGCTGTAATCCTCTCTATGTATCCTCTAATGTAAAAGGTGTTTCTGTAATCTAATTACTATTATTATTATTATTATTATTATTATTATTATTATTACACGATTTATATTGCGCCAACAGTTTACGCAGTGCTTTACAATGTAGAGGGGGACAGCACAATTGCAGTACAGTTCAATACAGAGGGGACAGGAGGGTCCTGCTCGTAGAGCTTACATTCTAAAGGGAGGGGGTGGTGGTACAAAAGGTAATAGTCTAATCTAATCGAATTTATTCAAATACCTTCTTATAGCCCCGCTCGACACTCAGCTGATCTCCCGCTGCTCTCCCCTTCTCTTCCTTGTAGTCAGCAGGGGATCTCGGGCCACCTCCCTCTGCAGTGCTCGGAGCGGGCCATGGAAGCACCGCTCAGCTGATCTCGTGCTGCTCTCCTCTTCTTCTATTCTCCTGGCTGTCAGCGGGGGATCTCGGCCCTCTGCAGTGCTCAAAGCGGGCCATGGAAGCACCGCTCAGCTGATCTCATGCTGCTCTCCTCTTCTCTTGGCAGTCAGCGGGGGATCTCGGCCCTCCTCCCTCTGCAGTGCTCGGAGCGGGCCATGGAGGTGCCGCTCAGCTGCTCTCGCCTTCTCTTCTCTTGGCTGCCAGCGGGGGTATTCTGGCTTCCCTCCCTCTGCAGTGCTCAGAGCGGGCCATGGAAGCGCCACTCAGCTGATCTCCCACTGCTCCCCCCTTCTCTTCTCCTGGTTGTCAGAGGGGGATCTCGGCCCCCTCTCCCTTCTGCAGTGCTCGGAGCAGGGAAAACAGCTCAGTCACGGAAGCACCGATCGACACTTTAGGAAAGGTATTTGACTCAATTTGATTACAGAAGCATACACCTTTTACATTATATACTACAGTAAGAGAGAGGATTCTAGCATTTTACAACTACTTTTACTATTATTCACACTGGGAATTCCTGACAGGCGGGGAGGGGGAGGGGGAGAGGGAGAGAAGACAGCACATTAACTGGCAAGCCCTCCCAAGAAAATAAGCCTTACTGTGTTTTTGGTGGCCAACATGAATATAAGACCCAGGTTTATTTTCGGGAAACATGGTAGGCTCAGCTTCTTTTGAATCATCCCTCTTTAAGCCACTTCCACTGTTAGGGGCAACTTGACCATGACCATCATTTGCTACTATGTACAGTACTTATTCATTGGCTCCATCCCAGGTTCCTCAGGTCCTTCATAATCCTTTATTATAAGCGCTCTGTGTAATTTCAGTGTATACAAAACCAGATGAATTGAAAGTCATTTTCTAAATGATTGTGTTGAGGTTTATATGAATCCTTGAGACTCCAGCTTGTGGCACAGCGATCAAAGCATACTTTATAGGTACAAGGAAGCCCAGGTTTTGTTTAACCACTGCCCTTCGGCCCTTCCCGCTATCATGTTTGGCCACATCCACCTTTTGCCGCTCCCACTCTTTCCCTGAAATGTCCCTCCTTTTCAAGTTCAAAAGTTGGAAGGTATGACAGTGTAGGGAGACTCAACTCTAGTCCCTGCATGCAAGGGTGGCTCCATAAGATGCTGCAAGAGTAAGGAATGCAAAGGCTATATGCTGTGCACTGGTAAAGTCAAGGGATCCATGAGAAACAAAATTGGAGCATGATGAATAAAACTTGCTTCCATATAAACCATGAAGTAACAACATTTATAGTGTGGCCACAAATTGATAAAGCACACAGTCCAGATAAAAACAGTCATGTGTAAACGACACAATCTAAATTAAAAGGTAAAAGCCTACGTCTCATCCAACCTCAAACACTAAATGGAGGGCCCAGCACTTGCGATGGAAACACGCTTAAGGTTCACATACCAGCCTGAAAGCTTGCTGGGATTAGCTGTTGGTGTCCCGCAGGAAAGGCACACATCAATGTGATGTGTGGTGAGGCTAGAGCCCACCAAGAAGATGGCCACTCGCAGGATGGAGACAATGTGACAGGGTAAGGAAGATGACGTGGCCACTCCAGCGGCCTGATTCAGAGGAAGGGGAGGGACCAGGGGTGTCTTTCTCTCCAATCAGATAATGTGTCTCAAAGCTCCCGGCTTCTTTGTCATATTTGAGTGGCACCTTTTGGGGGGCGCGGATGCCTGGTTTTGACAGTTACAAAGTTTGCTCCCCCTTCTTCCTCCACAGCCGACCCATTCACAAAGCACAGTGCGCTTAACGCATGCACAGTAGGAAACCAGCTGTGAAGCTGCAAGGCTTTACTGCTGGTATCCCTTAGTCAAGTTGGCGGTGCCAGCATCCGATAGCCGATTGAAAAATCGGCTCAGTTGAGAACACCACTGGATTCCTGGACAGGTAAGTGCCATAATATTAAAAGTCATCAGTAACAGTATTTGTTGCTTCTGACTTTTATTTATTTCTGAAGGAGCCTGGAGCTCCTCTTTAATATTAAGGGTTAATATTAGGGTTGGGGGTTATTAATGGGAATAGGGGTTAGGGTTTAATATTAGGGGTTAATATTGGGGTTTAGGATTAGTGTTGGGGTTAGGGTTTAATATTAGGGTTAGGATTTAGGGTTGGGGGTTAATATTAGGGTCAGGATTTATGATTAGGGTTGGGGTTAATATTAGGGATAGGAGTTAGGGTTTAATATTAAGGTTATTGGTTAGGATTAGGGGTTAATATCAGGGATAGGGTTTAGGATTACAGTTGGGGGTTAATATTAGGGACAGGATATAGAGTATAATATTAGGGTTAGGGTTTAATATCAGGGTTGGGGGTTAGGATTAGGGTCAAGGGTTAATATTAGGGTTATGATTAGGGTTTAATATTAGGGTTGGGGATTAGGGGTTAATATTAGGGTTAGGGGTTGTGGTTTATGATTAGGGTTGGGGGTTAATCTTAGGGTTAGGGTTTAATATTAGGGTTTGGGGTTAGGTTTGGGGGTTAATATTAGGGTTAGGGGGTAGGGTTTATAATTCGGGTTGGGTAGTTAATATTAGGTTTAGGGCTTAGAGTTTATTATTAGGATTAGGGGTTAATATTAGGGTTTGGGGGTAATATTAGGGTTTATGATTAGGGCTGAGGGTTAATATTAGGATGGGGTTTAGGATTAGGGGTTAATATTAGGGTTATGATTTAGGATTAGGGTTGCGGGTTATTAGGGTTAGGGGCTAGGGTTTAAAATTAAGGTGGGGGGTTAGGATTAGGGGTTAATATTAGGGTTAGGGTTTAGGATTACAGTTGGGGTTAATATTAGGGATAGGGTTTAGAGTATAATATTATGGTTAGGGTTTAATATTAGGGTTGGGAGTTAGGATTAGGGGTTATTATTAGGGTCGAGGGTTAATATTAGGGTTAGAGGTTATAATTAGGGTTGGGGGTTAATATTAGGGATAGGGGTTTGGGTTTAATATTAAGGATGGGGGTTTAATATTAGGGTTTTGGGTTAGGATTAAGGGATTACTATTAGAGATTAGGATTAGGTTTGGGGGTTAATATTAGGGTTAAGGGATAGGGTTTATAATTAGGGTTAGGGGTTAATATTAGGGGTTAATATTAGGGTTGTGGGTTAATATTAGGGTTAGAGGTTAATAATAGGGTTGAGGGTTAGGATTAGGGGTTAATATTAGGGTTAGGGTTTAGGATTACAGTTGGGGGTTAATATTAGAGATAGGGTTTAGAGTTTAATATTAGGGTTAGGATTTAATATTAGGGTTGGGAGTTAAGATTAGGAGTTAATATTAGGGTTTGGGTTTAGGACTAGGGTCGGAGTTAATGTTAGGGTTTAGGATTAGGGATGGGGGTTAATATTAGAGATAGGGGTTAGGGTTTAAAGTGTTTGTTAACCCCCCAAAAAAAAAATCAGATCCTGGTCAATTAAAGCAGATTAAACAGCATAGTGCTTGTGCTGTGTAATCTGCACCCCTCTAAACTGTAACAAAAACCTGGCTAACCTGCCACTTCCTGTATCCCCCGCTCTGTACTGACCACGAAAATCATGGCTGCTAAGCCCTGACTACCTTGGTCAGTGTGCGTCCCTTCGTCATCCGCAGCTGTCCTTTCTGCTATCCTCTCTTCCCCTCACCCCCTCCCTCTCATCTCCGTGTCTGTTCCCCCCCCCCCCCCCCGGCAGCTATTATTAAAAATAGAAAAAAAAAAACTTACAATGGTCACTGCCAGCCCCTCTATTATAAGCAGGCATACCACAATGTGTACGTTTTTTTTCTTTCTAAAAACTAGGCCTGTAAATACCTATTTACAGCTATCTTCAGGCCGGTTATGTGACTCACGGCCGATTTACATCTCCGAAACAGGTCTTCTGTGGCAGAGGCTGAGCAGCTACGTGACCTCCCCATCTGACGTCAGAGGAAGATCTCAGCCCCTCCTGCAGAAGCCATGTATCGGAGCTGTAAAGAGGCCATGAGTCACGTGACCAGCCTGAAGATGGCTCTAAATAGGTATTTACAAGCCTCGTTTTTAGAAATTACTTACATAGTGTGGTATGCCTGCCTATAATAGAGTGACTGGCAGTGACCATTAATTTAGACTTAACAAACACTCTAATATTAAGGTTGGGGGTTAGGATTAGGGGTTAATATTAGATTTATGGTTTAGGTTTAGGGTTGGGGGTTAATATTAGGGTTAGGGGCTTAGGATTTATGATTAGTATTGGGAGCCAATATTCGAGATTGGGGTTAGGGTTTAATATTAAGGTTGGGGTTAGGATTAGGGGTTAATATTAAAGTTAGAGTTTAGGATTAGGGTCAGGGGTTAATATTAGGGTTTAGAGTTTATGATTAAGGTTGGGGGTTAATATTATAGATAGGGGTTGGGGGTTAGGATTAGGGGGTTAATATTAGAGTTTAGGATTAGGGTTAGGGGTTAATTATTAGGTTTAGGATTTATGGTTTAAATATTAGGATTATGAGTTATTATTAGGGTTGGGTGTTAGGAATAGGGGTTAATATTAGAGTTAGAGTTTAGGGTTTGGGGTTATGATTAGGCTATATGATTAGGGCTGGGGGCTAATATTAGGGATAGGGTTTAGAGTTTAATATTAGGGTTGGAGGTTATGATTAGGGTTCAGGGGGTTATAATAAGGGTTAGGGTTTAGGATTGTGGTTGGAGGTAATATTAGGGTTCGGGGATAGGGTTTATGATTAGGGGTTAATATTAGGGTTAGGGGGTTAGAATGAGGGGTTAATATTAGGGTTAGGATTGGGGGTTAATATTAGGGTTTTGATTAGGGTTGGGGGTTAATACCGCGTTTCCCCGAAAATAAGACCTAGCACTATTTTCCAAGAGGGCTGCAATATAAGCCCTACCCTGAAAATAAGCCCTAGTTTAAAATGCTTGTAAAATCATATCATGCGCTCTATTACAGTAGTATATAATGTACAATGTGTATGTTTCTGTAATATAATTGCGGGGAAGAGAGCACTGGCGGATCACAAACGCAGAGCGGCGCTATAACTAAGGTATTTGACACAATTATATTACAGAAACAAATACATTGTACATTATATACTACTGTAGTAGAGTGGATTATAGGATTTTACAAGCATTTTAACTTAGTTCACCTTTCAGGCAGGGAGAGAGAGGGGGAGAGAAGACAGCACATTACATGGTAAGACCTACCCCGAAAATAAGCCCTAGTATGTCTTTTGTTGCCAAAATTAATATAAGACCCAGGCTAATTTTCAGGGAAACACGGTATTAGGGATAGGGGTTAGGATTTAATATTAGTGTTAAGGGTTAATATTAGGGTTGGGGGGTAATGTTGGGGGTTAGTATTAGGGTTAGGTGATAGGGTTTATGATTCGGGTAAGGGGTTAATATTAGTGTAGCGGCTGCTCTGCATCAGCACTACATTGCCAAGCTGGCCGGGACTCTCATTGAACAGGAATACAGCTTGTCAGCACTGCAGGAGTGATTTCCCCACTCCCTTTTTCTTCTTACAGACATGTTCACAGGCAAGACAGCCCATTTTGCCCTTTCCCCTAATTCTTCATTGGCAGAGTGAAGTCAGCCAATCAAGGGAGGACTGGAGGAGCGGTAAGGAACTCTGGGAGATGGAGTTCCCAGCTCAGGCTGCTTGACTGAAATCAACACACAGAGAACTACATATCCCAAGAAGCACTGCTGCACAGGGTAAGATCTAACCAGAGAGGCTTCCTGGGAGAGAGAACTACCTCGAGGCACGAGAGAGTCTGGATGTGGGGACAGAGTGCTGCGGCCTTAAATCTGGGGGATCACGCCTGCTATAGCCAGGAAGTCGGCAGCGGGCATCCGGAGCTAAAGAAGGATTTCGAGTGCTTCCCCAGGCATACCAATCAGCGTGCAATGTCCCAGTGAGGAGGTGTCAATTGGGCACTTGCAAGGACTGGTACCACAGTATCTTCCCCTGCAGCCTTTGGACATGGGAGTTGGTGAGCAGTCTCTCGCCCAACCCTTACTAAGTCACAACCTTCCCTCCTATGCTAATTAATGGGATGTTCCTCTGCCGAGTCTTTATGCAAATGCAAACTGTTTGATTTCTTTTGTGAATTAACCAGTTTTTCCTCCGTGTGTAACTCTAAAGCATGTAACAGGTTCCAGACTTTACTGCCTTTGGAGGACCAAAGGTTCTCTGGTGGGGGGAGTGTGTAACAGCTGCTCTGCATCATCTCTACATTGCCAAGCTGGCCGGGACTCTCATTGAACAGAGACACAGCTTGTCAGCTCTGCAGGAGTGATTTCCCCCCTCCCTTTTTCTTCTCACAGATATGTCCACAGGCAAGATAGCCCATTCTGCCCTTTTCCCTATATCTTCATTGGCAGAGTGAAGTCAGCCAATCAAGTGAGGATTGGAGGTGCGGCAAGGAACTCTGGGAGATGGAGTTCTCAGCTCAGGTTGCTTGACTGAAATTAACACACAGATTACTACATATCCCAAGAAGCACTGCCGCACACTGGGAGATCTAACCAGAGAGGCTTCCTGAGAGAGGGGAGAACTACCACAAGGAGCGGGAGAGTCTGGCTGTGGGGACAGAGTGCTGCGGCCTTAGATCCGGGGATCATGCCTGCTATAGCCAGGAAGTCGGCGGCGGGCATCCGGAGCCTAAGGAGTACTCCGAATGCATCCCCAGACATCCCGATCAGAGTGCGATGTCCCTGCGAGTAGGTGTCAATTGGGCACTTGCAAGGACCGGTACCACGGTATCTTCCCCTGCAGCCTTGGAGAGTTGGTGAGTGGGCTCTCGCCCAATCCTTCCTAAGCAAGAACTCTGAATTATCTTTGTTGCTCTGCCTTACTTGGTTACTGTACATGGAACTGTGATGCTGTTGAATGCTGCCTGGCAGTAAAAATACTTGTCCACTATCTCATAGGATTACAATATTGGTTGCCTGTCAAGCCCTTTGGATGTACTGTGTTCACCTCATTACAGGAGATCAACAAGTGCACCACCCTAAAGTCACCTGAAATCTTAAGGGCTCTATTGGTGTTCAGGACACTAGCCACTTACAGGTAGATCCAGGTTGGGGGTTGATTCAGAGCACTGGGTCAGGTATTGTGGTTAAACAGGCCTGCTGGGACTGTGGTGCTGGGGTGAAGAAGGGTGACAGACTAAAACAAGGTCATTCCGCTACCCTCCTCCTCCTGCTTGGACTCATATAGCTTGATTTAACGGAGGTTATCAGACGCTTCGTTAAAGTAACTTTACATTTCTGACTCATTATTCTTGTGTGCTTACTTCTGCTCTTGGGACCACTTCACTTAAAGGAGTCCCCCCTAAAAACAGACAGATTTGATCTTGTTGAATTTTCCTGTAACCTCTTTCTTTTCTTCTACTACAACATACTTGTTTATTGCCTTATATTACTGTGATTGTTTGTTCCATCCTCCTTTTAAGCAATTTCACAGTAAAAGTTACTTTCTGTGCTCACTTTAACCTGTGTCCTTTACACTACACCACTTCCAGGTGTGCCAGTGGGGTCGAGTCTTTTCTTGGGGTTGAAGAGGCAGAGTGGGAACCAACAATATTCAAGCGGCTCCTGCAGGGGGTAGTGCTACATGTGGGGGCTCATTCGGGATATTACTGCTACTCTGCAATCAACTCCCTTAGAATGGGGTAGTTCTCAAAGAGTAATCGGTATATATAAAGCAAGGCGCTCCAACGACATACAATATGATCTGGAAATCCTGGTGGGAAGCAAGAGGGATCAGTATGTAATGTTTAATAAGCGCAGAAAAAACAATTAAAGGATGAGTAACGACCCAAGAGAAACCAATTGACGAGGGAGTGGAAGTTGAGGAAACGAGTGGGAAGAATGAAGTTGTGAATGGGTATGAATTCTACTTTTAGAATAGCAGATCTTATAGACAACCCCATGGGATCCCCTCCCCAGGTACCTCCCCTGAGATATATACGACACGTAAAGTTTATTGACTCAGGGGAGAGAAACTGGGTCGGAGGGCCGGGACATCATGGGGAAAACTGTTTATAATTTGTTTGTAAATTGTGAAAAACTTAATAAAGAAATAAAGTTTAAACTCCCTTAGACAGCATCTCTACAAGCATGAGAATGGACCCTGCCACTGTGATCCAGTGGTGTGAGGAAGAAGGTGCCCACTCAGAGTCAAGCGTGGTGATTGAGCTCCCTGGGGAGACCTGGACTGAGGAACAAAGCCGCCAAGCAGTGAAGATGTTGTCTGCAGACAGGAAAGTGTGGGTGATTGCTGTCAGACTAGACCGTGGACCTCACGCCCCTATTCGTTGTTAAAGTGGAAGCAGGGGGTTCCTCAGTTTTAAAGGCCCCAGTTTGCAATTGGCCAACAAGACAGAGCTTTATATAGTCCATCCAAAGGTTACAGATTGGTACTGGTAGGACCCCAGTCAGGCTAAGGAGTTGAGGACGAAGTTCCCTCCCAGACACCCCTGGCCATGATAGGGTCGTAATTTCTCACTGCAATGGGAGAATTGGTATCAAAATGCCAGAAGGGCAGTCTGGTGAAGTGGCCTGTTTAAGAGCATCTGTCAAACTAAACTGGAAGCAATCATGCCTTTTTAATTGTCCTTGAAGCAGACAGACAGGGAGAAGACATGGGGGTGGAGATAATTCCTGAAGTGGTTTCAATCAAAGTGTTGCAAAGAAGTCACAGAAAGATCTCGGTCAGTGTCCACAACATAACAGTCTCGCCAGTGAAGATGCCGGCTCAGGTGTTGCTGGGACAAGTGAACCCGGCTACCCCAGTGTCACCGTCTGATCTGAATAAAAATAAAAAAAATGTGATCCCTGTCGAGGAGTTCTATCCGAAGAACACTCCTCTCTCCCCTGAATGGAAAGAAAGGGCCAAGACCCAGCTCCTTAGATGGCAGGCTGCATTCTCCAAGAGTGAGTTTGATGTGGGGTGTGCAAAGAGCGCCCAACACCGGATCCATCTCCAAGAAGATAAGCCGTATAGAGAAAGGGTTCCACGGATTCCTTTAGGGGACCTGGAATACTTGCGTGAACAACTGGCAGAGCTGAAGAGAGCAGGTATCATCCGAGTGCATACGCTTCCCCGATAGTGGTAGTACGGAAGAAGAACAGTTTACTGAGTCTGTGTATTGACTACAGGACATTGAATGGAAGTACCATCCCCAATCAGTACATCACTCCCAGAATAGAAGATGCCTTGCAGAGTCTGTCAGGGGCACAATGGTTTAGTGTGCTGGACTTGAAGAGCGGGTACTACCAAATCCCCATGCATCCTGAGGATCGGGAGAAGGCCACCTTTATTACCTCGGTGGGGTTCTTTGAGTTTGACGGCATGCCTCAGGGCCTGTCCGGCGCCACGTATAAAATAAGAAAGCTGCTGACATACACCCCTGTTGAAGTCTACTTAGACAAAACGCGTTGAGCTTGGCTTATTGCTCCCCATATTGCTCCTTTTTACTTTTGTGATCACAAATTTTTATTACTACGGATGCTAATCGGTTTTTATTCAATAAAACCTATCCTTTTTGATCTATAACATGTGGAGCCCTTCTTTTTTTTTTTTTTTTTCTTTACATCTTCCTCGATGAGTTTTTTTTGGCCCTTCCATCCGGCTGTTTCAACTTGGTTTCTCAACTAGGGATGAGCCGAACACCCCCCGGTTCGGTTCGCACCAGAACCTGCGAACAGACCGAAAGTTTGTGTGAACTTTAAAACCCTGTTAAAGTCTATGGGACTCAAACATTCGGAATCAAAAGTGCTAATTTTAAAGGCTAATATGCAATTTATTGTCCTAAAAAGGGTTTGGGGACCCGGGTCCTGCCCCAGGGGACATGTATCAATGCAAAAAAAAGAAGTTTTAAAAACGGACGTTTTTTCGGGAGAAGTGATTTTAATGATACTTAAAGTGAAAAAAAAAAAGTGAAATATTCCTTTAAATATCGTACCTGGGGGGGGGGGGGGGGGGGTGTCTATAGTATGCCTGTGAAGTGGCAAGTGTTTCCCGTGTTTAGAACTGTCCCTGCACAAAATTTAATTTCTAAAGGAAAAAAAGTAATTTAAAACTGCTTGCGGCTTTAAATGTATTGTCTGGTCCCGGCAATATGGATAAAAATCATTGAGAAAAATGGCATGGGTACCCGCCCCCCTTTTGGTCTTGTATGGATATTAAGGGGAACCCCGCACCCAAATTAAAAAAAAGGAAAGGTGTGGGGTCCCCAGGCCCTATATACTCTGAACAGCAGTATACAGGCGGTGCAAACAAGACAGGGACTGTAGGTTTGTTGTTAAGTAGATACTGTTTTTAATTTTGAACTGGTACATTTTTAAAGTGTAAACATAGGGAAGGGTTATCACCCCTGTAACATTTGTTTTGCTGTCTGTGCACCTCTTCAGAAGATGTCACCTCACTTTCTGTCCCAATGACAAATGTTTTTAGAAAATTTGGGTTTTTTAGTGAAACAAGGACTGGTGATAAAGCATCAGTGGAGAGGAGACACGTTTTTCCCATATTAACTCTTACAGGAGAGAATTTCCCTTCCTAGGGGTAGATTTCCTCTCACTTCCTGTTGTCTCCTTCTGTTGGCAAGTAGGAGTCATTTGTAAGGCCCCTTTCACACTGGGGCGGGCAGGTGCGGTGGCGGTATAGCAGCGCGATTTTCAGCGCTGCTATACCGTCGTTCTTACCGCGGTATGCGGCCGCTAGGGGGGTGAATTTAACCCCCGCTAGCGGCCGAAAAAGGGTTAATAGCGCCCGCAAACCGCGGCTATTGCCGCGGTTTGCGGGCGGTATTACCGCGCTGTCCCATTGATTTCAATGGGCAGCCGCGGTAAAGGAGCGGTGAACACACCGCTCCTTCACCGCTGTAAAGAAGCGGCTAGCAAGACTTTTGGAGCGGTCCTGCTAACGCACCACTTCAGTGTGAAAGACTTCGGGCTTTCACATTGAAGGCTACAGGCACGAATTTTTCATGCGGTATAATAGCGCTAATGTTAGCGCTAAACCGCATGAAAAACGCCCCAGTGTGAAAGGGGCCTAAGTTGGATGTTTGAAAGTAGGGGCCTGCCCTATATACTCTGCAGAAATTTGGGCCTTAGGTGTTGGTGTTGCCACAACACTAAGTCCTCACAGTTACTCTTGGTGGGCGCTGGAACGCCCTGCTGTGAACTATTATATCAAGAATTGTAATTACATGCCATTGTTGAACAGTGGTAGTAAAACTGGGCCTTTTGGTGGTGGTGGTGCTGCCACAACACTGTAAGTCCTCACAGTTACTCTTGGTGGGCACTGGAACAGGCCCTGCTGTGAAATATAATATCAAGAATTGTAATTACATGCACCTGTTGAACAGGGGAAGAAAAATTGAGCCTTAGGCACTGGTCCCACAACACTGCAACCCCTCACAGATACTCTAGTTGGAGCGCATGAATGAGCCCTGCTGCAAAGTACTGCATCAAAACCTGTAATCACACGCCCCTGTTAAACAGGGGCTGAAAAATTGGGCCTTAGCCACTGGTGGCGGCGCACAGAACCAAAAATGTTCTTACAAGCTATCAGCATGATCATTGAGGAGGAAGAGGATAGTCACTCAGCATCAGCATAGGCAGTCTTGAAGGGATCTGACATTTCAAAAAAAATTATATTCGGTTACATCAGCATCAGGTGCTTGGTAGCTAGTGATGATCCAAGACCGATTCATTTTTATGAAGGTCAGTCGATCGACTGAGTCGGACAGGCGCACCCTGTGACCGGTTACAAAGCCTCCAGCAGCACTGAATGTGCGTTCCGAAAGAACGCTGGATGTAGGACAGGCCAGTAGCTCAATTGCATACTGTGCAAGCTCGGCCAGTGATCCATCCTCAAGACCCAGTAACCTAGAGGATTTTCGGTGGGAAAGGTGTCCAAGTCTGATCTTGCCCTTAGGTATTCCTGCACCATGTAAAACAGACGCTGGCGATGGTTGCTGGAACCTATCATACCTTGAGCCTGCGGACTAAATAATTGTCTGAATGCATCGGTCAGATGGCCACCTTCTCCACCGCTCGTTCTTTGACTGACCGAAGCCTCAGCAACACGTTGTCCAGGACCAGGAATTTGTAACCTCCTAGTCTCTGGGAACGCGTTGCACAGACCTTTCTGCAGGGCCTCCCGAAGATGTTTCATTCTCTGCTCCCTCTGCGACGGCAAGATAAGGTCCGCAACCTTACCCTTGTAACGTTTTTTTAAAGAGGGTTGCCAGCCAGTAATGATCCCTCTCCTTGATAGCACGAATACGAGGATCCTTCCACATGCTTTGCAGGATTAGGGAGGCCATGCAGCATAGGTTTGCTGAGGCATTCGGTCTGGAGTCCTCTGGGTCACTCAGGACGACATGATCCGCAGCAACCTCCTCTCAGCTACGTACAATTCCATGGGTTTCTTGGGACTGTAATTGATCCCTTGAAGACTGCTACTTATGCTGAGTGCTAGGCTCCACCTCCATGCTGACACAATCCTTCTACTACTCCTCCTCCTCATCCTCTTCCTGTGTGATAGGCGGGCCAGCAGGAACACTGTCTGGATAAAGGGGGCCTTGAGAGGTAAGGAAGTCCTCCTCTTCCTCCCTCTGTTCTGCCTCAAGTGCCCTGTCCATTATTCCACGAAGCGTGTGCTCCAACAGGTGGACAAGAGGGACAGTGTCACTGATGCATGCACTGTCACTGCTCACCATCCTCGTGGCCTCCTCAAATGGTGACAGGACAGTGCATGCATCCCTGATCATGACCCACTGGCGTGGCAAAAAAAAAAAAAACACAAGCCCCCCTGACCCTGTCTTGGTGGCATATTGGCACAGATACTCATTGATGGCCCTCTGCTGCATGTGCAGCCGCTGCAGCATGGCCAACGTTGAGTTCCACCTGGTGGGCATGTCACAGATTAGGCGGTTCTTGGGCAGGTTGTATTCCTTTTGGGAGGTCAGCCAGCCGAGCACTGGCATTATATGACCAGCGGAAATGCACACAGAGTTTCCTGGCCTGCCTCAGGACCTCCTGTAATCTCTGCCCCAGTGTGGCTCCTGTCCCCCAAGCACACCAGCTCAAGCATCGCATGGCATCTTTTTGCCTGTGTACTTGCGTAGCCCCTTGAACGCCCACGGAGCACCGCTGGTTCCGAGGACAAAGCGCAGGAAGAGGCCATGGAGGAAGAAGAAGAGGAGGGGGTGGAGGAGAGAGGTGTGTCAGAATCACCAGTAGTAGCATTTAGAGGCGTGGTGGTGGAACAACCTCCAACACTACTGCACCTTGTCCTGCATCTTTCCCAGCTGCCAGCAGAGTCACCCAATGCGCCGTAAAAGATAGGCAGGCAACGTCCCTGTCAATGCCTGCTGGACCATGAGTCAGCGGTAATATGCACCTTACCGCTGACCGCCCTGTCCAGCGAGGCCAAGACATTGCCTTCCACATGCCGGTAGAGAGCCGGAATCGCCTTCCGTGAGAAAAACTGGCGTTTGGGAACCTGCCACTGAGGAACCGCACATTCCACAAACTCACGGAAGGGAGCAGAGTCTACTAACTGAAAAGGCAGCAGTTGAAGTGTTAGCAATTTAGCCAAGCTAGCATTAAACCGCTGGGCATGTTGATGGCTGGGAGCGAACTTATGAAGGGCAGCAGCTGAGGCAGGGAAGTTTGCCTGGTACAATCTGACGTCGGTGTACCGATAGATTGCCCGCAAGTACTTGGCTGTGACACACCGAATTCTACACCTTCATTCCTCTCAGTGCAGGTTTCAGAGAGGACTGAAGGTATAGTGGGGTTGGAGATCCCAGCTGATGAGGAGCAAGGAGAGGTCCGGTTTGTTCTTTGGTGTGGGTCTTTTAGGTACGCTTGCCAACGAACTGCATGGCAGGTCGACATATGTCTGGTCAAGCATGTGGTGCCCAAGTGGGTGATGTTTTGGCAACGCGAGATACGCTTGAGACATATGTTGCAAATAGTAGCGGTGCGATCTGATGCACTCGTCTCAAAAAAGGCCCACACCAAAGAACTTTTGGAATAACGCACAGCAGCAGCGCCCTGCACATGCGGAGCTCTGCGGTGTGATGCAGTCAGTGTGCTGCCCTTAATCTGGCCCCTGGAGGGCATCCTGCCTCGTTGGAGATGTGCCTCCTCCTCCTCCTCTCAGGCACCCACGTGGAGTCAGTGACCTCATCATCCCCTCCCTCCTCATCACTGGAGCAAACCTGGCAGTATGCTGCAGCTGGGGGAACATGACTGCCAGATAGCTGACCTTCTTGGGCACCCCCTCGCTCTGGGCTCACGTTACTGCCTTCCTCTAGCTGGGTACCCTCATTGAAGCCTTCAAAAAGCTGGATATCCTCCTGGAGCATGTACCCAACACTGCAAAGGACACAGTACACTAACTGTAAATACTGCAGCTGCCTGCCTGTGGTATTAATAGGATCAGAAGAACACCAGCAATTGTCTTCAGGTAGCTTTAGGTGCACACTGTGCAAAGGACACAGTACACTAACTGTAAAATACTGCAGCTACCACAATCACCTGCCTGCCTGTCAGTATATTAGGAAGAGAATAACAGGAACGGATCTAGCTAAACTGAATACTATATATATATATATATATATATATATATAGTGACAGCAGGCAGGTAAAATCACCAGGTTGCATCCAGGATGGAAGGTATATATGTCCTAGATTCAGGCTTTATGCCGATTTATACCACTAGGGGGAGTGCTGGGAGTCTTGCAGGGGAAGAGTTAATGAGCCCAGCTGAACTAAGTGGGCTCATTAGGGCCTCTACAAGAACTCCCAGCATGCTAAGGGAGATGCTCCAACCTGAAACCAGATCTGTGTGGATAGTCTGGGGAGTGTGATCTCTGTGCGGTGAGCCAAAGCCTGTGTGGTTATTGCTAAGAACGTCTAAAAGCAGGGAGCTAGGGACTGGGACAGCACAAGGCTGTACCCAGTTGTTAGTTAGGGACACCAACGTGTGTAGTGAGCGGTCAAGTTGACCAGGATTTCTTTTCCGGTTTCTTTTGTCTGTATATAGTTCAAATAAAACCACACCCTTTTGTTTTCTCCTACCACTGTCTGCTGTGCCTGTTTTTGTGCGGTGTACCCAGCCAGGGGGTCACACACACCCGCTGCTGAGTTAACCCCCTCACAATATATATACATATATACACACACACACACACACACACACACACACACACACACACACACACATATATATATATATATTATACATACACACACACACACACACACACACACACCACCTAGGATGCATATATATCCTCCATACACTGTAACTGCAGCTAACTGACTCGCCTGCCTGCTCTAACTTAAATCAAATGACACTGTCTCTCTGTCTATCTCTCTCCGCCGCCGCAACACACTACACAAGGCCGCCTTGCAGGCGGCCTTATATAGTGTGGGGCGTGTAATAAACCCCCTGAGCCATAATTGGCCAAAGCCACCCTGGCTTTTGCCAATTACGGCTCTCTGTACAGACGGCGCTGTGATTGGCCAAGCATGCACTATGACCCGCATGCTTGGCCAATCATCAGCCAGCAATGCACTGCGATGCCGCAGTGAATTATGGGCCGTGACGCGCCACTCGAATTTGGCGCAAACGGCCCATAATGTTCGCAATTCGGCGAATAACCGAACAAGCGATGTTCGAGTCGAACATGGGTTCGACTCGAACTCAAAGCTCATCCCTATTCTCAACCTTACGTTCACCTACAATATAAATAGAAGGACAATCAGCACACACAATATAAATGAACAAAGAGAATTGCAAGCTGTACACCAAAAAGCTAATCACAACACCACAAAATTAATACAGAGAAAATATAAAAGGTGCAGCGCAATATAAAGGAGTCCATACACTAATAGTGAATTGGGTATAAAAATTATGTAAAATTAAGACACCACGTGATAAGGAAAGCTTTTCCAACGACACTGGGTATCCAAAGTGACAAATCCTCCACCGTCAAAGATATATTCTTACCAGATGAGATGGACCACTGAGTGAACAGATGGTCAAACACGCTTGTTACCACCCATGGGGTAGGAACGATAAACCGGTCCGGCAGAGATGACAGGCGAGGATGGGATCAATGAATAAAGTGCATGAATGGGGAAAAAAATAGACACAATCTAAGTGCTCTCCATAAGATCGTTTAATATAATTGTAGCGTGGCTTGGTACAAGTAAAAGCCAGACAATGGGCTGGATAAAAGTGAACATTAAAATGGGCAGTAAAAACAGCGGTGTACAGACCAATAGCATACAGATAACTGTGGGTGACCTCCGCACAGATAGTTCCTCCCCGGTCACCTACAAGACCCCTGGAAGCTGCTCCTGGAAACGCCTGGGTTCCCATAATCGTTGTGGAAGACTGTCCATCTTGGCTCTCTCTGCTCGATTGACTCGTTGTCATCGACATTCGAGTCCACCATCTCTGGTAAGAGTACACACCCCATTATTTTGATTGAAGATACAACACCTTGATGTTTCCACATGTTCACTATATCACTGTACTTCACTTCTGAGCAACAACTATTTTATACTGGACTTTGTGTTCACTACGTGGATTGGTTCATTCATTTGGACATTTCCCATAATCTTCCATATATGAGTTATATTTATATATGTTATGTTTTCACACTTTGTGACCTACCTTTGTGTGTATAGCAACATTTGATTATTTAAATATTGCTTACTCAACTTTTTAGCCCTACATTTTCCATTTACCGCATGACTTAATGCATGAATCAAGATAAAAAAGTTTATTCTGAACAAATTGATATATACAAAGAAAAATACTACGTATTCATGAATAACTAAATTACAATATTCTCATTTGATAAAATAGTAAAAATAGATGCCCATACAAGTGATAAAATTAATAAATGGCTAACGCGTTTTGAGGGGCTTCCGCTTCATCAGAGCCTTGAAAAGCCAAAACTGGTCTGTATACTGTGGTGGGCCTATATAGAGAGAGATGACTGGATGGGAGGTGTATCACACGATGGATGGTACATTTTTATAGGCGGATTCTCCTTTACTGTAGTAGTATTTCCTTCCACATCGCAGCGCTCTATATAAGACAGATACCAGATAGATATATCTAGGTGCCCCAACTATCTTCCAAAGACTAATGGAGAAGACTGTGGGTGACATGAACATGATCGAGGTGTTGGTTTATCTAGATGACATCATTGTCTTCGGGAATACCTTGGAAGAAACACGAAGAGCATCTGGAGATGGTCCTGAAGAGACTCCATGACGAGGGGTTGAAGCTGTCTCTGGAGAAATGCCAGTTTTATCAACCAACCTTGGCCAAATTGTGTCTGCCGATGGAGTGGCCACGACCCCCCCCCCCCCCCAGAAGCTAGAAGCTGTCACCTGCTGGCCGAAGCCTACTAATGTGACTGGGCTTAGGTCATTTCTAGGATTCTGTTTCTTTTACAGAAGATTTGTAGAGGGATTCGCTAAAATAGCTCACCCCCTCAATGAGCTGCTGAAAAACGAAGAGGATGAGGACAAATTAGATTTAGTGTTGATGCCAGTCATTGCGGACACCTGCGGCCAGTTGCCTATGTGCGTCGGAGTCTAGCACCCGCTGAAAAGAACTACCCCACGCACAAACTTGGATTCCTGGCTTTGAAGTGGGCAGTGGTAGATAAGTTGAGAGATTATCTGTACGGGGCAGACTTTGTGATCAAGACAGACAAAAATCTTCTCACCTACATCCTTACTACTGCCAAGTTGGACACCACTGGTCACAGGTGGTTGGCTGCTCTGTCTGAATTCACTTTCAGCCTTAAGTACCTTCCAGTAGTCGGAGACAGAGACGCAGATGCGTTGTCAAGAAGGCCTCACGGTTACAGAGATTTTTCAGATGAATGGACTCAGCTGACCTCTGAAGGGGTATGAGCCTTATGGCAAGGAGCAGAGTATCAAGTAGGAGGAGAATCAAGGGCCGAAGACATTGGAGTGTCAGCCGCTGGTGTCCCCAGATGTTATTGCAATGCCACCCAAGTGTGGGATGAAGTCTACCAAAGCTCCCCAAAGAAGACTTGCGAAGGGACCAGTTGGAAGACCCCCCTCTGTAGCTTGGCATTGAAGGCCTTGAAGGGCCAACGCCCTGACCTGCTCCTCACTGACTCCCCAAAGGAGGCCCGTCTACTACATCGAGAATGGAATCAGTTGAAGCTGCATCAAGGGGTGGTCTATCGAAGGGGCCCCTCTGATGACCCTGAACGAAGATGGCAGTTGTTCCTGCCAGGAAAACACCAGGAGACAGTATTAACTGCTCTACACGACAGCCATGGTCACTTAGGGCCCGAAAGGACTTTTCAACTGGTGAGAGACAGGTTTTATTGGCCTTGCATCTGGACTGAACTTGAGGGTTACTGCCACTCCTGCATCAGATGTATCCAGAGGAAGACTTTGCCTCACCGAGGTGCCCCAACTGGCCATCTTCGTAGTCAGGGACCTATGGAGCTGGTGTGCATTGATTTTCTGTACTTGGAGCCTGATCTGAGTGGACGGGCAAATATCCTGGCAGTAACCGACCACTTGCCCAAGCATTTCCCACAAAGGATCAAAAGGCATCCACGGTGGCCAAGATCTTAGTAGAGAAGTACTTTGTGCACTATGGCCTGCCCCAACGTATACACTCCGATCAAGGGAGAGACTTTGGGAGCAGTCTAATCAAGAGACTTTTAGATCTGTTGGGCATCAAGAAGTCTAGAACCACCCCATACCATCCTCAGGGAGATCCTCAACCAGAGAGATTCAACCGAATCCTCCTGGATATGCTGCCAACGTTAACTTAAGAACAAAAGCAGCACTGGAGCAAGCATATAGCGGCTATCGTGCATGCTTATAACAGCACCGCAATTGATGCCACAGTTTACTCTGCTTATCATCTGATGTTCAGACTGGAGGCCCAGCTGCCAGTAGACTTGGCTTTTGGCATGTCCTTAGACCATACCCCAGCAACTTCCCACAGAGGATATGTAGACTGTCTGCAGAGAAGTCTGAAGACTGCTTATGACAAGGCCCAAGCCAGACAGAGAAATAAAATAAATTTTGACCTCAAGGTGCAAGTGCAGGATCTACAGCCTGGTGACAGAGTGTTACTGAGAAACCTGGGTGTCCCTGGAAAACACAAGTTGGCTGACCGCTGGAAGTCACAAGTACCCTATGTTGTCTGCAAGCAGTTGCCAGGACTCCCAGTTTATCAGATCCAGCCAGAGGGGAGCACAGGCCCGCTGAAGACCTGGCACCATAATCATGTATTGCCCCTGTCGGAAGCAGTTCATGTGCCATCACAACCGCATCCACAGTCCATACCCACGGCCTCTCAGGGATCCCGACCAGTGACTAGATCTCTGTCTGTGCCCCTCGCTGAAGAAGATGAGAACAGCGAGGATAAAGAGATGGGAATGGATTGGCTGTGGCCATCTCAAGTATCGGGGCCTGCCACCCCCTATTCTTCTCTTCCCAAGGTGGCCGACACTGGCATATTCAGGCCAGAGGCTCCTGAGTTTGTGCTTCAAAGTCCACCTTTTGAGGAGTTGGAAGACACTCAATCTTCCCTGTTTTCAGCAGATCCTGAAGACTTTCTATCCTTCATGGAAGAGAAAGTTGAACCTATTAAGCAAGAAGAAGAAAAAAAAGTCTGTTGACGAAGAAGAGACCAGTGTGCTAGCCCCAGAGCCTAAAGAACAGCAAGAGCGAAGGGTTATTCACCCGCCAAAAAGACTAACATATGACACTCTGGGTGAAAGCACCGAGGAGGTTCTTCTGCCCTTTCCCTCAATTCTTCGTTGGCAGAGTGAAGTCAGCCAATCAAGGGAGGATTGGAGATGCGGCAAGGAACACTGGGAGATGGAGTTCTCAGCTCAGGATGCTTGACTGAAATTAAACACACAGAGAACTATATATCCCAAGAAGCACTGCTGCACAGGGGGAGGCTTCCTGGGAGAGGGGAGAACTACCACAAGGAGCGAAAGAGTCTGGCTGTGGGGACAGAGTAAAAAAGAAGCAGCCGTCAACTCCATAACATCAAGCGTATTTATTTAGAAGCCTTCACAGTGAGTACAGTCAGCAGCAGACTAGTTTTGGCGATAAGCCTTGTTCACAGCAGTCTGGATGTGGGGACAGGGTGCTGCGGCCTTAGATCCAGGGATCACGCCTGCTATAGCCAAGAAGTCGGCGGCGGGCATCCGAGGCTAAAGGAGGACTCCAAATGCATCCACAGGCATCCCAATCAGTGTGCGATGTCCCTGTGAGGTGGTGTCAATCGGGCACTTGCAAGGACACAGTATCTTCCCCTGCAGCCTTGGGAGTTGGTGAGCGGTCTCTCCCCCAATCCTTCCTAAGCAAGAACTCTGAATTATCTTTGTTGCTCTGCCTTCCTTAGTTACATGAAACTGTGACGCTGTTGCACTCTGCCTGGCAGTAAAAAAACTGGTCCACTATCCCATAGGATTACAATACTGGTTGCCTGTCAAGCCCTTTGGATGTACTGTGTTCACCTCATTACAGGAGATCAACAAGTGCACCACCCTAAAGTCACCCAAAATCTTAAGGGCCCCATCTGTGTTAACGACTCTAGCCATTTACAGGTGGAACCAGGTTGGGGGTTGATTCAGTGCAGTGGGTCAGGTATTGTGGTTAAGCAGGCCTTTTGGGACTGTGGTGCTGGGTGTAGAAGGGAGAGAACTGACATACTAAAACAAGGTCATTCCTCTACCATCCTCCTGCCTGGAGTCATATAGCCTGATATAACTGCAGTTATCACGCTTTAGTAAAGTAATATTACATTTCTGACTCATTATTCTCGTGTGTTTACTTCTGCTCTTGGGGCTACTTTACCTACTTAATATTAGTGTTAGGGGTTAATATTAGAGTTGGGAAAAAGTTTTTATTTTTATTTTCATTTAATTATTGCATTTCAGTAGAAAATCTACTAAAATCTGAAATCATATTGTTTCTGTGCATTTCTATGAATCAAAAAGTGCTCACCCACTTCAGCCCCAGAAGGATTTGCCCCCTTAATGACCAGGCTATTTTTTGCGATACGACACTGCATCGCTTTAACTGACAATTGCATTGTTGTGCGACGTTGTACCCAAACAAAATTGATGTCCTTTTTTCCCCACAAATAGAGCTTTCTTTTGGTGGTATTTGATCACCTCTGCGGTTTTTATTTTTTTTCCGTCCATGGACGAACGAGAAAAGGATTTTACAGTGAGTACAAAAAATCCAATTTTCTCTTTTTGTCCATGAACGGACACGGCCTTCTCAATTCTTGACGTGTGGGACGTCCCCAAGCTGTGTCAAAAAACGAGGTGTGGGAACAGCATAAAAAAAACAACCAATTTCACCCCAAACCAGCAGAGCTCCTCAACGGAGGAGTTGCAACCTCAAACAGCAGCCTGCAAAATCTTGCGGCCGAAGGAAGCATCAGACTATGCACTCACATCAACCTTGTAAAATTTTGAAAACATGTGCACGGACGACCAAGTTGCAGCCTTGCACACCTGTGACACAGTCGCTTGATGTCGGAAAGCCCAGGAAGCACCAATTGCCCTGGTTGAATGTGCCGTGACCGGAAAGGGAGGCGCCCGCCCCTTAAGGGCATAGGCCTGGATGACAGTCTGCCTGATCCACCTAGAAATGGTGGCCGACGAGACAGCCAGGCCCTTTTGTGGACCAGACACCGACACAAACAATGAGTCAGACCTCCGAAACGGAGCCTTACCAGACAGGTACACCTGCAAGGCCCGTACCATGTCTAATTTATGGAGCGCAGTCCCCCTGGGATGTGACAGTCGAGGACACAAGGACGGCAGCACAATGTCCTCATTCAGGTGAAAAGCCGAAACCACTGTGAGGGGGTTAGCTCGGCAGCGGGTGTGTGTGACCCCCGGGATGGGCTCCCCACACAAAACAGGCCCAGCAAACGGAGGTTGTGGTTTTCAAAATCAAAAAAAAGGTGCGGTTTATTTTCTATTTACAGTGACAAAACACAGCAAAGCCAAAAGAAACATAAACAAATTAAATCCTGGTCAACTTGACCTCTGACTAAACATACAGGTTTCCTAACTAACAACTGGGATCAGCCTAGTGCTGTCCTAGTCCCTAAGTCCCTGGTTTTAAATGTCCAAGCAAATAGCCACACAGGCTTTTTCTCACCGCACAGGGGTTCACTCTCCCTAGACAGTCCACACAGGTCTGGTTCCAGGCATGAGCTAACACCTAATGAATCTGGGAGTTCTTATAGAGGCCTAAATGAGCTGACAAGCTTCAGCTGGCCTCATCAACTCCCTGTCTGTACGACGCCCCACACTCTCCCTAGAGGTATGAGTCATCCATGAGCCTACTAGCCTCAGCTGGGCTTATACAACTCTCCACCCTAGTTGTATAAGTCAGCATAAAGCCTGAATCTGGGAGAAATATATCTACCCCCCTGGATGCAACCAGGTGACTTTACCTTCCTGCTGTCACATACCCCCCCCCTCTTGTTTTAACCTCGGGGTTGGAACACCAGCAATCAGGCATTCATGTACTCGAGACAAAGCATCCACATTCCCCATTTGAACGCCAGGGCGATGCTTTACTGTGAAGTTGAATTCCTGGAGGGCCAGGAACCACCTATTCACTCTTCTATTTGTTTCCTTGTTTTGAGCCATCCACTTTAACGGAGCGTGATCCGTAACCATGTCAAAGTGCCTACCTAGCAGGTAGTACCGAAGGGAATCTAGAGCCCACTTCACCGCTAAACACTCCTTTTCAACGGTGGCGTAATTTACCTCATGGGACTTCAACTTCCTGCTGAGGTAAATGACTGGGTGCTCTTCCCCGTTCCAGACCTGGGACAATACTGCTCCTAACCCCACATCTGACGCATCACTTTGTACGACAAAGTCTTTAGAGAAGTCGGGTGAGTACAACACTGGCTGGCTACATAAGGCTTGTTTCAAGAATTGGAATGCTGCCTCAGCCTCGGGGGTCCATTTAATCATGACCGACCCTTTCCCCTTCGTCAGGTTGGTTAGGGGCACAGCCTTAGAAGCAAAGTGGGGAATGAATCGCCGATAATACCCAGCGATTCCCAGAAAGGCTCGTACCTGCTTCTTGCTGTTGGGACGTGGCCAACTCTGGATGGCCTCGACTTTGTTGAGTTGGGGTTTTATTACTCCCCTCCCAATGGTGTACCCAAGATATTTGGCCTCCTCCTGCCCAATGGTACACTTCTTGGGGTTAGCCGTAAACCCCGCTTCCCGAACAGAGTCCAGGACTGCTTGCACTTTTGGCAGATGTGAGGCCCAATCTGTGCTATGGACAATTACGTCATCCAGGTAAGCCGCAGCATACTTCCGATGGGGCCTCAGCATCTGGTCCATTTTCCGCTGGAACGTGGCCGGCGCATTCTGTAACCCGAACGGCATTCTTTTATATTGGAACGCCCCGTCTGGGGTTACAAATGCGGTTTTCTCTTTGGCCAATTTGGCCAGGGGGATTTGCCAATACCCTTTTGTGAGGTCAAGAGTCGTCATGTATCGGGCTGTTCCCAGCCGGTCGATCAACTCATCTATACGTGGCATGGGGTAGGTGTCAAATTTTGTAACTTTGTTCAACTGACGAAAATCGTTACAAAATCGCCAGCTCCCATCCGGTTTAGGCACCAACACAATGGGACTAGACCAATCACTTTGGGACTCCTCTATCACCCCTAAGTTCAGCATTTTCTGTACTTCCTCCCGTATTGCCTCCCGTCGGGCCTCTGGGATCCGATAGGGTTTTAACTTCACCCTTTCACCGGGCGGGGTAATGATGTCATGCTCTACCCCAGATGTTTGTCCCGGCAGCTCAGAGAATACCTCCTTGTTGCGAAGCACAAACTCCTTAACCTCCTGTTGTTGGGGTTGTGACAAGGTGGCTGCTATTCCAACCTCAGGAATCACGCAACCAGTTTGAGCTGGTGACCAAGTGTCTGCGACTAGGGACTCTCTATCCCTCCAGGCTTTCAACAGATTAACGTGATAGATCTGTTCGGGCTTTCGCCTTCCTGGTTGTCTGACCTTGTAATTCACTTCGCTCACTTTTTCCATTATCTCGTAGGGGCCTTGCCATTTGGCAAGGAATTTACTTTCAACCGTAGGGACAAGTACCAGTATCCTATCCCCCAGGGAAAAGGTACGGGTCTTGGCTCCACGGTTGTACACTCTCTGCTGTGCTAACTGCGCTTGGGCCAAATGTTCCTTCACAATGGGCATTACCTGTGCAATTCGGTCTTGCATCAGGGCGACATGCTCAATCACACTCCTGTGGGGAGAACTCTCACTTTCCCAAGTTTCCTTGGCAATATCCAACAGCCCTCTTGGGTGTCTCCCATACAGTAACTCAAAGGGGGAGAATCCCGTAGAGGATTGGGGCACCTCCCTAATAGCAAACATCAGATAAGGAAGTAGACAGTCCCAATCCTTTCCATCTCTATCCACCACTTTCTTCAACATTTGCTTTAGGGTTTTGTTGAATCTTTCAACCAGCCCATCGGTTTGGGGGTGATACACAGATGTACGCAATTGCGTCACTTTGAACAATTTACACAGCTCCTTCATAACCCGGGACATAAAGGGTGTACCTTGGTCCGTAAGCAGTTCTCTACAAATACCCACCCGGCTAAACACAAGAGATAGCTCTTTGGCTATGGTTTTGGCCGAGGTATTTCGGAGAGGGATCGCTTCTGGATAACGGGTGGCATAGTCCATTATAACTAATATGTACTGGTGCCCCCTAGCGGACTTGATTATAGGACCTACCAAATCCATGGCGATCCTCTCAAACGGGACCTCAATGATGGGTAGAGGGACCAGCGGGCTACGGAAATGTGGCATCGGGGCCGACCTCTGACACACAGGGCAGGAGGAACAATAATTTTCTATGTCCTTTATCACCCCCGGCCAATAGAATCTCTGTAATACCCTCTCTCGGGTTTTCTCTGTCCCCAGATGACCTCCAAGAATGTGCCCATGGGCCAACTCCAACACCAACTTCCTGTAAGGTTTGGGCACCACAAGCTGCTCAACGGTTTCTTCTGCCCTTTTTGCCACCCGATACAGTAGGTCCTTCTCTACGCTGAAGTATGGGTAAGTGCAAGTATTATCTGGGTTCACTAACTCGCCATCTATTTTCACTACGTTTTCCCGTGCATTTATTAGGGCGGGGTCTTTCAACTGTTCTGTGGCAAAGTTTTCCCTGTGAACCTCAAGATCAGAAAACTCCACAGACGGTAGGTTTTCGTCTGAGGAGGTGGGCTCCTCTCCAGTTTCTTGAGTCTCCCCTGCCAATACTGATAAGGGAAATTCCGGAGAGTCCTCACCACTCTCAGGGGAGTTCTGGCTATCCCATTCCTGGTACATAGGGGCACCAGTGGGGGGCTCAGGATCATCCCACAGTTCCCAGAACTTCGGAAAATCCCTTCCCACAATGGCGTCATGCGGTAACTGAGATACTAAGCCCACTGGATGAGAGAGGGTACCTTTGGGGGTCTCGAAACACACTGTAGTCACTGGATACTCTCGGGTGTCCCCATGCACACAAATAACAGCTACCTTGCTATTCCCAGAGACCTCTGTTTTAACTAACTCAGCCTTTATCAGGGTCACAAGGCTACCTGAATCCAGCAATACCACAACATTTCTACCATTAACACACATTTTGCATAAATGTTTCTCAGTTCCTCGAATGGCAGTGCATGCGACTGTCGCACACAGCGACTGACGTCTGCCCATCAGAAAGTCACACTGCATGGGTTCCTCCACAACCGGGCAATTGGCTGCAATATGTCCCGCTTGCCGGCAGCGGTAGCAAACGATCCTTCTTGCCGCCTCTTGAGCCGCTGATTTCCCAGGCTGTTCTCGCCAAACTTGGGGTAGAGCTCCCACCCTCTCACTCTCTCCACCCTCACCCCTTGGAATCCTCTTATCCGCCCCTGGGGATGGTCTGGTCTTAGGGTGGAAAGTCCGAGTGTCTCTGGAAGAGGCCGTCAGGTTCTCTGTAGCCAAGTATTTCTCCACACGATCCACAAGACCATCGGCCGTCTCTGGGTCTCCATGGCTTACCCACTTTTGGATGGCAGTAGGAAGAGCTCTCAAAAACCGATCCATTACAACACGTTCCACAATCTTTGGTGCGGACAAAGTCTCTGGCTGTAGCCACTTTCTGCTTAGGTGAATGAGATCATACATTTGAGACCTGGGGGGTTTTCCAAGCTGGAAAGTCCAGTTATGCACACGCTGAGCCCGGACAGCCTGGGTGACACCCAGCCTTGCCAATATTTCAGCTTTTAGCATCACATAGTCTTTTGCTTGGTCAGGCTCTAGGTCATAGTAAGCCTTCTGCGATTCACCAGTTAACAGAGGAGCCACCAGTCCAGCCCACTGCTCCTCAGGCCACTTTTCTCTTTCAGCAGTCCTTTCAAATGTGGTCAAAAATACCTCTGGATCATCCTCTCCAGTCATTTTTGTCAATAAACGACTCACCCCAAAGGACGCGGTATTAGTGGGACGGCTTTCCTCACTGGTCTGCGGACGTTGCTGCATTACTGCTTCCATTTGTTGTAGTCTCTGCTCTTGCTTCTGTAACAGGTCTATGAAGCGGGCCTCAGATTGCTGCTGGGCTTGTTGCTGAGCTGCAAGGCTCTGTTGATGAGCTTGCTGCTGGGCTGCGAAGTTCTGTTGTTGAGCTGCAAGGCTCTTTTGCAAACCTGCATTTGTCTGCTGTTGATTGGCATTTGCTAGAGCCAGCTGCTTCAGTATCTCCTCCATGCTGGCTTAAAAAAAAACTGCCACTGGTTCTCCACCAACTGTGAGGGGGTTAGCTCGGCAGCGGGTGTGTGTGACCCCCGGGATGGGCTCCCCACACAAAACAGGCCCAGCAAACGGAGGTTGTGGTTTTCAAAATCAAAAAAAAGGTGCGGTTTATTTTCTATTTACAGTGACAAAACACAGCAAAGCCAAAAGAAACATAAACAAATTAAATCCTGGTCAACTTGACCTCTGACTAAACATACAGGTTTCCTAACTAACAACTGGGATCAGCCTAGTGCTGTCCTAGTCCCTAAGTCCCTGGTTTTAAATGTCCAAGCAAATAGCCACACAGGCTTTTTCTCACCGCACAGGGGTTCACTCTCCCTAGACAGTCCACACAGGTCTGGTTCCAGGCATGAGCTAACACCTAATGAATCTGGGAGTTCTTATAGAGGCCTAAATGAGCTGACAAGCTTCAGCTGGCCTCATCAACTCCCTGTCTGTACGACGCCCCACACTCTCCCTAGAGGTATGAGTCATCCATGAGCCTACTAGCCTCAGCTGGGCTTATACAACTCTCCACCCTAGTTGTATAAGTCAGCATAAAGCCTGAATCTGGGAGAAATATATCTACCCCCCTGGATGCAACCAGGTGACTTTACCTTCCTGCTGTCACACCACCTTCAGAAGGAAGGAAGGCTGCGGGCGTAGCACCGCTTTATCCTTATGGAAGACCAAGTATGGTGACTTGCAAGACAAGGCCGCCAATTCAGAAACCCTTCTGACCGATGTAATGGCCACTAGAAAGGCCACCTTCTGAGATAGCGTCAAGAGAGGAATCTCTCTGATGTTCTCAAAAGGAGGTTCCTGAAGAACCGAGAGCACCAGATTTAAATCACATGGAGGAAGAGGTGGTCTAATAGGGGGAGCCACATGTCGAACCCCTTGCACAAAAGTACCCACCAGGGAATGGGACACCAAAGGCCGTTGAAAGAAAACAGCCAAGGCTGAAATCTGACCCTTAATGGTGCTTAAGGCAAGTTTCTAATCCACACCACGCTGTAAAAACAGCAGGACCCTGGAAACCAAGTACGTCCGTGGACGCCACTTCATCTCCTCACATATAGAGATATATGCCTTCCAAGTACGATGGTAGATATTCCTGGAAGAAGATTTCCTTGCCCTCAGCATAGTTGAAATGACCGAATCCGAAAGACCTCTGTCCCTTAGTACCTGGCTTTCAATAGCCATGCCGTTATAGCCAACGATTGTAAAGCAGGATGAAGTATGGGACCTTGAGACAGAAGGTCCTCCCGCATTGGCAGCCGCCAGGGTGCATCCGCCACCAGGCATAAGAGGTCGGCGTACCAAGAACGCCGGGGCCAATCTGGAGCGATTAGAATCACCAGGATCCCCTCGGTCTCCACTCTGCGGAGTAGACGAGGAAGCAACTTTAGTGGGGGATAGGCATAAATTAGCCCACGGGGCCACCAACGCGTCTGCCCAGGGATCTCTGGACCTGGCCACGAACCTCGACACCTTGCGATTGAATCGAGAAGCCAGGAGATCCACGTCTGGCGTGCCCCATCTCCGGCAAAGGAGCTGGAACACCTCCGGATGTAGTGACCATTTCCCCTGGTCCAGCATCTGGCGACTCAGATAGTCCGCATGCAAGTTTTCTATGGCCGGAATGTAGACGTCCGACAGAGCCGGCACGCTTCCTTCTGCCCACCGTAGGATGTGAGCGACCTCGGACGCTGCAGCCAAGCTCCTTGTTCCCCCCTGATGGTTGACATAAGCCACTGCCGTGGCGTTGTCTGACTGGATCCTGACCAGACGCCCTTGTAGTCTCAGAGACCACTTGGAGAGACACAGCCTGATAGCCCGGAGTTCCAGGACATTGATCGGCAGACGGGATTCGTCCTGAGTCCAGTGACCCTGGGCCGACTGGACTCCCCAGACTCCACCCCCCCCCAACCTGTGAGGCTGGCGTCCATCGTAATCACAGTCCAATGAAAGGGAAGAAACAACTTCCTGGACTGAAGAACCGGGGATCTCAGCCACCAACTCAGAGAAGCCCTACCCAGGTGACTCACCTGAATCTGATGATCCAGAGACAACGGAGATTTGTTCCATTTGGACAGGATCTCCGTCTGCAAGACTCAAGTGTGGAATTGGGCATACGGTACTGCCTCGAAGGAGGCTACCATGAGACCCAGAACTCGCATGCAAAAACGGAGAGACGACCATTTGCGGGATGTCAACAACCTCACTGCAGACTGGAGAGTCTGCAACTTCTCCAAAGGGAGGAAGACTCTCGCCTCCTTTGGAGTCCAGAATCAAACCTAGGTACTCCAGATGCAGAGTCGGTGTCAGGACTGACTTCTAAATGTTTAACACCCAACCAAAGTCTCAGAGGGTCTTGAATGGCTATAGACACATCTTTATCTAATTCTGAGCCAGAAGCTACTCTCAGAAGAAGATCATCTATGTAGCCCACGATGGCAATGCCTCACTGTCTCAGCAAAGCTAGAATCGGGGCAAGCACCTTGGTGAAAACCCTCTCGGTGCTGACGCTAGGCCAAAGGGAAGAGCCACAAATTGATAATGGGCTTCGCCGATTGCAAAGCGCAGAAATCTCTGGTGTCCTGCGCAGATGGGGACATGCAAGTATGCGTCCTTGATGTCCAAGGATGCCAGAAAGTCCCCCGGATGGAGCACAGCAACCACCGAACTAATGGATTCCATGCGGAACTTCCGAACCTTTTACAAAGACATTCAAGGCTTTTAGGTCCAAGATTGGACGAACTCCGTCCTTCTTCGGAACTACAAACAGATTAGAATAAAAACCCTGAAACCTCTCTCCCAGTGGTACAGGTAGAATCACTCCGCACCTCAGCAAGTCCTGCACTGCTCCCATTAGGGCAAACCGACGAGCCGGAAGGAGAGGGAGATTTGAGGGAAAGAATCTGTTTGGTGGACAAGAAAGGAACTCTATCTTGTACCCCGAGGTGACCACCTCGCAGACCCACTGGTCGGAGAGCAGGGAGTTCCACCGAGCTGCAAACCCGAGAAGCCGTCCCCCCACCCTGGAGTCAAGCGGGGGCAAAACTTCATGCGGTAGCAGGTTTGTTCACTGGCTTGCTGGGCTTGCACACCCAGGGACGCCTCTGTCCCCCAGCTGGACCTTTGTCCGCTTAGGAGGGTCTTCCGGCAGTTCCTGACTGACAAAAATACCGCTTCTGTGTGGGAAAGGAGGGCCCCGGCTTATGGCACGGCTCCTTCTCTTTAGTGGCCTGAGGTAGAAATGTTCTCTTACCTCCAGTGACATCCTTAATAATGTCATTGAGTGAGGCACCAAAAAGCCTCCCACCTTTTGAAGGGTAAATCTGCCAAGGCCTTCTTGGAAGCCTGGTCAGCGGACCAGCATTTTAGCCAAATTAGGCGGCGCATTACCACCGCAGATACAGAGGCCCTGGATATTAAGGGGGTCGCATCCAGAGTGGAATCACAGACCTACACAAGGCCCTGCACCAACTGGTTGGCCAGTGTTACACACTCCTGAGGGAGCTGATGTTCCGCCACAGTCTGGCGCAAAATCTTTGCCCAGTCAGTGAGTGTCTGCGACACCAAGGCTGCAGCCAAAATAGGCCGCAATGTAGACCCCAGCAAGGTGAACATGGACCTGCTCAGCGCCTCGGACCTCCTATCAGTATGGTCCTTAAACACAGGGGTCTCCTCAACAGGGAGAGTGGTTACTTTATTCAACCGAGCGACCGGGGGGGGGTCAACAACTGGAGGAAAGGCCCACTTTTTCAAAAGGCTCTCCTCAAAAGGATACCTGACCGCCAGGCGCTGAGGGACCACAAAGGTCCTCTGCAGCTTTCCCATTCCTTATCTTTGAATTTATCAAAGAAAGACACATAAGGAAAAACTTTTACAGAACGGGACGATTTGTGCGACCCAAAAGAGACTGACCCCTCCGTGGCCGCCTCATCTGCGTCCAGTTTAAGGGAGTCCCTTACAGCATTGATAAGGTCACTCACAAGTGCCCTGTCTTGCGCTGACCCAGACGAGGGGTCTTCCTCACAAGGAAGGACCTGGTCCACATTGTCTGACAACCCAGAACCGGGGTCCTGTGCTGCAGCCAGGCCCGAGTCTGAGTCAGAACCTTCCCCTGGCGATGGCGTGGGAAGAGGGCGCTTTTTACCCCCTTGCGCTCACACTCCGCTTCCACCCTGGCAACAAATGATTCTAGGACAGCCGACAAAGCCTCCATGGTAACTGCAGGTGCAGGGACACCGCTGACAGCTCTCAGGGACTTAGTCAGAAAAAATAAACTGAAAATGTCCACCCTCCTTGCTGCACTGACCGGGGGGGTTACCCAGGGGACTCACCAACCCAGCAGGAGACCGCTCAGTGCCGCTGCCCGCCTTCCGTCTCCACAGCGTGTGTGAGGAAGAAAAGGTCTGTGAGGAGAATAGCGCTGCGCGCCGTCCAAGAAGCCAGAGAAGGCCTAGGCAGGGACTTCCCCGCAAAAAAAATTAGAACCTGCTCTATTTTTTCCCGTCGGGTTTCCCGTCAGTCTTTTTCTTGTCGCGAAAACCGCTCATGTGTATGCTTTTCCGAGGGGAAAAAAAAACCGCGCATGCTCAGAATCAAGTATGAGACGGGAGAGTTTGTTCTGGTAAAACTAGCGTTCGTAATGGAGATAGCACCTTCATCACGCTGTAACGGACGGAAAAGCGCGAATCAGCTCTCACCGAACTTTTACTAACACGAGGATCAGCAAAAGTAGCCCAAAGGGTGACGCCATTTGAATGGAAATTCCCCTTTATAGTGCTGTTGTACGCCACCGCGCTTTGGTCGAGCGTTTTTTTGCCTGAACGTGTGTATGCAAGCCAGGCTTGAGAGGAATCACGTCGGGAAAAACGCTGGTTTTTGGCATGTACGAGGCATTAGTCTTTTGACTAAAATGGCATTTTAGTTTTAGTCGTAATTTAGTCATCCCAATTGTTTTTTAGTTTTAGTCGTATTTTAGTTGACTAAAATAGTATTCATTTAGTTGACTAAAATGTTTTAGTCATTTGTCGACGAAATTAAAGCGGAGTGCCACCCAAATTTGGAACTTCCGCTTTATCCACTCCTCGCCCCCTTACATGCCACATTTGGCATGTAATTTTTTTTTTTGGGGGGGGGGGGGGGGGCTTCAGTAGGAGTGGGACTTCCTCCTTCCGTCCAGGGGTCGCCTAGGCGATACGTCATATCGCCTTACGGCGGCCCCTCCCTGTAGGCAATCACCTGAGACGTGACAGGTCCCAGGCGATCGCCTGTCCATTCAGAGAGCGCTGCGCTGTTCGTGCATGCGCAGTGAGTGCCCGGCCGTGAAGCCGAAAGCTGCCACAGCCGGGTGCCCACACAATGAATGGAGGCGCCAGCGGAGAAGGGGGGGGGGGGGGGGGGGGGAGGAGCGGAGCATCGCTGGACAGTGGAGCAGGTAAGTGTATGTTTATTAAAAGCCAGCAGCTACACTTTTTGTAGCTGCTGATTTTTAATAAACATAAAAAAAGGGTGGAACTCCCCTTTAACACTGTTGGGAGTTATGTTACTTTATTGCTGGAATATTGGATATAAACAGAAAACTGTTGCAGTTATTACTGAATCATCACCTATGGGTGGACTGCAGACCTGTCAGCAGAGAAATACATTGGCTGCCTCCAGGAAATGCTACTTTCCTGGCCCCTCTACCTCCTCACACACTGTGCAGGCTCAGAGCTGACAACATCCAGCAGTTAGTATTCCCTCTAGCGAGATGAATGGAGCTCCAGCCGCCACGCCCCTCCCTACACACACGGCCCCGCCCTTCGCCTCACATACACCTCCCAGCCCCGCCCCTCCTCCCCAGCGTGGAGCGCGCACGTCGGCGTGCCTCAGAGCGCGTGCCCGCACTGCCCCATCGCGTGGTCTTCCTTGGCTTCCATATTGCAGCGGTGTAAGGTCGGGAGGGCCGCCCGGTGACTGAGCAGAGCCAGCGCCCGCCGTCTAGGCCGCAGCCCTTCGCGTGCAGAGAGAAGTGTGCGCGAGAGAGAGAGCGCCCGCCCGGGGTGGTGGGACATGGCCACTCAGGTAGAGGCTCCGCTCATGCCGCCGCCCCTGCAGCAACCAGCACCGGACTCGGACGGGGGCAAGCAGGAGCTGGGACCGGACGGAGACGAGGGGCTGGGACGCAGGGAGTTCGTGGAAGCTCCCCCACCCAAGGTGAACCCCTGGATAAAGAGCAGCGGAGGGGTGAATGGACAACACCCGGCAGGTGAGTGCAGTAATGGCTGGAGGGGGACATAGGGGTCCGCCATGAGGAGGAGCCTGGTACACGAGCTGATATCACCCTCCCTGAGAGTGTCTGCTGACCATATCAGGGCTGTACACACGAGAGTTCGCTTCCAGGTGGGTGAAATGCATCAGCTCAGCGTTTTATCAGACCTCGGCGCTGCTCAGGCATGCTCTTGGAACACATGGCTCTTGTAGCGTTATTACAGGTTCACCGGCAGCACCTGGAGGTGATGTGGGTAGGTGCATAAATCTGGTTACTTCTATTACAATCAGACTCCCTCCCCCTACCTTTTCATATTCCTTCAGATCTTCCCAGCAGCCTCCGCTCCTGTGATGTCATCACAGGTCACCAAGGGTCTCCACTCTGCCAGAGGCGGGACTTGTGGGCGCCCTATGTTGTTGTCCCCCGCCCCCCAGGTGTGGGGTGTCTGCTTATATCATGTGCCCCTCAGAGGGGGCGGAGGAGTGGTAATCCCACCCCCTCCAATATACGGAGGGCGGAGCGATCACAGGGTGACAACACTGCTGAGAATTAACTGCAGGAGAGCTAGTGTTGTCACCCTGTAAAGGAAGGGTTGTGGACTGGCAGAATCTCCAGGAATTTATTAGACTTCCCTTATAAACAAAGTTTGCACGTTTTAGGCTAATTTTTCACTTTGACATTTTTTTTTTTTTTTGTAAAATCTTTTTTATTGAAGTTTATATGAACACATAAGATTTGCCCACTTAGGGGCTCAACATTTGCCCACGCAGGGGCAGTTTCTCTGTTGCGGCAACACACCGCTACAGGGCACAACATATAACACAAACAACTTCATTTAACTTATACTATAACCCCAAATGTGGGGAGAGGGTCAGTCACTTTGACATTTTTAAGTGACCCTGTGACTGGCATACAGAAATCTGACCCAGCAGAACCAGAATAGATTCCAGCAGGCAGTGAGTAAAATGTTCCCGCTGCTCCCTGACGCTTCCGCGTGTGTCGAACATAGACTAGACTGAGCAGTATGGTGTAGCGACTTCTGGGGGAGACCACAGCACCCAGCTGGGGGGGGCTATCATCTGCCCTCCCCCCTCCTGTTGGGTCAGATGGGCAGCTGTTCAAAATAACAAAGATCAACCTGCTTGTACTGGGTGCTGCTGACTTGGGTTTCTATGCCAGTGACGGGGTCACTTTAAATTGAAATTTCAGATTGGATAAATTAAACTCACCACACATTACAAACAAATTGTACTCTCTCCTCCTCTACCAACTATATAGTACATGAGTCAGCCTAATTGGACAGATCATGTAGGCCCTCGTGTTTGGTATATCTGAGGCTCACTATACACATTACAATCTGATCATACAATCAAGTTTAGATCTACCAGGCAGGTCTTTGCACTACATACTTGCTGGGAGCGCCCTAGGTGATTTGACTAACGTGAGTGGTAAACTTAGATGGACTCCAGACAAATTTTAACTATACTTAAACCTGCTCCCACCCCCATTCTAAGCATATTCTAACCACCTTTTGTAGAGAAAAGATGTCTATACCTACCTATTCTGAGGGTGCTCCAGTTACATGATTGGTTCCCAGGACCGGCCTCAGTGTAGAGGGTCAGCTGACAACGAATGCCCCATAGTAAGTCTATGGGTGACATCACTGCCCAGCGATCTCTCCTCTACACTGAGGCTGCTGCTGGGCGATCATGTGATCGAAGCAGGGCACCCTCAGTATAGGTAAGTATACACATCTTTCCTTTCACGGGGTAGGAGAAGATTTAAGTATAGTTAGGATTTGACTGAACCGCCACTTTAATGTTGATTGTATGCTGACCCTAGGGGCAAAAGAATAGACCTGGACGGCCGCACTCCGATACAACACCTTCATTGGTAGTTAAAATCCAGAAAAACAGTCCATACTGTGCAGAAGGGGGACAAACAGCTTACGCGTTTCACACCGTGGATTTGGTCTTAATCATAGCTAGTGATCCTGTTTGAGAGCGGCAACCCTTCTTCCTCCTATGCCAGTGGTTCTCAACTCCAGTCCTCAGGGCCCACCAACAGGCCAGGTTTGCAAGATAACTGAAATGCATCACAGGTGATATAATTTGCTGCTCAGGGATTGCAGTATTCTAGTCTGCATCTCACCAAGGTAATACGTAAAATCTGGCCTGTTAGTGGGTCCCGAGGACAGGAATTGAGAACCACTGTCCTATGCTGACCCTAGGGTTTGGGCCCCTCTTAAATTGTTACCCTCTGGACAGGATCCCGGACTGATCCCCATTTGATTTGGGTCAAGGCGGGAATGGGAGTCTCATGTGACCCCTTTTTTGTGATTTGAGGCAGTACAGACCTGTTTAATCGCTATGTGGGGTTGGATGTAAGTGGTCATGTGTCTCTTATATCTCCAGTTGGCACCACAAACTACTTGCATTTGGCGTGAGGAACCTGTATGGGCTCTGAAATCTGATTGGCTGTAGGAATACATTGCAGCCCATTTTTGTGGGATTTCCGACAAATTCTCAAACATTCATATCTTTGGAAAGATTTCATTTGCTTTTACCATCTGATTTTTGAATGAATGGACTTTAGCGAAAGAAGAGTGTTGGTCACACATTCCAGAAATGTTCCCTCCTCCCAATTTTCTTGTCGCTGTGGTTAAAAAAAGAATATCAGCTTGACCCACTAATACTAATGATTAGAAAAATGAACGCGCTCATCAAGAAATATAGAAAATTCGACCAAAATCTTCCTTTTCTAAAGCTGGCTATACAATTTTCTAGATTTACCAAAACCATATGAGGTCCAACCTGAACACTTTCAATTTGTATGCAGGCCCTTGTACTACATAGTTGAAGGGGAAATTGGACAAGAAAATGTATGTGTAGCCAGCTTTAGAGTGCAGGATATCGTTTGCTCTGCATTGTACAGTGTGTGTTTGTGCTTACAGCCTTATTGGGAGACCAGCGGTTGTATGGTTAGTAGTGGTAGTCCTGGTGGAGGTCTGTGTGTCCTGTGATTGGTTGGTGGTGGTCTGTGTGTGTCCTGTGATTGGATGGTTGGTAGTCCTGGTGTGATGAAACGGATTTCATGTCGCTGTGACCTCTGGACTGTTTGCGGGAGGCACAGGGACTAGCATGGTGCTGCTGCTGAGGAGGAGAAGGAGAGTCCTCCATGCTGACCGGTCACCTGCCCGATCCCCTTACTAGACTTGTGACATGGTGTGTGTTTGTGGGGGGGGGGGTGGGTACAGAGGAGGGGGCGGGCTGTCCATTGGCTCAGTACACGCTGTGATTACACTGCAGTCTGGCCCGCTGGTGGGTGGAGGGGGGCTGCCTGGCCTGTAGATTCGGGGGTGGAAAGGAGGAGGGAGGCGGAGACTACCTGGTGGCTTGGGGGTTAATGGACGGTGCCGATCTATAGAACGTCCAGCCTTCCTGTAGCCCCGCCCCTGTCGCTACCCAGCATGCTCCGTGCAGACAGGCAACGTGGGTCTCTGGTTAGGCCTGGGCGCCGCTGTGAGCACGTTGTACGGCGGTGGCGGCCCGTCCATGTGTGATCAGACATGAGGCTGTATGGAGGCCGTGCCGCCTTCCTCGCCATGTGCTGAGTGTCTTCCCCTCTCTCGAGGATGAGGAGGCCTTGGCGTGTCTCCATACTTCTCCTCTGGCACGCCGCACATCGCTCTGATGATATAAATAGTCCACTCTGCTGTTCCCGGCGTAGAAGGGCCCATGAGACCTACACGAGGCACACAGCTCCGGAGACTGCCTGCTATGGGGGGGGGGGCAGGGAACGTGTGATCATCATTCCTGGGGAGACCCATGACTGTGACACAGGGGGGAGGAGGGGATTGGTAGATCAGACTCTGGAGTGGATTAAAGTCCATTCAACACAATCTCATGTTCGACTCCAGTCACACCTCGGCGTTTCCTGAACGAACACACACACACAACTTGTGGTTCATTATAAGGACTCCTAAAAAAAAAAAAAAAATAGGTTTGTACTTCCTGTTTTTGTGCAAAGAGCTGTCCTTTACTTCTTCCTTCACAGTCCCACTTCTTTGGTGTGCTGAGGGGGCTAGGGTTGCCACCTCATCCCTTTAAACCTGAACACCTATGATTCACACAGGTTCTGAGGCTAATTTAATGCAGATAAGGCTCCAAGTGAGTTTAAAGCGGAGCTCCGCCAATTTTTTTTTTTTTTATTAAAAGCCAGGAGCTACAGATACTGCAGCTGCTGACTTTTAATATTAGGACACTTACCTGTCCTGGAGTCCAGCGACGTCCACAGCAGAGGACAAGCAATCGCTCATCACTCTGCTGCCCCCCCACCGCCATCCTCGGTGAGCGAACCAGGAAGTGAAGCCTTGCGGCTTCACTGCCTGGTTCCCTACGGCGCGAGTCGCGCTGCGCCGTTCTCACTGGTCCCTGTGTGTTCTGAGAGCCAAGGGTCTCCCAGAACACAATGAGTATTCTGCGGGAAGTGACGTACTACCCGCAGAATAACCACAGAGTGGACTCCCGGAAGTGGGTGCAAATACTTGTCTTAGACAGGTATCTGCACCCCCTGAAAGGTGCCAAATGTGACACCGGAGGGGGGGGAGGGTGGGTTCCGATGAGCGGAAGTTCCACTTTAGGGTGGAGCTCTGCTTTAATAACCACCTAAATCATGCACAGAACCTGTGCAATTAATGTGTTCGGGTTTAAGGGGATGAGGTGGCAACTCTAGAGGGGGCACTCATAAGGGCTCCCTCCCAGGCTGGGCTGTGTGCATCCCTAGATACACATAGTGTGGCCAAGGCATGCCACTGCCCCCTCCTCACAGGATTTGACTGACAGCAGCAGGAGCCATAGGCTGTCCCTCTTGTCCTGTGAGAAAGGGAAGAGAGCAGTGCTGCAGACGGGACAGTGCATGGTCAGTGGAGGAGTCGGGTAGGTGTTAATGAAAAGGGGGGTGGAGGGGATCTTTTTTACCTTAAAGAGGAAGTAAACCATGATGGGTTTTAGTTCCTCTTTAGCCCGCTGCAAAAGCATAATGGGCTAGTATGCATCGCATACTAGCCCATTATGTGTCGCCTGCAAAAGAATCCAGCGACGTCCCCAGAGTAGGCAGTGTCCATCTTCTGTCTCCTCTTCCTTCCGGGCTGCGGACTCCGGCTCTGTGAATCCCCGGAGCCGAGTGACGTCACTACTGCGCATGCGCAAGGGAGCTGCAATTCACGGCACAGGCTGGGGAAGAAACGGCACTTAGTTTTGTTTCTTTCCCGCACATGCGCCGTTGGGATTTTCGGCGGACTTCAAGTGAAATATCTCCTAAACGGCGCACGTTTAGGAGATATTTCCACTACTTATAGGTAGGCTTACCTATAGGTAGAAGTAGTCAAAAAGGGTTTACAACAACTTTAATGCAGATAATGCATTAGGGTAAAAAACCGCCTAGACCATAGCAAGTAGACATGCAATTTTCAATACAAAGCTCAATAAGCTACTTTAGACTGAAATGAATGGGCTACCCTATATGTGTTGGGGGGGAGAAAAAATGCATACACACTTTCCAAACCACAATGTGATTTTGTGCTTCTTGCAACACCTTGATGTAAATAGTTTAAAATTCCTTTCAAGAGTTTAGTTTTATTAAAGATTTTAAGCTTTGCCCATGCAGGGGGACATGGCAGTATTTTTGCAAAGGGGCCACCCCACTCCCTCACATTTACCTTGTCTCGTTATTTCCTCCATTGCAGTCAGTACCAAAATCAGCAGGGTAGGTGACATCACACTCGGTCACATGATACTGATTGGGCAAACATCACCAGGCCACATGTACAATTATACCCACAGGCACTGGATAACATCACTGCTGGCCACTGAGGAAGAAGTGCAGGCAAGGTGAGTATAAGTGTGTAGGTGGGTGAAGGTGCTTTGCTTGGTTTATGTAAGAATAAAATGTCTCAAAGCAGTAATCAACTGCCACCAAAAAATATCGGGCCCCTTTGCAGGTGTAAGTCATAATGTACTAATCTGCACCACATGCTAGCGCATAATGACAGGCTTGCCTGCACATGGAGCCCTCCAGCACAACGCTGTCACGGCCCCCTGGCACTTTCATCTCTGGTCTTCCTTCTAGGTTTGTGGGCTCCAGCTGTATGGCCGGGGGCTGTGATGTCGTCACTCCTGCACATGCATGCAAGAGCCCTGGCACAAAGCTCTGAAGGGACTGCCATGCATGCCGTGGCAGCATTGCGCTGAAGTCTGTTGGGTATGCTATCCCTTCAGAGTGCACGCACCAGTGATGTCACGGCTGTATTCCATGTGAATATCTCCTAAACACTGCACGTTTAGGATATATTCACTTTACCTACAGGTACGCTGCCTTATAGGCTTACCTGTAGGTACAAGTTAAAAAAGTGGACTTTACTTCTGCTTTTTAAAATCCATCACATTGTTAAAAAGAAAAGTCTGGTCATTCTTCCATTTAGGACCTTCTTTAGACATATCTTGTTACTGGGTGACTGCTGCTTCCCAGTTGTGCTGCTGCATTGTCACTGTCGCACGCACCTCGTGGTAAATATGCAGGCCTGGTCCATTCTCACCATCAGGAAGCAATGTGCAGCAGACATGGAGCGAATGCATCTAGATGGCAACTGTTCGGAAGATGTTCATATCTCTAGCGATATTTGTATTTAAAATCTCCACTCTTCTCTCTTGGTACATTGCTTCTGGCACATACTAGATTGATTCTGATTGGTCAGCCTGGTCACATTGGCAGCGCTGACCAATCAGAATCCACCTGATCGTTCCCAGAAGTGCTGAGAGAGAAGAGCTGGGATTTCAAATCCCTGGAGTGGCTATGGGGGTGTTAACAGCTCGGCAACCCCAGAGGTGGGGACAAGGGTGCGGAGGGGTCTCTGGTGTTTTGCCTCTACATTTTATTTTCCGTAAAGGTGTACTAACCTTTTTGTCTTCTATAGTTTAGATCTATTTGAATAATGCTTCTTGGTTCAGCAGATCACCTATTGGTGCAACAGGAACATGCTGGTAACATGGGATCCATACATCTTTTATTTTAATATGCAGACTACAAGCAATGTGTTTCTCTTGCGGTTTTGTATAGCCCAGCATGGATATTTTGCATAGACCTAGCATCAAATATTTTTTCCATGTTGAGTGCTTGCTAGGTTACATGTAAATGTAATGCTTTCGGGTATTTATTACCTCTCGCAGAAATTGGCTCTCCCCTGACAATGCTTAAATCTGCTTATCTCCCCAAAAGGACAGCCCCATATTTGTTCAGACATCATTCATGGCCAGCAGTCTCAAAGATGACTCATGTGAATCTTGGTACCTGTGCAGTTCTTGGCAGTGTTCACAATTGTCTAACAGATCAGCCCCCATTGATGTGTCTTGCCTTGTGATCTGCTGTAATGTTGATGTCTGGTCAGCACAGGCAGGGACTGAAAAATGTTTTCCTCTGGCTGCAGTAGACTGCGCTTGCCTGGCATGTCAGGAGGTTGCTTTTGACAATAAACAGTTGAGCTTTTATGAAAGACTGATGCTGTACTTTATGACACTCCAGAAATGTCCACCTAAGAGAGTGTGCAACTTTAAAGGTCTGATGTCCTTGCTATAGGTGTGGGCCATTTACGTATCTCCCAGAGATGGCAACATTCCATCCTGCCTTTTTGCTAGGACATTGCTAAGACACTCCCAGCCGAATCAAAACCTCTCGCATGTGTTCACTCTCCCCTATCGCAGTAGCTCTGAGCTCAGAATTCAGTGAGCAGAGTCTACCCATCAAGTAGTTCTGGACATTGTTGCTGGGAGCCAGTCCTCTGCACTGTCTTATGTCAGTTTTTTTTTTTTTTTGGTGATCTGGAGTGTACTTGCCATTGATGCTGGAACATACTCCCTGCCACATCTTGCACGCACACACACAGGGTTCTGGATTTAAAGTGGGTTGTAAAGGCTGATGGTTTTTTACTTTCATGCATTCTATGTGTGAAGGTAAAAATAAACCTGTGTGCTGCTCTCCCCACAGGAGCCTCAGCTGTCCTGGGTCTCTCCTCATTGGCTAAGATGCAGGAGCTGGAGCTTTTGGCTCATACCGCTGTCAATCACAGCCACTGAGGCAATGGTGAGAGAGCGGGGGCAGGGCCAAGCCACAGCTCTGTGTCCTATAGATGCATAGAGCGTGGCTCAGGAGCCAGTGCCCCTATAGTTAAATGGCTTTCTATTGGGGGAGTAGCCAGGAGTGCTGGTGGGGGACCCGAGAAGAGGATCGGTGCTGCTCTGTGCAAAACTGTTGTATAGAGCAGGTAAGTATGCTATGATTTTTGTTTTATTTTTTCTTCTTAACCACTTCAATACAGGGCTTTTTGTACCTATTCAATACCGGGCCTATTCTGGCACTTCTCTCCTACATGTACAAATCATTCTTTTGCTAGAAAATTACTCAGAACCCCCAAACATTATATATGTTTTTTTAGCAGACACCCTAGGGAATAAAATGACGGTCATTGCAACATTTTTTCTTGCAGAATATTTGCGCAATAATTTTTCAAACGCCTTTTTAAAAAAAAAAAATGGTTTCATGAATTAAAAAATAACAAAACAGTAAAGTTAGCCCAATTTTTTGGGAACATATGAAAGATAATGTTACGCCGAGTAAATAGATACCTAACATGTCACGCTTTAAAATTGCGCACACTCATGGAATGGCGCCAAACTTCGGTACTTAAAAATCTCCATAGGCGACGCTTTAATTTTTTTTACAGGTTACCAGGTTAGAATTACAGAGGAGGTCTAGTGCTAGAATTGTTGCACGCGCTCTAACGCACGCGGCGATACCTCACATGCGTGGTTTGAACGGCGTTTACATATGTGGGCGACTTACGTGTGCATTCGCTTCTGATCGCGAGCTACCGGGGACAGGGACGTTTTAATTTTTTTATTATTATTATTTATTTATTTTACTTATTTATTTTTTTACAATGATTTTACTTTTTTTTTTTTTTTTATTTTTTTTTTTATCACTTTTATTCCTATTACAAGGAATGTAAACATCCCTTGTAATAGGATTGTGTGTGACAGGTTCTCTTTATTGAGAGATGCGGGGTCAATAAGACCCCACATCTCTCCTCCAGGCTGGAAAGCATGAGATCAGTGAAATTTTTTTCACTGATTTCATACTTGCAGCCGCAATGGCGGCTTTGTTTACATTTGAGACCCGGGCGTGACGTCATCACATCGGGCCTCCGACGATCATAGAGATGACTGATGACCATCTGGTCACCAGTCATCTCTATGCTCATCACGTGACTCCACCAACGATGCCGGAAGATTCGCTCCGGGTCCCCGATCGCACAGGGGAGCCCGGAGAAGCACCGGATGGCGGCGGGAGGGGGGGTGTCCCCTCCCGCCGCCTATAAGAACGATCAAGCGGCGGAACCGCTGCTATGATCGTTCTTATGGTGCACAGAATCGCTGGCACTTCAAAAGGATATCTGAATGATGCCTCTAGCTGCAGGCATCATTCAGATATCCCCCTACAAAGCCGAGGACGTCATATGACGTCCACCCAGGATGGGAGATCCCATCTGTGGACGTCATTTGTCTATGGCTGGGTAGGGAAGTGGTTAAACTGAACGTTTAAAATGGCTTTAAAACCCAAACTCTGGGGGTGTTTATGCCTTGGGTACCAGTAAAAAGGCCATTACCAAATTGTGCTCTCTCCATGCTATAAGACTGGTCCCCACAGCCTAAGGTGCTGTGGCAGCTGCAGGCAATGTGATGTCATCAAGTAAGATAGGCCTGCATTGTACATGAGAATGCAGAGGGACTGCCCACAACATGGATTAGCAGGGAGAAGAGTTGAGCAAATCTCTCAGTACTAAGCATTTTCTCAGCTAACTATCGGATCCAATGGCGAGCATTATTGGTTCATTGAAAACAGTCATTTGGTGCCTAGAAACAGCAAATACTGTTCCATATGTTTTCCCTCTGCATTCTGGTCATTTCAGATAAGTAATAGTTCTTCTTGAAAATATAGCAGGGCAGTGTATACAGTCCCACCCCGAGCTAACATTAGTATGCCACTTCTGTACAATCAAAGGAACTTTCATTTAATACAGTCTTGGCTCACTTCACCAGCCTTGTTTTTGGTTTCTGTGTCCTGCAGCCTCGGGAAGGAATTGTCACCTGCAGAGAGGAAATAGAGATGGCTCCGCATTTGTCTTAAAGGTGCCACACCTTGGGGCAGCTTGCTTATTGTGTAAGTGGAGTGCATAAGATTGTGTGGACAGTGCTTGTTTTGTTAATAAAATTAGCATTTTCTGGTCACTTCTGCAGTGGCAGGTTTTGGTTATTAGCATTAGAATACAGCGACTATGTAAAACTGGAACCAAAAGGTTGTTTAGACCGACACTGAAAACAGTCCTCCCCCCACCCACTACTGTAATGAGATAAAAAGCTGTGTAATATTTGTGCCACAGATGATGCTGTCTTGGGCTTTCATGTAGTTGGTCACTCGACCTCAGCTGAAGGAACTTGTGAAACAGATCTGGTTGTCCCTACAACTAAGACCCCATTCAGGGATCGCATTGCAGGAATGATCGTTGTTGCTTACGGTTTTAAAAGTGCCATTTACACACATTTGCATGTTGTTCATTAGACAGCCCCATTCATTTCGCTAGGCCGCCCTATGCATTTGTTGCCCAAATGAACCTCCTGCTCTTTTTTTGGGCAGCAAGCTTGTCTCGATTTTTTTAAATGCCCAGCGACCGCGGCAGAATTACACTGCATCTGCGGTGCCATTAAGCGTAATGGTTCCCAAGCAAACGTCATACATTTTGCCAGGATTTGTAATTTTTTTTTTTTTGAGGTGACTGAACTTACAAGTGCAAATGGGCAATTTGAAAAATGGGATTCTGAGCAGGGTAACGAGCAAGAAAATGCTTAAGTGTGGATGGGGGCTTGGCCCTACTTCACACCAGCACAACTTTGAAAGCAGGCTACTTCAGCACAATTTTTAAAGCCACGGATCAGTACAATTTTTGCACCTCCTGATTTCATTACAACTTAATTTAACTGCAGTCTTTGCAAGTTTCAATAAAATTGGGGGGGAAAAGTAGTGCAGAAACCTTTTTAAGAGACGCTGCAACATGAGTCGATTTGCACAGTTCCTTTGCTAGCAATGAGGTGTGACTTGTCATGCGATTTGAAAAATGAAGAGAAGAAACTGTGCTAAAAGCTTAAAACAAATAAATAAGAGCCGTATCAGTTATTCAATTGAGAGCTGCGATTTTCATGTAAACATAAATACAAAAGCATGACTTTGGAAGAAAAATAAATTGCGCTTACCCTATAACCATTCAATATTAAATTGAAGTCAATATATGAATTGTAACAATTGCATCACCAATAATAAAATTGATAGATAACACATACATAAATCAATGTGATAAGTTCATAAAAATTTATAAAATTAGAAAAAAAAGTCCTCAACAGTGTTGGTTGTTGAAACCAAAGATTGTGTCTATAAAAAATTAATAGTTGGTGTGTATGACGTTTTTTAATAGTAAAGCTAAACACCCACAGTGCTCTGTCAGAAAAAGTCCCTATAATTGTGAGATGTCATTCTGAGAAAACGTATGGAGCACGAGCTGACGTCCCCTCCATACGTTTTCTCAGAAGGACTGGTGTCTGTGCCGGCCGGCACAGCAGACTTGAAGGCTTCTTTTAAACTGCAAGATTGTAAGTGTACTATATGTTTTTAATAAATATTTTTTACGTTAATGCACTATATGGAGCGTTTTATATCTTCTGTGTATCGCGTGCATCTGCTGATGGTTCATTGGTCGGGAGTTACTGCTTAAGATCCGTTCTTGCAGAAAGCTGATTACAGGCATTCTTTGATCCTCTGTCATGGGGGATCGTGGCAAGCTGGTAAGAAGGCATTTCTGCTGATTGGTGGTGGATTCAACATCTCACAATATGGACTTTTTCTCCCAGAGCATTGGTGTTTAGCTTTACTATTAAAGTCCTACACACCAACTATTAATTTTTTTTTATGGACACAATTCTTTGGTTTCAACAACCAACACTGTTGAGGACTTTTTTTCTTCTTTTTTCTAATTTTATTAATTTTTTTGAACTTATCACATTATTGATTTATGTATGGGTTATCTATCAATTTTATTATTGGTGATTCATTTGTTACAATTAATTTATTCACTTCAATTTAATATTGAATGGTTAAAGGGTAAGCGCGATTTATTTGTCATGCGATTTGACAGTTCCAAATCGCACCGTGTGAACCAGAGCTTGGGCTTGGTTTCCACTAGTGTGACTTGTCATGCGACTTTGCAGTCCAAAGTCGCATGACAAGTCGTTCCCCATGATTTCCAATGAGTGCCGTATATATCTGTTCGACTTCAAAGTAGTCCCTGCACTACTTTGGTCCCACTTTGATGCGACTTGAGGTCCATAGACCTCAAGAATACACAGGCATTGTTTCCGGTTGCATCCAAATCGCGTGACTTTTAGGTCGCAGTAGTGGAAACCTAGCCTTAATGTTGAAAAGAGTCAAGTATTTAAAAGTGTAATGAATGAGCAGACTTCATTATAATTGTATGTAGATATGTCTTATTAGTCTGAAGGAAACCATAGCTCTTAGTGTGTGGTGTGGCATGCTAGCACTTATCTAACTACCCTCAGGCATCTGGATCTTCTAGTGCTTAAACACCAACAGGCGTGTTGGGCGACAGTTCAGGTTTAGCCAATGGAGGTTTCTACAGCTTGCACAGTCATTCAAGAAATTAATGTCACTTTAAAGTGTATCTAAATATTTCAGCTTACTAGATGTAGTGGCTGTATTTATTTTATTTTTTCAGGCCTCTTTTAGCTTTACCTAGCAATTGTGCTAGTAATGCTCAGTCCCTATACTGCAGGGGTGCCCAACCTTTTGAAGAGCGAGGGCCACTTAGGCGACTTGGTAACCAGTCACGGGACACAGTGAGCAGATAACAAAAGGTCTGCGTATGCAAAGCGGACTCAGACACCGCCCACGCTACTCTATGAGCCCTCTCATCTGATCAAATTTGGAAGGGGGATGGATCCACTTGTGTTTAGCAGATCGGATTGGAAGGAGGCAGATGTAAATGGACACAAGTCTGTTTAAATCTGCCGCACCATATAGGTGAATGGAGGGTCCAATTGGGTCAGACAGATTATGCTAAAGGGGCCTAAGGCTACTGTGGCTTTCCTGCAGGTTAGCTGTACTTTGTCATAGAATTCTATCATATCCTGCAGGTGTGGTGCACTTTCTGAAAGTGCACCAAACCCACAGGTAAAACCAGAAGTCTATGGCTCAGTGCAGGTAAGCCGCAGGTACACTGCGCTACACCTGCGGATCAGTTTGAAAGCAGCCCAGTAACCACTGCAGAACAGATATATCCATATATACACTGTGATTTTAGTAATAAACTTGCTGTCCCAGGCAGAGTGCATTTATTATCACTCCACCTATGACAGGAGCCGGTGCTATACAGTAAGCATTGGCTTATATGGCTCTTCTCCACAGCGGCTTGCTTCCTCTACCGCTGGGTTCATTCACAACACTGATGCTCTGGCATGGCGGGTAGACAACCTACAATCTGGGCTTACCAACCCCCCTTTGCAGAGTAGGAGGTCGCGGGCCACATCAGAGGGCTCCGCGGGCCACATGTGGCCCCCGGGCCACTGGTTGGGCACCCCTGCTTTACTGTATTAAAGGAGTAACATTGCAACCTTTGGCTAGGAAGTATGCTAGGACTATGGAACAACCAGCTCCCCTTCTCTCTCATCCTCTATAACCAGGTGCGGATGTGTTCTGTAGTCCAGAGTTGATCTGGGTAGGGATGCACTGCTCCAGATTTATTATACCCCCCAAAAAAAAAACACTTTCAGTAGTTATTTAAAGCCAAACATTAAAGAGACACTAAACTTTGGTGTTTAAAGCGGTTGTAAACCACCATAAACAAAATTTTACTGGACCCTCTGCAGGCTTAAGTCATAATGTGCTAGTATGCATGGCATACTAGCGCATTATGACACTTGCCTGTAAAGTGGATCCCTCCCACGCAGTGATGCTGCCGGTGATGTTGCCAGTGCATGCACTCTGAAGGGGGTGGCAAACCCGCGCCGTACCTTCAGAGCTCTGCCAGAGCCGAGGGCTGCTGCATGCATGCGCTGGAGTGAGTTTACCGGAGTTCACAAACCCAGAAGAAAGACAAGGTGAAGATGGCAGCGCCGGGTATCCACGGCGGTAAGGCACAGGTATGCTGTCCCCTCAGAGCTCATGTGCCGTCGCTTGTGCATATCGCCTAAACTGTGCAAGTTTAGGAGATATTTACTGTCCCTACAGGTAAGCCTTATTATAGGCTTACTCGTAGGTACAAGTTCAAAAGTGAAGTTTACCTTGCCCCCATGTTGATGAGGACAAGGGCCTCTACCAGACAACCCTGGCCGTTGGTTGTCGGGGTCTGCGGGCGGGGGGCTTATCGGAATCCGGGGGCCCCTAGATCCCAGGCCCCCCACCCTATGTGAATGAGTATGGGGTACATCGTACCCCTACCCATTCACCTGGTGGAAGAAAAATGTCAATAAAAAAAACACACTATACAAGTTTTTAAAGTAATTTTATTAGGCAGCTCCGGGTGTCTTCTTCCAACTTTGGGGGTCTCTTCCGACTCTCCAGCCTCTTCTCCACGCTCTCCGGTTCTTCTCCCGCTCTCTGGTGCTTTCTTCCTTCTGACGGGCGCCTCCGCTATCTTCTTCCAGCTCTTTTGCTAGCGGCGGCCAGGTCTTCTTCGTTGCCTTCTTCCCTCTTCAACTCCTTCTTCCCTTCGAGATGTTGACACAACGCTCTCTGCCGCTGTAATGCCGGTTGGACGGTGCGCAATGATTTATATAGGCACGAGGCGTGGTCACCGTGTGATGCCACCCGGTGACCACGCCCCCCTGTATGACGTCACAGTCCCATCATTCCCCGGGACTGTGGCATCATGCGGGGGTCACTGGGTGGCATCACACGGTGACCACGCTCCATGCCTATATAAATCATTGCGCACCATGCAACCGGCATTGCAGCGGCAGAGAACGTTGTGTCAACATCTCGAAGGGAAGAAGGCGACGAAGAAGACCGGGCCGCCACTGGCAAAAGAGCTGGAAGAAGATAGCGGAGGTGCCCGGCAGAAGGAAGAAAGCACCGGAGAGCGAGGAGAAGGCCCCCGAAGTCGCCATACCCCATACTCATTCACATAGGGTGGGGGGGCCCGGGATCTTATTAAAGGGGGATTCCGGATTCTGATAAGCCCTGCCCCCCCCCCCCCCCGCCTGCGGACCCTGACAACCAACAGCCAGGGTTGTCGGGTAGAGGCCCTTGTCCTCATCAACGTGAGGGCAGGGTCCATGTTGAGGGCATGCGGCCTGGTACAGTTCAGGAGGGGGCTGCTTGCTCGTCCCCACCCCCTTTTCTGACCGGCCGGACTGCATGCTCGGATAAGGGTCTGGTATGGATTTTGGGGGGAACCCCCACGCGTTTTTTTTTCGGCGTAGGGGTTTCCCCTTAAAATCCATGCCAGACCTAAGGGCCTAGTATGCTCCTGGAGGGGAACCCATGCCTTATTTTTAATAAAAAAATAAAAAAAAAATTGGCGTCGAGTTCCCCCTCATGATTCATACGTACTGTGTTCAGAACGCAACACATCTGCGAATCAGATGCGTTCCCATAGAACATAATGGGCAGACAATTCGCACCGCAATGCCTAGAAAACGCACACGTTTCTTGGGCAATGGGCAGTGCGAATGCATCGCACATATGTGAACCAGCCTCATTGACATCAATGTATTTTAAAATGTTATGCGAATTGGATGCGGTGTAAGCCGCAACCAATTCGCATAGGTGTGAACGGGGCCTAAAACAATTATTTTAAATTTTATTTATTCACAGAAAAAAGTTTGCCGTCGGCCTTCTCCAAATCTTCTTTTTTTTTTTTTTTTTTGCTCTAACTACTGTTAGAGGGGGATACAGTCACTCTCCAAAAGATGGTGAAACTGTCATCTTGGGGTTGCTTTACTGAAACTGGAGAGTACAAAATCTGGTTTAGCTGTGCATGGTAGCCAATCTGCTTCTAACTTCAGCTTGTTCAGCTTTGATTAAAAAAGAAAAACTGGTAGCGGATTAGTTCCTATGCAAAGTTGCAGCAAATTTAGCACATTCTGGTTTTAGTAAATCAACCCCTGAAATAACTGACAAGCCTGGGTTCACACAGGAGCTGAGGGTGAACCGCATGCGATTTGGACAGGAATCGCGCCTCATTCCTGTTCAAATTTCATGCGATTCTTTGCAGTGCAACTTGCGCTCCATTTATTTTGTATGGATGCAAATTGCACTGCAAAGTTAACTGTACTCTGTATTGGAGAGTACTTGACCAAAAATATTAGGGGTGCAACGGATCAAAAAACTCACGGATCCGATCGATCCTCGGATCAGTCACGGATCGGATAATTTTTTGGATCAGCAAAAAAAAGACAAGACAAATCTTGTTACACCCAACTGAGTTTTAGATTTCACAGTCATTTTCAACAGAACGGAGTTTATATGCTTAAATACAGTATTTGTAAATCCGACAGACTGTTTACATGTAAAATTTTAAAAGCAGCAGCAAACCTGCTGACCTTAAATGGTTGCTAATGTGACAGAACACCTCTGATTTTCACATTTAACTAAATGTGAAAATCAGAGGTGTTCTCTCACATTAGCAAGCATGTAAGGTTTGCTGCTGCTTTTAAAATTTAACATGTAAACAGTCCGTTGGATTTCCAAATCCTGTGTTTAAGCATATAAGCTCCATTTTGTGTTTGAAAATTACGGAGTGTGGGGTGGAGCAAGATGGCGACGAAACGTCACTTCCTGACGAGACAGCCGCCGCTGGGTATACGAAGATGGCCGCTGCTCCGGAGCTAGGCCGAAGCCGGGGACTTTCCTATGGCTGAGGCTGCGGAGCGTTCCGTGGATCGCGTGCCGATCCGAACAGGGTGACCTGTGCCGATCACGGATCGTCACTGATCCGTTGCACCACTAGAAAATATTGGTGCTTGTGCTTGCCGATTTAAAAAAAAAAAAAAAAGGGGGGCGGGTGGTGTATCTGTGCATCCCTAGAGCAGACTGAAGAACTAAGTTCCCTTTGATCACTCGGTGCTTGTTGTAGAACCGGATAGGTCAGTTTTATTATCATGGTCTCTGCACTCTTCTTTTAGCCACTTCCTGACCACTTGCCTGCAATGTAGGCATAGTGATGTACCGGTATGTAGCTGCCTACTTCTGGGTTTAGGACACGTGCATGCTTCCCTGGTTGGCACCTGCTATGATTCTAAACAGCAGAAGCCTGTCATCCGGACTTGCTGATTGGCTGTGTGCAATCACAGGCCAGAGCTCTGTGTTGAGGGCCATAGACGTCAATGTTATCCCCTCAAAAGTTGCATGAAAGTAGAGTGGCACGATTTTGGCTAAAATGAGAATCATAATTTTTTGGCTTAGAATAAAGACAATGTTCCTCGCGGTGTAACATCTTTCACATTATACAAAAATAATTGGGCTCACTTTACTGTGTTTTTTTTTCAAAAAAAATTGCGTTCGAAAGACCGCTGCGCAAATACGGTGTGACATAAAATATTGCAACAACTACCATTTTATTCTCTAGGGTCTCTGCTAAAAAAAAAAAAAAAATGTTTGGGTGTTCCAAGTAATTTTCTAGCCAAAAATAATTGTCAGAAAAAGTTTGGTCTATAAATTGTTAAACCTCCCTCATTTGCACGCCAGAGTTCTTTCCTTTTGATGAAAGAACGAAAAGATACTTTGTTTCTACTTGTAATAAAAAATCCAGGCAGCCTGCCAAGTCGTTCCCCCATACCTCCCCCCCCCCCCCCACCAGCTGTGAGAAATCTCTGCTGCACCGAAAGAATCGTGACATGCTGTTTTGAAGATCAGGAAGGGAAAAAGATCGCAATTTCGATTCTTAACGATTAATCGTGCAGCTCTACATGAAAGTCATACCAAAATGTTTTACATGCTACAGTGGGTCTGAGTTTGCAGAGAGACAAGTCGCGTCCAAGTTGCACCCATCCAAAGTTGCGTTGTACAAGCATAATTTGAGCCTTACTCTTTTTAAGACCAGCCACAGACATCATATTTCTTTCCTGCAACCATAGGTATACCCCCAACTGAGCGATCCTGTTCTCCCTACAGGAGAAAACCGTGATTGTTGCATGCAGCTATCACAGCCGCTTGTAGTAAATGCATGTAAAATCCACCAGGCTGGTTTGTACCCAAGATGATCATTTTATCAACTTGGGTACATTCAGCCTGCCCATACATTGTTCAGATCTCTGGCTGTTCCTGCTGAACTAGCCGAGATTTGAACTGCATGGCCAGCTTAGGAGCCACCATACTGCTTGCATCAGGGCTTAGGTCTCTGAAAAGGCGTGCTGAAGCAGGTTGCTATGTTTTCAGGAAGCTGTACACAGCACCTTGCCAACCCCCTACCACCAGCCGTGATCTGCTTGCATTGCATAGAGAGAGACTCTTTGCAGAAACGCACAACAGTCCATTTAACATGGGGCACATTCACATCTATGCTTTTTTCAGCCGCTGCATTTTTGGAAAGTTAGACTTTTTTTCAACAGTTTATTTTTGGTTCAATGGAGACATTGGAGTAAAGCATGTAGTGCGTTATGATGCATTTTGCATTTTTTTTAATCTGCCCACCAACAAATTTACCAAAAAAAACCCCTGCAAAATGCGTCAAACGCTTGTGTAAAAATGCAAAGCACACTGCATAAAGGCAAACGGCATAGGGGTGAACCAGGACTTAGAGGTTTGACTGCAATTGGAAATTTTAGTTCAGGCTTTGGTCAAGCAAATGGGACAGAGCCAACTAATCTCTGTTGTGATGATGAGCACTTGAAAGCACTTATTACTGTTCATCTTTTTTTTTTTTTTTTTCAATTTTGTTGTAAAATTTTAGGACTCAATTCATGTTTACTATTATTTTGTGGGTCTCAGGTGGGTACAGGATTTCGATTATATAATCAGATGTCTTGCCACCTATAGTTCTTGGTGAGAGAGCTTCCCTTTTGTGACTAGCCTTGATGAAAGTGAAAACCTTTTTTAAATTGATTGTAAAGGTGTATGTGTCAAACATGTCATACTTGCCTCCTCTGTGCAGTTGGTTTTGCACAGAGCAGCCTGGGTCCTCTTCTCGGATCCCTCCTTTGCTGCTCCTAGCCCCTCCCTCCTATTAAGTGCCCCTCAGCCAGCATCTTGCTACAGGGGACACCCAAGCTGAGACACCACTCTGTGTATCCATTCAGACACGGCCCCAAACTGGCTAGCCCCCTCTCCCCTGATTGGCTGACTAACTTTGACAGCCGCAGGAGCCAATGGCACCGCTGCTCTGTCTCCTCCAAACAGGAGTGTCCTGGATGGCCGAGGGGATCGTGGAGAGAGATGCGACTCAGGTAGTTAATGTAGGGGGGTGGCGGCGGCTGCTACACAAGTTTTTTTTAGATTAATGTATAGAATGCATTAAACCTTCTGCCTTTTATAACTCCTTTAAACAGAGGTCCACAAAATAATACACATGGTTCTTATCTGGTAACAGCACTCAGTAGTGTTGTAAGCAAAAATAAAAAAAAATCAAACGATAAGGAGTGTGTTTCACTGTAACTTTCATGAAGGGTGAACATGCTCTTGTTGCGTGTGCTGGATCCTGGTGACTCTATTATGATTGGCTAGGTATTCTTGTTGCTCCGTAACTTGTGACTGTTTTGTTTATCCATCCCTATGACACTGCCATGTCTGACCCCCCCTGCTTGTCCACCTTTTTATGTACATCTTTTATAATCACTCTGGCGTATCGTTGTATTTACTGTGTTGAATCGCCACTATAAGGCCTCATGCACACTGGACATTTTTACAGCTGCTGTTTTTTAGCTTCAGGGTTTTTTTCTGCAACCAGTAAACTCCCCAGCATGTTATCCTATGTGTCTGTGCTCACATAGGCTATTATCAGCGTTTTCTGGCTGGAAACAAACCCCTCCCCCCCCCCCCCATCAGAACTCGTGGGTTTTAAGTTCATTTTTATGTTTTTTTTTTTTTTTTTTTTTCCAGCTGTAAAAATGCTCTGATAAAAGCTTGAAAAGTGTATTCAAAAGCTTGAAAATCCATAAGCTTTTGTGGGAGTATAGTTTGAGTTTTTCAGAAAAAATAAATTGAAATTCTACAGCCAACACTACTGGCATTTTTATAAAGTCTAGTGTGCATAAGGCATTTTTTCTCAACCAAGGTTCTAGAAAACCCCAGGGCTTCTCCAGAGATTGACCTTTCATTTGATGGTGCCTGCTTGACAGACGGCTGCATGAACCCAATTGTACGCTATATTGCCAAAAGTTTTGGGACACCTGCCTTTTCACGCAAATTAACTTTAATGGCATCCCAGTCTTAGTCCATAGAGTTAAATATTGAGTTGGCCCACCCTTTCCAGCTATAACTGCTTCAGATCTTCTGGAAAGGCTGTCCAAGGTTTTAGGAGTGTGTCTATGGGAATGTTTGACCATTCTTTCTTCCAGAAGCACATTTGTGCGGTCAGGCACTGATGTTGGACGAGAAGGCCTGGCTCACAGTCTCTGCTCTAATTCATCCCAAAGGTTTTCTATTGGGTTGGGATCAGGACTCTGTGCAGATCAGTCAAGTTCCTCCACCCAAACTCGCTCATTCGTGTCTTTATGGACCTTGCTTTGTGCACTGGTCCAAATCATTTGGCGGAGGTGAAGGTAACTTAAGGTGTCGGCATACCAAGACATTTTGGACAATTTCATGCTCCCAACTTTGTGGGAAGAGTTTGGGGATGGCCCCTTCCTGTTCCAACATGACTGCACACCAGTGCACAAAGCAAGGTCCCTAAAGACATGGATGAGCGAGTTTGGGGTGGAGGGATTTGACTGGAATTTTGTCCTGACCTCAACACATTTGGGATGAATTAGAGCGGAGACTGCGAGCCAGGCCTTCTCCTCCACATCAGTGCCTGACCTCACAAATGCACTTCTGGAAGAATAGTCACATATTCCCATAGACACACTCCTAAACCTTGAGGACAGCCTTCCCAGAACAGTTGAAGCTGTTATGGCTGCAAAGAGTGGGCCAACTCAATATTGAGCCCTACGGACTAAGACTGGGATGTCACTAAAGTTCATGTGAGTGTAAAGGCAGGCATCCCATTACTTTTGGCAATATAGTGTGCATTTAGGTGTCTGTAAGGTGGTATTCTAGCTGCTGGCTATCAGTGTGAGGAGCATTTTTCCCACTGACAACCAATTGAGTTTGGACAAGTGTTCCCTAAGCAAATTATTTCAAGGGTTCCTCTAGATCAGGGCTTGACAAATCCCAAGCACCAGGTCGCAATAGCAGCTAGAAATTGTGTCCTGGCGCCTGGGCTTTTGTTGGCCCATTCACTGTTTCAAGGATGCACAATTTGTACTGCCCAATGCCTGGGACATGCAGTTTTGGGTGCTGAACAGGTAGGTGGTTTTTGTTCCACTTGTCAGCTGGAAGAATTCAGGTGGCTCTGCTGCCAGCAATTGCTTCCACGCATGTGGGTAATGTGCCTTACCTGCTCCTGCAACACCCCACCCTGTTTCACTTCCAGGTCCCTGTTGACGGTAAAAAAAAAAATAAAGAAATTGCAAAAAATTCAAGTTACACTCGAGTACATAAAAGCCTCAGCAAAAAAATTTGAGGACCCCCCCCCACACATACACACGTACAAAAGTAAACGTGCGTATTCGGCGCCTACGCATGAAAACTTTAATTCTGATACACATGTTGCATATTGCTGTTCATGCACACAAACTAGTTCCCAAATTTTTTAGCTTGCCCCTAGATTCAAAGCAAATTTGTCAAGCCCTGCTCTAGGCAAAAAGTTTGAGAGGTTGCTCTAAAGTGACCCTTTTATTGGAAAGTGTAAGCAGGGTCTTACTTGTATAGGATTACCTGTGTCTTTGGGTGGGGGTTGCTAGTGTGTGCGTGTCTTGTCCTAGCTGTGGAGCAGGGGGGACCCGTTTGGGCAGTGTTGCTTCAAGATATTTGGGACTGGAAGCACAGGTCACCTTTTACCACAAGTTTTTGCCTGTCGCTTATGTGCTGTACATTCTTTACCTACATTTAAAGATGAGTTTTGTTAAAGTGGTTGTAAACCCACTTTGACAAAATGCGCCTAGATTAAGGCTTACCTGTAGGTGCAAGAAATATCTCCTTAACCTACACGGTTAAGGAGATATTTACTATAAAAACAGCGCCGATGACGTCACATGCATGCGCACTAGCGGGCCAGCATCCTTGCTGGTTTTCTGAATAGGATCTTGCTGGCCCGAGCGCGCATGTGTGTGACGTCATCGCCGCTCTGGCCAATCACAGCGGCGATGCACTGACATCAGTGACAGGACATTGAGGCAAGATGGCAGCGGCGGAGGGGCACGAGGAGGACTTTGGGGGCTTCGATTTCAGGTAAGTGCCACATAATGAGCTAGTATGCTATGCATACTAGCTCATTATGCCTTTCTCTTGCAGGGGTATGTTTTAACTAAAAAATATGTGGAGGGTTTACTTCCTCTTTAAAGGATAATTGTACTTTTTACCTAACCTAAGGCAGCCCATAGATTCCCCCCCCCCCCCCCCCCGGTCGATTCCTTCACTTCCCTGAGTAAAAGCACCACACAAAGTACAGTAAAACACTGGCTAGGTACACAGTTAACTTTGATTGTCCTAGAATTTTAACCCCTTCCCAGCCAGTGTCCTTGGTACAGTGACAGTGCATATTTTTAGCACTGGTTCCCACAAAGTGTCAGTTTCCGACTGTCCGCTGCAATATTGCAGTCCCGCTATAAGTCGCTATTCAGCACCATTACTTGTATAACTTTAAAATTCCAATATATACCATAGTTTTGTTTGCGCAAAAGTTATAGCATCTACAATCAATATACCCTTATTGGGATATTTTGTACCAAAAATATGTAGCAGAATGCATATTGGCCTAAATTTTATGGTCTTAGTACGCAGGGTTCAATATTAAGTTGGCCCACTCTTTGCAGCTTCAACTCTTCTGGAAAGGCTGTCCACAAGGCTGTCCACTTCAGCTCCGGAAGAATTTACCTCCTTCCTGACCAAAGAACTTTTTTGCGATTCGGCATTTGCGCGACGTTGCACTAAAACAAAATTGACGTCCTTTTTTTCCCCCACAAATAGAGCTTTCTTTTGGTGGTATTTGATCACCTCTGCGCGTTTTTATTTTGTGCGCTATTTGACCCCTTTCACACTGAGGGTGTTTTGCAGGCGCTATAGCGTTAAAAATGGCACCTGCAATCCGCCCTTAAACAGCTGCTCTATTCATTCCAGTGTGAAAGCCAGAAGGCTTTCACACTGGATAGACATTTTTTACTTTTTGCTATAATAAATATCCCCCAAAAATATGTTTTAAAAAAAAAAATGTATTTATCAGTTTAGACTGATATGTATTCTGCCACATATATTTTTGGTAAAAAATCGCAATAAGCGTAAATTGATTGGTTTGCGCAAAAGTTATAGCGTCTACAAAATAGGGGATAGTTTTATGGCATTTTTGTTATAATTTTTTTTTTTTTTTTGTTATTTATTATTAGTAATGGTGGCGATCAGCTTTTTTTTTTTTTTTTTTTTTAACTTCATATGTAGGTTTTCAAAACTGTCACTGCTTTGTAAAATCCTATTTAAATGGATCCAATATTCAGTGCACACCACCACCTGCTAAAATGCCTGCTCAGCAAGGATGAGTATAAAACTCATAGACAGATCACTCCTCGTGTCCACCACGATCAATCCACTTTACCAATGGTAGTAATTCCTACAGTCCCCAGACTGCACTTCTGTGTGGGTAATCAACGTTTGAATTGTCTCCAAACACTGTCCTCCCCTTGGTTTTCAATAATCATGTCCACTTTTATTTCCGGGGGTTAAGGACATGAAACAAAAAACATAAGTACCATAGTGTTCTCTGCTTTTCAATTTATTAAAAAAGCCCCCCCCCCTAAAAAGTTACCCTTACAAGAAATATCAATAAAAACAGCATATACCAAATCACCAGCTCATTCACCGCAGATCTACACTTGCGGTGCTTCGCCTGACATCACAGATTCGACTCCTCCCTTCTAAACGCGTGTCGGCCTCTCATTGGACTTCATCAGTAGAACTGATGAAGGCCAATGAGAGGCCGACACGCGTTGTTTGGAGACAATTCAAACGTTGATTGCCCACACAGGTGCTGTCTGGGGACTGTAGGAATTACTACCATTGGTAAAGTGGATTGATCGTGGTGGACACGGAGTGATCTGTCTGAGTTTTATACTCATCCTTGAGGTGAGCAGGCATTTTAGAACAGGGAAATGCCTTGTTTACATGGGCATCTCCCTGTTCTGCAGCTCCGTGACACGATCGCAGGACACCGGCGGACATCTAGTCTGCGGGTCACGGAGCCCACGGCGGCAATTTCAAAGCAACGTGCAGGTACGTTGCTTTGCACAGCCGTGCCATTCTGCCGATGTATAGAGTGTCGTGAGGCAGTCGGCAAGCGGTTAAAGAGTGTCACGGCTTGACCCATCTAGAAGCGGCACAGCGTGCCCTTTCTAGAGTGCACATGCGCCGAATACATCGGTGCATGCGCAGTAGAAATGATCGTACAGGGAATTGTAAATATCTCCTAAACCATGTAGATTTAGGAGATATTTTAAAGCGCCTACAGGTAAGCCTTAATCTAGGCTTACCTGGAGGTGAAAGTGGTCTGTAAGGCTTTACAACCACTTTAACCCTGTGGACAGCCTTCCCAGAAGAGTTGAATCTGTTATAGCTGTAAAGTGACTAGGCAGAAAAACTTGTAAAAAGTGTTGCATCACACCTTCTACAGTACCGCCCAGGGGGCGGACCCTCTGGGTATACCCTCTCAGTCTGCATCTTCGCAGATCAGTTTTTTTCTGTCTAGCAAGGAGTAGGACATGGCTCCCTTTGGGCCCATTGGTCCAGGGAAAAAAAGATATATATATATATATATATATATATATATATATTTTTGCTACATTTGTTGTTTCCTGCGATCTTCGATCAACTGCCGACTGGGTGACAGGCTGGATCCTCGATCCTTGTCTCCCCAGTTTCGGCCATCGAGCGCGTGCCGACCCTAGCTACGCGCTGGGTTTTCCACGACATGCCCGTCGCTCCACGGGTGGCCGGTGAGCTTATGCTCCAGGGCCTGCATCGGACCGCTCAGCTTCGGCTGACCTTACGGACGAGTCGCAGCAGCCTGGCCGGTGAGCTTACGCTCCAAGGCTTGCATCGGACCGCTCAGCTTCGGCTGACCTTACGGCCGAGTCGCAGCAGCCTGTCCGGTGAGCGTCATGCTCCAGGGCATACATATGATCGTCCCTTCTGGGTCCAATCACAGCATGCCTGGCCAACAGTCACCTTCCGTGGGCGGACGATGATCTGTTTGGAATGTCTTCCAGCAGAATACATGCAGGATAGGTAAGTAAAACTCCCCTGCCTCGGCTGGGTGATTTAGCTGGACATTCCTGGAGAGATCAAGTAAGTGGTTGTGGCCCCTTTCTTCCCTCTCTCCCTGCCTTTCCCTCCTCCCTGGGCTTCTAGCTAAAGGTTGCTGGGTGCTGGGGGTCACCTAGGGGGTCCCACTGGAGCGGGGCTGGCTGTAACTAACATTTAAAAGAAATGTCATTTTTTCTCACCTGTGTTTGTGTCCTTCCTCCTCCATGCTGTCGGCGGCCATTTTGAGGTGGTCCATGCCAAGTTTGGCCTCTTGTGACTGCCCGGCGGCCATCTTCCTGTGGTTCGGCCACACCCACTGGCCCCTATCAGCTGATCGGTGGCCATGTTTGTCCACCCTGTATGCAGATATTGCCGTTCGGCGGCCATCTTTTTGTGGGCTATGGCTGCCTGACCTCTATCTTCTGTCGGCGGCCATTTTCTTAGAGCCCACATTATCTTCCATACAGACGTTTTTGGCAACCATTTTTCGAGAGCCTCCGGCCTCTAGGGTGCATTACACTGGCGGGAAAATTCACACAGGAAGTGATGATCAAAGAAGCAGACTGACACAGCAGCAGTGGGACAGCATCACAGGCGCAGCATAGCAGTACCTATCCAGGGTGGTGAGTTCTCTGGGTGACCCAGCCTCTCTGCAGCACAGGAGGGTGGCCTATTGATATCTTGCCTGGAGCCCTGTGGGTGTCAGCGTGTGGTCAGCCTGGAGCCCTGTGGGTGTCAGCGTGTGGTCAGCATGGCATCTGAGCCAGATGTCTTCTCCCCTGAAACACCAGATTTAGCAGCTGGTGTCCCTGAGGTGTCTATGGACGCTATGTCGGCAATCCTAGAGGCGTTTGCTGCCAGGGTGGAAGCAGCACACGGGAATACAGGGGGTAATAAACGCCCCCGTCCCCTGCAATCTTCTGGGGATATTTCTGATGCAGAACCAGGTCCAGCTACGGCTCATGGCCCCGATTCTGATGCATCAGAGACTGCAGACCGTGACCGATCGGACAGTGAGGAGGACTCCAAGTCCAGGTCAGTACGCGAGACGGCTTTGGTATCTGACCTTATTACTGCAGTGCGGGATACGCTAAAGTTGGAAAAGACTGCAGAAGTAGCAGATACTCCAGTCCCCTTTGGGTTTCGTAAACCTGCCCGCACTGCTAAGGTGTTCCCTTGTGTGTCTTATTTTGACAAACTCTTATACAAGGAATGGGAGAACCCACTGAGGGTCTTTACAGCCCCAAAGAGGTTTGCAGTACGGTACCCCTTTGAGGAGAGTTTTCTGAAGATATGGACCTCTCCCCCTATAGTGGACCCTTCGGTGTCCAGACTTAATAGAGCCACCACTATTCCAGTAGAAGGGGCTCCTGTTTTCTAGGACCCTGTGGATAAGAAGGCTGAAGCACTCGCTCGCTACCTATACTCAGTGGTAGGCTCGGCAGTACGCCCGGCATTGGCGGGGGCCCTAGTGTCTCAGACACTTACTGAATGGGCAAAATTGCTACTCCAGGGGTTAAAGGAGCGAGATGCTCCTCCTAATGAGATAACTTTGGCCGACCAGTTGGTCCAGGGCCTTAAGTTTGTCTGCGAGTCAGACATGGATACTATTCCCCTGCTGTCAAGAGCTTCGGTTTATGCAGTAGCAATACACCGCCTGATCTGGCTAAAGGGCTGGTCTGCGGACCAGACTTCCAAGAAAGCCCTGTTGGATCTGCCTTTTAAGGGCGACAGACTTTTTGGGGCTTCTCTGGATGACATCAAGGATGCCACAGGAGGTAAGAGCACTTTGCTTCCCCAAACTAGCAAGGGTAAGGGACCACGCCAAGGGCAAGGGCCCTCCTTTACTGCACGTAAGCGTTTTTTTCGCCCCCTTAAGGCGACAGGGAAAAGACCCCAGGCCGATAAAGCGCCTGCCCAAGGACAGAAGCGTCCTTGGTCCCGCAGACCCATCAAGCCTGCGGACAAATCTGCGTCCACATGAAGGTCCGCCCCCACCCAGCTCTCGGGTGGGGGGACGTCTTCGCAAATTTGCGACTCAGTGGACTGCTCTAGTCTCCGACAGGTGGGTTTGCGAAGTAATCTCAGGCTACAAGATAGAATTTCTCTCTTGTCCACCAGACAGATTCATCACCTCCAATCTCCAGCTACTACCGACCCGTCGGGAGGCCCTGTATGGGGCGGTCCAGGGTCTACTGGAACGCGGGGTAGTTATTCCAGAACAGGAACGGGGTCAGGGTTTTTACTCAAATCTGTTCATTGTGCCGAAGAAGGAGGGGGTTCGTCCAATCTTGGATCTCAGAGCCCTCAATTGCTTTGTGAAGGTACAAAGATTTTGGATGGAGTCGGTTCGATCTGTAGTCACAGCTCTCCATCCGGGGGACTTTCTGGCCTCCTTGGACATCAAGGACGCACACCTGCATGTCCCCATATACTCCAGACACCAGAGGTTTCTGCGATTTGCTATCGGGAAGAACCACTACCAGTTTGTGGCCCTCCCGTTTGGCCTTGCCTCAGCACCCAGGACGTTCACCAAGGTGCTCGCTCCGATTCTGGCACTTCTAAGACAGCGGGGTATCGCTATCACAGGTTACTTGGACGACCTTCTTCTGAAGGCCCCTTCAAGCTCAGAATTAGAGGTAAGCATGTCCATTACCTGTCAGACTCTTCGAGACTGGTTGGATACTAAACACGCAAAAGTCAGTATTGGTGCCCACTCAACGCCTAGTGTACCTGGGGTTGATTCTGGATTCCTCAGAGGCAAAGGTATTCCTCCCTGTGGAGAAGTTGCAGACCCTCCGGGCTGCAGTACGGCAGCTGACTTCCAGGAATTGGTCGTCACTCCGTTTTTGCATGCGAGTGTTGGGCCTCATGGTAGCCTCCTTCGAGGCGGTCCCATATGCTCAATACCACACTCGAGTGGTACAGAAGGAAGTTCTGTCCAGATGGAACAGATGCCCTTCATCTCTGGATTATCAAATCCGAGTGAGCCACCTAGTCAGGAGATCCCTGGTATGGTGGATGACAGCACCGGCTCTAATGGCCGGGAAGTCATTTCTTCTGGTTTACTGGATAGTGATCACGACGGACGCCAGCCTTACAGGTTGGGGGGGAGTCTGGGGTGTCCAGTCGGCGCAGGGTCGCTGGACCCCAGAGGAAGCCCTCCTGCCGATCAATGTCCTGGAGATCCGGGCGATCAAGCTGTGCCTCTTCAAATGGTCTCAGAGACTGCAAGGGCGTCCCGTCAGGATCCAGTCAGACAACGCCACAGCAGTGGCATATGTCAATCATCAAGGAGGAACAAGAAGCTCAGCTGCAGCATCGGAGATCGCTCGCATCCTGAAGTGGGCAGAGAGGAGCGTACCGGCACTGTCGGCCGTGTACATTCCGGGTGTGGAAAACTGGCAGGCGGACTACCTGAGCCGCCAGATGCTGGACCAGGGAGAATGGTCCTTACACCCGGAGGTGTTCCAACTCCTCTGCCAAAGATGGGGCACACCAGACGTAGATCTTCTGGCTTCCCGACTCAATCGGAAGGTATTGA